>OZ018332.1:95626098-96373598 GCA_963969495.1 Ceratothoa steindachneri
AGATATAGAGATATAGAGATATAGAGATATAGAGATATAGAGATATAGAGATATAGAGATATAGAGATATAGAGATATAGAGATATAGAGATATAGAGATATAGAGATATAGAGATATAGAGATATAGAGATATAGAGATATAGAGATATAGAGATATAGAGATATAGAGATATAGATATATAGAGATATAGATATATAGATATATAGATATATAGATATATAGATATATAGATATATAGATATATAGATATATAGATATATAGATATATAGATATATAGATATATAGATATATAGATATATAGATATATAGATATATAGATATATATATATATATATATATATATATATATATATATATATATATATATATATATATATATATATATATATATATATATATATATATATATATATATATATATATATATATATATATATATATATATATATATATATATATATATATATATATATATATATATATATATATATATATATATATATATATATATATATATATATATATATATATATATATATATATATATATATATATATATATATATATATATATATATATATATATATATATATATATATATATATATATATATATATATATATATATATATATATATATATATATATATATATATATATATATATATATATATATATATATATATATATATATATATATATATATATATATATATATATATATATATATATATATATATATATATATATATATATATATATATATATATATATATATATATATATATATATATATATATATATATATATATATATATATATATATATATATATATATATATATATATATATATATATATATATATATATATATATATATATATTAGGAAAATCCATTAGAAAATTTCAATTTTAAGTACTGTGCAGGAATTAAACCATAAGGAAAGCCCAATTCAAAGTTTAGAAATCTACTGGATTAAAATTTATTCTATTTTTTTGCAGTGTTTAATAACCAGTTTCTTTAATGAGCAAATTAGTATATTTATATTCCTTTAATAAAGCCAAATACTAGATTAAATATTTCTTTTTGGCTTGGAAAGAAAGTTAATAATTGGTTATTTGAGTATAATATAAATTAGCTTCCTTGAAAATAGTATGGTTAAATTCTATTATATTACACTATGATTAAACTAATGAGAATTTTAATAAGTGCAGAAGTATAGAATAGAGATTTTTTTAGAAATTAAAAATGTTCTGCAATGTTCCAAAAACATTGTAACCAATTTTGGAATCAAATAAAAATAAGCTTTTCAAAATGAATTTAAGATCCAGTTAGATTAAATTAGATTTAGTCAGTGACTAAATTGGATAACAAATCTAATGACATTAAACTATATTCTCATCTTGAATTGAATTGACCTATCATCTAGTCATGTGGAAACTCTATTTCTAACATTTAGTAAAATTAAGCCACATCAAGTAAGGATAGTTACCAAATAGAAGACTCAATTCAGGCAGACTTTGGCATTGCTAATGCATACTATAATGATCTAGGATTCAGGTTCCTGATTAAAATGTAGGTCCCCAATGAGATAGATATCAAAGTAAAAGTGGTGGTAAAGAAATGTCAAAATGACACATTGACCTTGAATTTCCATGATTGCTCAACTTTTGTTTACCCTAATTTTGTTACATTTATTCAGTATAAAAGCTAAAACTACTTTTTCTCTTTTCAACTAATAATAAAGATAAATTGTAACTTACAGCATGATCTTTCATCCTCTCCATTCGGGCAGTCTCTGACTTGATTACAATGCATATTTAAGTTCAAGCATGTTCCATCATCACAGGTAAACTGGTCTGATCTGCAAGCTGTGTAAAAATGGCAGATTAAGAAGCTGATTCGGATGGATGTAGTAAATCTAAGTGTGAATGTCATATCCATTCAAAACTATCATATAAGTTTTATCATTGATGACAATAAATCCATTTGCAATCTGAAAATGATTATTTCAAAATTATCATAAAGATCTATAAGTCTGAAAAGATGTGGGAAATCTTTAACCTAGATGAATATATTGATGATACAACTTTTAAAATTGAACTAGAAATTTTTAAAGAAAACTTTGTTTTCAATTGAAGATAAAATATGTAAGAAAAAATTAAAAAACACAAAATATTAAAAGTATCTTACAGCACGATCTTTCATCCTCTCCATTAAGGCAGTCATTAATTTGATTACAGCGCAGATTTAAGTTCAAGCATGTTCCATCATCACATCTAAACTGGTCTAACCTACATGCTGTGGAAAAAAATCACAGATTAAGAACCTAATTGTAGTTAAGTAAAGCTAAGGCTAGTATTATGAACCATTCATAACTATCACAAAATAAACTCAATAAACTAAAAACTTAGCAAGTTTGTCTCATTATTTACTAAATAGGCATGCACATTTAATTGACATCTAAATTTTATCAGTGCTGAACAATGAACAATTCTTAATCTGAAAATGTATATTTCAAAATTTTCATTGCTAGAGATATAAACTGTTATGTAGGATATATTGTGAATTGCATTTATTAAATTGGAAATACATTGATAATAGAAATATAAAAATTATAGCAGATTTTCAAAATATAATTTTAGTTTCAATTGAAAAAAAAATCTAAACAGATGCTTGTTAATTGGAGATTTCATTTAAATAGACAATTTAATCCAGTAATACAGTGGAACTTTATATTTATCCATAATCTTTTGCTGATTGGAGGTCAAATAATGATTTGAATGAATATAGAATCAAGTTTTCCTTCAGGAATTAGCCTAAATTGGAATAATACATTTTTAACCCCCAAAGTTAATACATGAAACATTTTTTTTTCAGCAAAATAGATATGTACATTAGAATTAGCCCTGTAAATCATTGTATAACTTCTTTACTTTTTAAATCAAAACTATACCTTCCAACACATCACAATCTTTGATTGTGGCTTATTTTTAATTATGTTATGTACTTACATTACTTTTAGGTACATTAAATTCAATTGAGATATCAACAACACATTCTAGTTTCCAACTTTGCAATTATTATTTTTTTTATTTTATACTTCTAATAACTCTACCTTTACTTTTTTACTTTTGGGGGGGCATGGTCACTAATTTTTTTTATTAATATTTAATAATACCTCCAAACAATGACAAGAGAAAAAAAAGTTTCAACTGAAAACAAGGGATGCACTCAAACTACGGCATGAGGCTAACTGCATGGCCCACTTTCAGGATTAATACAGTTTGGGGATGAATATTAACACAATATTTCCTTTAAATAAGGTCAACAGACCTAAATCGCATGCTCTCAATTATTTCAATAATTTTGAAAAAAAAAATCAAGAACTCATTGAAAAGTAAAATGGTTACCATCTGACTGACGGACCAGCATAATAACTAATAGACTTGCAGCACGTAACTAAAAGCTGAATGAATAAAGGGTCAGTCGAATATAGGTGTTCCACTGTAATACCAAACTGGATGACTTCTAGAATTGAATGTGATAATAACAGACTGTGTAATCTTATAATGAATTAACTTGGAAATATTATTATTATAAGAAAATATATATATATATATATATATATATATATATATATATATATATATATATATATATATATATATATATATATATATATATATATATATATATATCAATTATCACATATATTTTGCCAGCTACACCCAAAGAGTCAAAAATGATAAACCAATTTTTCATTAGTTAATTGTTTGGAATAGATAAGTTATTATTTTTCATCCAACAAAGTTAATAAACAATGATTTTTCTAGCATGAAGATTTGTAAAAAAAAACATTTTCAGAAGAAATTGATCACATACAAAGCTTTATTACTATTGAGTAGGTGTAAAGTAATTTAAAATGCATAGAAATGCACCATTAAAGAAACAGCTAATTGAGAAAACTATAATGAAGAAATATAACTTTCTGAAGTTCTAACCAATCTTAACTAAACCCACAGAAAAGTATAAAATATATGTATGCACATAGAAACAAATATACAAGAAAATTTTACAAGTTCCTACAACCTCACATAAACAAAATAATTTGTAAAAGCAATACAGATTAACAGATGAGTAGGTTTAATCAATTTCACAACAAATTTTATCATGCAATTATTTGATATGTGATTATAGATATAAGGAGCATGCAAAGGAGTATGGAATTAGTTCCTTTCCCACTTTAAATGTTCAATGAGAAACATGGCTCAGCAAATGTGAAGGGTGTCAAAATCTACAGCAATATTAATAAGTGGTACATACAAGTACTACAGTCGTACTCATCCGATTCATCTTGGCAATCGTTTTCCCCATTGCAAACAGCTTCTTGTTTAATACATTTATTATTGTTACACATAAATTCTTCTGCAGTGCAAGCTGGAAGTTGATATTATATTGTTAACAGATGCCAAGAAATCTGTTTGCTTTGAGGTCTGTTCGCATCATGGAATGAATTAATAAAAATTTGCAAAAAATAGATCAAGTATATGATGCCACAAAGTTCTTCAGAAGCTCTCAATCTACTACACCCACACCAAATCTAAAATCAGATCATTTTTGTCATGTCCAGATATGATAATTGTTGAAACTTATGAAGATTTTAATTGAATTTCAAAAATGAAATATCAGAACTACCTTAAAATCTTTCATCTTTATTACAAATATAAATTTCAACAATTTATCAATATCACTTTCTCTTTTAAACTAATAAAATGATTTGATTTTACTCATACCAAGTATAACACAAACTAATTATCATTCATGAATGGGATAGGATGTATTTGTCTCAAATAATTTTAATGACATTGTGCCATGCATGAAAGCTGAGAGAAAAAAAAAAAACTAATGTATAAAAAGATATGAATTTACTGTTAAACAGATATTCAAGTGTGCATGTAAGCAAATTATGAACAAAATAAAGGCCATTACCATTTGTAATTCAAGTGAATTGATATAGCTATTGATAAATGTTGAAAATATATTATTTTTTTCCATTAACTCAATACATTACCCCCAATAATCCTATATCCTAACAACCTTTTCCAAATCTATAAAATCCTAATTACATTCAAGATTATATATGCATCGATAGGCGAGCAATGAAATTATTTTCTTAACTATTAAGGAATAAAACCTGAGCTTAACACGTATTTTATTTTTTAAAAAAACACTTTAATGGATCTGTTAAAAATTCTAAAGTTAAATAAAAATACAGAAATAAATGTTACACTACTATTTAGTTTTAGTTTTATGATTGCTTGTAGTCAGAAATTCTATTATATTTTTTTTTTAAATTCAAGTTATAAACTTTTATAACCATTTACTCCATTATTTTTAGTAATACCACAGGGTCATATTTTTAAAATAACCTTAAAATGACAAAACCTATTATTCCCAGCTTTAAAACTACTCAGTATCTTACGTAAGAACAATAAAAAAATATTTTCTCTTAAATACATATTCAATGAAGTCTTGTATTTTATAATTAAGGGCATATTGCATTTACAGGTTCCTTTACTTATTTACATATACTTCATCATAAAACTAACTCTTATTAGTTATAGAATGCAAACTGCTATTGCTACTGGCAGTCTATTTCATCAATTTTAATCTCTCCCCATCTTCATTTATATATACCCTTATGTTTTGCAATATTTTCTATATATACTAAGATATGTTTTTTTTTAAACTTTCCCCAAAAGTGCAGTTAATGAGGTACAATTAATATCATACCCAAATTAATATCATAAAATTAATAATAAAACCTTAATACAAATACTATTATGCATATATGGGGCCCCTCTTTTAACAAAAGGATAAAATATATTACTATATTTATGGTAATGATATTACCCCTGATCTGAGGCCGTCTCTTGGCCAGTGACCTTGCTGTACCCTAAATGGACAGGATTCTTCTAGAGATTAAGCCCACTGTATGTCTGTAAGGTTAGTCTAAGGTATGCAAGAATTGGTACTATTGTTAATATTTGTTGATCTGTCACTCCTGCTGGCAGAAAATGCACATATTTTTGTCCATCAAGCCAATGCAACATTTGAAGGTCTTATCTAAGGATAGTGACTACATCGAAGTGGAGATGGTGACTCATGTGTGAAGTCAGGGGGGCAGGGGTTCTGGGTCAATGTCTAATGGCATAGCATTTAGGAGAGTATTTGGGTATAGAAATTGAATAACTAGCTAAATTGTGCATGTCAATGGGGTGCAGGTATGGTTTTAGAATTGTTGGATGCCCTAGAACACTTTAAAGTCCTGGTCTTATTTCAGAGAGGAAGGTAAAGGTTCTGCATATAGTGGCAAAGGCATCTTAGGTTTATTAAGGAGTTGAGAAACTTGTGCTCCATGGAGGTGTGGTTGTAGTTTCATTGAGACTTTCATTTTTGAATGATTTATTGGGGTATTGTGAATGCATTCTGTGGCAAGGCATAATGCTTTATTTTCTCTCTCTTGTAGTACAATATATTTGGCTTCTGAGTAGTACAGGATTGATTCCTTAAATTGCTTGTATTATCTGTGAACGCTAGGCGGAAGCTTACTTTTGTTTGTTTTAGTTTTTGTTTGTTATATATTGTCAGAAATTGTCATTTCCGGGGTGACACCAAGCACTGTTGGCATTTAGAGTGGAGTGAGGCGTTTCATAATAAAATGCAAAAGTGATAATTGTGCTTCTTGGTGAAAAACATAAAATGCAAAATTTTGAAGGGGGATATTCATCAGGTTGTTATGCAGCCAGATTTTGAGTGAGGCAATATATCATGAGAAAGCTTAAGCTGCATATAGGGAGGCAATTTAAGCGGTGGGCTAAGTAAGGTAATATCATTTAGTAGCTGTGGAATATAATGTTTGAGTCACATGGAGGAATAGGTTGATGACAATGGGGGGATAGTGCAGATCATTTAGGAGTCATTCATATATATGGTGTACAAATGATGTTTTTCTGTGGGGTAATACTAATACAGGTCAGCCTATGGGTAATTGGCAAGCCATTTTTTGTGATATTAAATATTTTGTTAAATATTTTGTGCTGCATTGAATGTTTTGTGTATATATTATTGACATAATGATCCTATAAGGTAGCATAAATTTAGTGAGATTGGTAAATACTGTGTATTTCTAGGGCTATTAGTAGGTGGAATCCATGTTGAGAGGGTTCAAGTGGGATATGTGGATTGATTTTGTTTAAGTACTAGATGTTCAATGATTTACCAAGAGGTACAAAGTAGGAAGGTGGGGCAGTGGTATGCAGGTTTGTGGTTGGTTTTTGTTTAACTTGAGGATGGATATTATGTGTGCTGATTTTCATAAATTCAGAATAGAGTGATTGCGGAATTGTGTGAATGCAGTGATACCTATGGAAGCAAGGTGCTTCAAGTCTATGTTAGAACGTGGAGGGATGCTATGTTCTTTTGTAAACAAATGAAGTTTGTTTATGATGGTTTATGAGCTTAGATGTTCAATTACAAATTTTTGCATGGTGTAATAGGAAAGATGTTTACTTGTTTGGTGAAATTGTGCTTGTTCATCCTTGAGAAGATAGCTTTACATGTGTCTTTGTTACCAATATTTGAGTTAGTGAATCTTCTGAATGTTTTCCAGGATTTCTTGCAGTCAATTTTGTAGCTTAGTATACCTAGGAAGGCTTTATTAGTATCAGTGCATTGATTAGTGCTTGAATGTTGCAGCTTAGGTTGTTGATGTCAGTATTGTCATGGGCCTATTTGTTTCCCTCAGTTGTTTCTAGTCTTGATTAGGTGTGTGATATGGAAGAAGTTTAGGCTATAACATTTTATGTATTCTCTCTATATTTATGTTTCCTGCTGTTCTATGCTGGAAATATGTGCAAGTATGCTGTGCATATACAGCAAAACAAAGACTAAAGCCCTGGAGTTTTTATTGCATGTAATTTAAGAGGTTTCAGTCAGCTTGTAGTTGATGTGTGGAGTTAATAGAGGATGGAACTCCAAAGATGGTGGAGGGGTTGTTAAAATGAATAGATGATGTCCTGATATCAGGCTGAACCTTGTGTGCGCATCTTGAAACCCAAGCCAGATAAGGTAATGGGTATAAAGTGTTAGTTTGTTGTTTTGGAAGGCCATTCAGCGCTGACTCATAATTGGGGAGTAGGATGTAAAAGATTATGAAGGTGCATTCAGGTTTTTATCCAAGTGCATGGAATCTGGATTTCCATTGGATCATGTGATGGGAGGAAGGTGTTGATGAATGGAATATACTGTATGTCTGATATACATGATTAGGTGTCTGATATACATGATTAGGTTTCTGCTTTCCTCATTCCTATGGGTGATGATATGCTGTGGCGATTGCCATACTAAAACTAACATAGCTCACCCACTGAATTGATGAAACACACCATTGCCTATCCACTTATTTAACTGGAGTGGGGATGCGTGTGTTTGGGTATGAAATGGCTCATTTAGGTGATACTCATTGTTATATGTCCCCCTTATTCATTTATATTTGTTCATATGTATTCATGTTACTAATATTTTTTGTTTTGTTTCTTTTCTAGATGTATTATGAATATAGTTGATTAAACTCTATCATTACAATAAAGCTTGTAAGGCAGCTATGCCCACCTCTACTCATAACTATCATTAAAATTTAATCAACTATTATGGATAAAGTCATACGACTTATGGAAGCTTTGGTATAGAAATTTCTGCTACTTCCTTTCTACAATATCTGATCATTCTCCAGATAAGTTAGAATTACTCTATTTATATATTGGTCCTCATGTCACGGATGTAATAGAGGGCTATGCTGATTATTTGAAGGCTATCAAATTGTTGCAAGCTGCCTATATTAAGGCTCTAAGTGAAATTCATGTCCGACATTTGCTTTCTACTCAAATTCAACTTCCAGAAGATTTAATTGACCAGTACCTTCAAGTTCTCAACTGTTTTTCTGTGGATTGCAACTTTCAGAGTGTTACTGCTGCAGTCTACCGTGATGAGAGTATCAGGAATTCCTTCATATGAGGGTTAAAATCTTTGAATATTTGTGCACAAGTCCTTGAGAATCAAAAACTTATTTACCAATGCTACTCAACAAGCTTGAGCATTACAGCAAGCATTACTGAGCTTTGAATCATACTTAGTTACTCCTGGTCATGTACCTGCTAGTGTGCTGGTTGTTCCTGGTACATATATGACCTCTAGTAAAGAAGAAGAATGTGAAGAGGTTAGCCTTCCACTTACAGCAGCTGTTTCAAAAAATATTTCAAAAATAAAGCAAACATGCTACAATTGTGGTGGTCGTTGCCATCCTGAGGATGACCAAACACTTTGTCCAGTAAGGCATTTTGAAAAAGTTTGTAAGTCAAAATCCAAATGTCCTCTTTCACTATCTTTTGCCACACTTGCTTCCACCTACACTACCAGTCGCTTGCTGTTGCCTACTCTTCCTGTTCAAGTGAACAGAGATCCTCAGTTACTTCAAGGTCTGATTGACAGTGGAATTTTATAGATGAGGCTGTAGTACAAGCTATGCATCTCCCACTTCATGAATGATTGTCTGCTGTTTCAATGGCATCTTCTTCTTTCTCAGCAAATCTTAAAGGCTACTGTATTGTTAATGTTTTGATGAATGGTTGCACTCATGAGAATGTTGAAGCTACTGTACTTCCAAATGCTTGTACTGATATTATTCTTGGCTTACCATTTTTAAGGGTGCATAAAAGCATTAGCTTAAATTATGGGGGACAGATCCATCCTTAACTGTGTGTGGACTGACTAAACTAAAGATTCCCTCAGTTAAACTGTTTAGAAACTTATCCTCGGATTGCACTCCGATTGCTGCAAAGTCTCACCATTACATCTCCAAAGATGCTGATTTCATTGAAAATGAAGTTAAATGTCTACTTTGTGAGGGGATTATTGAACATCGAAATTCTCCTTGGCATGCACAAGTGGTAGTGACATCAAATGCAAATAAGAAAAAGTGAATGGTGGTAGACTTTTCTAGAACAATAAGTACACCACCTTGGATGCATACCCGCTACCCAAGATTGAAGATATAGTTGCAAATATCACTGAGAATCACTATTTCAGCATTATTGATCTATTCGATGCATATCATCAGATAGAAATATGCTCAGAGGACCGACCTTAAGACTGCTTTTCAGGACAGTAACAGTCTTTATCAATTTGGTGCATACCTTTGTGTGTTATTAATGGGGTTTCCGCTTTTAACACTTTAGGAATCAGTTTATAACCAATAACAAGCTATGTAACACTTATGCCTATCTCAACTTTCAATTTCTAATTCATTTTGATGCCTTACTTTCATTTTCTTTATCTAGTGTATTGTCTATTTTGTAATTTTGAAAAGGAATGAATTCTTTTGGGGGGCAGGAGTGACTGTTATATGTTCCCCTCATTGATTTATATTTGTTCATATGTATTCATGTTACTAATATTTTGTTTTGTTTCTTTTCTAGATGTATTATGAATATAGTTGATTAAACCCTATCTATAAAAAGGGGCAGTTTGAATATACCTTACTACTCCTTTCTATCATTACAATAAAAGCTTGTAAG
Organism: Ceratothoa steindachneri; assembly: GCA_963969495.1. Classification (NCBI taxonomy): domain Eukaryota; kingdom Metazoa; phylum Arthropoda; class Malacostraca; order Isopoda; family Cymothoidae; genus Ceratothoa; species Ceratothoa steindachneri. The sequence continues at coordinate 95,636,739 of OZ018332.1, forward strand.
GCAGATATGCCCACCACTACTCATAACTAACATTACACCCATGTCTCTTCTTAACATTACAGGGACAGGGGGTGGCCTATATACAACATTGGTTCAAAATTTTAAACGAGAATCGACAACTGGCAGATGAAGTGTGTGAATGGTCTTACATGGGCAGTTGGCCTCATCGCTCCCATCTTGGCAGTGGGTGATACCATCACAACGCTTCCTGCCATCTATACAGATCGAATTTGCACACAGGAAATTCTGAGGTAGCACACATGTAGGAGGGGATGCTGAAATAAGCAATCAAGAGACAATTTCAAATATCAATTCACATTCCACTTGCAAATGTGAAAATGAGGATTTCTTAATTCAAACTAGTAAGCATGCTATATTACTTAGATTTAGTAAAACGATGGAAAAAAAAAGGCATCAAATTATACTACAAAGTACTCCATTCAATTAAAAATGACATTTACATAATTCTAAATAAATGTCCCAATAAAATCAAATTACTTGGCTAAACTCAATAACATGCTTATAGCTTGTAACCCAAATCAAATAACCCATCAATCTCGATAAATTTAAGAAAAATTCAATAATACGAGTAAAATATTTTGTGGTTTTGTTTTAGTAATGTATAGTTATATTTTTATCATTTTTTTAATTAAAATGAAAAACTAGAATAAAAAATCTAATATCAAAAATATTAATTTATTATCTGGAAAAATTTCTGAAATGTATTGAAAAAAAAAGAAAACTTATGAAGCCCAAAGTCCCTGTATTGACTGGTTGAATACATAGAAAATAAAAAAAAGATATCATATTGTTTTTAAAAAGATATCACAAAACAAAATATTTTACCCTAGTACCATGCAAAAATGTTTTAATTTTTATTTATTTTAGGTAAACCATGCATTTAGAATCATATTTCATAATAAATATTTTGATATTATAGGCAATAGAAATATATACTGATATACAATTGGATGGGTTATGCTAAAAATATGGGTCGAACTTCAAGTAACAAATTCCTCAATAGTAATATTAATTTTAAGGGAACTGCCATTACTTTTCAGTAAAACACTTTAACACCTTCCTCATTTTAGTAAATTACCTTAAATTTTAAACTATAGCTATTGCTTTTAGCAAAACATATTTAGAAATGGCTGCTGCCTAGTTTATAAAAAAACTAGTTGTGTAACTTACAATCATATTTGGGTTAACTTACGACAATTTCTTTCATCAGAATTGTCTCTAAGACAATTGACTTTGTTGTCACAGCGAAGTCGTACATCAATGCACTCTCCAAAATCACACTGCCACTCCAATTTCATGTTACATACTAAACAAGCAAGCAAAGATGTTAGTAAAGCAGAAGCAAAGAAATGAAGAGGGGCCAGTAGAAGAAGAATAGAAGCAGAGTGAAAATAAAAATTTCTGCATTTCACATTTTTCTTCAAAGAATTAATGTAAAGTTGACAATTTTTTCTGAATAATGCAGAAATCTTCTGCAACCTCCTATAAGTCATTATTATCTAAGGGAGCTTTTGGAGACAATGATCTTAAAATGAAAGCATTTAGTGTGTAAGTTAACACAAGAGAAAAAGTTAGTTGACATGACAAAAAGCCAATCAAGTACCACAAACCACCTTAGAAAATTTGAGATATGATTTAATTATATAAGTGTGTTTTATGTATCTTTTGCAATTTCAATTTATGTTCATAAGTTAATATAAGCAAATCTTTCAAAATATAAATGCAATTAAACATGTAGCTGAACTCTTTACAATCAGCAACACAAATTGTAACATGGACTATTGCAATATTAACACCAATCTTATTTTTTGGAAGTAGGCTTTAAATTCATGACAAAATAATTTTTTAATGTTTAATGATGGCAGTGCAGATAAAACAGCAGCTGTTATGCAATTTTATCATTTTAGCTTTTTACCAGGTTATACTTTTACAATAAATATACCTTCAGTATTTTAATACATTTTGAGACAAGCCAAAACATTTTTCCTAAGCAATGGATTAAATGGTTTATTATTTATAGACTGTTTAGTTTGGGAGTTTTTTTTATGCAAACGAATCAACTATCAATCAATAACAGAGCTGCCAATTCAAAGCCCACAAAAACAAAAATAAAAGTTTCCAGTCCCTTGAAAGCAAAGGAACGACAGCGAAAACTCACTTCTGCTGGGGCATTCCCACTCATCCGACCCATCGTAACAATATGAATGGCCATCGCACTGCAGATATGCCGGAATACAATGGCCATTGTCTTTACACCGGAATTCTGTTTCATTGCATTCTTCAGAAATTTTGAGAAAAAACTTGGTAGATTCGCAGAATTTAGATATTTGGATTGGAGGTGATTAATTTTTTTTAATGATTTAATTCTGTTAAGGATGTACTGTTGGTTGGGAATTTTGAAACTTCCAATTGAAATGTGAATTTAATGTAAATAACCAAATCTCCATTTATAAGTACTGTTACATTGAAGTAAAAGAGAGTTGCTGGGATTGAACACTATGAATGTATTAAAAGTGTATGATGAGAAGGGGTGCTGAAGACATGATATGATGATATACTCACTTTCTTCATTGCAGTTTTGTTCATCTGAATGATCTCTACAAAATGGACGACCATCACAAACTAGGTACAACGGGATACATGTTCCATCGTCGTAGCAAGCGAATTCATCATTGCTACATGCATTTCCTACAGTGTGCGTATAATTATGCAAATGCTTTGAAAATTGTGTATATTTTCTATATGTATTTGTTCAATATTCATGGTTTGTGAACAATAGTAAAAAACAATCTCTTACCTGGGCAATTAGCTTCATCTGACCTATCTGAACATTCTGGAATATTATTACATCTGGAACTACTTGGAACACAAGAACCATCATTACATTGCCATTCATCAGAGCTGCATTCTGGAAAATCCACAAGACATGCACATTCGCTACTAAGAGCACTATGGTATGAATTTCATTGGCCATTGAAAGAGCAGCTATAATAATAACATTCAAAAAGAAGCTATACACAAAAAACTTGTCTTCCTGATAATATCTTCTGAGAAAAGTTTGTAATTTAATAATATCAAGACAAGTCTATGAAATGCTATCAACTGTAAATATATGCATGCAGTTAAAAAAGTACAAGGCTCGAAATATACTGTCATTGAAATAAAGTTAAATAAGAAATTGTGGTCAAAATGCTGGGCAGTACCAATGGAAGTAAATACACCATGCACTTTTACCCTGTTTGAACCACTGGAAATGATTGTAAAATAAGTTAAGTGTTTATTTGGAATGTGGTCTTAAATTTATTTGACAGTTGGATAGATAATAGAAGAAAAACTACCAGAGACTGACCATGGCAATCTTCTTCATCCGATTTGTCCCCACACTGGTAAGTGTTATCACACCGTTCATATTTATGGATGCAAGATCCATCCTTACACTGCCAGTCAGATTCTCTGCAAACTATTCATATAAAATTCGAAACAAAGTTGTATAAGCATTCAAACTTTTATTTAATACTATGTCACCCAGAAAAAAGGATATCTGACAAACAAAAGAAAACCCTCTGATAAGATCACTAATTTTATTCACCAAATCAATGACTATTAGATATCCATTTTGTTTGTGCTCATTCCTATTTTTCTATCTACAGTCATGCTTAATTATACATGCATCTTGACATAGAACTAACTATGTCTATTTCTGCAGAAATTGAATATACAGTATATATAAAGATTACCAAAATGTATTATCCAGTCATTTTGAATTCACAGTTGGCTATTTGGTATCCTCTGCTGCCTTTTATTTTGCTAATAAATATAACATCCAAATCATGGACTTAATTTCAACAAAATTTTATAGACAAGAACATTCAGAGGTTTTTTTAGAGAAGAGTGTCAGTGTTTTTCAAATTGGCAATCTACAAAATGCTAAATGATGCTGATGGGATGCAAAATTTGAAAACAACCATTTTTACCAAAAACAGTAAATGATGCAGTAAACATTGTAGTGCGCAACTTACCTGGACAATTTTCTTCATCAGAGCGGTCAATGCAATTTGGTGTACCATCACAATGAAACTGCTTAGATATACAGTCACCATTTGTGCATGTCCATTCCAAGGCTCCACATGCTGATTTCATTCATTGAGCAAGCAGAAAACATGGAATATTAACACTCATGTGGTACAAATGCATAGGCCAAATCAAATGATCAAAAGAATGAAAAAAAGTTGATGCGTGCATTTTAAATCATAGTAAGAATTCATGCTTAACCATTTTTGATCAGATGAAACCAAAATAAAGGTAATAAATATGAAAAAAATTAACACAAGAATTCCTTTAAGTTTCTAAGTTTCTTTGAAATATATACATATAGTACATGCATGTTGGAATTTCTTCTAGAAAGCTAAAAAGGAACTTTTTCACATAAAAATCCTCTTCATTGTTAGCTCTTTGGTGTTAAAATGAGATTTAATGACCATCTAAAGTATGTTTATAAATGAAGATAAATCTTTACTAGTTAAGTATATGCTGTCTTCTACCACTTATTTCAAGTAAATATGAGACCAAGAATGCCTTTATTATTTATAAAATTAACGTGAGCAGGAATTAATGTATTATGGTAATGGGTGCAATTGTCACAGAAAACACCTTGTTAATTTAATTAATCTGCATCAAAGTCCAAAATGACTGAGTGTATGGAATGTGAGAGGTAACTGTAAAGAATGAAATGAGGGAGAAATAGTGAATATATTTTAAAAAATAGAAGATTGCAAATACATGTTATAAACAAAGAATGAAGAGTTTGTATGTGATAGAAGGAATAGAATACGGAGGAATGGTTGTGTTATTTGAGTAAGGAGTAGTTTGGTGTAATGATTGGGTAGAGATGAAAAAGTTGCAATTGTCAAGGATGAAATTATGGATGGTTGAAGTGTATAAGCCCTGTAAACTAAGAATGAGAATTTCTGGAATGACTTAGGACCAGTGGAGGCTGAAATTGGAAATGGGTATCAGTTGATTGTCGACATATGAGTGGAAGAATAAGTCACGGAAAAATAGGATAACTGAAGCTTTAGGATACCTGGAGAGAATGAAAATGGAGAGAGGGTGGTACATTTTTGTGCCACAGAAATTTGATAGGCAACCACATTCTTTTAGGACAAGGATGTGCATACATACACTTGGGTAGGGCATATAAAAGATAGTGATGTAAGAGGCTGATTGATCAGTGCCTGGTGAGAAAGAATATATTGAGGGATATTTGATGTTAGAGGAGTATAGAACTATCTGACAACATAACTGTGCTCTGTAAAGTAAAAGTACTAGAAGTGTGGATAAGATAGATGTGAGAAAGGTGGCAAGGAAAAGAGAATCAGAATGGCTGTTAATTGAATAAAGATATGTGAAACTCTTAACAACGAGGAGAGATCTGTAAAAGAAAATGGTGAAGATAGAGAAATGAAAGTGTGATAGACATATAACCACAAATCCTCCTGCAGGCATTCAGGCTGTGAAGGTGCATAATCCCCCAGATGTCAGCTGTAGCATGGTTAGCCATGCTACACTTGACATCCACCTGCATGTCAGAATGTGAAGAGGTATGAATATGGTTATAGAGAAAATATAGAATACATTTTATGAAGTGATAGTTTGTAGGGTAAAGGCGATACATGTGTTCTAAAACTGACAACAGAAAAGGGAATGTGAAACATGCAGTGAACAGGTGGCAGACGTTTCATAATGTAAGTACACTTTTTTTCTTCTTTTTTTTCTTTTAAGGAGCCTATCTGGCGACTGCCCACTTGGGCATAAGTCGTCGGAATCAAGACAGCCTAGCATTAGGCTAATTTAAAATAAGAATATGAAAACACAATGATAAAAAAGGAAGATCACAACAATCAGGAAGCAATCTCCTGCGTCGGGGGGAGGTCCTCCTCCCCCCGGCGCAGGAGCATGCGATCTACAAAAAAAAACCTAGTTAAATTAAAGGGAGAAGGCCAGCCTCTTCCAAAAAGTCTAAAAGTCCACAGGTCGGTGTGCACGAATCCGTCCCGAGTACAAGGGACAGGCAGTAGCGACCCCGCCCATCCCGGTACTGGGACAGGTATTGTGCGCGAAGATCACTCAGACTGGGACATTCAACAAGAATGTGCCGAATAGTCTGGGGGACGACGCAGTCATCACAATAGGCCGCTGGCGAGCGATCCATCAAATAGCGATGCGTCACGCGAGTGTGCCCGATTCGCACAGTCCTCGCGGACTCTTTGGCGCCCTCATTCACCGCAATTCCTACATGTCTAGGAACCCAGCCGAAAGAAAACCTCGACATCCACCGGCTCGCCAAAACCGTGGTGTCACGGATATCGCGAACCAGGGGATGCGGAGATTCCAATGCCCCGAGAGCACTCAGGGCGCTTTGTGAGTTGCTATAGATCACAATCTGGTCTCCGAACCAGGCACATCGCGTGATCTCCCATACCGAGTGGTGTATTGCCACCAGCTCAGCCGTGAAGACAGACGCAGCGCCTGGCAGAGCTCCGCTGACTTCAAACAGTGGGGATACAGCGTGGAAGCCGACCCCCTCTCCGGACTTGGAGCCATCCGTATACACTGGCACAGTTCCAGCGTGACACGAGGTGTGCTCCGAAAAGGTCGAATGCAATACTCCCGGCGCTGTACAAGCTTTGGGAGCAGAGCCGTGGCGACAAATAGCCAAATGTGGTACCCTCCAGGGTAGCGTCTCTCGGCGGTATAGGCAACGTCGAAATCAGCTGCGGATGCAGTGAGAGTTGTCGGCGACTGAGGGAGGCGCCGGGCTCGCGGGTACAGGCGAGTGATGCACTGCACACGGCGTAGAGCGAGTGGCATCTCCCCAGCATCGACTAGTAGGCTCTCAAGGGAGGAAGTGCGGAAGGCACCGGTCGCCAGGCGAAGGCCGGTGTGGTGGATCGAGTCCACCTTCCGCAATACACGCTCTGCTGCCGATGCATAAAACTCGCATCCGTAGTCGAGCTTCGAACAAAAGGATCGATAAAAAAGTAAGGCAGTAGCCCTATCAGCACTCCAAGCGCTGAACGCAACGGAATGGAGAATATCCATGGCACGGGTACAAGAGACCCTAAGGCTGCGAATGAGCCTCCCAGGTGAGGCGTTGGTCAAATACAAGACCGAGGAAACTGTGCGATTCAATAGTGTAAGTAAACAATCATACAGATGCGCATGAATGTCTAAAAGGTAAAAAAGCAGTGAAAAATGTGACAGAGTATGAGGGTAGCAATGAACTGTGTTTAATTCCGGTTGATGACTGCACTCAAGCTTTGGCAGGGTCATATTTGTATGATGTGAGAGGGATGCTGCTTCTAGCTTGATATCTGGTGGAAAAGCATTGATTGGTTGGACCCAGAGATTGAATGCTAAGCTGTGTTATATATGTATGGGTGGAGGTGATCTGGTTTTGAATCAGTTGGATTTCATGAAGTATCGGTGTAAAATGTTTTTAGGTTTTGTGCTTATCATGGTTATGATTACATTTGGAATGGATCTGTGGAAAGTGCCTTTGAAAGTGGAACACTGCCTCAGGAATAGATGACTCCTGTCATAGTACACTTTAGAAGAGTTCAAGGGAGAAATATGAATGCAAGAATTAGAGGAAAATCTTATGTGCAGTAGGCAATGAATATAGAAAAATTCTGATTAATCTTATAAAACAGATAACAGAGATAATGAGAGCGGATGAGGAACATAGGCTTAGAGTAAGCAGATGCTGTTTAGATTAAGTGCATGTTGATTCTGGCTAGGATCCCTCCTCTAGGCCAGCAGCATCAATGAACTCCACAGACCAGACAGAGTTCTTTCAGATATCCAGCACTCTGTATATCTGCAGGTTTTGGCTAGGTTGTGGTTGTCAGGTGTGTTGTGAATATACATTGAACTGTGTCTGGTTACTGGTGGCAATAGGAAGTAGATGGTTGTATTGGTAATGGCAGTCCAGTATTGGTATATTTTTACTTTTGGGTGGTGAGAGCACCAAGGTCTTGTCCATAGAGGCTTAGGTGGGATAAAGGAGAGGTTTCTTATGGGTCAATATCTAATTGAATAGAATTGAATGGGGCAATGGTAGTTGGACCCAGAAAATTAATGTTATGCTGTGTGTGTACATTTTTAAATAGCTAACCAAAAGTAGCAAGTAACAAGCTTTTACAAAAAGCAGAAACTGATATTTCTTGATAACTTGCCTTTTTTAAAAATTTTAGCTAGTAAAATCTTGCTAGAGAAAATAGATTCTAGTTCTACATTAAAGTATTTTTGTCTAATTTTGATAGTGCTGAAGGCATCAGTATACTACTGGTTGCCAATATGAAGAGGATAATTTTGTTTTAAAGACAAGATACAGTTCACTACTAAAATCCATGCATACTAAAGGTTAAAATAAAATAAACTTTATTCATATAAAAAAGGAAGGGGGGGGGGAGCGATAGCATACAAATAAACTGCAATCAATATTCATTGGCAAACATGAAACACCTTTACTTACCAGAAAACAAAGAAAAAATGATCCAGAAATTTCCTCAAAATTTTTACTTTTTCTTGAACCAGAATTCAAGTTTAAAAATGCTAATTAATATCTAATTTTGGAAAGCAGATTAACACAACCTTGAATAGATTCTTATGTTTAAATATAATAAAATAGCATAAAATATTATTAATAATTACAATTAAGTGATAATATGAAGGATATTATGTAATATGTGAATATTTATAATCCTTTCTAAATAGCTACAAAACTCATAATTTGAAGGGTTTCATACTTACGGCAATCTAATTCATCTGACCAATCTGGACAATCATATTTGTTATTGCATTTTAGATCAACATGAATGCATGTACCATCATCACACATATGCTCATGTCTCTGACAAGTTCTGTCAACTGAAAGTAGAAAATTTATTAGCAAAAAATAAATAACCTCTATATATTATTATATATGTTTAAAGTTATATAAATGACAATATATGGATCATACAAATTAACTCATAAAATGAAGCACAAAACTACAACTCATGAATATAATACACAAAAGTAAGATAAGATTAGATATTACTTACCAGAATATATATCAAGACTAAATTAATATTGCCATATTACTTATAAGAATAATTATATATGAATATCTAAAACTAGTCTGGCTTATATGGTTTAACTTCTAATAATATTAGACTACAGAGCAGGATAAGAATCTTCGCAAGCACTGAACTTAAAACTCATATAGAGGAAAAATTAGTTCAGGGAATTAAATTTACATGCAGAATTCTTTCCATTTACCCCAGTTTTATTGAGAAATGATTATACATAAAATTTCAAACCAATTTGTAACTGTTATCAAAACTTATAGATTACAAGAACATGAAATTTCAAGTAGAATTTTGTATATACACAGTTAATTATGTTTGGTCATCAGAAGCCATTATTACTGAGTTAGATACTTTAACTATGTTACTGATAGTCAGTTTATACAGAATTAATCCAGGTTAATAAATGAAATACAGAAAAGGAAAAATTTTGATTTAATTACCAATTACATAAAAAGTAAGAGTATGCACCAATGATGAGGAATTAGAAGTAAGAAAGTTTTGATATTGAGTTTTTCCCAATTAGAAAATCCTCAAAGTTTGCTTCCCATTACTTAATATAAACTTGATTTTGTTCAATAAAATTCCAAGGCTTCATTTCATGACCAAATCCTATGCCACTTCCCCCTTCTCTACTCGATGAACTCTACATTTATTACTTTAATTTTTTGCAACATCTTTTTAGTACAGATTCATGAATGAGGTCAAGTTTTTAAAAATGTGACCTACTTTGTATAATTTTAAAGATAAAAAAGTAGATCCTAATAAATAAATATAGAAGAAATAAAAAATCTTGATGACTGGCACACTGCTTACCATACGAAGTATAAGTTGATGTGATGGTGGTTGTTTGAGTTGTAGGAGTAGGGGGATAAGTCCAGGTTTTAGGAGGTTGAGGAGGGTAAGTGGTGGTTTTAGGAGTTCGAGAATAGGGATGAGTGGTAGTTCGAGAATAGGGATGAGGGGTAGTTTGAGAATAGGGATGAATAGTAGTTGAAGTAGTTAAAGAGCAGTCGGATTCATCAGTGCCATCTTCGCAATCCCGGACACCGTCGCACAGCTTATTCATGACAATACACAAGTCTCCAGCGTCGCATGTAAAATCTCCCGATCCTTCACAGGAGTCAGCTGCACGATGATTTTTTTCATGAGTATAACAACCACCTTTATAACTTATTACTTCATGTGCTAAAACCAAAGTGGTTCACCTTTGATAGTTTCTTTATGAAACATAGCCTCCTTCTCAGATCTCATCTTTTTTTACAAACTTCATGGATATGTATGTACATGCATAGGAGTAGTTACCAGACACATGCACCCATTCATTTAGTCCACACTGAGAACACTCATCATGAAGCTACAATTTACTTTGCTTCAGTATATTTTTTACTTGCAATTTTGTTTCTTAGATAGAAAGGACTTCCATTGAACTAAAAATACTATATTAAAAATAATTACAAAATTCTTAACATAATACCCACAAAAGTTAAATAAATTTTTTTAATTTAATGAAACTTGTCAAAAACTGAAAAAAAGGCAAAAAGCTTTTCAAAAGATTATTTAAAAAGATCAAAGCAAATATCATACAAATCACCTCAGGAGGAAAGAAGGAAAGCATAGAAAGCTTAGTTAGCTGAAATTAAACAATTAAAAACAAAGTTAAAACAACCTTTTACTCTTTTTTTTTATCTTGCATTTTTCATTAGCATATTTTACATTAGGCCAGTGGTTCTTGGAGAACTCAATGACATCTCTCGCTCTGTGATCCTAGGTTTGCTCAATTCCTCCCAAATTTTGAATGACGTCTGTTAACTTTTTCATTATTATACTTTATTAGTGGTAAGTAAGAGAACAATTTATGAAAATAAACTGTTCTAGTAATTGCCATTAAATGAAAATAATCATTTCAAGCAATCATAAAAGCTATGTAATTTAATGCCCAGATAGGTTGTTACAAAAACTTTAAGTGTATCCTGCTTACATAAGTTAAGATAGCCTCATTTTTCAGTCATATCTAGCAGCTTATAACAGCATAGCAGGTGAAAGCAAAAAGAAATGCCTAACTTTTATGCTAACAATAAAAAAAAGCAATGTATAGAGATAATATGTAGCAAAAAAACAAAATTAAAAAATAAACAAGGAGCAAAAACCCTGCTCATGTCTTCCTCAGGAGCACTGCTTCCCTCAGGGACCCAAGTGTACAACAATTTTTAAAAATTCAAATAGAAGGGGCCTGCCTCTTCCAAAAACTCTCACACCACAAGCTGGTGTGCAGAAGCCAGCCACAGCACCAGGAACAAGTGATAGCAACCACAGTAATTAGGAGAGTTCTGTTTGAAAATGATACTATAGAAGAAATTAAGAATACAATTTATAATTTTTTAAAAAAACATAAGTGGATAGATCCATGGGAACTGGCTTGTAATCTCCTATACTAAACAATATGTTTCAACTAGCTCAGCCATAAAGATAGGCACAGGGCCTGAAAGAGCCCTGCCAGCTTCAAGCATGTAAGCTAACCCCTCTTTGGAGTTGGGGTCCCTCTCTGTGTTCACTGGTACAGCTCCAGTGTTACAAGATGCATCCTCTGAGAAACTTGACTGCAATACTTAAGGTACTGTAGAAACTTTGAGAACAGAAACATTGTGACAAATGCTTAATGGTGGTAACTTTCAAGGTGGTCTTAATCGTAATATCACCCCCACCAGCCAGAAAGAAACACCAAACTCTCAAAGGAATTTCTCATCCCAGAAACAAAAATGTTTAGGGCTTGATTGGCATCACTCATTGAGATAGGCACCCCCAAGATCGGGCATGGATGAAATGAGGGCCATTGGTGATAAAGGTGGAAGCTGAAACTGCACATATAAGCGCATCATGCACAATGTAGCGTGTGAATTATGTAGTGTATTTCCTAAATTAATAAGCAAGCTCTCTATAGAGAATGTGCAGAACGCACCAATTGCCAACCATTAGGATTGAGTACACCATCTTCAGTAGAAACAGAAGAAAAATTCTTTTATCTGTAGTCAGGCTTTGTCAACCGAGTGCATCACCCATGCATGATGAATGCCATCATCCATGGAACAGGTACAAGAAACACTACTGATGTGAATATGTGCCTTCCAGGGGAGTTCTCAATCAACTACAAGATGAAGCAATTGGTGCAGATTTCTTACCTAGATGGGGCTTAATCCCCATCTAGAAACTGGAGATGCCTCCAACTACGACTTTCAGAGAGACATCTTTGGTGTATTACAGTGGTTGGCTAATGTGGCATCACCAATATGTCACATGATGCAAATCCACAACATCCAAGTTATCTGCATTTAGGATTTTATTTCAATTTTGGCACTCTGGGGCAGTCACCAATGAGGGTACAGCGATAAAAAAACCTATAGTTTGAAAATATGCTGCTAATAATTCAGCAATAAACTATATATATTAATAAGGCATACTATGGTGCCCCAGAGAAGGCCCATCTCCAACAGGGACCAAGTGGACAACAAACAATCAAATATTATGGAGGCAGCTCACCTCTTCCAAAATCTATCATGCCACAGTCTCATGTGCCCAAGCCTGACAGCAGCATTAGGGAGATGGGGTAGCAACCCTGCTCTGCTTGTCATATTACCAGGAAAGGTATTGCACACAAAGCTCACCCAGACTAGGACATTCAACCAAAATATGGCACACAGTCTGAGGGACCAAGCAATCTACCCTGTCTCATTTACTTTATACCCCCAGCATAAGCATTTAATTGTTTTGATTATCTATATATATATAGTTTGTTTTGACTTTACTAAAAGATTTTTAGTCAATCATGTTTAAAAACTTTGAAAAAGGTAGTTTATGTTCAGATTCTTTGGTATTGAAGGAACCATTCTGTCACCCCTACTATTCAACCTATTCACACATGACATCCCACAACCACAAACCATATTAATCAACACATTCACAGACATCTCACTCACAGCACAACTTTCTTCAAACATAACAACAAGCAGGAAACTCCAACAACATATAGACACACTAGAATACAGGCTCACAAAACTGCATGACTGCAGTCAGCCAACAAATCAACAGTAACACTTTTCACACTGGACTACCACAAATTAAACAAACACCTCAAAATCAGCCTAAATGGACAACAACTCCCACTAAACAAAACCTCTACCCTCTTAGGACTCAAACTAGACAACATGACATTCAAAACTCGCACAACAAATGAGGCCACTAAGAAAATCAATACTATCAAAGAACTATCAAACATTAAATTTGGACAACAGAAAAAAGCTCTCACCACTTTATACAAACAATTCATCTGCACCACCCTCAACTAGGCCGCACCAGCATGGCACACAACCACAGCCAAATCTCACATAAACAATCACAGGATATACATGCGACACACCCACCACATACCTACATAATGAAACAAAAATACTACCAATTACAATACACCTAGGCATAATTAGAACCCAATACCAGAAGAATACTGACCCCTCCATACCATAACCATCACTGAGAGCAAAGCCCCACCACAGAGTCACAAGAAAGAAGCTCCAGCATACTGCTTAAACACACACATAACTTTCACCCCAAAACACTTTAACACACTACCCCCACAAGATCCTAAAAAAAAAACCCCACCCTAATAAACTAATCAGAGAAATCACAAGACAGAACACACAGAGTAATCCTATCTCAACTCAGGTCAGACCACTCCACTATAATCTAATAATACAAACAGAGAATATACCTTGCCCCACACCAACATGAACCAGATGCAACCAAAGTTCAGACAGCATTACACACTTACTCAGAGACTGCACAAACCTCACACAAGCACGAATACACACAATTACTCTCTTTAGCACCTGTGGACCCACCCAGGGAGCATGGTGTCCTTCCTTGGGGCCACCCACCTCTTAGAGGAGAGGTAATGGGGCAAGTGAGTCCTAATTCATAGCCTACCCATAACCTACCCATCCACAACTATTTCTGACCACTTCCTCATTCAGTTTTGTTGCTTCTCTCTTTCCCTCACACACAAGTGGCCACCAATCTGTCAGTTCTCTTCAATCAACTAAGGGCAGATGACAAGGCATCTTACCTCTCTCCTTCCCCCATTAGACTATAGCATCACTTCTGCAGAGATCAATGCCCCCTCTGCTCATTCATCCTCTTCTCTTGCCTCAATGTCCATGCACCCCTCCACTCACAGACAATGTGCCCCGTAACTTTCATTCATTACTCTGAATGATCAGGAATGCAGGCAGGCATACAAAAGATACCTTCAAGCTGCCCATGTTCACACTGCATAAACAGAATGCACCAGCATGGTCTACTACTTCCTTCTACATTGCCCTCCTAAAGTCCATCCCATGAGGCTCACATCCAGAAGAGACGTACTTGCTTTAAATAATGGGGTTGTAACATAGATTTTAACATCAGTATTCAGCCTTGGAAACATCTTTGTACAACGCATGGCTCTAAGGTGACAAGATGCATGCTCCAAGAAATGAAAAGCAATAGTCAGCTTTGGGTCAGATTTTGTATGATTTTGATTAGTAATTTCCCCTATGCGTAGTTGTTGTGTTCCTTAAATAATATTGCCATATGCCATGAGTTTGATGGCAGTTCTTCATGTCATCTTGGTGGTGCCACATTAGCCAACCAATGTAGTACACTAAGGACATCTCACTGAAAGTTATAGTTGGAGGGATCTCCAGTTTCTAGATGGGGATTAAGCCTCATCTAGGTAAGAAATCTAGGTAAGTCCCAGTAGTGTTGTGGAAACTTTGGGAGTAAAAGCATGGCAACAAATGTTCAAAGGTGGTATCCTTCAGGGTGGCATCATGGGCAGAACCATCTGCATCACCAGACCAAGAATTACATCTATCAAATGAGTTTCCTTTCCCTAAAGTTGAAAGGTTTAGGCCCTGATTGGTGTGTCTCATCAGCATAGGCGCTATAGAGATCAGCCACACAAAATATGAACCATCAGTGACAGTGGAAAACACTGAACAAGCTCTTCATGTAGTGAGCACAGCTTAATGCAAATCACATCTTCCCTTCAGTGATAAGTAGGATTTCAGTGGATATGTACCGAAGGTACCAGTCATAAACCGGAAATTGGTGTGGCAGATCAAATGTTAAGAACTAGTTTACACTTCATTTAGGTCAGTTGTTAATTGAGTTTTGTTAAATACTCTATTATGTTGTATTTGGGAATCACATTAGCCATTTTTTGTCATCTTCCTTAACTTTCTGACTGGAGACTCCCCTGCATGATGAAGGTTGGGTCTGCATCAAGTAAAAGAGCACTATCTTAGAAAGGTGCCAATGTTCCTCAGGATAGGAAGTGTGGATACCAACAGGAATAATGGGGATGTGGTAATTACCTAGGCAGAGTAGAAAGAAATGTGCATTAACTCATAAGTGGACTGATCATTGCACTGCACACAAAGGCTGACAGGGATTGAGCATTGTAAAGCCCTCTGAATCTAATAGAATTTCATTACTTATGTTGTACCATAACTAGGGTGCCTTTCCTAGAGCAACAACAGTGATGTACTCCACCAACTGGATGGGGTTCTCTCAGAGATAAGAACATAAGAAGAACATAAGAAAAGAAGGAGACTGCAAAAGACCATTCATGGCCTACACTTGGCAGCTCCTGTTCCATTCAACACACAAAAGATTTCTTACCAGAGAAAAGTCATCAACATTGTCACCCTTTACAGGAGTTCGTCAGATCTAATCTACAATATACATAAAATGCATCCAGAGGATTATGTCCATTCATGCAACCGCAAAATATAATCTTCCCACTCCTTAGAAAAATATATACATATGTACATAAAAAAAAGTCAGTCCCATCTAGCAGCTTCATCCATATATTTATCTAATCTATTCTTAAAACTACCCAGAGAGGAGGCTTCTATCACATGCCTAGTGAGCCTATTCCATCCATCTACCACACGATTTGTAAACCAATTCCTCCCAATCTCCTTCCTAAACCTATACTTATCAAGCTTAAACCCATTGCTACGTGTCCTGTCATGTTCACTAAGTATAAGAACCTTACCCAGATCCCCTTTATTATATCCTTTTACCCATTTGAAGACTTCAATCAATTCCCCTCTGACTCTTCTCCTTTCCAATGTATGTAGATTTAGTTTTCTGAGCCTTTCACCATAAGGTAAGTTCCTTAGCCCACCAATCATCTTTGTCATCCTTCTCTGCACAGACTCAAGCAAATCAATATCCTTCCTATAATATGGTGACCAAAATTGTACTGCATAGTCTAGATGAGGCCTAACTAGCGCCAGATACAGTTTTAGAATGACTTCAGCACTCTTATTGCTTACACTCCTCCTAATGAATCCCAATATCCTATTAGCTTTATTCTTAGCATTTAGACATTGCTTTCTAGGACGAAGGTCTGAACTTACCAAAATACCCAAGTCTCTCTCACAATCAGTCCTCCCTAAAATTCTGCCATTTAATTTATAACTATTCAATGGATTATTTCTACCTATACTAAGTACACTACATTTGTCTATGTTAAACTTCATTTGCCATTTCTCGGCCCAATTGGACAGAATGGTTAATTCCTCCTGCATTACAACAGCATCAGAATCAGCCCTAATGGCCCTACCTAGCTTAGTATCATCAGCAAATTTACTCAGGTCACTACTTATACCTATGTCAAGATCATTAATATAAATTAAGAATAGCAAGGGACCCAAAACAGATCCTTGAGGAACTCCACTGCTAACACACCCCCACTCAGATTTAACTCCATCTATACTAACTCTTTGCTGTCTGTCACCAAGCCATGACTGAATCCACCTAAATATACTGCCATCGATCCCGTGTGCTTTAACTTTGCTCAGAAGTCGTAAGTGTGGCACTCGATCAAAAGCCTTACTAAAGTCCAAGTATAAAATATCATAGTTTTCATCATTATCTGCTGCTTCATACACCTTACTATAAAAAGACAGCAAATTAGTGAGACAGGATTTACCCTTACTAAAGCCATGCTGTGATTCTTTTATCAACTTATGCTTATCCAAGTGATCTCTAATATTCCTTGCTATAATAGATTCCATCATTTTCCCTACCACTGATGTCAAACTTACTGGTCTGTAATTAGACATATTTGTTTTATCCCCTTTCTTAAATATAGGTATCACATTGGCTTTCTTCCATGCCACTGGCACAATGCCACTCTCCAATGATTTTCTAAAGATGCATGCTAGGGGCTCACTTAACACATCCTTACATTCTTTCAAAATTCTAGGAAAGAGCTCATCAGGACCGGGTGCTTTACTACTTTTGATTTTATCAATTTCCTTTGTCACTATCTCCTTTGTGATCAAGATATCCTTTAATTTCTCTTCATCATTACCCCGAAAGATCATTGACACCTCAGGTATATTTAGAGTATCCTCCTGTGTAAATACTGAGAGAAAAAAGTCATTTAGCATTCCAGCCATTGAGTCCCTATCACTCACTAATTGTCCATTGGAATCTATAAGTGGGCCTATTTTATCTCTAACCTTAGTTTTGTATAATTGATAAAAACTTTTAGGATCTTCCTTTGCCCTATTTGCCACTTTAATTTCATAATTTCTCCTTGCTACTCTAACTAACTTTTTAACATCTCTTGCTAGTTCATTATATCTCTGCCTTAAGTGATCCTCTCCATTTTTTATTTTCCTATAAATGCCCTTTTTAATGCCAATATAATGCTTAATTTTATCTGTCATCCATTTTGGGTCATTATTTTTAGTCCTAATCTCCTTATATGGAATGTTAATCATCTGACCTGTAATTAATTGCTCAATTATTCTTTCATACTCCTCTTCAATTGTAATCTCTTCCTCCTGGTGATTATTGTCTCCACTAACTGATATCATTGAATCTATTCCTGAATTGATTTCATTGCCTGGTTTCTGTACAACTGCCTCCAGGTAAGTCCTGAGCCCATTATAATTTGCTCTTCTAAAGTCAGGAATTTTAACATTGTTCATGCTACTATCAATACCATTCCATTTCATCTTGAATCTAATTTCACAATGGTCACTATTACCCAAATTTCCTCCAATCTCAGTATTCTTAATAACTTCTTCCCTATTTGTCAGAACTAAATCCAGTATATTATTACCTCTAGTGGGTTCGTTAATAATCTGCCTCAGAAAATTATCTTGGACAACATTCAAAAATTCCTCAGCCTCCTGATCACCCACAAGAGCTTCCCAGTCTATATTTCTGTAATTAAAATCGCCCATTATACACACATGCTTACTTCTACATGCCCGTTCAATCTCCTGCCAAAGAAGATTTGAAGCTTCCTTACTAAGATTTGGTGGTCTGTATAATAATCCTAAGACAAGCTTGTTTTTACCTTCCTTTACATTTAGCCATAATGACTCTGTGTTATCATCTAATTTAATTGTACTGTTTACACAACACTGGAGATTATCTTTAATATAAATAATAACCCCTCCTCCTCTCTTCCTATTCCTATCTGTATGGAACATGTTAAAGCCCTCAATCTCAACCTCAGGTTTAAAGTGATTACCTGCCAAATCAAGCCATGACTCTGTTATCGCAATTATATCAAAATTCTCTTCACTTGCTAACGCTCTTAAGAGATCTATCTTATTCCTTATACTCCGACTATTTGTGTAGTATATTTTTAAGGTTTTTTTATTATTCCCATCTTCATTGCATCGTGCTTTTCTATTCCTAGTTATCTGCTCATTCACTTGTGCATTAGTCCCCCTATAACGCATCAGTATGCCCTCTCCCTTAGCTATTCCTCTATCTCTGCATCCCTTCCATTTCCTACACCTGCCCTCTATTACTGTTATTCCCTTACCTCTAACAGCTTCTAGTTTCCCACCCGTAAGGACCTAATCACACTATCCAGCTCCCCCCATAGAACCTCAACACCTGCCCGACTAAGATGGAGCCCATCCATCGCATACAACCTCCTATTCCCGTAAAACCCTCCCCAGACATCTACAAACACCAATCCTAACTCCTCACACAGTCCTTTCACAAATTCATTCAAACCAATTGCACGCGACAACCATTCTACCCCCACATCCAATCTCGGAAGCACACCAGAAACAACACCTTTTACCCTGCTTTTACTCATCCTTTCAACTAACCTTTTATACTGCTCACGTAACTCACATGTACCCACCTTCTTTACATCATTCACTCCCACATGTGTAATCACAACTGCATCCCTCTCACACCCAGAAACCAGCCTATCATACCTCTCACAAACATCACTTACACCAGCACCCGGCAGACAAACTCTCATTCCCTTCCACTTGCTATCACTCAACTTCCTATCTAAATACCTAATCTGAGAGTCACCCATCACTAGCACCTCAGTCATTCTCCTATTCTGTCTTGGCCTAACATTACCCTCCCTCCTGTTCTCAGTCACGCTACCACCCATCCTGCTTTCATCCACAATCACACCAGGCAAATCACTTTCACACTCTTCCTCTCTCAGGACATTGAATCTGTTAGTCAACCTAACAGGTTCTATGTCCCTCTCATTCACACACCTAACCTGTCCTAACTTATCTATCCTATCCATTTTCACCCACCATTCATCATCACTCACAACTTCCACACTGTTCCCAGTCCTAGCCCTCTCTTCCACCCTCTTAGCACTAATCTCACCCTTCAATCGCACACTTGCATCTCTTCTCACCTCAAACACCAAATCATTCAACCTCTTACATTCCCCACTCAACCTCCTAACCTCCCCTTCCAGAAAACACACACGGCATTCAGTTACATTCACTCTCCTTTCAACTCCACATGCATCACACACCACATACACACTACTTTCAAACGGCATGCTCTCACCATCTATACAAAAAGCCATACTCTCAGAAATTTACTAATGAAAAAGTTAACACTCACCCAAAAAAAAATTCTTGCTCAGGATTGCTGCCAGTTATCTTCCCCAAAAGTATTAATCACTAATGTATTTATTATACAGTGATTGATGTATTAAATAAATACAAGAAAAATTACACACCCAAATCAGTATTATATCCCAATCTTACAATGAGGATCAGGAGCTCCTGTAAGACAACCTTCCAGAGGGTTTTGTTTCAGCTGTGCTTCTGTTGGGCATGTTGTAAACAAGTGTTGAACTGTGTCTGGTTCCTGGAGGCAGTAGCAACTGATGTCTGTGTCAGGCTGAAATTGTATTTGCATGTTTAGTTTTGTGTGGTGACCATACTGGAGGCTTTATGGCATATTTTCTATGATTTGAATCATGGTGGTGGTTTGAATACTGTATACTTGCTGTATCTGTATAGTTTTGTAGGTAATGAGGGGCCTGGTTTTGGGGTGGAGGGATTTCTTGAAGAGTATGTGTACTATGTCCTTGGAGTTTGACGCATGTTATGTGGAAGATGGCATGAGTCTTGCATGCAGTGGCATGGGTGGCTTAGGTTTCTTCAGAAGTTCAAATTGTAATTTAGTGGCACAACCTTTGTTTCATAGTATAGGGGGGGACTTTGATTTTGTCTTCCCCTGGTGATGGTGCTTTTTGTGGGTGGGTTTTGACGGAGGCGGATGACCTTTGATAGGCCCTTGTGGCTTTTGTCATCCGTGTAATTATGTTATGTTATGTTATGTTATGTAAGTGGAGTGTTGCAGGTGCAACCTGTTGCAAGGCAGTACTTCGTTTTGTGTCTTGTGTATGTGTTGAGGTGAGTAGGTGCGAGATTTAGGACCCAGGCTGTGTGAAGACAGGCAGGAAAGTGAGGGATATATTGCTGGTATGTGTTAATTTGGGATCCCTTGGATCGCCTACATGTGGTTTCTTTGAATCCTAGGTATGTTGATTTTAATGTTAGCTTTCTTTGCAGAGTAGCATATTTGCTTAAGTGATGCAGAGTTCTGATGGTCATTTGTTTCTGTTGCAGCCAGCATTAGTCTTGTGATGTAGAGGTGCAAACTGCTTGGGTATATTTATGGTGTCAATGCCTTTTGGAACAAGGTCTTTTAAGTGAATGTTTAATATTTTGTGAGATACAGAAGCAGGGAGGTTGCTTGCCTTATGGTCTGGGATACCATTTCTTTGGTGAATTGTCTGAAGGTGTCATAATGATTGTCTGTGGTTCTGTGTAAGTTCTGTGGCTGAATTTTGCATAGTGTTGTATGAAGTTTGTCTGTCAGGTGCAGTTGGACTCAAGTAGATGGCTTTGTATGTGCCTTCTTCACTGCTGTATGAGTTGGCGAGTCCTGTAATAGTTTTCCAGATTTTTTTCCATTTTGTGGGTTAAATTGTCCAGGGAGGAATGCTAGTATTACTGAGCTTACAAGATGAGCAGGTAAAAGATGTCCAATCAAATCATTGCACTAACAGATATGTTGATGGTAAGTTGAATCTGTCTGACAACCAAGGGTAGTGGAGTGAGGTGTTACAGTTGGGTTTCCATGTGGTATCCCCAAGAAATTTAAGTTTTATTGTCCATTACTAGAAATATGATGCACTACCCACCCTTCATTTCTAGATGAGGCCCATCGTCATTCACATATCCTTTCTGATTGGATAAAAATTAGAATAGTTGGGGGTTTACACTAACCAGGGATCATGGAACCCATCCCTTGGTGATGTAAGATAGGAAAGGAACTGACAGCGGTGTTAGGATGGCATGTGTGTATTGATGTATATAGGAGCTACCTACAACTGATGGAGTAAGTCAAACACATTAGTCAATTGGTAGCTAATGGTGCCTATAATCTATGTGGGGTTGATACAGCTATAAGATTTAATTAATTGGTAGCTAGCTCGGTAATTCTATAAATGAAGTTTTTTTATTTTAAATTGCTTTCAATCTATTTTATAGGCTTGTCTGAATTGTTTGTCGCAATTTATTCAGCACGCAAAGGACTATTTAACGAGTTTTACCACTTGAAAGTAGTATTTTCATATACATAAAGCTTATTATTTGCAACTGCTATCATAAGCATCGGGAGGGGGGGTGGGTCATAAGTAATTTACGTTTTTGTTAAATATTTATTCATTAATAGCTGAACAATTAAATAACTTAAATTAGTAGTATATTCGCCATTTTTGTCAATCATTTCTTAACATTTAGTAGGCAGCTTGTTAATTCCTCAAAGGTCAAATTCAGACAGTTTTGAGTTCAAGATGTTCACAAACATTTTTACCTGGTCTTCATTTTTTTTAAATATTTAGAGCATTTTGTAGTGAACAAAAACATGGAAATCACTTGGGACAAGGTTTTGTGAATATAGTGGATGTGTGATTCTCGTTGCATGCGGTCTTGCGTTATCATGAAGAAGCACGTGTCTCCTGTTGACGAGTGCTGGGCGTTTTCTTAAAAGATTTCCATGCACAAGTTGCAGCTGTTGACAGTATAAGTTTGCATTCCAACAGTTCTTTTAAAACATCTTCATCGAAGTCTGATGATCGTCCTGGTCTTGGTTCATCTGTCAATAATTGATCCCCAGAACGAAACTTTTAAAATCAATTTCGGAATTGGCGATCAGTAACGGCACCTTGACCATAAACTCTACAAATTTTCTTGGCCGTTTCTGACGAATATTTACTTTAGGTCCCTCTATTTTAGGGCTTGATATTTTAGTGTTTATGTGAGAATGAGCGGTGGAGGCTTTTTCTAAAGAAGTTATTTACGGTGGTTAAAACAATGGAAGTTCTAAATGCGCCGCTATATTTTGCTTTCAATAAACAAAAATGGTAATTCTACAGATAACACGCCTATCTGGATAGTCTTGTATTTTTGGGGGGGAGGGGGATTATAAAATGATGCAAATTTAATTAACTACAATATAGAAGGTTAGGGGTAATAGATTATTTGGTAAATATGTAGATTATCGGCGCGAACGATGGGACGTACTATTTCGTCCGTGTTCCAAAATGTTTCATGTTTTTTGAGTACATTTAAGTTGACGGCTCGTGTGGGGGTAAACGCAATGGGGAGACTACACTACGATGATCCTGAGTTTCATTAAATTGGGGGGGGGTCTGGGGGGCACAGCCCCCCAGTATATAATCCTAATTGTTTATAGAATAATAATTCGAAAAGGACTCAAACGTGCATGAATATTCCGACACGAGTGAACGATAATATTTACACACAATTTTTTTTTCGGCCGGGCCGCTAATCTACATATTTACCACATGTTCTTAGGGATTAGGCCGTGCATTTGACAAAAATCAATAATATATTCGAAACGACCAAAATATTCACAGGGAAACGCAAGAACAGTTATTTCCTTTGCGGTGGGAAAATAATAAAAGCACACACACCCCCTCCCAAATTAATATAACCTAAAAAAATATATAAAGAGCTAACCCATTCTTCAAGTTTCATTAGCCCCTTCGCGTTGCAGGTGGTGCGTGAATGAAATTTCCGTGTTGGATTGTGAGAAGTTTGTTCCAGCTCCTTGCTCGAAAACCTAACCTAACATAACATAAGCAACATACAAGCTGTACCCCCACTACGAGCCTTGAATGACATAGCCTAACTTCGTGATAGCCTCGAACGCCTAATTCGGTGCCGGGCCTGTTCCGAAAAAGACATGATTAGTTTAGTTTAGTTTTTTTTTAATTGATTCCGACGTTAAACTTCGTTCTTTATTCTGTCTTCAAATCTTCATATTTCTCTGGCATCTATCTTCATATCCTTCTCGTTATTTTTTTTCTTTACTCCCACACTGTTCACAAACATGTTCTTTTTGGATTAGGCCATGTATTTGACAAAAATCAATTATAGCTTTGAAGCGACCATAATATTCACGCAAGAATGCAAGTACAGTTATTTCACAAAACAATCAGAAAGAGCAGTCATTTTTTACTAAATGCTAATGCCATCGCCTGTCACTAGAATAAACCCACTTTTTTTAGGTTCCTTTGCAACAGAAAAACACATGAAAACTAACTACTAAAAACAAACTAAAAAGAACTAATTTACCTGACCCCCACCCCACCTCTCACCTAACCTAAACATTGTTTTGATGGTTCAAAACAAGCTATCAATGACAAGATGGCTGCCAATCTCTTTATCGTAATAGCATCGTAATTAGAAATTTACACCCCTTAATTAGTGAAAAAGCTATATAGCATTTGAGTTTTGTTTTTAAATAGAGATATTTATATCAAAGCGCCTTCAAATTGCGTTGTTGTGCATTTGTAGAATTTATCACTCGCTCGTGCCGAGACTGATTGGGTTGCTAATTTTAACGCAATTGGCGACAGGCTTTCGGCCTTGCATGCTCCCACGCAAGAAATCTCATGCCAAACTTAGGATTTAAAACCGTCCACATATCATTACAAAGACTGAATTCCCAGCATAAGATCACCGTTACCTTGTGTTGCCAGCACAATCTTTACTTATCTGGGACATATATGATTCACTGAAACTTTCCTGGTTTGTGCCGACTAGGCCAGGTAACATTTAGTGTGGTTTATAAACGTAAGTTCGCTATTTAAACCTCAGAGAAGTATATCATGAGCTAAAGGTCAATCGAACTTTGTGTTGTGTGGACTGCGAAACGATACGGAAAATTAGCCTAATACTAGCACAGATAATGTGTATATGTAGACTAATAGATGTCCAAACTCCAAGCAGCTATAAAACTGTTTGATTTATTTATTTGTATTGTCTGTTTCTTTCGAACTGTTAAATAGCTAAATCAACAACCAGTGAGATGAGCACGTTAGCTAGGTTAAAAGTGCATTATGCAGTTTTTTCCATCTCACTCCTAACTCGTCACATTTATTACTCTTGATCAGGACTTCGGTGTATTTTCACGACAAAACTGCCCCCAGCCATCACGTTATATTGTTATGTAAGTCCAAACAATAAATGAATTGTTAGATTTAAAGACTTCAATATTCCATTATAAACTTAAAATTAGCCATAGAAAAAAAGTGCTGGGGTAGTTTGTAGGCATTACTTGCCTGTTGCTTAAATTGTGTGGGCTATGGCTTAGCAGAGTGGAAAAACTGCTTCCAATTTTAGCTAAGCTACATCAGGTGTGGTTAGTCGCTGGATGGACTTGAGATTCGGCTCGCCTTCCCGTTGGCTGACATATGCTGGAGATACCCATGGTTCGGATCTCACGTTAATCAGTAGGTTCCCCCAATCAGAAATAAAGTTATTTCACAACCATCAGAAAGAGCAGTCATTTTGGACCTTTTATTTTCCTTTGCAGCAGAAAAGCAGCACACGAAGACTAACAACTAACTAATAACAAACTAAACCAAATAAAAAATATTACAATGGAATAAAACTAGTAACGTGTACAAAACCAGCCAGGCGCATATGAGAGACTTGTCTTAAATTGAAAATCTCACTCCAGCTGACCAAAGTTTGCAACCTTTGAGAGACTTGTAGAATGTGAAAAATCATGAGCACCTCAAAGGTTTTCCATACACAAGGTGGGTCTGGTATTCCTTCGATATGACTTAAAGCCCTTGTGCACATTTACACATTATTGTTAAGTTTATGATGAGGAAAAATATAAGAAATCATATTTATACATATCCATTAGGAAAAAACCTGGCCTATATTTGTTTTTACCCTTCATTCTTTATAATTTGTAAAAATAAAACGAAAAAATAACATTATATATATATATATATATATATATATATATATATATATATATATATATATATATATATATCGTAAAGAGTGATGGAATGATGGCTAATTGCTAATGACGTCACAAAAAACTACTCACTTTCTTTTAGGGATTTCTGATTCTTTTTTTTTTCGGCGCGAAAAATGAAAACTTCTAAAGTAGTGATAGTCTACATAGAGTTAGTTGTTTACTGTTTTGCTTTGATAATAATTCATGCGAATTTGATTTTCAAAATGTGGTTAT
Source organism: Ceratothoa steindachneri (assembly GCA_963969495.1). Lineage (NCBI taxonomy): Eukaryota > Metazoa > Arthropoda > Malacostraca > Isopoda > Cymothoidae > Ceratothoa > Ceratothoa steindachneri. Next base: position 95,662,829 of record OZ018332.1, read on the forward strand.
GTCTTACACTTTTTTTTGTAATTCTATAGAGCCTATCTGGCAACTGCCCACTTGGGCATAAGTCGCCGAAAAACACGACAGCCTAGAACTAGGCTACTTTAAAATAAAATTATGAAAAAATAACAATAATAAATATTGGAAAAACTTAACAATCAGGAAGCAATTTCCAGCAGCGGGGGGAGGTCCACCTCACCCCTGTGCAGGAGAGTGCAATCTACAAACAAAACAATAAAAAACGAAAAAACAGAAAAGAACCTTAAATAAAGGGGAGAAGCCCGGCCTCCCCCCAAAAGTCCACAGATCAATGTGCACGAATCTGTCCCGAGTACAAGGGACAGGCGGTAGCGACCCCGCCCATCCCGGTACTGGGACAGGTATCGTGCGCAAAGATCACCCAGACTGGGACATTCGACAAGAATGTGCCGAACAGTCTGGGAGACGACGCAGTCGTTGCAATAGGGCGCAGGCGAGCGCTCCATCAAATAGCGATGCGTCACACGAGTGTGTCCGATTCGGAGACGACAGAAAGCAACCTGAAGCCGCCCCGGCATTGGGGGATAGGTCCATGGGAACAGTCGCGGCGCAATGGCACGCAACTTTAAGTTCCCTTCGACCATCTCCCATCTTCTTTGCCAAGCAGTCCGAAGAGCTGCCCGTATTCCTGCCATGTAATCGGTGTGACGAAGAGCGAAACGCTGGTCCGGTCGCAGAGTCTTCGCGGACTCTTTGGCGCCCTCATCGGCGCGCTCATTCCCCGCAATTCCTACATGTCCAGGAACCCAGCAGAAGATAATCTCGACATCTGCCCGGCTCGCCAAAACCGTGGCGTTACGGATTTCGCGAACCAGGGGATGCGGAGATTCCAATGCCCCGAGAGCACTCAGGGCGCTTTGTGAGTCGCTATAGATCACAATCCGGTCTCCGAACCGGGGACGTCGCGTAATCTCCCGTACCGAGTGGTGTATTGCCACCAGCTCGGCCGTGAAGACAGACGCAGCGCCTGGTAGAGCCCCGCTGACTTCAAACAGAGGGGATACGGCGTGGAAGCCGACCCCCTCTTGGGACTTGGAGCCATCCGTATACACTGGCACGGTTCCAGCGTGACACGATGTGTGCTCCAAAAAGGTCGAACGTTATGTCTTACAGTAAATAGAAATAATCACTACATAAGTACAGGGTGGACCTAAAGTCTTGGGACAATCATTGAAGTTTGTTTGAAATGATGAGTTTAGGACCACTTTGAATTGTCCACGGAACATAGAACCACGCTGCATTTCACTGATTGCTTGTTCTTTTCTGATGAACTACAAACACGTGAAAGAAACCCGCTTTATTCTCCTTTCCTATTTTATTCATTAGGTCAATTTCAACTCTCAAAAATTGGCTTTGTGAGTTAATTAGGATGTACTAAGTCTAAGACCATCTGCATTCATTGTGGAGCTTGAGTAGGCCCCTGGAGTCTCGCAGACAAGGCCTTATAACCCCCAAAAGGAGGGAAAACGAATATTTCCTGAGTTTCTATAAATCACAAAAAGAATTGTTGCCTAAACTCATAAAACAAGATTGAGAATTCCCTAAAAGTTGTCGTTTTTAGTGCCTTGAGATTTTATTAAATAACGATCATAAAAAGTAGAGCTCTTGCGGGCTGACTGGATACGGCGTTGGTCTTCCAACGTCGTGGTACCAGGTTCGATCCCGGTAAGAGTGGACACAAACGTCAGTGCAAAAATATATCTGGCTACCAAATTGGTGGACGCGCTGTGCTCTTTTTTTCCCATCCTGCCGGATCTATATCCACATAATCTGAACAAGGCAACCTCTGCCTCGGCCACACCTGAACGCTGTTAGGGTGCCAAATACTTCCAGCTCTGCCGCATATCGGTCCTCTTTATCGGTCCTCTAAAGAGGACCGACAACCTGATGTACTACTAATCCGGAGGTATGATAACTTTGATTGCATATTAGTAGCGAAGATAAAGAGAATTGCCATGAAAAGGGATGATTTAGGAAATGGAACAAATAAAAACACTTACGACATCCAATGAGCTAACGCTTGTAGCAGCCTTCGAACCATCGGTAGATTTAGTGCAGAGTTGAGTTTGTTATACAACGAAATATAATGAGAAAAATAGTTCTTTACTTACCATACCAATGAGCAAAAACAAATAGGGACTTAGACGCGGAAAAGAATAAAATAAAATAAACCATAATGTGGAAAATATACAATAAAAAAGAAAGATACTTGTCCCAATTGGAAGAAATCATTTCCCTGAATAAAATCGCTTATAAACCAAAGCTACAGCAACATGCAAGCGATTGGTGATTTAAGAATATATGTAGCACCAGCCATTCAAGCTATATGCGTCTACTTAGTAAGGGAGACGTTGAATAAATACTAAATAAAGAGAAAGATATAAACGGAAAAAGGCAATGAGAATTTTTGCTGCAAAAAAAAAACACCATTGTGTCTAAATATCAGCGTTGGTGGTTTTTTTTGTTGTTTTTTCAGGAAATAATGGGCGAGTACAATTTTTTTATTATTGAACAGAAACGAGAAACTGGCAAAGGTGTTCAAAAGAGGTTCGTTCGTAAAGTGATTAGGTTAGGGGAAGTGAAAATTTGTGGAAGGTACACACTAGCTGATTTCAAAGCATTAAACGTTTGATATAATTCCGTGTTATATATATATATATATATATATATATATATATATATATATATATATATATATATATATATATATATATATATATATATATATATATATATATATATATATATACATATATATATAGAGAGAGAGAGAGAGAGAGAGAGAGAGAGAGAGAGAGAGATAGATAAATGCTGGTTAGATCAGGGGAATGGTCAATATTCTTATTCTTTAATCCGCTAGAAAAGTATCCTCGAGTTCCTCAAGCCTCTTCAGCAGCGCGACTAATACGACTGGGCAACCTTCCATTTCTCAAACAAAAGAGACATTTCAAGAAGCCTTTGGTAAGAGAGATGAGGAATACCAGAGGTCTTTTCTAGGGGATTAAGGAGGATTTCTTACCATTGCCCTGATCATCTAACCGCATTAACACGGACGCTATGGCTCTTTATCTCTCTCTATCTCTACATATATATATATATATATATATATATATATATATATATATATATATATATATATATATATATATATATATATATAGTACAAGAGAAAGAGAAATTGGACGCGAATGAGCAATGAGACAAGAAACAGGAGTTTTTTAGAGGTAAGAGAAAGGGGCATTAGAAGAACACTAGAATCAAAGAGAGCAGAGGGCCGCACAATGAAAGCAATCCTTTACCGAGAAGACAGAAATAACGCCAGGGGGAAAAAGTCCCGGCCATTTTGGACTTTTTTCCCCTGGCGTTATTTCTGTCTTCTCGGTAAAGGATTGCTTTCATTGTGCCGCCCTCTGCTCTCTTTGATTCTAGTGTTCTTCTAATGTCCCTTTCTCTTACCTCTAAAAAACACCTGTTTCTTGTCTCATTGCTCATTTGCGTCCAATTTCTCTTTCTCTTGTACCATATTGTTATATAGTCTGCAATGCAAGGTTTGTGCATCTTTCTCTCTGTCGAAAAAATTGTTTTGAAAGGCAGAAAATAAATATGGCGAAAGCCCTGTGGTGGTTGTCATCACCCGCAGAACTTGTATTTGCTCTTTCTTTGTATATATATATATATATATATATATATATATATATATATTATGCGGGGGGGGGCTCATCTGACCATAGTTAGCCCTCCTCCGGCAGCAATAACTGCTTCAATGCTTCGAGGAATGGAGTCATACAAGTTTTGAAGAGTGGCGACAGAGGAATTTTAATCTATTTCTCAAGCAGAACCTGCTCCAACTCTTTCAGAGACGTTGGCGGGGAAAGCGGTTCTTTAACCGCTGCTCCAAAACAGACCAGAGATGTTCGAATAATTTAAAATCTGGTGATAGTTTTTTTTTTAGGATGGGGGAGGGGGATCTAAGTGTTCTACATCAGTGATGTGTTCTTCGTGCCAGATTCTAACAATTTTAGCTGTGCCAATCTGTTAATTATCTTTCTGGAAGATGGCACCACTTTGGGGATATAGTGTTTGTAGCAACCTTAACTATCACAGAACCACATCCTACTCTCATGGTTGCGGTCAGGCAATCGGGTTCAAAGTCTTCTTTGGCCGCCTTCCATTCTTAAATTCGTCCTGAGCAAGAACAAATTGTGAAAATAATTCGTCAGAAAATATGACATTCTTCCACTTACCCAAAGTCTACTTATTGATGAAGAAAAGAGACAGGGTGGCATTGGCAACCCTTCTATGGTATCCAGCTGTATTGAGCTCTAAACTAATTATTTTGGTTGATACTGGGTTGGTAAGATGTTGGTTTAGCTTTGCAGTCACGTCAATAGCTATGGTTATTTGATTTATCGACACAATGCGTTTTATTTTTCTGCGGTCTTTGTCACTGAGTTTCGCCTTCTGTCCTGAGTTACGCTTCCAAGAGCTAGTTTGTTCTTGTATTTTGGTATGTCAGCATGATTTTAAACAGTTCCTTTCGAAACATTGAACAAGTCGGCAGTTTTGTTACCGTGGCCCCAGCCATTCCAAAAATATTCCATCATTTGAAGTCAGAAAGGTGTCACATTTTGAGATATAATGCTGCACAGATCCGTAAAAAAAATATTGGTTATAACATCAATTACAGGATGTCTGCCTTGCATTTACACAAGATTTATGTACAATGAGATTCTTATTTATGTTGAAACGGCGAAAATATAGGGTTCGAAGAATCACCTGTTTACATCAATTCGCCTTTTTATGATGCGTTTCCTTTGCTCTCGATGAGAATAAAATTTGATATAATTCACTTTAACTCGGTAATTGAAACTTGTTTTTGCCATCTTGATGACCAAGCCAGAGTGGATTATATGTTTTTTAGATTGTCGTCCTTAGCAGGGGTAATGCATAAAATCGAATTGACAGTTAAACTTTTGTTGATGTTAGAAAGGGGGGCTAAATATGTTTCCCTCTCGTGTATGTACGAAGAACGTTTCCCGAGTGCTGAAGAACTTAGTTAGCTGCAACATTGCAATTTTAACCGCATAATTACAATTACAATATTGCCAAACGATTTTAGATGGTCAAGCATGAGTAGATTATATGAATTTCACATACTCTTCGATAGCAGGGGTGACGCATAAAAAGGCGAATTGATACGTAATCATTTGTTTGCGTTATAAATGCTGTCCTATGAGTTATCTTCTCGTCCGAGTATGAAAAGCCTCTTCAGAGAGCTTGAGGAAGGGCCTAGTTAGCTGCACCATTACCATTTTAACCACATAATTACAATTACGAGATTGCAAAAACAATTTTCGATTTTGATGGCCGAGTTAGGGTGGATCACATGAATTTTCTGTTCTCTTCGTTAGCAGGTGAACATACAAAAGAAGGTGGATTGACAAGTGAACTTTTGTTTACATTAGAAACGCTGGCTTATGAGCGTTACCTCTTTTAATCTGACGAATCCAATTCTTAATTGCGACTGGTAGGGGCGAAATTTAATTTTACCGCAAAGGTAAAGTTACTCCTTGTTTTTTTGAATTCATCTTTTTTGAGAGTTAACTTTACAGGTATCAGATCTCCACACAAAAATGAAAAGAAGATTTGGGATATCATTTTTCCTTCCTTTTAGGGCTTGTTGCAATGCATTTCAAAGTACAGGGTGGCACACGTAAAAGTAGCCCAGGTTCCATAGGATAGATACAGATCAATATAGAATAATAAAATATTAAACTGCAATGTCGTAGCTATGGATGTGGTTAAATGGTAAGCCTCCCCAGGCAGTCTCGATGAGTACTACCATTGTTATAGTAACCGCATTTTATAGATGCGTATTGCAGTTTAATTTAAAAATATAGCGTATGCCCACGGAGGGGGGCGATCCAGTGCCATGTAACGGTGTGTGCTGTTGATAACATCCCCTCAGGCACGCCCGACGCATAGTACCAAGTCGGCAAACCATTACTATTCTAATCGCAATAATTAAACAAATATCAATTAATAAATCTGTGATGGTGGATCATTTCCAACACTTCTCTATTTATTCCTGTATTTATGCTTGGTTACTTTTTCGTGTGCCACCCTGTACTTAAAACCTTAACAACGGATGTGGTAAAAAAAAAATGCCTCGATCCTGTATTATATCATTCGTTTCCTAAGTATCAAAAGCAAAGAAGGCTCAGACACGGTTGGAATTGTTCATTAGAAGATGTTAGGGAAAGAGAGAGACACCAAACCGTCATGAGAAATATAGCAGGTCTTTTTGCATAGCAACAACATGGAGCCATCTAGAGCGATTTGAATGAGCCTCGATAAGTACCACATGAACTCAATGGAAACCAAAGTCTTTGTTGCAATGCATGTTGTATGATTTTGGTGTCCCAAAAATACTTTTGGGACACCGACCATTATTTTTTTAATCTAATAAAAACTCTGGGTAGAAGCAAGCCTGATTCAACCATTAAAAAAGAATACCAACTTCAGCCCATTGCAAAAGATAAGCGATCATGCTGATATTAAAGATGCCACAGTACATAAAATTAAAACATTCTAAAATAAGAAATACTTCGATGTGTTTTAAATAATGGATTTTCTTGTTTAAATGAACAGAATCTTTCGTCATTCAAAGCCAGACTACACAATTTAGGGGAACAAAATCTATTACATCGCTTCTAAAATACCACATGGGAAATTGTTTGTTCCTAAAAAAACTTGTGTATATAAATATTACCCATAAGGAAACCATAGTAAAGTTGGTATTATTCAGTTATAGGGTGAATTAGTTTCAGTTACTCCACTGAATTTACGAGAAATAAAATAAGGCCCCACTTTGAATCCGAACTAATGAGATTTTTTAAGGAATGAATTTGGGTGTATTCTGTAGCTTTAAAAAAAATTCACACAAGCCCTTGTAGCAAACAATTTCCACAAAACACTTATTACCATGAGCACATCGGCGGTTATCCACTTACCACAATTCATTTCATCTTCTTGGTTTTCACAGTCAATAATAAAATCGCACCGGCGTGACTTGTCAATGCACTCGCCATTAGTACAAGTAAACTCATTCTCTTTACAAGGTGGTTTTGTGAAAACTGAAATAGAGAAAAAACAAGATTGAAAAAAATAATTACCATTTTACATATTTTTAAAAGTTGGTCATAACTGTGAATGAGCAGTGTATATGTTAATAAATTACACGGTCACAAATCGAAATAATTTATAATGAATAATCCCGAAAGAGTTTGATAGCAAATGAATGAATACCCATAGAAATACAAGCTAAACAAGTTTCCTTAAAGTAGGCTTATGGGACTAAAATTAATCTTCAACCAAGATCGGCCGGAAAAAAAACTTGACAAGTCAAAATTGAATTATACATAAGAAAATCAAGTTAGTATTTATCTATTATATTTATTTATGAAAACACCAAATATATATATATATATAGATAGATAGATAGATAGATAGATAGATAGATATATATATATATTAGTAGAGACGTTAAAATAATTTTCTTAAAAAATAGATAAGTGTAACGCCTCCCTATTAACTACTCCATTTTATAATGGTTTCATTTTTCATCATGCCCCAGAGAAATCACCGGCGCAAAACGGCGCTGACTCTCTCTCTCTCTCGCACTCATTTTGGCCATTATATCAGGACACCTGACATATAAATCAATCATTATTTTGAATTTAAATAATTTAATTTTTTGCCGCATTTAATGTAAAGAGGGAAATTATTTTATAACGATTATGTATAATTTAGTCAAGATAACGGCTGATCACATTTATATTTGTTTTTAACCCACCACCAAATGTGGCATTATTTTGTAAAAGTGCATTCTTTCCAACATTGGAACAAAGTTCACTTCGTTTGTACTGTCTACTTCAAGTTCATTTTCAGCCCAATTTCATTTTTCGTTCCAATGTGATATTCCCTTTTCGACCGCCATATTGAATTCACTCATCTTGAAACGACCCATTTTTCCATTTCCCCCACTTTTTTCGTATAATAAATAATATTTTAGCAAGATATAAACTGCCTGGAGACATTATTAATTTGTAGCTAATTTCCCCATTCGATCTGCTTCGACATAACGATTCCTGACGGGTAAACCAATTAGGTACCTGAAAAGTCGATAACCTTGTATTAATTTTTTACCCCAAATCTTCGATTGTAATAAAGTTTATTTTTAGTGTACAGAATTCTTTTCCCTCTTAATCAATTGAATTGTGGTAATCTAACTATTATCTAGGTAATTTAGGTTCACACATTTATATTCCTTCTAACCTCAATTCTTTCCGTAGCTCTTCAAAAACTCTCTGATCCAGATGCTTGTGTTGGTTTTCCATTTTTAAGTTTCAAATAGGAAGAACTACAAAATAAAAACGCAACACGCAATGATCCACGCAGCGCAGCCCGAGAAGAAATGGAGAAGCCGGAGAGCTCTAGCAAGGCAAACTATCATAGACTTACTAAATTTAAGTATACAAAAGGAAAGAGCATACAACAACAGACCATTCGATCCTTACGAAGTTGCATGCAGACACTAAGCTAAGTTTACTAAACTTCGCCGCCTTGATCATTGATGTTCGCTTATCTTGCAATTAAATACCGGTAACTTTAATGCTAGGTTGAGAACTGAAACACACTTATCTGCATTTGTACAGAGTATAAAATCGTACTTTTTTATTGATTTTTTTTTTTACTATGACTACGGATGTGCAGTTATCTACGCGTATACCTATGATTCATGCTAATCCAATCTAATACAACTCGAATACATATTCACAACACAGGAAAGACTAGCAAAGGTTTTCTTGCCACACAACATCGCCTACTATCGGTAAAAAAAAAGGAATACAGTGACAGAAAGTTCGAAAGGAATATGGAAAAAAAACATATTTGTACACCTGTTTCCTCGGGGAACTAATCGCTAGCATCATTTTGTTGTTCCTTTTACCATTGCTCATTCAGTAAACGTTCTCATCCGTGCTTCCAAGTCGATTTTTAAACATGTTAACTGCAAGGTATCCTACTTTCTACTACTAGGCAAGATAACTATTCCATGTGTCTGTGATTTTATAATTTAGGTTATTTGGAGTTATAACCTTGTTGAAGCACTTGCTTATGAATTTAAATCAATTTGACGACTGTCTTCTATATCATTGAATAGTTTAATCAATCTTATCTCTATAAAACGTTCGATCTGTTCCTGCGGCCACAACGTTGTTCGCTCATAACTAACGGTCATTCACGCGTGCGCGTAAACTGCCGGGCGAGCGCGGTGAAACGTTTACTCATTGTAAGTATATTATATGATATTACATGATATTATATAATATAATATATCATATGATATATGATAGGGAGAGTGCGCAACTCTCCTGAATCTGCCTTCACCCACAAATATAATAATAATCAGCAAGTAAAGATATTTTTTTGTGCCGCAATATAAGAATTTCAAGCAATATGCCTCTGTATTTATTTGCGACGGGACTTTTTTATCTCGGGCAATGCCGGGTGCCTTTGCTAGTTATCCAAGTAATCGCCAACTTTCAAATGATAGTAGGCCTAAGGATCAAAGTTTCCCTTCGTACTGTTTACCCCAACGTTCGGTAATTAGTTTGATTTCCCTACATTGCATCTGTTTTTAAGAGTGTTGTGGTAGGGAGACCAAAATTGAACTGCGTACTTGAGATGAGGACGGACCATGGATTTATATTAAGGCTGAATATCTTTGGACTTAACATGAAATTCCGGGCAATGTATCTCATCATCCTGTTAGGTTCCTTAAGAGTCTTGACGCATTGCTGTGACAATTTGAGGTCTTCCGAAATTAAGAACCCTAGGTCACTTTGTAAAGTAAGCCGTTCATTTGGCAATCCGTTTTAATGTTCGATATCCTAAATGCATCGCCTTGCATTTACGCGTGTTAAATTTACTTGCCATTTATATGCCCAGTCGACAATTTAGAGCTTGGTCCTGCTGTAGGTATGCCACATCGCAGGTAAAAACAGCTGTTTCCAGACTTGGTGTATTCTGCGTATTTTGAGATTTTACTAAATAAGCTGTTAGTAAAATTATTTAAATATACTTTGAACAAAGGTGCGCCAAATACAGATTCTGGAGAAAATATGATAGTAACTGGAACGACAACCCACTGTGATTAAGTTGAAATCTAGTTTTCTATCCAATTAAGAATTTTCCGTCTTTAATCTGTGCGATTTAATTTCAGTAAGAGCCTTTTATGTGGAATAGTATTAAAGGCCTTTAGAAAGCCTAAGTAAAAAAAAAAAATACCCACTGTCTTGTGCTCATCGTAAATGGAAATCATTTTCCGAGAAAAAAATTCCTATACATTAACCAAGCAAGAAACGCCTTTGCTGAAATCCATGTCGTATTTTCTTCATTAGATTATATGACTACTAAAGGTAACCCACTATCCCCTTTCCCAGATTTTAATAGTTTATCAATAACTGAAATTAAATTAATAGGATAATAGTTACGAAGCTCAGTTTCCCTTCTTTTTAGGAAGATTGGCGTAACAGTAGCTCTTTGGAGTTTTACTGGGACAACCCCGTCCTTAATAATTTGATTAAAGATCATACACAGCAGTTTTACTAAATCGTCTTTGTTTAACTCTTCCAGCTGAGTTCGCTAAACATAATCAAACCCAGGTGCCTTGGATCGTTTCATTTTGTTTATATTATATGTAATTATTTCTTATTCATCTACTCACGTGTCTGGGCATTGGTTGTCACCCATGATTGATTTATTCCCTTAGTGTGGATAGCCGTGGTAAGTTCTCGGTGGTAAAAACCCTTACGAAGAATTCATTTAAAATCTTTACTATGATCTCGGAATTGTCCGAGATAAGTCCTTCTCAATTCCCAATCGGTCCTATGGACTCTCATTGCCTCACTGCTAAGGTAACTATAGAAAAAACGGGCTCTGTTTGGAGTTTTTGTGCATTTTTTTCCATCATTCTTTTTCGTCTTCCGCTTGACAAGCCTACGGTATAATATAGATTTTGCTCGATTTACATATAAACTTTATATGTTTCCCTCCCGAATTGATTTGTTAATTTCGTTGAATATATATATATATATATATATATATATATATATATATATATATATATATATATATATATATCTTGCGTGCCACCAATGGTGAAAAAAGATACCCCAGTCATTTTTCCTCAAACGATTGCAAAAACATCGAAATTGAAGCTCCCGAATGTTTTATTATTTGGTCTGTCTCATTTACTATTATGCTTGCCTTTATTTGGAATCTGACTACTTTATGGTCGTTTGTGTGCAATAGTTCACCTACTCGAACGTTTTCCAGGATGCACTTATCCGTGTTCAGAATTAAATCCAACATGTTTTTGTGCCGCGTAGGTTTCTTAAACTTTTGAAAAAAAAGTTCTACTAAATTAAGTCTAGCGTCTCTCCTCTTAACCTATCCTCTCCTCTTTATCTGATGTATTTGCTCTAAAATCAATGATCAGAAAGTTAGCATATGCGCATATTACCATTGTATTTTTTTAAATATTATTGCCATCATTTTCGTATTGAACCGGTAAACTCTAAACAATTGCGATATTAAGAAAAACAACTGCAAGGACCTCCCAAGGCTAACCCGTGAAAGAAAAGGAACTTAATTTAATAGCTAAACATAATTGAATTACGACCTTCAAAGAACGGTTTCAATTTAAGACGACTAACCGATGTTGTAAAAAAATCTAGCTTTTGTTTGTGAAATAATCTAACTTAGGGAGTTGGAAATGGACCTAAAGAGTGAACTCCCTGATGATGATGATTGAATTGTGAAAAACAACAATATGTGAGTAATTCAAGCGAACATTTTCTCGCAATTATCTCGCTACATTACACAGTGAGATCGTAGAGCAATAACACGCCTCCATTAAGTCTCTCCCAGCGTGGGCGTAAGGCAATTATGGCTAAGAATGTGTCCTTCTTCAAATAGGTGCTCGAGCCCACGAGAAGCCTAGATGACGGGGGAGCTAGTGATAAATAATTCGTTTCTTCCGTATCCACCCAAATAACGATACATCCCCAACCCCTCAGCCACCCGCAATCACCGACAGGGTGGCCTATTTATTGCTCCCCATCAACTTATTTGGTCCCAAGTGCTTTAATCTCCTCGAAATACCCGTGATGAGGCTTTAAAATGAAGATCTGCATGAAACAAAAAAAATATGTGCGGCGCAGATGACTCGAGCGCTGTCGTCCATGGCCATAACCGGGTTTTTTATGCGGCACGCATCCTTGCCATGAAACAGGAAAGGTACTCGCTCCCACACACTCATCTCCGTATCCTTAAAACACAATTCCGTTCTGCTTTACGTGGTCACTATATTAACCTAGTTTCGAACTCATTTCTTCAAGCCCTACGACCATCACGACCTTAAAACGAGAGTCATTCCCTTTTGCTAATCAGTTAAGCTTGGCGATGGTCGTTAATTCTTGGTTTAATTATTTTTAAAAAAAGCATATGAGGGGGGGGGGGGGGAGTGAGGGCAGGTTCAAGAGAAGTGGGCGCCCTACCGGTTCATTATTACTTAAAAGTAAGAAGCGAAAACCATCGAGAACCCCTCCTCGGGCAGTTGTTAAGGAGATATCTGTAAATAAAGGGATCAAGATATAGGAAGTGAAAATGTGTGGAAGATATATTACCACGGGCGTTGAAGCCGGGGCGGGGGGCTCAAACTCCCACGTCTTCTATACGACGTACCACACATTTTCACTTCCCGTAACCTTACCAATCTGCAAACCTCGTTCAAAACGTTCTTCTATTGGAACCCCCTTTTATCATTCTCAAACCCCCTTCCAAGCGAGTAATTTTGAGTATTTGTGCTCTTTGTACGAGTTTGTTACTGGAAGGTCCCAATACAACGGACCCAAATTTAGGGATGGTGAGTTTTCTTGTGCTAATCCTTTTCATGCACTCGCCCTCTTAGCTCGAACTCCGAGTGTGAGGACAATGAGGCTTTCAAAAAAATCTCGAACCTTTTTTTCTTGATCAGCTGAAAATAAGCGACCCGCAAAATCTCCCCAGAAGAAGAGCGACCCCAACTTTTCTGACTTAAGATAAAAAAAAACTCCATTTTCTTCGCACGAAGATAAACGAGCCCAAGAAAGTTACGTTAAGTTAACCTAAACAATGAAGTGTCTTGTTCTTTAAACAAATGATTAGAAGGCTTTAATTTTCTACGCTAAATTCTAGCTCATAAATCAATTACTTATTTACCTATGCTGTGATCGAGAGACCATACATTTTTCAGTGGCGCGCGAATCTAGTCGCGGGTGACTCTAGATCTCACTATGTCGGTCAGTCCCCGTTTTGCTTTTCTTTTGTTTTTGTAATAACATTGTAACTATTGGGCCTATTCTAACGAAATTTAAATCCCTTATGTTGTTTTACATTCTCTTTCAAATGATATAGCTGCCAAAGTCCTCCCAAGGTTAGCCATGAAATTATTTTGTTTTGACAATAACATAACTATTTGGCACATTCTAACGAAATTTGAAACCTTTATATTGTTTTACATTCTCTTTCGAATGTAAAACATGGTTTAACATTCGGACTAACATTGCCAAAATCCTCCCAAGGTTAGCCTGGTAATTAAGTTTGTTTTGGCAATAACATCATAACTATTCGGCCGATTCTAACGAAATTTGAAACCATTATGTTGTTTTACATTCTCTTTCGAATGATATAATTATCAAGGTCCTTCCAAAGGTTGCTATGCGAATTACTGAAAGTTTTGAAGGTCGTAAGGTCATAAATCAGAATAAGTGAGAGCCCGCGACTCTTTGGTCAGCAGACCTTGTTCTCACATAAGCGACTCTATATTTCACGCCTAAACACGAGCGAATTAAACTTTTTCACCTGAAGATAAATTACTTAAGTATTTGGAGTCCCTTATATTCAGGTGAACCTCATTTTCCCCAATGAAGCGAAGAGTTAAAGGATAAGAGAAATGAAGAAAGTAACGAAAATCAGGGAAGAAGGTAGAGAGATAGGCAGATTAGCAGAAGAAATGATCACATGTGAGGAGGTAGACCTACACCTTTACACCACACTAGGAAACGTGTTCCCAAAGAACGTCAAGGTGAAAATTATCGATGGAATAGTAGATGGAAAATACAAATGATCGCATCAATCGGACTTCTCGTCGGACGTGGTGCAGGCAGCGCTAATTTTGGGAAGCATAAAATTCGGCGGACTAATGTCACCTCCTAAGGATTGAGAACTTAAGGATTTTTCTCCCCTTCATAGTGCCCAACTTGCGAATGCCACCAAAGGCATAAATCGCTCAGAGAAAACTTCAGGAAGTAAAGTAGTAGCCAACCAAAGAGGTTTGATTATAAGATGCGAACGGAAGTTCAAAAGCTAAGAAGAATAATGGAGGTTAACAAAAACGAACTACAAGAAAAGAGAAATCATTTTTGTAATGTGCTAGTCAGGGAGGACTCTGACTTTGCAGTGGTATGTGAGTATAGGATAAGGATAAGGAAGTAGAAATTGAAGCTATAGAATTATTATACCTACACGAATATTCTCTTCAATGAGAGGCTCGACGGGGTAATAATTGCTGTTAAAAAATGTACAGAGCACAAAGAGTTGCAAGAACTAGGGGAAAGTTATTTAGCAATCGTTTTGAGTGCCCAGACAAGTCCGATGATTGTGATAAGGGGGGTACCAACCTCCGGAGAAAGAACTATTTACCTCCATAACTTCTTTTTTCAGCGATTTGTAAGAAATGCCCATGTAGTATTTATTCCCTGGCCACTTGAATGCGTGTTCTAGGCATTCAGGATATACCTCGGAGAATAGAATGGGAAAAAGCTCAATTTGCTGATCCAAAATGGTATATTGGTAAGAGCTGGACCGGAGTTGCCCTCGTATGTCACTGAGATAGCCGCAACCAAGCCAAATGTAGTACTGACCTGTAAGGGTTTCCACTGGAACCTGTATGTACTACCAAACCCAGTGTTTTGAACGGACCGCAACTCTTAATTGCCTCGCTGGCACTTAACCTAATCCAAGAGCTTAGCCCGGTTAGGAAAAGGTACTCTAAGGCTGGCTGGGGCAAGTATCATGAGGAACTGAGGGATTACCGACCGCCAGGGTTGGAAGGTAAATGTTTATGGGAGATTAACCGGAAAATAGAAAGGATAGAGAAAGGGATAATGCATGCTGAAGATAAATGTATCCCCAAAGTAACAATGAGAACCCTCCCTGCTTCAAAGTGGTAGACAGGAATCAGAACGGTTATAATGAAAAAAAGAGATCAAACGAAATATCGCAAGGAATAGCACCAACAGCTGAAATGTACCTAAGAAAAAAAGAATTACAAAGGGAAGTAAGAGATCTGATGAGAGAAAGTAGCGAGGGGTTATGGGGAGGAAGGAATGATTGACCAACTGGGGAGGGAAATGAAACCTAGACTGCTTTGGCAATCGACTACAAAACTCCAAGGAGCCCAACCACGAACGAAAATTAGGATAAAGAATAGGACCGAGTTTGGGTGCAAGAAGTAAAAATTGAAGAGCTATTTAGGGACCACTGGAGCCAAGCATTTAACATCACAAAGTAGGAAAATGTTAATTTTGATACGAGTATGGAACGAAGATATTGGAGGATATGAATTAACACCTGGACTTTTTTCTTTCTTAACCCATCTGGCGATAACTGGACAAAACATACTAGGATGGATTGAGAAGAGCAACGAAGATGTTGAGGATAACGAAGGCGGTGGAAAAGTAGGAATGGAATAACTTATAACGGCAATCCAAGCCATCAAACAGATAGCCCCAGGGCCCTTGGGACTGACGAGGGCTAGCTTTATCAAGCTAATAAATGACGTATTAGAGGGTTGGCTAGTGTTTTTAATGCGTGTTCAAGCATAGACTATTCCCGGATATGCTCGTGGCTAGGATGATATTTGTGTCTAAACAGGGCAAGCCACCAACGGTAATAAACGGTAACAAACCAATCTCACTGCTTATTTTTATTGCTAAGGTGTTATAAAAAAATGTATGCAGGGGATTGTTAGACCACCTAGAATGAAAAAAAAGGTCAGAGATGCCTCTGATATTGATAAGGGAATGACTGGTTAAAGTTAAAAATGAGTTGGCTTAGTGGTGCGAGATATGCAGCAGGCGTTTGATAAGATGTGGAAGGGTTGCCTCAAGTATAAAATGAGGGGATGGAACTGAGGAAAAGAATGAAAAGACTGCTGTGCAACTTCATCAGTGACAGATTGGCCTACATGGCGATCAGCTGCTATGAAGATACCATCTTCAAATTCAAGGTGATGCTCCCACAAAGAAGTTGCTTCTCCTCTGTCCTCTACGCCATTTATACTAACGATATACCATTCCCGCTAACCGAGAAACAGCCTATGTGCAGTTCGCAGACGACCTCACCCAAATTAGGAACACTACCTATCACTATCCTTCACATTCCTCTACACCAGTGGCGTTCAATGGAAGCAATGCTTCCCCCATTTAAGAAGAAAAAGAAATTACACCTCAACAATTAAGATGACAGCAGAATAAATTTTATTCTCACATTTATGCTTACCTATACTTATCTATACTTATATACGCCATACAGTACCGTTCAGTTTCAATCTAATTGGCGTTAGACCCTGATGAGCCCGACTGCAATTGAAGAAATACATCCTTTTCGTTGAGATTTCTACTCTCTTTTTTTTGTCTCTCTCTCTTAATTTCAATAATATTTCTGCTTTTAGGTGGTTTGGAATGAATAGTTTAAAGGATGTTTTGCTTTTCTTAGCAATAATATAGTCATTAGAGTCTTATGAATTTTATCTAGATATTTCAACACCGTGTTAGAATTAAGAAAAAAATAACCTATTTGTATACGGAAAAGGAATCAAATTTAGCTTTGCAGTCATCTGCTTGCATCTGGGAACCCTGCCGGTTGCAAAATCTAATAAAATGAAAATAAAAGGTATAAGAAACAATGACGTAACTATTATTATGCTCTGAAGCTTAAACAATTTTTAGGTTATATTTAAATACTGGTTCTGAGAATGAAAGCAGCTATATAGCCTAAACTCTGTATGGTTACGCTCTTGGATCTTAAGCATTTTGTTTATACTTCCTGAATTCTGGCAGCTTTACCGGATTCACCCCTCGTATCTTTGAGATCAGTAAGTAGCTGCGAGTAAGTGCTTGTTTATTCATTTTTTTAGGTCATAAACCCCCTTTTAAACAAAATGGATGCAAATAAAGTTGTGAAAAAATGCGATTACATTATTGAAAAAATAGTAAAAAGGAAGTTCAGTGCGATGATTTATAATGAAAAAGAAACTATTATTAAAACAAGTAGGCCTACGCCAAGTTCAATTTTTTTAATATGAAAGTCAACTTTTTAAATTTGAAGTTCAATTTTTTTAATTTGAGGGCGAAAAGGTGAGATGTCATCCAAATCTGTTGCACTCCCAAATACAATGTAGGCCAATATGATAGAACATCTTGGCTTGTGGTTGTGCATACTTACAGAAGCTATTTTAACATTTAAATAAAGTTTTCAAAGAATTTTTTTTTTAAAATAACATTTAAAGAAAGTAAGTAGCCTACAATTTTATAGTTATTTTTAATGAACAACATATTTACTTCAATTAACATACTTATTTTTGTAAAACTTGAATTGTTTCCTCATCTCCCTAAGTCAACGCACGCCACTGCTCTACACATATTCCAATTTCCACACTTATCATCTAACGCCTCCTACTAATTTCTGCGTTATTACACCTTAAGAACCCTTAATTTGTACTCTTCCCTACCAACTAAACCTACATCGCCTGATTGGTTTACATTAGTTTGATTCCGATCCTATTAATTCTCTGTACTTTCTAATCAGTTCTTTTCCGATCCTATTAATTCTCCGTACTTTCTAATCAGTTCTTTTCCGATCCTATTAATTTTCCGTACTTTCTAATCAGTTATTTTCCGATCCTATTAATTCTCCGTACTTTCTAATCAGTTCTTTTCCGATCCTATTAATTCTCCGTACTTTCTAATCAGTTCTTTTCCGATCCTATTAGTTCTCCGTACTTTCTAATCAGTTCTTTTCCTATCCTATTAATTCTCCGTACTTTCTAATCAATTCTTTCCCGATCCTATTAATTCTCCGTACTTTCTAATCAGTTCTTTTCCGATCCTATTAATTCTCCGTACTTTCTAATCAGTTCTTTTCTTTTCACATAGTGGTGGTGGTTTGTTTGGGAGAGTTTTCGTAGGATTTTATTTTTAAACATTTAAATCAAATTATTTTCTATTGATTTGTTTTATTAAGAAGGAAGAAATCAAGAGAAAATCTTTCCAAAATGGTTTTGAAAGAAGATTGTTACGACGAAAATGGTGAAGTGGAGTAAAGGACATAGGGGAAGAAAGGGGGGTTTACTCGCGTTGATATGGCAATCACGAAAAAGTTAAGCCACAGTGGGTATGATTAGTCGAAAGATGGAGATCATCACTGGGATGAGTACTAGACATCGTGTGGAACCACTCACAAGGTCACGTGAATTCATTGCTTAACAGAAGAGTTGCGCAACCTCACGACCGCAAAGAGTCTGTTCGAGATATGCACCTTCCAGGATATTTCAATTTCTCCTAACTTTACCATTTTGCTTACGAAGCTCTATCAAAACGAATCTGGCCTCGTTGGTTGTTTATTTTATATTTTTAAATTAATAAATATTATCGACGAAAATTCAGATGCAAAACTGTAAACAAGTATCTTATCTGAATTCGATGGATAAGAATAAATGCCTTTCCTCAGTGTAGAGGAACGACATAAAAGAAAATGAATAAAAAGGAACGCAAAAAGAAATAGAATAGAAGAAAATTAATAAAAAGTAACAGGGACGGGATAAAGAAAAGGAATAAAAAAGAGGAAATTAACCAGACAAAGGGAACGGAATAAAAAGGGAAAGGGAACGAAATAAAAAGGGAAAAACAACGGAATGAATGAAACAGGAAAATGAAAGGAATAAAAAAGCGGAACGGGATCAAAGGAACGGAATAAAACAAACGTGATAAAAGAAACAGGATAAAAGAACCGGGATAAAATGAACGGAATCGAAGAAATGAGATAAAAGAACATAATAAGAGAAACGTGATAAAAGGAACAGAATAAAAGAAACTGGATAAAATAAACGCAATTAACGAAACGGGATAAAAGGAGCATAATAAGAGAAATAGGTTAAAAAGAACATAATAAGAGAAACGTGATAAAATAACAGAATAAAAGAAATGGGATAAAAGGAACATAATAAGAAAAACGTAAGAAAAAGAACAGAATAAAAGAAACGGTTTAAAATGAACGGAATAAATGAAACGGGATAAAAGGAACGGGATAAAATGAACGGAAGCAAAGAAACGGGATAAAAGGAACAGAATAAAAGGAACGCGATAAAAGGAACAGAATAGAAGAAACGCGATAAAAGGAACAGAATAAAAGAAACGCGATAAAAGGAACAGAATAAAAGGAACGCGATAAAAGGAACAGAATAGAAGAAACGCGATAAAAGGAACAGATTCAAATTATCATTCCACTTTCGGATGTTTCTAAATTTTTATTATTGTTTTATTAGGGAAAGCCCAGCAAGGGGGCGCCCCTCGTAGACTTATACACCTTGGTATCTGCAGGAAGACACTCCCTTCCGGCCCCAATGGCCCCCCAGCACTCTCGAACTAGATAAAGGCTCCCTAGGCTTTATTCATTCAAGTCATTAGAATTTACCCCCTTCGCCATTTTCGCCACAAGCCTCCTTTCACCTATTTTCTTGAATGGTGACTAATATCGCAGGCTAGTCGCCAGCTAGCTTTCATGCGTTCATACCTATAGGAGGATCTGCAGCTATCTTCCACACATTTTAACCTCCCAAAATGTTTCTAGAACTCTTCTTACACAAAACAAAATACAATTATTAGAAATAATTTTCAGGTACATTCACTCACACATACAAATACCCGCTACAGACAACCATTCAAACCAGACAAACAATCTATAAAAATTCACGGAGCTCCGAAGCTATATCTAACCTACTAAAATATTTTGGACAAGGTCACCTTCCTCGCCAAACTCGAAGACCCTACAACCGGACCTACAGAACCGCCCTTTTTTGTCCCAAGAGAGACGGTACGGCTGACACTGCCCCGGTAACAATGACTGGTACTGCATTTTCACAGACTGGGACATTCAACCGAAATGTGAGGCGCAGCCTGGGAGACGAGACTCGCTGGTGTTCCAGATAGCGCTCCATCCAAAGGGAGCCGAAGATGTGCCCAAGCTCCCTAATCTGAAACCTTCGATGTAGAAATGAAGGAAGGGACGGGGGGGGGGCTGTGGAGACACGATGGTACGCATCTTCCTAAAGGTCGTGTCATAGTTCACAAGCAAGTGATGCCCAAACAGCTCTGAACCTCTGTCTATGCTAGAATGGCTTGAATCGTTTATTTTAGCCTTCTTTACGCCTGCTAGATTGATGTTTGGATACTGTCTTTATTTGGCGTAATTACGAAGCGAGTCCGCCACGCCTGCATTTGGTAGTGTGATGGTCATGAACTATCATAGTACTCACGTACAACATTACATTTTAACTAAAAAATAAACATATAGAGCGATCTCAAGAATGAGTGAACACTATTTATTTCTGTACTATGAACAGGATAGTAAATGTTAAAATTGCTTCCTGCTCTTTGAAAGCATTTCGCAGGATGGAGAATATATTTTCCTTGGTATCAGTGAGATATTCGCATATATTATGAGGGGGGGGGGGCGATTATAGGGGGGGGGGGGAAGTTAATTTTCATCGGGTGCTTAAAAATCCTCAAACTTACTCATGCGATCTCTCTGAACTTACACCTGAAGCCAAAGTAGCCCCGTGATTCATCCAACTAAAAGAGGCGTCAAGAATCTCTGTTTACTAGTCCAACGTCACAGATCTAAACAAAAAGAGTCCCAGCCTTTAAAAATATAAGCTGTATATATATGTAACTCGACATGATAATAATAAATTGCCTAATTGGGAATTAGAAAATTGAAATTTTTTATTATATGAGAAACAAAAAATGAAATACAATGGAAACATTTTTAACAGTAGGGAAAGCTGAACTATAAAGGGTAGAATAGCAAAATGCTCAAGAATGCTAAGGACTATATGTGCAAACCGAGACGACCTTAGATGTCGTGTCTTTAGGAGTTCGTGTAAAGCCCACAAGAACTTAAAAATACAAACTTGAAACTCTCAAAGGACCGGGAGAATCGTGCATATCGCCAAGAAATTAAAAAATGACAACAAATTTATGGCAAATTAGGCTTTCACAAATGATCCTATGGTTTGGCCGCCAGGATTGGAACCGTCGTGCAGATAGACATAAATTATTGATAGAAGTAAATTTCATGGAGAGTCGGGAATATTTGTCTATAAACTAAACTTATTTATACAAAATTGCGAAGTGATTTTTTTTTTCAAGATTTCTTATCCCAAAACTTCTAGGAATGTTAATGAAAAACACCTGGCGAGTTTTCTGTGAAAAGTTGATTATTTATGTTATATACACGATATCTGGTGAGGTCAAATTTTGTGAAAATAAAAAGATACAACGTATTCAATACTACTTAATTGATGTTAAATTTAAAATTATAAATTCCTCCAATAACGCCACGAAAGTATACAGTACAATTTAAATGTATTTACCTCATTCAATAAATAAATCAAGAGAATTTATATCCGGCGCGAGATAAAAAAATATCAGTTGAAAAATTTAATAAGCACACGATGTTGGAGAACTACTTTGAATGTCGTGTATTACCTATTTCACGGACTCGTCCGAATGTAAAAATTATTAATTTTGTTTCCTTGTTTTTATTTGATTCGTTGAGTTGTTTCGTGTTTTACGGATTTGGGGTTCGGCTGAGGTTTTTTCTTTCAGTTTTATATTTTGATTATAAGTTGCATTTCCTTATTTTCATAGAAAGTCGGCAAAAATAGGTTTGACAAGTAGTTATAGTGAAGGAACGATCGTCTAATAGGACCATTTATATAATTTTCTTAGGACTTCGCAAGTTAATTTGATTTTTACTTTTTGAACATTATTTTTAGAAACTTTCTTCGATATTGAAAATGCAAATAACTTATAATCATCATATAAAATTAAAAATCAACAACAACCTAACCTAACCTAACCTGACCTCCGTAAAACATTAAAGCGCTCAATACATTAGAATAAAATAAAAACAAATTAATAATGTTTATATTTGGACAAATCACTGACGCAGGCACACAAATTAAATAGGGACCGAAATAGTGTACTTAATAACTTTTTATTGAATTTTATTTTTAAATGACGCACAAGGTATTGATTCTCTGTTTAATTATCTATCTTATGATATAAATATCTTGTATTTGCATTATTTACTTTCGTGTTGTTGTTGTTCAAGGAATTATTCAACCAGTTGCATTAACTCCGCCAAACGTACTATAGTACCATTGCGTATACTTCGATTTGGTTACCACTTAGGATAAAATTATATAAACATCAATACTATAAAATACTAGTTCACAGATGACTTGAAATATGATGTGTCGGGAGTATTTTGTAGTTTATAGGTATACTGTCCTATTTATCGCAGGAAGCCACATTAGTTCATTGCAGATAAATGCAAATAGTGACATAACTGGAATCCCTCACCTTGGCTACGAATGTAAATGATCTGTTCTGATATTTCGATTGGGAAGCAAAGGACAAGTTTTTCTGGCATATTGAAAAGGTCATTTGTCTTAATCTAACGACGTAAATCGTTCTTATAGAAATGCAAGGCAATGGCTTCGCCACTCCCTCCTACGGGGGTAGCTTGCGTTTCGCTATTCAGATTAAAATTTAAAATCTAAAAAAAAGCAGCCATGGTTAATTTTTTATAAATTTTCTGAACTTCGCCAATTATAATAATTTTAAAACGAACTCTAAACTAAATTTTCCCCCTTTCAAAATATAACGTTGCTAAAATATAGTTATAGAAGAAGATATATAAAAATGAATTTTCTGAACTTTACCATTTGTAATTCTTTGGGTTTTAAAAAATTCACAAAATTTCGATACTTTATATTTATTTCTGAACTTCACCATTTTGTGTTTTGATATTATAAAAAATTATTAGAAATAACTTTGATAAAAAAACATGTCATAACCAAACTAAGATGAAATTATTATTCAAATACTCAAAAAAATCCCCTTCTTAAATTATAGAGTTAGTGATGATGATGATGAAGTGATGAAAACATCAAATACGAGAGAAACAAATCAAAATCAAAACAATGTTTGACTAGGAACAACCAAAACTAAATTTAGTTTATTTGAATGAGAGTATAGTTTTAATCTAACATTTTTCCTAGTCATTCTATCGAACAGATAGCTCCGGCTGGAGAGTAGTGATATTTGCGAGACTTTCCTTCACAGGGCAGCATTTTGTCAGGGTTTTTTTTTTAGAATAACGCATGGTGATCCAGTATCATGGAGACCCTACATTTTATAGAGTTAAGGAAACATTTCGTACGGTTGAGAGGGCTCTCCGGTCGAATAAGGCAGGATGGGAGTGTCCCTCATGGAATTAAGTTTCCTCAGCGTCGCTCTTTGCCATGAGCATCACCTTGGTGCTGCAGGAAGATATTTTCACCGCAATTTACGGAGGCGACTTTTCGATCTATTTTAAGGCGGTTCAATTGTCTACGTTTGGAGCGATGAATCCATGCTTGGAAATTTCTACCGCCACCATGGTCATCACTACGACCCGGACGTTTTTCAAAATGGGTTCGCTTAGATGTGGTAAACTCGCACCGAGTCCTTCGGAGGAGAATATTCACAGCTCTCTTGTATCCGCGCCATGAAATCCATTATGTGGCGTTCGGCACGTGGATGTGCTGATGGGGCTATCGTATTGCTTTTTCAAAGTTGCTTTGTTTACTCAAAGCTTGACTACAGGTTCGACATTTATTTCTTCGCATCTAAAGGTCTATTGCAGATGGTGAAATCGATCCACCA
The DNA here is from genome assembly GCA_963969495.1 of Ceratothoa steindachneri. Classification (NCBI taxonomy): domain Eukaryota; kingdom Metazoa; phylum Arthropoda; class Malacostraca; order Isopoda; family Cymothoidae; genus Ceratothoa; species Ceratothoa steindachneri. The sequence continues at coordinate 95,687,023 of OZ018332.1, forward strand.
CACTGAACTATTGATGCCCTCCGCGCTTCTTTTATTCCACTCGATTCACGCCGTAGTACTCGAGCCTATTTCAACGCTATTTATTTTTGTTTGTTGTTTATGTTTTATTCTGTCATTATTTTAAAAGTTTATTATTTTGTATATATATATATATTTCTTACTTCGGCCCCGGTCCCTCGTCTGTTGCCGCCAGAAAAGGCTCTCTAGAATTTAAAAAAAAAACAACCTCCATTGGACAGTGGTTATAGCCTTATATACTCTGAACTATTTACTATAGGGTCGCTATTATAATAACAATTTAAAATCAAAATCATGTCTATTTTGCAGCCAACTACATGGCAACATGTGAGTATAATAGGATGCGCATACCAGCCAGTATACGATTACAAAGAGTGTAAAAAATATATTCTATCATAATATATGCCACAAAAGTACCTTTGTGAATATAAAATGATTTAAATTTCCGTTTGTTTTACCTAATTGTTCGTCCCCAGGAGTAGAGGCTTTGTAAAAACCCTTCGTAATATTTAAATGAGCAATTACTGAGAGTAATTATTTTTTTTTTATAAAACCCTCAACTGGCGACTGCCAGCAGGAACATAGCCACCGAAGAGTACTTATGAGCAAGTTCTAGCTTTCTAGAGTACTTATGGGAAGTTAGGCTGCTTGAATTGCATTGTCCAAAAATGAAAACTTTTAAAACGAGGAAAAGCAATATATTTTTGAAGGGCTACTAAGATCCGCACAAACACCACCACCAATCAGCACTCGTACTAAACTTAAATAATTTATGATTTAATGTTAGAAATTATTATTTACTTTCCATGACAATTCGCAGTAACCTGAATATTTAAAATACTTGAGTTTTCAAAAAAATTTGTCAGCATAAATTTTGAATTCGATACCGACATTTATTCCTAAAGCAACGGAACATATTCTGACATTAGAGGAAACTTAGATTTTCTTTTAAATTATCTACGAAAATAACATTTTATAAAGTTTCATATACTTAGATTTGTTACTGGAATTAGAATATATAAGTAAATTTTTATGCAAGTGTGCAAGCAATAGTTAGTGTTAGGCAGCTAAAGTTGATTGTACTTTCAAGGTTCTTTCACTCTTTAGACAAAAGTCGAAGTACTAATGAAAATTATTTTACCAAGTACTTATATGGCACGAAGATATTCAAGCTATAATTATTTTTATCGATACATTCCTTCTTCTTTTCTGATCCTGCGTTTTTTAAAACATATGTACTTTTTTTAATGAATAAATCAGATTCTCAATTATTGTTAATGTACACTATATTTATTAAGAGATTGTTCTTTCGACAAGAAGGGTACAATCTTGGCCTACGAAGAATAGGGAGGCGGGGGGTTGGGGGATGGGGGTGCAGCCTAGGCTTATTCTTAGTAACAGTTGCATACGACCGCTTATTTATTTTCGACAGTATGCATTTCCAGCTTGCAGGTAGATGTTACATCAGGGAGACAAATAAACAATGGTTGGTTTACGACCCTACTCTTTTACTATAAATATATATTTAAATACATACGCACTGCCATACTATGAATTATAACTACGGTCATTTATTTGGAATTTTGATGATATGATAGAGGAAAAAAGTAACTTCAAACTCCCAGGTGCGTTCGGTTCGCCCCAAATTGTCGCATGGACATGAATACTAAAAATGCTCTGAAGGTAATCTTTCTCAGGTGTTGAAAACAAGTATATACTCGGTTCACTGGCTCTAAATTTGTTGAAGATGTTTACTGTATGTTTTTTTTTCTATAAGTATGAATTTAATTTATTCTAAGGCTGAATTATTAAGAGACAGCTGTCTGGGTGATTGTTTATATTTCATTTTTTTGCTCTCTATTGTTTATCATAATCGCCGCGAGAGAAAGTTGATCCATACATATTTCCAGCCATTTGGTGAGTTTATCTTAAATGGTAATCATTTGGGATCAATTGGTAAGTTCGTTGTTCTTTGTTACCTTTACGTAGTGAATTACAAATATAATTTGCATCTTTTTTTTGTACGGTTTATAGCTATGATTTTATCCGTCTAATTCCTTTGCCATTGAGAGCATAGAGTTTAACATGCTACAGCTGACATCTAGAGGGTTGAGTGGCGTCCGTGGTCCAATGTCCCCAGGCGGTTCTGCAGCTCTATGCAGATGATTAACATATTTTAACTACCTCCACCTTCAACACGCTTTACAGCTCTCTTCTTACAAACTTTCGGCGGGAAATGCCCTCGTTTGTTTTTGCTTTAGAGTAAAAACAAAAGGCTACAACCTAAAGCTGCCGCTGCAATGTCGACTTGACTCGGGATTACCATCTAACAACTAACCACATCCCATGTAGGATTCTTTGATGAGAAGCGGAGTTTCCACTCAGCCAAGTCAGAGCCTGAACGTTTTATTTTCCCATATTTTGACTACTAACTTGGTGCACACAACACCCGTTAACTTGGTACACACAACACGCATTAACCTGGTGCAGACAACACGCAGTAACTTGGTGCAAGCAGAACACATTTACTCGGTTCACATAACATGCATTAACTGGTGCACACAATACGCATTAACTTGGGTGCACACAATATGCATTAATTTGGTGCAAACAAAACACATTTACTCGGTGCACACAACATGCGTTAACTTGGTACACACAACGCGCATTAACTGGTGCACACAACGCGCATTCACTGGTGCACACAACACGCATGAAGCTGGTGCACACAACGCGCATTAACTGGTGCACACAGTACGCATTTACTTGGTACACACAACGCGCATTAACTGGTGCACACAACGCGCATTAACTGGTGCACACAGTACGCATTTACTTGGTACACACAACGCGCATTAACAGGTGCACACAACACGCATTAACTGGTGCACACAACACGCATTAACTTGGTGCATTAAGTCTTTGAGCCCAGAATGAAAATGGAGTACTAATCCTCCAACAATTCGGGCATTGGTGATAAAGATGGTACAGCGATGCGGCTCGAGCGAGGCTGATGACTAGGAACCTAGTTACATGGCAATGACATGGCAATGCATACTGCCAAAGTGTTTGCTATACCCAACAATGCTCTGAATTGCCTTTATTTACATAAAACCAAAATTAAAAAACAAGAAATAATGTTATGACCACATAAAACCACCTGTCGAGACAAGAAAGGCTATTCTGGATGGCGTCCAGGGAAGAATGAAACTTCATTTTTAAAGAAAATAAACAGGAAATCGCCACTCAAACTAGTTACTACTCAAATTAGTTGTTATTTAAGCGCAAATATTTAGCTTTATTCCATTGGTATTTATCAAGTTTCACACTGTGTAAATGTTGACCTCAAACACACACACACACCTACATTATATATATATATATATATATATATATATATATATATATATATATATATATATATATATATATATATATATATATATTGTTTTTGTTTAAAATCATCACCTAAAATTATTAAATGAAAGAACAAATCACATGATTTATTGTCTTATGCTTGTAATTAAGAATAATACATTTTTATTCAATGAAAATATTATGTGCTTCTTTCATGGCGATGCCTCTTTGGTATTTATATGTTGGTCTGTTCTGCTACACTATTTTGAGCTAGGAATCGTGCCTCAACCGTCAACACATTCCATCACAAAAACCATAAAAATGGGTAAACATTCGTAGTTTTCAGTCAAATGCAATTAATTTCTTCAAAGGATATATGTACATACATATATATGTATACATAAATGGGTCTTAATGAGTGTCGAATGTATGTGGGCAGTGTAGTTCTTTTTTAATCTATGGATCTGCAAATCTGTCATAGAATACAACGAGAATAACTGTAGAAGGGCTGAAGTGTTTGTCAGTATTATGCATTTTGTTGTGTTGGAAGAATATCAAGGTAGAGTTTAAAAAAAAGTGATGATTGAAGAGCAATGGACTGAATGGGAAATAAATTAAGTAACATGGAGTTTGAAGCAATAGTGAGCTGCGGGGAGTGTATACATAGTAGAGGTGGAAATACAATGGTGAGGAGGATTAATTTAGGGTTGGATTATTCAGGTGGGGCTAAGAAATCCCCCCTTCCCCCGAAAAAATTGAATAAATGCAATTGAAAAAATGTATTATTAGAGTGCTATGAATGTTTAAGACAAGTGTATGAGATGATTTCAAGACAATTTTCGCTTTGTGTAATGCGGAGGGGTGGGCGTGATTGCTACAAATTATGCAGAAATAAAACCTGACTAACGAGGAATTGAGAGCAAGAATTGTAAAAATGACAAAAGATTGCAAGGGCAGGAATTGTAAGAATGATCAAGAATTGTAAAAAAAGACAGGGATTTTAAGAAAAGAAAGGAATTATGTATAAGCAAGGAAACGAAATGTAAACAAGGATGGGAATTTCAAGAATGACATGTAATGTAAGAAAGGAAAAGAAATATAAGAAAGAATGGGAATTGTAAAGACTAGAAATAAAAGAAGGGTTATCAATTGCAAAAAGGCATAAATTATATAAAAGGATAGCAATTGGATGAAATGGGAGGATTTGCGAAACATTACACGAATTGCAAGAAAGGACAGGAATTGCAAGTAGAGTCAGTAATTTCAAGAAGGAGCAGGAATTGCAAGAAGGGGCAGGAATTGCAGGAAGGAGCAGGAATTTTAAGAGAGGACATTTTTTTAGGAAAGGACAGGAATCTTAAGAGGATAATAACTGTAAGAAAAAGCAGGGATTTAGAGAAAAGATAGAAATTTAAGGAACGAACAGAAGTTTGGCGAAAGAACATCAATATTAACAAAGGACAGCAATTGCAAGAAGAGACAGGAATTTTAAGAAAGGACAGCAATTGCAAGAAATGAGGGAATTGCAAGAAAAGACTAATAAAGGGCACACAACACCCGTTAACTTGGTACACACAACACGCATTAACCTGGTGCAGTAATTGCAAGAAAAGACAGGACTTTCAATATAGGATAGAAATTTTAAGAAGGAGGGGATTGTAAGAAAAGGCAGGAATTATAATAAATGACAGGACTCGCACCCCTGCCCAGAATGATAGAAATGGTAGGAATTGTAAAAATGCAGTGCCACGTACTGCTAATAGGCTATCACTGATAGGTTCGTACGAAGACAGGGGCGTGCGCTGACTTTTGAAGGTGAGGTAGCAATTAAAGTTTTACCAAAATAAATATGTTAATTGAAGTACAATTAACTATAAAATTATAAGCTACTCACTTTATTTAAATGTTAATTCTATTATTCTCTCTCGTTCATTAAATAAGTCGATGATGTAACTATATGGCTGGTAGCGGTTTCGTGCCTTTTAATCGTTTTATGCATATTATTTAAATCATCGAGTCCATTTGAGTTGCAATTTCCTACATCATTACTGAATAGTAAACATGGCCAACAAAATAGCTTTTGTAAGTATGCACAACCAGCTAGCCAAGATGTTCCATCATATTAGCCTACATTGTATTTGTGTTTTGGATGACAGATCTAGTGTTGGCGTAGGCCTACCTGTTTTAATAATAGTTTCTCTTTCATTAAACGTCATCGCACTGAACTTCCTTATTGATAATTTTTCAATAATGCAATCGCATTTTCTCCCAACTTCATTTGAATCCATTTTGTTTAAAAGGGGGGGTTATCCCTTAAAAAAGAAAAAAATAAACAATAAGCCACAGTTATTTTGTAAACAATGCAATCATACCGACTCGCAGCTACTGATCTCAAAGATAGGAGGGGTGACTCTGGTAGGGCTCCCAGAATCTAGGAAAAATTAACAAAACGCCTAAAACACAAAACTGTAACAATACAGAGTCTATGCTATGTATCTGCTTTCATTGTCAGAACCAGTATTTAAATATAACCTAAAAATTGTTTTTTAAGTTTCAGAGCATAATAATAGTTACGTCATTGTGTATTACACATTTTGTTGTTTTTTATTAGATTCTGGATACATATCAGGATGGCCAGATGCAAGCCGATGACTGCAAAGCTAAATTTGTTTCCTTTTCCGTATACAAATAGATTATTTTTTTCTTAATTCTAAACACGACGTTGAAATATCTAGATAAAATTCATAAAACTCTATTGACTGTATATTATTGATAAGAAAAGCAAAACATCTTTTAAACTATTCATTCCAAACCAAAAAGCAAACTATTATTGAAATTAAAAAAAAAAGTAGAAATCTCGACGAAAAGGATGCATTTCTTCATTTGCAGTCGAGCTCATCATGGTCTAACGCCAATTCGATTGAAAGTGAACGGTACCGTATGGCTTATACAAGTATAGGCAAGCATTTCTTTTTCTGTTCTTCTTAAATAGGGAAAGTATTGCTTTCATTGATTGCACGCCACTGGGCAGGAGCTCATAAGTAAAAACGCAACTCCCCTTGCGACGGGTTTCCATCCTGATTGAAATTAGGTTAATGTGATGGGTTGTGACAGGGCCATGGTGTGATTGTACTACTAAGAGTGGGTACTTGAGTAAGTGAGGGAGATAAACCACTTTCTTTCGTACAAATATCACAACCTAGTACTTGAGAAAGAAGTGTATTTTATTACGAAAATAAACAACACTAACGAGAACATTTCGATCGGAAAAGGTTTGAAGATAAGTTTCGGGACGAAAGCGGTGAAATCATGTTGAAATGAAATCGTGCGGAAGAGAGAAAGTCTGAGTAGATAAAGGAGGAGATTACTTTTAACACTATTTGATTGTTGCGTAAAGTCACTTGGCTTCTTCTTCCCTGTCACTTGCGCTCCAAGTAGTCTCTTCTCTACGCTTCTCGAACTATATAACCGACATATCTGTACTTCCCCTAACTTCATCTTTTTGTTTACATAACTTTCAAAAGCTTTCAGGTATGGATGTCCTTGATGGTTTTTCTAATTTTATTCTCCCAATGAAAATTCCCTCGTTTGATCACACTTTCTTTAATCCTAAAAAAGAAAAAGAAAATTCCGATCGAAGAAAGCAAAAAAAAAAAGATTGGCGCCATCTATGAAAGCTGTGTAAGTACATACAAGTCGTCAATCAAACACTACATACATTCCAATTATTCATTTTGCTTCAGTGCCAACGAAGAGTTATGGTGGTCCTTTGAACCACTACATTTCATCCAATAAATTAGCCTTGAAGGGATTTATTGTGGGGCGTTTCTTGATCCTATATTGAATAAATCCCTCAGGGGATAAATAGTTGTACTTTCACAATAGACGCTGAAATTCAAGGGGCAATATTTAGATAACATCTCGAGACCAGGAGCCAAATAGGTGCCGGTTTGGTACGCGATCTACATAGCTATGTTATCTACGAGAGTCATTTTCTATTTTGGTATGTAATCTACGCTTATTATGGGATAAGTAATACATATGTTGTTATTTTTTTACATATTTATTTTAATGTTTTTTATTTATTTTACATATTTATTTGACATATTTTATTGGTGAATAGATTTTACATCATCTAGGAAAGCAAGAAACAGATCTTGGCTGTTTTTCCTCATCATTCGCCAGCAAATATAATCAAGGTGATTGAAAGGTATTTTTGTTGACTCTTCTCATTTTTTTTTCAAAATCCGAATCTTTGCATCTATCTAGCTTCTTTCAATCGACTGAGTGTTTGGATCAACATAATGCTGTTTGTAGGAGAATAGCATAATGCACCCACATTCCCCCCCCCCTCTCCCTTCCGGGCGGACAGGTTATCAAACCCGCTGACCATTTTAGCTAACCACCGCGTTCCTTCCTCGGCTGGTTATCGATAGATGGGAGCCCATCTTGGCTTCTGGTGGGTCCCGGAAGTTTTCAAAGGACGAAATGGAGGAGATAATCAAGCCGCTCTCACCCGAAGATGGGCGTTTGATATCAAATCTACTTCCAGGGCCATGTGAACCTCTCCCGAGTTACGAGTATAAAAGATGAATTCTTTTAACCCTCGGTAGTAGATCTTGCACAGCGTCTGGCGGGGCAGGAATTACCATCTATCTCGGTGTAAATCGTCGAAGCACCAAGTCTTCAGAGAGGAGATAGGTCCCAGTTAGGGAGGCTCCTTATCCCGTTGGTCTGCAAGTCAGTGCGGACCCAGGCTCGTACTCGCATTTTCAGAGCCGAAGCTACAAACGGCCTCACTCTGGTTCCCTAAGCGAGAAAACTACATATCGGCTTTTCTCCGTGACCCTACGCGTCGATAGGTCACTTCAGCCCCCCCCCCCGCCTTTCCCCCCTCATAGAGGCACCCAAGATTCCTCGGAGTTCACGAGCTTAGGGCCCTCTTTAACAAGAAGCTCCCGTCACCGCCTTCTTCCAGCAGAATCGTGACAATTGTGGGATCAGGTCGGTCCTTGGAGAACCTACCTCATCGTCTCCACCCCTTATCTCACCATTTTCACTCACCAGCACCACCCAAACATCAGGTTCCAAGGTAACCCTTTCCTTTCACATTCCCCAACTTCACCGCAAAGCTTACCAACATTACAAGTGTATAAGGATTTACATAGTGAATAGTTATTTACAAGCCAAGTGAGATATCCGAGATTCACTTATTGATTTATCTCTCAAAGCACATTATTTATATATATATATATATATATATATATATATATATATATATATATATATATATATATATATATATACATATATATATATATATATATATATATATATATATATATATATATATATATATATATATATATTCTTGTTTAGTGTTCATTAAAACTTTATTTTCATATTGTTGTGTATCAAACTTCCTTTGGGTCGCTTGCTGGCATAGTTCATTCCAATCCCTCCGTAGCCAACCTCTAAGCACTCTGAGTCAATAAACCCATTCCGGGCACGGGCCGAACGAGTCGGGGAAAACTTCAACCACCCCTCGGCCTATTCCTCGACACAGTTGATGGTTCACAGTTAAATGACGGTAATTTAAACGATTTAAGTTACAATACGCTGGCCATTCGTCAGAATGAATAACCAAATTTTCTAAAACCTCTCTTAGAATAATGGGTTCAAGTGTTTCCCGATTTATTTTTTCAATATAGAAATAGCGACAATCGTTACCTTGTTTCAAGCCCAAAACCCATGGCCCATCAATTTTTTTTTCATCGTTTCGGTTGTTTTGTATGTCAGCTTTGCTACCAGTTGACTCTGGAGCATGATCTCCTTGCAGAAATCTTCCCCTGTTGTATTTTCGGCTTAATCAATTTGCACTGGCTCTTCTTCAGTGCCTACCATTTTCCCACGATTGTTAACGGAAACAATATTGGAGCAAATTCCATGGCACATATTGAGCCAATCAATGATTGTTTCCTTACCTCTCCTGTCAATTGATGAACCGCATCACAGGAAAGATCTTGAATAAAATAATAAATGAGTTCTAAAATTTTGCATAGAGAAAGATTGCAGTTTACTCTGTTATCCAAATCAGTATAATGGAAGAAAACTTTTCCAGTTCGGATCGAACGAAAGGTTTGGCATGCGCGAGCCTTGCAGCGGAGGGTAGGCTGAATTTCACCCTTTCTCTGCTTTTTTCGAGTTTCCTTCATTTTTCCACCACAACGATGACAGTCTCTCCCTTGATTTTCTTCCTCTAAAAGGTCATTTCTTTGTAAAAATGAAATCGTCTTTTGCTCATTGGCGAACTCTTAGGTAAAGCTCTCTAGCTATCATTTCAAGTTTTTTTAGATAATGAGATGTAAAGTAAGCAAAATGACAGAAGAGTGCACAAAGACCAAGGCAGAAATGAAGTTTGCTTGGATTGGATGTCCTTATATATTGTTGGTTTAATCCTTTAAGCTTCTACTCCTTCCAAATTTTACTAGCTTTGATAAAAAATCTTTCGCAAATATGACCTGAGATTCCCGTACAACCATGGGAAACAATACCTACGCGCAGTGTAGACCGCATACCAAAAGAGATTCATGACGCGTAGATCGCATACCAAAATAGATTCATGACGCGTAGATCGCATACCAAAAATAGATTCATGACTCGTAGATCGCATACCAAAATAGATTCATGACTCGTAGATCGCATACCAAAATTGAGTCATGACTCGTAGATCGCATACCAAAATAGATTCATGGTGCGTAGATCTACGTAGCTATGACATCTACCTTCCCCATTTTACTAGCTTTGATAAAAAAATCTTTTTCGTAAATGTGACCTGAGATTCCCGTACAACCATGGGAAACAATAGCTAAGCACAGTATAGATCGCATACCAAACCAGCACCGCCGAATGTTTATGCCAAAAGTACGTGTGTTTTTTTTACCTCACAAACCCCTATTCGGGGTTTGTTACATTTACGTGCATTCACAAAGAATTTACATTAACTTAATGTGTGTAGGTTGGATTGTTTATGGTAAGTAGTAAACACTTTTTGGGGAGATTTTAATAGGTTTTTTTCTTATTCCCGATAAATTGTTTATTTCCTCTATCGAAATGTGTTTCCCTTCATAACCCTATTTTTCTATGAGGCTCTTTTTTATTTGAAATGTGAGAAAAAGTCTGCAAAAAAAACTTTCAAAGTCGATGATTTTAGGTATTCTCGTTTGTTAGTTTGTATATTTTTGTCCTCGATTTGTTTGACGGTATTCCTAGGATCAAAAATCTTTGTCCTTTGTGCCAAAGTTTTCCTGCAATTCGTTGTTGTTTGTTGTTCTTTTTTCTTATAGGTAAAATATTTATCCTTGTTGGTGTAAGTTCTTTATCTTTTGTTCAATAATTATGGTTTTAATGAAAATTATCTAAAAGGTTATACAATCAGGTGTATCTGACAGTTCGAAACAAACTGGTAAAGTTAGGGTAGGTGAAAATGAGTGGAAGGGGTAAAGACTGAGTAGTCCTACCAGCAGAATATTCGGACTACTAGGGATCGTTAGGTTACACAACTATCCTAACTCTTACCCTCCCTCCTTACAGCGAGAGCATAGAGAAGACTACTACTAGGCGCATTTGACCCTTAAAGACGATAAATTCTTTCGATAAGGGGGTAATGACTACCCGGCCTCTGACTTCAGAACCCTGTTCTAGTAGGGATTCTGGTTCAATTTAACCATCTCTAAACAAAAGTGAAGAATTCTTTACATTTTGCTTTTGTATCCTTGGACTACCTCCCCTTCCTATCCTCTCTTAAGCCATTCCCATGTTAGTTAGCGCTCTTTGTCAGTTATTTAAAAAATTAAACCGAATAAAGTTGAATTATCCATATAAAAGGGTGTATGCGTTTTGAAAAGCGGCTATTCGAGATATAAGGGATTGACTGAATAAAGATGGCAAGTTTTACGAGAGGGAGTCAAAAGGATTCTAGATGATGCACTGAGACCTCATTAAGTTCTTGGTTTGTTGGCTTTTATGTCTTCTTCAGACCTTGCCATAATTCGTGTAATCAACGAGGGAAAGGAATTTGTTGGTTTGCCAAGTAAGGTCACGATTATAATTGTTTCTCAGCCCGGTGAAAACACATTTTCGATAATATTTACCCATTTTTTTTTAGGAAAATGGTTATTTGATGGTATTACTCTCGTGCAATAATGATCATTTGCTACCTCAAATAAAAATGTGGTTAGATTTCGGAGAATGCCCGCCTTCGATTTTTGTGGGTGCTTTGTTGTAAATATCTATTTTATTTTAAATACGCTGTTTGGTCCTTATAGAAACATTTTTGGAAGTTTGGCCTACATAGAATAAATTACAATCTAAACATGGAATTCGGTAAATTACATAATTATCAAAATGCAGTAATTAAGGGTTATTTGAATAATGCCTTAGCTGTCCACAATTCCAAGATGGGACACAGAATTAACTGGTCAAAAACTGATACAATAATCCATAATAATGATTTTATAAAGAGAAATATCCTGGAATCATTTTTAATCTCCCACACAAAGGAGAGTAATCTCAATATTAACCCAGGGCTGTTTTCGCTAGATCCAATTTTATCACTTTTTCTAAAATCCGACTTATCTGATAGCATTAAAATGTTGACCTCATCCCAGGGAAACGTGCTTTGTATAAATACTGGGTGTCTTATTTTTCTTACCATTGAGTTTGAAAATGTCGAATAGACGAAAGTACTAACTCCAATCTTTTTATTCAGTTTCTTTCCGTGGTACATATTCATATATATATATATATATATATATATATATATATATATATATATATATATATATATATTGAGCGATCGATGTTATTAAAATAATAATTACCGTTTAAATTTTCATATTTTTTTCCTCAAACTTAGTTATGATGACGTCATATTGGAAAAGTATTTTAATCTAAAATTATATTAGTGATGTCACAGTGTAGAAATATTTTCAACTGAAATATTTTTCGTAACTTTTCCTTCTATTTTTCTCTGTTTTAGATTTAACAACTTGGCGTGATGAGTTGTGTTTTTGGGTGTGAAATGCATTTTGCAGACCTTTTCAAAGAGGTTCACAGCTCCCCTAATCGTGCCTTAGAATTGAGGGGGAGGGGAATTATTCGTTTCAGCCACACTACTAATCAAAGGCGCGTTGTTATATACGTTCAAACTCTGTTTTGCCTCATTTCACCTTCTGACCGCCAATAAAAGAACAGATTTAGACAATGCCCACAAAAGGATCCCATAAGTATAAAAATGCAGTTATTTAAAATGCCTTTATTCCTCAATGAAAACCTATAGCTTAATGTTCGAACCGCAGGTATCTCCATGTATGGCAGCTGCCCGGCAAGTCGACTCGAATCGGGTCTCCATTTGTCGACTAACCACACTCAAAGTGGCTTAACTTCGCTATATACGGAAGTAGTATTTTGACCTGTCTAAACCGTCGTTCCCCCCAAAATCAAGGGTAGTGAAAAAGTTAAGGCGGATAAACCTTGTAATGACAAGCCTTACCGTTACCATCCTCGGAGATGGCCACAGGAACAAACTTCGTACAAAGAACAGAACTAAAAGGATATCAACTTGAGCTTCCTTAAGTAATTAGGTTGATGGATTAAATGTGGCGACTCTCAGAATGAACATTATGCACCATTTAAGTTGTCTATTTATTTAGATCGGGTCTTTTAGAGACGCGACCTCAACCAGGGAACGATGTATACAATCCTATGGCTGAGGACAATTTGGAAGAAGCAACAATTTGGAGTGGCCTTTGTTGTTGACTATATTCCAGTTGCTAAGAAACCTGGTATGACCTTTGGTGACTATACTAACTCCCTGACTATGCCTGACTATTTTATGGAAAAAAACAAATTCGTATGACCTTCTTTTGTGACTATATTACAGCACTGACTACTGTTGGTAAGGACTATTTTATAGAAACTACAACCACGAGTGATCTTCTTTGGTAACTATGCTGCCTCACGAATCCCTTTTCTAAGAACTATTTATGTAAACAAAAAATTCGTATGACTTTTGTAGTGACTATGCTGACGCAATGAATCCCGTTGTTAAGGACTATTTTAAGGGGAAATAACCTTTTATGACCATCGTTGCTAACTATACAAACTTGAATGACTTTCGTTATTCACTATACTGACTTGAAGGCAGTAGGAGTGCCACTATTGTGGTGTAGGCTGCTTGTCAGAGTAGACGACTAAATGCGATTGAAACTCTCCGTGAAATAGGTTGAGAACCGAATTTCCTGCATAATATTACCATGAATATAGATAACTTTGATTCGAGTCGGGAGACTTGTCGGTTCGACAGTTCAAGGTTCTTTCTCTTACTATTTTTTGTTCATCCTAAGGTTCTGGGAAATAGAAAGAGAGAGAAAGAAGAAATAAAATGAAAAGGGAAAAGAAAGAATGAAAGAAAATTAGAGGAAAGATATAAAATTAAAAGAAAGAAATAAAAAAAAAATACTCTTTCGCAAATCAGAGAATCTATTCAGTCTCAACTCGAATGTTTATGATTTCCTTTTTACTCGAGCAGAATGAAGAAATGAAACATTAACAATCTCGCTATTCAGAAGAATAAGAATTTGGAGACCAGACAGGATATCTTTAGAATGAAAGAGAGCGTTACGTACTATAAAAAGAAATCGAGGTATTCATTTTTTATTTACTTTTAAGCAACGAAAATCAACGATGGCATGGCCGACTGGTAGATTTTGGGGAGAGAAAATTCTAGGAATTCATTTTCTATTTACTTTTAAGAAGCGAAAAGAAACGATGGCACAGCCTACTAGTTTTTTCTAGCGACTGGTTTGTAAGGAGGTGGTAAGGAAGGAGAAGTAGAAATGCGTAAAAGGTATCCAATGGTTATTGTGGTCCTCCAGGGGTCACCATATTTGTAGGCTCATTCCGTCAGGGTCACTAGGAACCTTGTGACTTGGAGAAGGCTGGATTACTAGGCAAAGTTTTCTGGGCAAGTTCTTTCCATGATTTTTCAAGGAGTAGCCATGACAAGGGCTAAGACGACTAACGTTTTTTCAGTTTATTATAGAAAAAAAAACTTTCCTTTCCTGCAACAATTGATGACAAGTGAATTTCACCGTGGATTGATTGAAGTTAATACAAAAAACTAAATCAATTAATCGTCGACAAACGCGAGTGGAAAGGTTTGAAGAGTTGATCGAGTCTGACTACATTTTAAATCGGATTAGAAATCTCTTTTTGCTCGACATAAGGGGATGCTTGGAGATTGACAAGAGCAGTAACGACAAAGCGTAGGAGAAGTGAGAGTCGGCTCAAATCTCCGATCTCTAAATCCTTGAATCTTGAATCTTGAATCTCATCCATTTTTATATAAAGGTATAAGATCGATCTTCTAGTCATTATATTACATAGGTTAACAATTATGGATTGATATATTTATAGTATATTTCTTAGACAAAGTAGGAAGCTGAATGGAAGGAAAACAGATTCAGCTGTGAAACGAGGATTTTTAGATTCTCTTAGGATTTGAAAAGTGGTTTCAATTTATCTGAAATGTAATGTATAGCGGCAATGTGAACAATCAGCTAAATTGCTAGACATCGCTCGTCGAGGTCTGTTGGATTTTTATGTTTTCTCTCCTGTGTAATTTAAAGAAAGTTTCATTAGATTAAAATATATCGAAGTTCCTGACATAATATATCGGTCGTGTTCTAAAGAGAGAACTTGAAAGCTCAGGACCCAGAAAGCGTGCAACTCTCCAAAATCTGTCTAATCTCTACAATATCGGTAGATTTCCCCCCCTCCCCACGAACATTGTGGTCGGCAGGGTACCATATTCTCGACATGTCTGCTATAGTATGGTTGCTCGTGTTACCCCTGACATCCTCTTTCGGGAAGATATTGATTCAATGTTGGAATTAATGTGAAGAGGTTTCAAGGTTTAACTCTAAGCCATCCTTTTTTTTTTACACAAATCTTGGTTATCTCTAATAAAAAGTCTTACTTCTGTTGTATCTTATCAGATGTTTTATTTAGTTTTGTAGCGCGCAAGTGTCCTAGCATGCTACCGATCATTCCCCTTGCCTTGTCCTAGCCTTATACATATGTACATAAGCGTCTAACTGTAGTCACCGATATACACGTCATTCAGCTATAAATAGAAGATGCATGGTACCCGCCCTCGCCCCTCATTGAAGCCTGGAGGTTTTGGATTTCATTTCACCAGTAAGACCGACTTCTTTTATTGGTCAATTGACTCAACGACTTTAAATAACACCGACCAGCCTCGCAAAGTACCCTTCACCCTTTTTTTAAGCTCTGCAAGGAATGTTCAGCCCTCGATACGGTCCGGGACCTCCGTAATGTACATTCTAACCTAGAATGCAAGATTAGCCTCCTTTGCAAATGGCTAACTGAAAAGACACCATTTTCTTTCATAATTTTGATTTATGTAACTCTAAGAGACTTCTTCGTTTGGTTTCATCCTATTCAGCGGACTATTTATTTATCATTGACTTTTAGGAGACTGAAAATATAAAAGGACTAAAATTTATTTGTTGTAACTTGTGGACACCAAGTAAAGGTTAAAATAGGCATTATACCTAAATTTGCCTTTTACTTTGATAGGCCACATTGAATAATATCTTTTACTTGATGCAATTTCCTGCCGCTAGGATGCAGTAACAGACTCATATTAAGGTACAAAACCTTGGCCACATTTTTTTCAGCTCTCGAGTTATAGAATAATGAGAATGAGTAACATTTTTCATGGTAACCAAGACTTGTTGGATAGGCTGTCTAAACGAGCAGGCCCAAAACCCTGAGGAATGATACAGCCTGTACTGGGTTTTCGCACAGAGATCTCGGGGAGTGTATATTATGTTGTTGGCATATTTGGTTGTGTGCAATGCAGTCTGCTGTGAAGTGTTTAATTGTGCGGGGTATGGGGTTGAATCTTGGAAATGCATCCGCGAAAGTCACATGCACCTCAGAGGGTTTGGTGATGTCCACTCCGCAACCTGGCCAGGTGGACTCTGCCTTCACGAGGGTGGATGTCAGAAGGGTGGATGTCAGAGCAGCAGTGCGTTGTTTCTGAGTGATTGGATAGAGTGGTGAGTGAAATGAGTATAGATGTTTCTCGAAGCTGGTTTGGAGTGGAGAAATGAGAGAGATGACAAGTTATCTCGAATGTAGTGCATGCTAGATAGTATTTTACTTTATGGAAGTGCCCTGTAATGTCGTAGGTGCTCTTGGTTTGTGAGGGCTACTGCTAGTACTTATGCACCTTGTAAGTCAGGGTCTTCCTTGACTTAGAATACTTTGGTTTCATTGTGTAAATGGCTTGTGTATAGTAATAGTTGTGTAGCCTGTAATTATTTCTAGAGCTTCGTTTAGTATGGTATGAAGAGTAAAGAGGAATGTTTGAGAGAGATTAAGGAGACAAGCAAGGGCCCTCATAGTCCATTACCGATCATATGAATTGTTTGTATAGTATGGTTGTGGTTTCTTTGTTTTGTCCAAAATGTCTTGTGTACAAGATATTTGAGCACGTTAAGTCTCGGTGCACATGTGTTTTGTTGTTTGTGACGACATGATCTTTAAATGCCATTGGTGTATGCATTTTACGCCAAGTATTTTAGGGTGCGGTATATGAATGATGCTTATAGTTAGGTAATGGGTGTATTGGTGTTTTCATGAATCAGTGGTGATTTTGGTAACTGTGGATTTGGTTTTGGCTATTTTGGTTATGTGGTGCACCATGTGTGTAATGTGTTAAAGTGGGGGATTGAGTAGCAATATCTATTTCGATGCGTGCTTGTCAGAGCTATGTCGTATGCGTATGAAGCTATGTGTATCTGAGGTGCGTGTGTTGTGCAAATTCCATGGACGTAGATATTAAAGTGCATGAGAGTAAGGACCATTATGGGGCACCGGTTGTGAAGTTTTTATGTTCGATATTTGACCAACAAATGTTACATGGGCGTGGCCAGAAAGATTGCCAGCGATCTTTTTGTGTTGTTGTGAGGGACATTGTTGTATATTTATTAGTGAAGTTGTAGCGTAGGGTGGCATCAAAACCTTTACTGCTGATTAATGTTACAGGAAGTGTAATGCTACAGGTTGTGGTTATTCGATGTCATCAAAGCTTCTTTGCTTTGTGTGAGGTCGTTAGAAAGAGTGGTTGCTGAATATAGTTGTTTAAAATCATGTTGTGTAGATGCTAAAGGAATATGTGGTGTGAACTGGTTTAGGATAAGGCGATGGTATAAAAAAATGTAGTGTATGATCGCCAAAGAGGGAAACTCAAATTTTCTTCTTAATATCTTAATTATTATTAGGATAAGAATTTAATATCGTTGTATTTTAAGTATTTTACCTTTTCATTGAATTTAAATATTTTAATAATACCCCCAAATCTTGATTTTTTTATAATCCTTCATTTTTCACCATAGCGATTAATGAAATTTCAATCTTATGTGTTAAAGTCATTATCTTTCCATCAATCCGAAACTCAAAATCATTGGTTGGACAAATATATTCTTGGCGTCAGTACGATCTTTAATACTTGAGTTATCTTTGCATCATAGCCTTCTTTCTGGCTCCCCCTTTATCCCTCCTCTCTCTCTCTCTCTCTTTCTTCTCTTCTCATCAGTTATTTTGGGGAGTTAAATCGTTCCACTTGTATCCTTTCAATAAAGTTAAAATGATATAAATTGGTCTGTGCATCATCACTCTCTCATATTTTGGTAGCCATCCACTTTGGGCCTTGGGCTAACTCTTCGCCTTCTTGTTGTCCCGAATATTTTCCTCTCATTTCCTTCATTAGTCCAACCTACATCATTGCCAAATTTAGGCTTACTTCTTCTTAACCTCCTCTCTTCCTTCCAGATGGCAATGTTGACTAAATGGGTGGCTCAAGGTTCTTCAAACGCGCGTTCAATGGTAAAAACGTTCCACTTTTTTCCGCCACACAGTAAAGTAGTGACTGTCTTCACGATCTCCCATATAACGTTGGTGGTTCTCGTGAAATCTTGGTTATCTTTCGATTCATGAGACCCTCATACATTCTAACTTATCTCTACATCTCGTGTGTGAGTGTGTGTATGTGTTTTTTTAGTTTTTGTAATTCATACGTTTAAGGGGGGAAATGCTAGAATCTAGCATCCATTCTGAGACGTTTCATTACTGATGTTTCCTTAACTTTATTTAATTTGTCGCTATTCTAATCTCTTTCGCATATATTTAGTCGCGTGCACACACGACTCTATTAAGTTACTATGTCGTCCGTAGGTCGTCAGTTGGATGGTAATCATTTTACTTTTAAATGAGTTTTTTTGGCAATAACATCATAACTATTCTGCCGATTCTAGCGAAATTTGAAACCCTTGTGTTGTTTTACATTCTCTTTCGAATGATATAATTGCCGAGGTCCTCTCAAGTTTAGTCCGGGAATTATTATAATAAAACTAACTATGTGTCGGATTGCCCCACTTGTTGAAAGGGTTGAAGGTCATACATAAGTCAGAATAATTGAGAGCACGCGACCTAGGTCTGTTGGCCTTGTTTATTATATATTTTCTCTTCGGGTTACGGCTTAGCTGAGTTGAAACTCTGCTTCCGAACTCGTGGTTCGGATCCCACGCTAAGCTGAAGGTCCACTAAAGAGAAATAAAAAAGGCATCTTAAATGAATAAAAAAAACTTGGTGGTAAAACCCGTTACCAAATTATCATTTACTTACACCTCCATTTTTATTAACTAACCCATTATTATAACTACTCCCTGGTTAAATGTGGACTCAATATCATTTTTCTATTTTTTTTATTTCTCTTATTACAAAACTGAAGTAACATCGTAAATCCAATTTTAATTTCTAATCCTAACCCCTCCCGCAGAGTCTACTCAATTGTATGTTATTCAATTATTCAAACTTTGTACCCACCATGACGGGGGTTGTGCCCTTTATAGGTAACGACTAGAAGAGAATCTAAAATTCTTTTAAAAAAATACCCGTCAAGAAAATATATATATATATATATATATATATATATATATATATATATATATATATATATATATATATATATATATCAGTGAGAAATCGAGTAAAACGTAATGTGTAAAAAGTATGAATTTTGTGTTCACAACGCCAGCACCTCAATAATGGGATCTTAATCCTACATAATTGTTAACAAGGGCAAATTTATCTAGAGGTATTCTCTAAGTGCTATAAAATGAAGTGTAACTAATGGTGTTTGAACTAGAGAAACTAAACAAGTACTAATGTATTTTTGTCTTGCCTTAATTTGGTAAACAAAGGGCCTTTTTAGAATATACAAAGGGCATGTCAGTTTTCTCGTGTTAATGTTGATAACGATTCTGTGTCGTGGCATCAACTAACGCATTTCTTGCGACCTAATTCGCGTTTCCTTCCCACCACAGCAAAAAAAAAACCAAACGAGTATTTTATGAATGCTAATGGATCTAAAGAGAGTGTAGAGACTCATACCCACGTTTGTTTAAATGTGTCTACATTGCTGCTAAGAGATGTTGAAAAATATAAGTGAAAAAAATCAGTAGACGACCTAAAAACTCCAGAGGAATTCACTTGAAAATTTAGGCCAAACTGATCAGAATGGTAAACAAAGAAAATTAATGAACCAAAAAATATCCTTTTAAATCTGATAACTATAAACACTTCTAAAATAAATACCCTTAGTGAGTTGTTTAAATTCTCTAATCTTATTTTAGTCTATTGATAAACATAGACGGGGAAAGCATCAAAAGCATTAGGTAGTGAAGTTATGGTAAACAAATGAAGAGTTTTCTGATATAGTTCACTCTCTTACTTTGGTCCGACATTTCAGTCAGGGTTGAACGAAAGGTTCCTTCTAATATCTCTAATAATTTCGAAAATTTAGATGCCCTTCATATGATATGATAGAAAATGGGAATTTCTAAAGTTATTCCATTATATCAAATAGCCAAATAGAGCTCAGGTGTTTTTCAAAGAAGCTTCCATTGCGAATCTGATTATTATAATTAAAGACAAAAAGGTAGTAATCCAAAGAGACATATCAGAATAGTATGGCGGAGGAGATAGTATCTCCCAACATAGATTATTCAGTGTATCTAACAATACGCGTGTAATGTGTGGTCGCACATTTTCTTGTAGAAACAAATCCTAAGGGGTTGACTAGCGTTGGATGCTTCGGGATAAGTTCATTTTGAACTTTTCGTAGTTGTGTGGCATATGCTTCACTTTTTTGTGTGTTCAGGCAAACAGATTGGCAATGAAAGATGCTACAATAAGGATACACTGTAAGAAAGATCAACGACATTGTATTAAATAACGAAAAAAGTTCGAGAAATTTTCGTTTCTCTTTTGTTGGATTATAAAACGTTCGAACTCTTTTGGCTACCTGATATCTGGGTGTATCAAGATCCTCCTCCACTTATACTACAAAGCCATTATAAGTATCAGCTACAAAGTGGCTGAAAAAATAATAAAAATCAATAATCAATCGGAAAGTCAGCCCCACATCATCTCAGCCCAAGCTCGCCTTTCTCATCTATTACAAAAACAGGAAAACTTCCATCCCTACTGTGAAAAAGAGCCGCCTCCCACGGTCCGACGCCCTTCAGGAAAGTTAATGTAATTTACCAATATAACTGTGTCGTCAGTGGTTGTGACCACCGCAATTCTTGGTACGTTGGGACGTTCACAACACTCCCAGGAAGACTAACTGCACATGTACAGAGTGGCGCCGCCAAGTGCCACACTTAATCCATCAACTATGTATGTATATACCATACAAATGCCACCTTACTCGTCTTCTGTTGATCGAACGCTAATGTTAAAAGATTTTGCAGTTTTATAAAAAAGATAAATTTGTACATTTGAAATTCCTTTTCAATACCCATGGCAGCGAAATTGCGGTGAAATAATGCTCTCTGGTTCTCCATCTGATCACATATCGTAAGCGAAAGTTTAAGTAAAAAACATAAAGCTGTCCACTCGTAAAGACTTTTATGGTTCCGTCTCATCTGTTGAGACAACCGTGGTTGAAAGTGGGTGAGAGCTGAGCTTCAAGTGAATCTTACTCTAGGCAGCGGCTGCAAGCAATCCTTAAAAGGACTGGCTCGGTAGGGAATGAAGTTCGGCTATTACTAAGAAAGTGAGTATATTCTAGGAAAGCAACGTCGGAAATGCACTTGGCTACAGACGTTAATATCATCGAGTTATTGCTTCTAAGAGTTTTATCCTCCCCGACCCCTACTTTTGCACTTTTAAGCTGATAAATAAATATGTAAATTTGTACTTATGTGTGTTTTTACTGGTCAAAGAGATTTCAAAACCGTAAAGATTGTCTGAGAAGTGCATCATTAATTTTGTATAAGTTAAAATCGATTGGTTTACGCATAAACAAGACCATTTCGACGAATTCACCTTTCTAACAACTTCATTGTTACTAAATTTAATAAACGAGTTTTGTAGTATAACTTTCCTTCAAAATATCATTCACCAGCCTCAAATGAAAGCTTAATTGATCATTTTTGAAAGAAAATTCTTCGCTTGTACCTTCATTGCTCATTCATCTCGTTTGTTGCTGTAGTTTTGTCAGTGAATGAAGCATCAGTGTTTCATCATCATCAAATTTCAATCACTGTCTTCTACTTCACTAACTATTTGATTTCTTTACGAGTTCATTCTTCTTTCATCCACTCTATAAATGACATCACTTCACGTAATGTAGAATCCCTCATACCTTTGATTTGACATCACATCAAAATGAATGGACGAAACCTGGGAAGCCGCCCCCCCCCCCCCCGGCACACCCCAAAGTGAAATACTTAAAATATTTCGATGGCAAAAGACCAAAGAATTCGATGATGGATGCCGAACCTGTTTTTACGATAAATTCGAGTAATGACCTCAAAATGTTTCTCTTGAACTCATTAAGCTGGGGCTAAATTGACTTTTTTTAGTCCTAAACTCGGTTAAAAACAAATTTAACTCTTACTCCATTCAAAGCTGTCTGTAGAAAAAAACCCCTACTCTGAAGGCTTCATATCTCTTAACTAACTCCATATGATACCAAGCGACTCTTTTTACATCATTAATTATACATTGCTCAGGTGTCCTGAACCTCCTTATAACCTTGATTTTGGTTATTTACTGGATGTTCTTTTTGTTTAATTTTTCTGACAACAAATCGATACCATTATTCCTATATTATTTAAATTTTAAACAACTAGTATACGAAGTTTATTCACAGACTTGTGTTGGTAGCGTGTATAGGCTCGAATGATATCATCGTTTGCCGAAATAAAAATACCTGTGACATCATCCACGGCTCCGAACCTTTAAATAGTTAGGATACGCCAGAAATCAACTTTCATCGTGATATGATAATCCGCTTGTAGCTATCCAACAAAACATTTCCTTGAAGATTCATATAAGCCAAATATATATATATATATATATATATATATATATATATATATATATATATATATATATATATCCACTAAGAATATTAAAGAATACCATAGAAAATGCCAAACATTGGAGAAAAAATCGCAAATGAGTTTTCGTCTATATAAGGTGCCCTTTAAAGTTTAGCCCTGTCAGTATCCCCCTATTTGAAGCGTTGAATCAGCTTTGCAGTAAAATGCATCGCTGTCTAACCACGAGAGAACAGAATGGCATAAACAAGGTAGAAACTGCAGGTATGTCGATTTATATATCGATAATTCTGAATTGATGCATCGCTATACCGAAGCGAAGATAAATGGGAGACCTGAATAGCACCAGTCATCGTTTAGCATTAAGCGATATTCGTTCAGTGGTTCAATTTGAAGGACAACGAGTCAATATCTAGGAAACCCGTTTTGGTGGAAGATCCTCTGGTGGTAGAATGAAATAAGGCCTAATTCATTAAGTTAATCCCCAATCCAAACGTCCTGTTAGCGATTTAAAAGTATGTTACGAATTTTTTATCCATAATGAGTATTTATTTTTTTTAAATTACAGGTAAAAGTAAATAAGTTATCTCTGATAGAAATTGTTTTGGAGAAGTTGGCAGAGAAAATGTAGAAGCCAGGTTTGGTGGATATGTGCGGAAATCTTATTAACTTATATCCTTTCTTCACCAGAGAAAGGTCCCGTTGCAGGATACTCAAGTATATGGAGAGCAAAATGGGTCTCTCCTAAGGAGATCTACATAAGGTCATCTACGACAACTGATCGCCGGGTGGTACTAACCTAACCAACCTAACCGCTATACTTAGAAGAAATAAATTAAATTTAGAAACTCAGGCGACTGAGTGATTGTTAGGAAAGATATAAACCAACATGACAAGGAATAAATTCTGCCACACTGAAATTGTCGATTTCCAATTATTTCTCCACATAAAGAAACCGTAGAAGAGAAATAAGGAATCCTCACTAATATAAAAACCTAACATTCTTTTTAGTAATTCACGACGCTTGTGGCAATTTATGGCCTTTGGGTCGTGAGAAACCACTTGTCCAAAGCTCGATGACAAACAAGTTTAGAATCCGCTAGTCAGTTACGATTGGTTTAATATTTGTAGAAAATAGATAAACTATATATTAATTTCAAATATTTCTTCAAAATTGTGGTAATATGCATCATAATCGAGGCTAGTCTAAAGAAAAGTGAATCTAAAGTTATTTTTCAGCATTTTTAAATGTCAGGAGGCAACCCACAAGATATTGGTTAACTCCAGCGTTCTTCCGTCATCCATTTATGCACTGCATTTTCCAAGATTATGATGTGCGCCGACCACAGTTAGTGTTAAAGTGGCATCTTATTATTTCGAGCCTCCTAGATGGATATTATGACACTTCCAATTGTATTTTTTTTATTTACTTCATGCTAAATTCAGTCCAAAGGAATTGAACAAATCTCCACTTATTTTGCCCATATAATCTCAAATATATATATATATATATATATATATATATATATTTGGTGATTATTTATCATTCTATATATCATCTATTCCTCATCATTTATTCTTTCGTTAGTTTTTCCATAATTAACTACAATTTTGATTACTCCTCGAATGAGGAACAACTTGGAGTGTTTATGGAAACGGATGTGAACAGGACATTATTGAAACATACAAGGCCGGAGGAATAAGGTTGTGAAAGATCTTGTTTAAAGCTAATAAAACCTGGCTAATTATTCTGCAGCGGTTCAGAAGGATCTTATTTAAAGCTAATAAAAACTGACCAATTATTCTGCAGCGGTCCAGAAGGATCCTGTTTAAAGCTAATAAAACCTGGCTAATTATTCTGCAGCGGTTCAGAAGGATCTTATTTGAAGCTAATAAAAACTGGCCAATTATTCTGCAGCGGTCCAAAAGGATCTTTTTTATTAAAGCTAATAAAACCTGGCCAATTATTCTGCAGCAGTTCAGAAGGATCTTATTTAAAGCTAATAAAAACTGACCAATTATTCTGCAGCGGTCCAGAAGGATCCTGTTTAAAGCTAATAAAAACTAGCCAATTATTCTGCAGTGGTCCAGAAAAATCTTGTTTAAAGCTAATACTAACTGGCCCATTATTCTGCAGCGGTCCAGGAAGATCTTGTTTAAAGCTAATAAAACCTGGCTAATTATTCTGCAGTGGTTCAGAAGGATCTTGTTTAAAGCTAATAAAAACTGGCCAATTATTCTGCAGCGGTCCATTAAATAGGAGATGCTTTTTTTTTCTCATTCCCAAAAGGTATTTGATATTAAATAAAGTAATACGAAATTCCGCGTTATTTGTTTGTTAACTTTTGCAAAATGGACTTCCAGTCGAAAGTGAATATATTTTAAGGAATGTCGTTTTGAAACTCAATTAATTCATAATTTTTAGTTTTATCATTCCAAAATAATTATTATTAACATTACTTAAAAATTGCAGTCATTTATGACTGAGAGGTACACTAATTACCGCATAATTTACTCTTCGTGATTTTTTCGTGGATCTCAAATCTTGATTATGTAGGCACATATGTCTATCCAGTGCATATACTATGTCAATTCTCATACACACGATTGCTCGGATCTTAGAGTTTCAATAGAGGAGTGTAAGAACGTTCATATATATATATATATATATATATATATATATATATATATATATATATATATATATATATATACATTGTCATACAATCTTATATTAATATTTATTATTAATAGTGAAAAAAAGGTTTTATATGCTATATTCCCATAAAATTTGGTCTTTTAATGTAATTTTTTTTAATAAAAGATGCTTAACTAACATGGTGAGTACATCATGTAAATATTACATTTCAATACATTTTTAGGATAACTTTAATATTTATAGTTCCTGACTGTATGGGTGAACAGGAACTCTATGTTCTTTGTTCATGACTTGCAATTAATAGTGGGAAATACTTTTCCACATCTAAGTAATGTATATTACAGAATAAACATATCTATTTATCTCCCCACACGCACATAGTGTATGTGCCATCATTAATTTTATCAAAGAATTTATGTACATAATTTATTTATATTATGATCGGATTACGAAGGAATTTGTTTAAATAAAAGGGGCGGAGTCCTCCATTGTTCCTTTTCCTGGTTACCTAAAAGGAAATTAGGGAACGGAGAATCTAATCTGCAATGATGGATGGGAGGGGGACGGAGTAAACAAGGATTATAATGAGAAATTAAATATAAAAAAACCACGATTCCAAAGTAAATGAAACGGAAATGAAAGGGAAAAGAAGACAATAAGAATTAAAGGAGAAAAGAGTGAGCAATCATTAAAGCCACTTGAAAAGATGATCGTGGAAATCCATCTTATTCGAAAGATTGATATGGCCAAAATTTCAGGTATAAAGATGTATTTACCGATCTATGAAATTTAACGAGTGAAGGGGAGAGCAAATTGGGTGTAGTGTAGTGGAATTATACAAAAAATCGTCATTAATTCTCCTTTTTTGTTCCGATAAATTGATTTTTGAAGGATATATATGATAAACAAAGTTGTTGGATTGTGTGGTTGCAGATGCCTTTCCTGATGGGGGTTGACTTCCCCCTAGACTAAATTATATATCAGTATCGTACCTTTGTTAGAATTAAGATCGTAAAAATGTTCAGAGAGGGCAATGATATCTATCACCTGGCACTTTGATTCATCCTACTATCTGATAGTTGAATAAGACACCGATAGTAGCGTACTCAAATATAAATCACTCCTAGCACTAAGGTAAATTACATATGTACTCGTGTATGTATCCCTTTTGTACTCACCTTACCAAAGCCTCTCGTTCTGCCACGATCTCCATCTAGACGTCGTTGGGAGAATCCTCCAGAAATTAAAAACAGGAAACAGAAAAGTATGTTAATCTGTTTCATATTTAAAAAAAAAAACCTCCCGTGATTCTCTTCACAAAATTAATCTGTTTCGAAATGCCACTAAATCCGAGAATATTTTCAAATTATTCTTCCACTGTTCTTGGAGATGCTCGCACAGGCTCGTCGAGGCAGACAAACGCCGAGCCGTTTCAACTCGTGCGGCTCTTGGGCAAGATGGTCGATGAGGTACCGAACATTGTTCACACCATCACGTCTCGCACCCAACTGGATTCCCAGATGCTTTGGAGGTGCGACGAAAGCTAAGGCTCGCTCCGCGGTGACCTCTCGTCCTTCGAGCATTGAAACCGCACCCGTAAAGAGCCGGGACTCTAGCCAAATGCTATCCTCTCCTTCCCCCAAATACAGTTACTGGGTAGTGATTATATTTTTCCGTGTTTTTATCCCGTTATAATAACATTATTCCAAGAACCAAACTAAAAATTAAAGGAAAGGTTGGGAAGCATCGGCTCATTCTATTTTCAAGTCTGGTGAGTGAGTCATTGATATAGGAGCTGAGACAATGGCAAGACTGGAAAATAGAATGCAATTGTGATGAGGTGTCCTATTTATAACTTTCCTTTGGCAATGGGGAAAAACGAGTGAAATCGGCCACAAGATTATACGATCAATAATATCAAACGAATATTTGTGCCAGATTGCGCCAAATCTCGTTACTTGATCAAATTCCCGCCTGAGAAAGGGTATGAACGAAACACACAACTGTAAATAAACTATATATCTTTTTACTTCGCTTTTTTCCTTCCTATTATTTGCTCTAATTTCACAATTTAGTTTCACGGGTTAAAAAAACACCCCAAAAGTCAACTATGGTCATATTTTGGCCAACAAAGAACAAAATATCAATCCTACGAAGATTTCTTGGAGATTTGGCATTGTTCTTGATGTTGAAATATATCCTTTCAGTCAAACCGCAAATGATCACAAACGGACCTCGAGCGCACGATCATATATTAAAAAAAAGGGGCTACTCTTATATATATATATATATATATATATATATATATATATATATATATATATATATATATATATATATATATATATATATATATATATATACGATGGTATTTTTTTGTATTTGCGTTGAATTCGAGAGGAGCGTCGCCTCTGCATGATATCTTTGCCAAGAAATAATGAAATAATTTGTTTGCGAATTTCTTTTTCTCCTTCCTTAGTCTGGCAACAAACTTAGTTGACTGAAACAAGTATTTGTAGTGATCATTAACTTTAAAGTTGTAAATAAGAATACGATCGTGAACCAGCAAGTCGAAGAAGCTTCGCCAAACGAATTAAGATGAAAGAAATGAGAGAAAAGTTCTAGAAGCGTCTAATAGCGTCTATGAGGATTCTCAAACTTCTCTGAATTGAATAATTCTTGCTTTGAGAGAACGTTCCTTCAGACAAGTGTCTCACGGTTCTTTCATGCAGCTGGTACCTATTGCTTCGTTGGTTTGGGGTTTTTCCTTATAAGTGAATGCATAGCAGTAATCTTTTACACGTGAAAATAAGGGGATGGGAATGGTCTACATAATTTATTGGAAGGGAGAAACTGTCGGTGGACATTGTAATTTTAAACCCCATTTTCTCCTAAATCAGGTTCATTATCCATCTCAAGGCAACGAGAATGGGAAAAACAAAAGAAATCATCGGGAGTAATAAAACTAATCACCGAGGATGTTGGTAGGACCACAAATCTATTCGACATTAATGGGTTGAACTCAAGGGGCATTTCAAAACACACAAAAAAAATCAAACCAGCAGCACGGTGCTTTTATCCAATGGTATTATGGTCCAACACTTTCGTTGTACTTCTTTAAAAAAAAACACGACAGGAAAGACTTATTGGCAACATTTAAATTACTTATAAAAGTCATAACCATCAAATTAACACAACCTTATGAATGCAATCTGTCCCCGGAATAGGCCATTTCTGATGTAACTCTAGTTTTTTGTAGGATCATATTCAGGCTATTGCAAAGAACAAATGAATATGATATACCACTCCTTAAATATCATAAGTAGACTAAAAACCTTTGACTCAGTAAGCACCGATTGATTTCTAGGATCACTACACAAACAAAGCGATAACAAAACCTACAATAACCTACTCTCTTACATATATGTAGAGCTATGCAACATCGTCATTTAGACTGAATTCCGTTAGTAAAAATACAAATAAAAATAGGAATGAACCAAGGGTATCTCATTTCTCTCAAACTCCTTATTGCAGTGCTTGAGATTTTCAGGACAGGAGTGGAAAAAAGGGAGGCGGAATTAATAGAAGATTTTTAATTCTCCTTAATATTGCCTCAAATACAGAAGAATTACGGTCTAAGATGAAAAAGTTATGACAAAACCTTCTCACAGTTGGAGTGAATATGAAGTTTTTAAAAGATGACAACAAAGTTCAATGGTGTTGCATCAATTATAATAATTGACGAAACTTACATATTCTTCCACCTACTCTAAATGTGACTTCTGATGCGAGCATAGGAAAGAAAATTGGTAAAAGAACCGAATTAGCTTGAGAGCTGTAGGAAAATTTATCTACATACATCTTCACAAGTGACATACATCTATGCCTTAAAAGGCATAATATTTAATCAATGCATCTTAACAGTTTTACTCATAAAAATGAAACATATATTAATACAAAAAACAAGCAGAAACTGAGAACAATTAAACAATAAAGGGTAAAACTAGCCCGCATGGAGCATAAAGAATTAGATGGCTAAGAATACAAACTCGGGTGACAGAGATATTAAAAAAGAATACATCTTCGGAAAAGGAAATGGACTGGACATATTTCTACAATAAACGACAGATGGAAAAAAGAAATTTTAAACTTGACACATACATAAAGGTGCCCAAAAGACAAACCTTCATAAGGGGGAAGGGATTCTCCCAATGGTATGAGTAAGCTGGCAAACTCGAAAACTAGACCGTGATAAGTGCTGTAGTTGAATTATTATTATCATCCCCCCCCACCCCCACCTCTTCGTTGTTCATTTATCAACTAAAGGACAAATAGTTCTGGTAGACACGACTCAGAAATTAAATTGATAGTCAAAAAGATCACATGTAATCCAATGATGAAAATGATTCTTTACAGAGCGAGGAGGAATCGAAAACTAAGACCCTAGAGGCCTTCTAGATCATCCTAGATCATCGAGACTGGAGTTTCGGGTCATTTTGAATTCTCAATGTCCACGTAGTAAGCTGTCTCTATAAATATTCATTTTCATTCTATAGTAATCACACATTATACTCCCCACCATTCCATTCTCTTCTATTTTTTTCATTCACTCTAATTTTCACGTCTTCTAACAGGGTTGCTTATGTTTTTCACTGTATATATTAAATGTCACGTCACATTCCTTTATCAAAAGGTTGTTCAGAATTCTTTATGCTTCACGGTGAAAAGCTCTGCCATAAATTTTGTGTGACAGCTATTGCTTCATCACAGTCTGATGCATTCATAAAAAAAGCTGACGTCCCATCACAATCCACCACTCAATCAAGACTCATAATAGAGGAGACAGGATCGTCTACTCAATGCTTATCAGGTCCCTTTGATTCCCCTCATCGCTTAGAATACAGAGAATCATTGATGAAATAAACACTTCAAATATACAAAAATTAGGATAGAAATAGCGGCGTTCAAAGGCAAAATTAAGAAAATTAATAATAAAAGAATAATAACCTGTGAATTGTCCACAAGATGTATACGCAATTGAAAGCTTCCTGGAATAAAAGTCTTCTTTTTACGAATCTTTGAACGATGCAAAATATAGCGAAGTGCCAAATCATTCTTTAGACACTCAAGACTAAGACTCCACTCCAATTTCAAAGACTCCAATAAAAAGCCATTGAATGCATGCAGGAGCCAGCCAATTCAGACTTCATCGACCATAAAGTAAAGAACGACCTCGGAGTTTGCTAAGTTTTGCCTTTGTTTGGTAGCCTTCGGTCTAGTGCGATGCCATTCAGGAAGGCCTCGTCCATCATCTGAGCGGTCATATGAGCGGGCATTTCAGGATCTTAAATACTCATCCTATCTTCTTCACTCCTTTCAAAACCACTTCAGCACCAAACCGTGAGTCACTATAAACCCCACCTTTTCCGCTCCTCTGTTTATTAGTTAAAATGGTACGATTTCTTAGTTGCCATTAAGTACTTGGTTTCAGAACTGGCAGATAGGCAACAGGTATGATGGGGCGAATGGCAGGTGAGTAAAACTACTCTTTACTTTTGCTGGCAGAAAGGTAAAAAAGTTTAAGCTCTACTGTTTACGTATAGACAGGTAGGTAAAGTTATACTGTTTAATTTTCATGACAGGTTGGCAAAATAATTGTTTATGTTTTAACAAAACTAGGTAAAGATCTACTCTTTACTTTTCATGACAGGTTGGTAAAACTGTATTGTTTTCGTTTTAAGAAAGGTAGTTAAAGATCTACTGTTTACTGTTTATGACAGGTCAGTAAAACTGTATTGTTTGCATTTTAAGAAAGGTAGTTAAAGATCTACTGTTTACTTTTCATGAGAGGTTGGTAAAACAGTATTGTTTATGTTTTAAGAAAGTTAGGTAAAGATCTACTGTTTACTTTTTATGACGGGAAATATAGCATAAAACTTTGGTCTTAGAAGAACTTATTGCTCCCACCCACCCCCAGATTTACTTGTGATTAGTGAGAAGGAAAATAAAGTTAGCGCACTCTAATAAACCCACAGGCACATAGAAGGGAAGGGAAGAATATGGGGACATAACGAAAAATAACGTCTCTTTTTAAACGAGGACGAGGTTCTCCGAACGGATAATGAAGTTCACAGAAAGATAAGAATGACAATCACAGCGCCGTGTTTTGACATCTTCAGTGAGCTAGGAACCCTCGTAACCCAAGGTAGGAGTGGCCACTCGTTCCATATCAGGGGAGTGTGGAAAAGAAACCAACTTCAGTAAGGTTTCAAGACGGGATGGTGGTGTGGTGTGTGTGCAGAAAGCGGAACTAGGCAGAGACAGCAGTGTTAGGTTTGTCTCTGCGGTGTTGTGAAATACACGTGTGGAGGTGTCTGCGTGCATGCCACAATCTCAACGCTCTATCTGAGTGGTGGCTGCCCCCTGCGAGCGCAGAAATATTTGGGTTCGCTTTGGCCGGGAATTGAGCAAGGTACCCAGACGTAAGAATCCGATGCCTTATCCACTAGGGTTACAAGAACTAATCTACTAGGGCAAGTACACAAAAAAAATTAAAGGATTAACCAAGGAATATAATAATATATCTCATCTCTAAAGTTTGAGGCCGAGAGAAGTATTTCAGTGTACCAGGAGGGGGGGTGAGATTTCAGTGTACCAGGAGGGGGGGGTGAGATTTCAGTGTACCAGGAGGGAGCGTTTCAGTGTACCAATAGTGGTCATTTCAGTATACTAGGAAAGGGGCATTTTAGTGTACCAGGAGGGGATATTTCAGTGTACCAGGAGGGGTATTTCAATATACTAGGAGGGGCATTTCAGTGTACCAAGAGGAAGCATTTCAGTGTACCAGGAGAGCAGCTCAAGATGGGCATTTCAGTATGCCACGAGACGGGCCGAGAAAGGCAATTTAGTGGAGGAGAAGAGGGGCCGAAAGGGGCATATCAGTGTACCGGGAACAAGTTGAGACTGAAGAACCTCACAAGTGCTAACTCAGAAGAGAACTCTGCCAATGAACCCTTGTTTTTTCTTTTGAACCTCCTACCTTTTCCTGGTACGATCGAAGCTTCACAAGTGGATCTGCCCCTGTTATGAAACGAGACTAGGTTGAGAAGAGCGGCAGCTCTCCCTCGGTCATAATGCCTCAAGTAGTCTCCTCGTTTGCTACTCAGACAATGTACCATCAACACATATTCTCCTCCATTCCACACTTTCACTGTGACTTTCATTTCGAAAAATTTCTGTCTGAGATGCCCTCGTTGGTTTTCTGATATTTTTTAAAAAGGTTTTAATTTGCCCCTTCTGGCTCTCGCAAGGTATTAGGCATTGGCTAAATTTGTAGCCACAGTCATTCGTCTCATCAATCCTTTTGCTATTCTCGTTTTTCCTTTAGTTTTCCTCTTTTCCTTTCAAATAAATCAAATTAATGAAAGTCACTCTGCCACACACACACTGATTCTTCCTCTTTCTTGGCTTAGTGCCACTGGCTGGTTGGGGGCTAGTTGCACATGCAAAAGATTGGTCCAAATGGCAAGAATATACACGCAAACAGCTGATTGGCATCATTCACAACAACAATATATATATGTATATATATATATATATATATATATATATATATATATATATATATATATATATATATATATATATATATATATATATATATGCAGATACACCCACAAAGGAAAAGTGAAAAACGATTCCGAGCGCTTTTGTTTTTATTCTTAAAGACCTTTTCAAGGAATGAACAGGAGGCTGGACATACATTGCCTTAAATAGTGGAAGGGGGAAATAGACTACCCACCTCGGAACCTTTTGTGAGCTTTTATTATTATTATTATTATTATATATATATATATATATATATATATATATATATATATATATATATATATATATATATATATATGTATAACGTAAACAGTGCATTTGAAGTTTGCCCCGTTCGACAACAGTACTTATGTTGTTAAATTCTCACATCTAGGCTTTTTGTTGACTGGCCTATGTAAAAACCAGGACAAGATTTGCACGGAATTTTATAAATGCAGGCCATTTTATTGGGGGAAAAATTTTTAATGTTGTCTCCTTATTTACAAAAGTCCCCATAAATGATTTGCTCATGTGTCTACCGAAAGCACTCCTACACATGTTTGCATAGATTTAATCAAACTTTGATTTCGCCATCAAATATCTTTATTTTCATCTCTAACTTCTAGAAGATGAGTTTTCGTTATGCTTGGGTTTCTAATTCGTTTCTCTTCTTTACAGAGCTTTCTTCCGATGCTGCATGTACCCTTTCGCTGGCTTGGGCTACCTGAGACTTGCCTCAACCACCAATCACAAAGGAATGAAGCAGTCATTCAAAATGCCAGGGTTGGATGGGGCTGGAGGGGTAGGGGGGATATTTGGATGACGCACATTACATATGAGTTCGTCTATTCACGTGCTCAATTTCAGGATAGGAAAAGAGAAGTCTCGGTTTGCGAGGACGATACGCGAAGGGAGAGAACGCAGGTCGAATTTATCTCCACATTTCGAAGGCCGAAACACGATTAGCACACTTTTAATCAGGATAAAGAGCGAGTGCCAAGTTTAAAAAGCACTTGCACAAATGTTTCATTGTTTCTACTCGCATGGGAGTGGTATAAGGTACATCGCAGTAGCAGAAAGGCCTCTCTTTGGTCTGGTTTCATGAGGGTAATCAGGGATACAAGCAAAAGGAGAATGGCGGGTACAGAAAAGAAGGAATATAATAGAATAAATAAGGTGAGATTAAAAGTAGATTCAAATAAAAATGGCTTGTTGAAACTTGATAACAGGCAATTTGATATCTTAAAAAACAAGAAAATTGACGTTAATTATCACAAGTAAACAGCGGGGGAGGGGAGCAAGAAGAATGAAATGGACAAACGACAAATAAAATAAAAAATAAAAAATAGGTGAAAGTTAATCGACATTAAATAATTATGGAGCAAAAAATAACCCTTTGAAAGCACCTAAGAGCAAACATGTACAAAAAAATGAGAGTCAGAAGCATAAATCTTCACTATTGTAAAGGTTTACGCTTTTGGCTGCATTTTTACCAAAAAATAAAGAAAAAAAATCCTCCCTAAAGATTTCGAAAAGAAGATTGTAAAGTAATGAAGATATGCAATTTAGAAATGGGAAAGTATTATACAAGACCTAAATCTACAACTTTATGGCACTAGAGACAAAGAAAGGTGCACACTTCTCCCGGAATTACGTTCATCCTCCTTTTCCCTAGCGAAATCCGGTCTTCCTTTTCAAGTTTTTTTAAAGGCTCCCTATCAAGGATTGGTTCCGAAGTTTGCGGACGATTCGTGTTATCAGGCATTGGCGAAGGCCACTCCCCTTTCGTTCCTCCTTTCCTCCTCTACAAAGCCTCGTAACTTATGTCAATCTTCGGTGTAATGATAGAAACGACATAATTGACTTCCTCGCCAACATCAACAACCTCGCCAAAATGGCAAGCTGAGATTCATTAGCCAAATGAAACAACATGAAAAAAAAGCTAATCTTTTTTTAATAGGAAACGACCGACGCCCTTCTAAAGGTAGACGACCTCCCCCTTCTCCCCAAATGGAGGGCCTGACCTAAATATTAGACTGTTTTATTAGGGACATAACGTGAGCATTTATAGGTAAAAGATAGGTTGATTAGATGATGTCATCATTAATTATATGCTCGTGTGTTATTGCATCATTATATATTAAATGCCATTTGCTTTTACCTTGATTGCATATATATATATGCCGATCGAACCCCTAAAGAAATAATTTAAAAAGACAGTGAAGATAAAAGAATCAAGATGACGAGTGCCAAGAACAGTACTAATGTGAAATACCGAGCTGAGAGTGGACAATTCAAACCCAAGGGTCATAGAGGAAAACGTCGCCACTGCGAAATAATACAAACATGATTAGAGAAAAATCTCGGAAAAAAACTCCAAAGAAAGGAAAAAGATGAGCCAAGATACATTTTTCAGAGTTTAGGCTACGTTGGCTACAAAATACAGAAACTCACTTTTGAGTTTACGGAATCATTTATACCATGGATAAAAACTAGCATGGAAGTTACTAGCACTCCTTTTCCGATGAGCTCCAATGCCCGTGAAATCTAAACATTCGCTCTTTGGTAAACAAAAAAAACTCCTATAAATTCAAAATACTCGATTCTATCTATAGAAAATCGCACTATTGTTGTAAAAATTTGTTCCTACTATATGGACACTCGCGGGCAACCTCTACGTCCTGAGTTCCAGGTGAGTTCACACGTCTTTAGAAAGAATAACACCATCAGGTGACGTTTATATACTTTTTTCTGCTTAATTTGTCAGTCTAAAGTTAGATAAATACTCATTTCTTCTGAGACGAAAACTCCCAGGTAAGTAAGCTCTGACACTGTTTCGTTGAAAATAACTGATTCCGAATAGTTATTTGTACTCAGAGCAAAACTCACAGGTGATATCAAACCTTCATTTTTACTAAGGAAAAAACTTCGAAATGAGCTCAAATACTCCTATCTACTAAGGCAAAAACTCCCAGGTGATCTTTAACACCCATTATTACTGGGGAGGAAACTCCTAAGAGAGCTAAATTACTCATTCCTTCTGAGTCGAATTTCGGTGTTGTATATTCTCGCTCATGTTTTACAAATATTTCGTAGGAAAAAATAATTATTTCAACATTAAAGTAGGCTATTATATAAATGACTACTTAGCATAAGCGCAAAGTTACAATAACAGTTGAACTTGGGTGACTATTAGCTGATTCATTTAATATTAAAAGCCAATGGTAGCATCTCCGACAAAACTCATTGTACTAACTGTTTGTAAAGAAGGTAGCCAATTAAAGATATGTGGGAGGTATTTACATTGCCAGCACTAGCTACCACACCAGCACGCAAATTTCCTAAAGCATATTTACAGTACTTGCGAAGTAAATTCAAAACTCACATGATATATATACAAACAACCACGTATGGACGTCTGAACATGTTTTTACTAAAACTCGGTGATATGATTTTTCTTGTAAAATTCCTTAAGATGTCAGTTTTCATGACTTACCAAACAAAAAGCATTTACGTTTCCTGCATGAAGGAGCTTATAACATTGTCAAAAGGATATTTACCCATAAACTCCATTAAATGGAGAAAAAAAGTTTGAATGGAAAAAAATAAATTCCAAACGTTCCTCCTTAACACAGCAGTCCTCTTAGAACTTCTAATTTACAGCCAAGTTGTTCCATATCCTATTTATTTCAAGATAACACCGTCGAGCTTTCCCATATCCTATTTATCGTTGCTAATTGTACTCATTCTATTGTTTTATTCTCCAAAGAGCCTATTTAGGGTACCGCATTGAGACTCCATAAGCTAGAAGTACTGTCTACCTCAATCTGTTACGATTAATTACCTACATATATGTAATTAACGACTAAATAATGTGCATTTTATATTTATAATTTCAAGCAATTAGATTACAGTTGAGTAAATAAAATTAATACGATAAACTTCTTACAAGCTAGATTGAAAACATAGGAGTTTTATCTTGTGTTTTGTCTTATTGTAAATAATTCACAATGATGCCCACCCTAGTAGCCGTCTCCGCTTCAAGAGTGAGCTTTCACCCAAATCAAGCGGTACAAAATAGCCCATTATTCACTCTAGCTATTCTTTAATATGTGGAAGAAAAAAAATAAAAATGGGACTACCTTAATTCCCTCAAATTGGCATGAATCCAGTTTCTCCACAAACAAAACAATGACTTCTCTTACTTTTAGTTTTGGTCAAAAACATCAGTGAAAACATTTAATCGCTTGAGTCGGATTTTAATTAAGGAGTGACAGTTAGTGAAAGCTTTCGAGACAGAAACAAGTCCCGATGGAATGTGTATAAACTTTGACGTGGCATGGTAGAGATTTTTCAGGCATAAACACAACTTTGTTTCTCATCATCAACCTAACTGTTGTAGCAATGTTGATATAATGTGTTTTAACCTAACTTGCAGGTGAAAAGTGAATTTTTGTTCTTTGTTTAGTTAAATCAGTAATGCGGTTTGTATAGCAATGGATACCAACTTTCACACTGCATCGGGCACACCTGAGAGAAGCTCTTCATTCACGTCAAGCATTTAACTGCATCCAGTAGTCCAATCTAACAACCCCCATAAAACTGCAATTGGATATTTGAACATTCATTTTAACTTTCTTGTTTAGGGCTCTCAGATTGGTCTATTGGATACATTTACTTGCTTAGAGTGGATGAAGTGAGTCCCTAAGGTGTGGCTAATGCAGTGTGAATGCATCTAGTCATTGCTATACTGACCGCATACCAGCAGTAAGTAAACTTCAATTTACCTCATTATTAAATAAATCATGTTAAATTAAATGGGTAAAGAAACTTACCCCCTGCCCCATAAGAGATTTAGAGAAAGGTGCAAAAATAGAGCATTTGTACAGCTCCCCAGAAGAGCTGTACAAAAGCTTTCTTCACGATTCTTCAATAATTCCTATTCTGTTGATATTACCTATTTAAATTGTCAAAACTATTACTTTAATTGTTTCATCAAATTTCTGATATTAAAATATGCTACCGTCGGCAACTAGTTTTACAGATCTTTCCCACCATACAAACTTCCTATACGAGATACTTTCGTTGTTTTCTCTTTAAATAAAAAACTAATGTCAACAGACCTAAGTCGCGTGCTCTCAATTATTCTGACTTATGACTATAGACCTCACGACCTTCAAAACTTTCAACAAATAGGACAATTTGACCCATAGTTAGTTTTATTTTAATAATTACTGGACTAACCTTGGGAGGACCTTGACAATTATATTATCCAAAAGAGAATGTAAAACAACATAAGGGTTTCAAATTTCGTTAGAATCGGCCGAATAGATACGATGTTATTGCCAAAGAACTCATTGAAAATTAAAATGGTTACCATCCCACCGACGAACTACGGACTGACATAGTAACTTATAGATTCGTGTGCACGCGACTAAATACCCTGCCCATTCTTACCATATACCTCAGCGTATCTCCTAAGAAATAAAGTGAAATCGTATTTAAATACTGGTATAGGATCCTTACTAAAAAGATCCATTCGAAAAAATAACTTAATATTTTGACCTCTCGCTATTTCGAATGGATCTTTTTAGATCTGCTAGAAACGGATGACTGAAACTTGATCTTTCCCGGTGGTGACTTGGGCGTTCCCCGGGGTGCTTTAAGAAGCGGGCGATGTCACATAATGATGTATACTAACCGCAAGATCCTTACTTTATAAAGCTTTATGGTTAGAAGAATTAAATTGTAATTCGATAGAGATCGGATCAAGCGCCTTCTGCCTCTATCCCGCTCCGCTCATTTTAAGTCCGTTTCCCAAAGCGACCAACTAATTCGGGGTCATTTCAGCTGATGTCATCAAACGCGCTGATGAGAAAAACACTTTAATTAAAGCCAGGAATGAGCTTTTAAAAATGACTCGGGAGAGTGGGGAGAAACCGCTCTCCCTTACAAATAGTATTTATCCCTTAGGAATAAATTCTTCAACTGTAACCACTTCCCACCAGGTGGGATAGGCGCGCATCACCGCACAATATAACTACCGAGCCATTACTAAGGAATAATACTTATATAAATAATAGGTACCATACTAAGACCCGGAGCCCCCAATCTTCCGAGTAATTATTCCTCACTAGAAGAGATGCGACAGCACCCCACCGCTATGAAGGGTCAATTTGGGTGTGGGGGTGGGTAAGGCTTGGGCGTTGATGCGCACCGTCTACATTGTGGAGAAGAGGCTTACAGTTGATGGTTTGAAGTGAAGTTTAT
This sequence comes from Ceratothoa steindachneri, assembly GCA_963969495.1. Lineage (NCBI taxonomy): Eukaryota > Metazoa > Arthropoda > Malacostraca > Isopoda > Cymothoidae > Ceratothoa > Ceratothoa steindachneri. Next base: position 95,726,419 of record OZ018332.1, read on the forward strand.
TGGGTTGAACACGAATGACCGAACATCCTTTAGGCATTCTTTAGCACTGATCCGCACTGTCTGATGATCATCTCAGTGATTAGTCGAAACTTAATAGCGAGGTATTCGACTGTATTTCACGATTGCCTGTATAGTTATCGCAAGGAATCTGGGAAGAGACTCTGACTCGGAGAGTTGTGTCTCATTTTTCTTCCTTGTACGCCTAGTAATCACTATTTCTTAGTTCGTCGGGTTACGTCCCCTAACCTCACCACTTTATACTCGAACCCCTTTTGAAATAGGTTATAGCAGATACCCCAGTTTTTTTTAATGATAAATATATAATTCACTTAGTTTTACATTTATTTAAAAAGTGACAAACGAGGGCAAAAATACTAGAAAGGCCTCGAAACAAATTTTCAAAGTAGTAAAGTTGGTGGAAGCGAAATTGTATAAAAAAACAAACATAGCATGGGTAGTCATCTTAAGAGCTTCCGGACGTAAGGGCACGCACCTCTCAAAGTCAAATGGTGACTATATATTGACTATGGAGTTATCTATATTTACTGAGAATTAGGATGGGAAACCAACGAGGGGATTTCCGAAAATTAGTTAGGCAGAACTTGTAATGAAAATTGTAAGGCTGAAAGAAAATGAAAATGACCTCGTTTGTTTTAGTTAAAAATGATCTTCCTTTGTGCATTTAAGCTTACATGTCGGTTAAGTGGATAATTAGTCATTGGTAATTGTGTGAGAATTACCACAAATGTCTGTGGCTCTTTGGTACTTATAATATGGACCGACACTTTAATATGGATTAAATAAAAATATCGATTAAAAAATATAAATTAAAAAATATGGGTTAAAATTTTGTGAATTAAAAAATACGAAATAAAGATATGAATTAAAAGAATAAGAATTAAAAAATGGGAATTAAAGAATATGGCTAAAAAATATGAATCCAAAATATGGATTAAAATATGAATAAAAAATATGAATAAAAAATACGATTTAAAAAATAAATGGAAAAATATGAATTATAAAAGTGAATTTAAAAATAATTAAATAAATATGGAATAAAAAATAAGTTTGTTTTGGTTAAGATTATCAACCATTTGTCTCTCGGGCATGTCCATACTATGACATGTACTCCGGTAGAGTACAAGGACGTCTTGTAAATGTAATGATGTGTATATATAAAGAAAGTCAGTTATCCACTTTGTAAGTAAAAGAAAAACGCTAATTTTTGCAGTGTTAGAAAAATATTTTCGATCGGTTGATTTTCCCTTCGCCGCTTTCGTCTGTCTGCCTATTTATCACGTGTTTATGTGACTCTTTCATGTTGTAGATCAGTGGTGTGTTTAGAAATTATGTTGTTGAAAATTGAGATGAGTGGTCAGCGCGTTTTCTCGTGTTCGCTTTTCTAATTGTCCCTTCCATACTAAAAGGTTGGGGACCACCGCCATGGGCCCTTTGCTACAGGAAAGTTCGAATCATCTCTCCATTATATCCCCCATGTTGGTTAGTTCAAGCTTTCCTGAGGAATTCAAAGTCCCTCCATCGAGAAATGCTTCTCTAATGTCTACTAGAATACATCTGGAATGTTCGCTAAAAATGCCTCTAGATTGTTCCCCTCCATAATGTATTTTAGGATGGACTCTAAAACGTATTCTAGAATGTACTCTACTTCTCTGGCATATCACTAAAATTCCCTCAAGAAGTGTTTACACAATATCTCTAGAATTTACTAAAATGTCTCTAGAAGTCTTTACACAATATATCTATAATTTACTAGAATGTCTCTAGATTCTCCCATGCAAATTCCTCTAGAATATCTAACGAATGTCTCTAGATTCTCCCATGCAAATTCCTCTAGAATATCTACCCGAATGTCTTCTAGATGGTCCCATGTCCCTGTTTATAATGGCGCTTTGGCTTGATTCTGAAAGTGGCGACTCCGGATTCGCGATGAGTGCCATATCAGTAGCTGCTTTATGGGTTTGATTTATTTATTTATTTGAGAAAATCAAGGTGGGCATTTCCACCAAAAAGTTCTGAAAACATGTTGGTGTAAAAACTGGTCAAATTAAGTAAGTGTAAATGTGAAGAAAGAGCGTGTGCAAAGCCCACGGTAAACAATTTATGGTTGCTAGTGACATGGGGAAACGCAATTCTCCCCAATCTTTTCCATTTCCACAACGAAGACAGGTTCACTTGTGGTGTGTTTGTGTATGTGGCTTATAATATAACATGAAAAATTAAAATGGAAAAGTATAGCATTCTGAGCTTCATATAAGAATGGAAGTACTTCGGCAAAGCCCCTGGCCTTCAAAGTTCCTTGTCGAGGCATGAAGACCTCCCTGCTATTCACCTAATTTACACACCCTCCAAAGATAATATAAATTCACTGTCCTTGATAATACCAAAATAAGCCTGGTTACGTATGGGATAAGGTGTTTATGTTTCTTTCTCTTACATTTCTCAAATACAAAATATTCCTTACCTTTACCTATCTTCGTTTGTAGATATTCATTTATTAGCTAATTTCCGCTTCAACTTCTTTAATTTTATGTCACTAACATCTTTAAATTAACGATGTTAACCAGGCGTTAGGTGATTCGACGAAACATAAAATCTCCAAGTTAATAAATTCAATTCTCTGTTGGGTGCGCCGTCGGCATCCGTCTCATGACGTCATACCGAGGAAGTGTGTGGTCAACCCACAACTATACGTGCAGTAAACACTGACCTAATTCACTAACACTTGAAAGGGATAAAGACAATTCTTATTCATTGTGTTTCCTTCTAAACGCCACTTTTTTATCTAGCCCATGTTTACTTTTATATAACTTCACTGTGTCGTGGATTGGTAATAATCCTGAGGCTTTTTGTTTGATCTTATCTTTGCAAGTTTTTTATGCTTTTATCCACTTACTTGTCTTTAAATTATCTTAATTTCTTTGGTGTTTTTTTAAATTAAAGTTCTGGGGTGATGACATCATTGCTATAAAAATATATTTTATAACTCACTTAGGTTAAAATTACCGTGAAATACTAAAATTTAATGTTTGTTATACATCATTTTTCAGATACTTTTGAATTTCACTTAATCCCATCAATCGAAGCCATAGATCAAAGCAAATTAAATTAAATTCAAAATTATTTCTCATATTAGGTAGGTAAAGGGTGGCTAAAAAGATCGTTTTTTTTTAAATTAATAAAACAAAAATAATTAATTTATAAAAGTAAGTGAAATATAGAATGAAAGAGGAGATTTTGAAGTTTTATTATTTAAATACAATATCCTTCAAATCTTCTCCTTTATGGTTAAAGCAAAGGAGGGTTCTTAGCACCATGCCGAGAAAGTGTATTGTATTTAAATAATAAAACCTTAAGATCTCTTCCATTTTTTATATCACCCACTTTTAGAACTTAATTATTTTTTGTGTTATTATTTTTTTTAAGATATGGAAGTCTTCAAGGTCACCCTTGTAATATAAATAATAAACCTTTTCTCCTATATTTCTTTATGTCATTAGGACAACCTGTATGTGTAGTTTATGCGGTTGGCATATTTTGTGACAGCAACGGTTACACAAATGTTTATTAATGTCTGGTTTAGAGCTAAGAAAAAGACTGTTATTCTTAATCCACTCGAACTTCTTCAATGAATGAGGCGCCGTTACGAGTTGCTGTCTAATGACACTAAAGGTGATGTAAACAGAGTAAAAACTCCATGCGTCTTGTGGAGAAGGTTTAAACACGTAAGAAGACAATCAAGCCGCTCGATAATGCGACAGACTTAATCTATAATGATTTCATGATTTTTTTACAACTGTCTAGCCGTAATTTCCATGGCTAGTGCGGCTACCACCCTCCTTGGAGAGAATACTCTGTTGTAGGGTTATTCTGAACATAACCGATACTGCTAAATATGAACGGAGTATAATCAAAAGTAAGGTAACGAAGGAATAGAAAAATTGAGAAAGAAATGTCACAGCCGAGTTTATTAGGTTAGCAAATCGAGAGCCAAGACAAACAAATCCTTGAAAATCTAAAGGTTTGACTACAAAGCACTCGAATTCAAGAGGACAAACTTGGAACGCTCTTCCACTATCATCGTTTCAGGATCTCAGCCTGTCTGCTCCCCTAAAAGTAACCCCAACTAAAAATTGATTTATCTTCATTTTATTCACAGTGAGCCACATTCCTCTTTGATTTGGGGATAGGACAGCAAAACAACAAATCTGGTTCGGTTAGGTGAAATTGGCCGTTTCGCGTTTTGTTGTTATGCTTCCTTTAAGCTTTATTTTCAGGCAGTTTTACGATGTAAAATAAATAAAAGAAAGGTTAGCTAATATTTTATATTCCCATTATACATTTAAGCTGATCTTTACTTATCTGAATATATTTCTCTCTAAAACAATCCAAAGATTTAGAATAGTGTCCTCATTCACTCTGTATTCACCCAGACAATTCTCTTTGTTTAACCTCTTATACCATCAGAGATTTAAATTACTATTTTCACTAAAGTAAAAATAGCCAGTTATTAGACCTATGTTTACCAATTACAGGATATAACTATAAATACTCGTTTTCAACGAGACTTCAACAAATATGGTTTAATGGAGATCTTGTACCATTTTTACTTATGGCCTAACAACAAAACATGGTATGTAGCCGTTTAATATAAAAAAAAACAGGATACTAATCCACTTGCATATCTAAACAATCCCTCTTCTACAGGAAAACAGGGGGTTCTATTACTGAGGCATTATTATTGCTTCATCATCAGAAATAAGAGAAACATTCTTCAACCATTTCCTCATACCACAGCGACTCAGTAATTGGTGTTTTCCAAGCTTTAACGAGTTGTCCTTTTTTAATGTTTTTCTACTATCAAGCTGACTTGATTCTACGTTTTAAAAACAATTTTTTTTAAAAACTATCACTAAGAAATTTATCATTCTTTTATTTCATGGTTAAGAAAATGGCAAGGATAGGAGACTAGTAAAAAATGAGCTCAACTCACGTGTGTAAACAAATAAAAATGGCATAAGAAGCCTGCTATTTGTATTGTAACGAATGTTTGTAACACTATATCCCATGATCTCATAAATTATAACGTTTGATTAATGTGCTATAAGTATATAGTTAATTAATGATTAATAAATTTAAGCCAAATTTAGGTGTCAAATTATAAACTCAAAAAGCACCTAAAATATATATAAATTTTCAAAATACAAAGTTAATACGGTATCTAAAACTTTTATTACTCCAACGAATAAATACCCGTTTTATCCAATTACCCTTGGCTTTATTCCAACTTATATCATTATAAAAAGAAATCATATGGATCCAACTCCAAATTGTATTCTCACATTTGTTTTTTTATTTCAAACTTCAAAAATAAACATCATTAAAAAATAACCTAGGAATTCCATTTTCTCTCGCATTGATTACTGCTTTTCGTCTCGTTCCTACAGAGAGGAGCATTGTGGAATTGTGTTACAGGCTTTTGTAGCAACAAAAATTATCTACCTAAAACCGGTTAAATCACTATCTAAAACCTCCGAACCACAAAACAACACCCATAGAGAGCAATTTAATGCCATAACCCAACAATGCAGTGAATAAAGGACAAAATAAAGGCCGGGTGGTGATGCATTCTAATGTAGTCTTTCTTAAGTTGCTCAATTTCACAGAATGCGTCTCAAATGCGGGTCAAGCAAATGCGCCCCATTACGACAAATTTAAAAATGCTTTGGAATAAGTTTGTCTTATTCATATCTTTAATAAGTTCACTTACCTTTTATACACAGACACACACAGATGCACGTTATATTTTATAAGACCTCTTCTTTCACTCTTATATTGGCGTATCTCCAGTCCGTGACTTTATTTGCTATGTAGATTTTTTTACGAGTAATCTTTCCTTGGCTAATGCAATAACACTTTTTGGAGTTATCTAACGTCTCAATAGGCCTAAGATTGTGTCTATAATCCTATAGGTTTATGCATATTAAAAATAAAAAATAAATAGGCTTAAGAACTATTGGACTAGGAAGAGGGTAAGCATATTGGATCTCAAAACACCAGAATGAAATCTTGTGTTTTGCGATTCAAACAGACAGAAAAAGATGTTTTTATCTCTGCACCATTTGTTACCATCATATGATTCGGATATCTACTTGACTAAATATACGATCTGTCTATAGTCACAACACACCACCGTCACCTGAGGGCAAACAAAACGAAGTTCTAGAACTTACAGGTACACATGGAAGCACTTTCATCTCTTCCGTCGGAACAGTCTGGTATGCTGTCACAGATCTTTTCAGTAGAAATGCATCTATTGTCGCATTCTAGTTCATCAAAGTTGCAATTGGGGCCTTTTTTCACGAGAGGAAACAAAGAAAAAATGGGTTTAGTGAGTAATCGGTCTATATGGGCAGCTTCTAGAATCAAGGTCAACCTCCCTTGGCAAATATTCAAAATTGAGAAAGAAGTTATTTCGTCATTTATACTTTTATATCAGTGGGTAATATTAACAAACAGTAGTATCAATTACATCTAGAAAAAGTAACATTCTAAATAACTGCACATAGATGTATATATTCTAGCGAAGACCCATGCGATATTGAACCAAAAATAAATGATTTGAGAGAATGATGATAAAGCTGATTTTTGTAACCTGTTCATGCTACATGCAGTTTTTTTTATTGTTCTTACCGAGTACGGTAGCTACAAGCACTGCAAACCAAGTAAGAAACCTTGTTTTCCATTTAATTGGCGAAATCCCCTTATTATCTAGTGATCAGGTTTGTATGGATAGTGAACCAGTGTTCTGAATGAATCACGGACCAGTTTTATTAATTTGTAGTTCCCACTAAAGTTAAGTCAATCCGTTTTAGTTCCCCCCCCCTAAATTGATTATTTAATCAACCTATTTATTTGTTACCTTAACGATTTGATTATTAAGCACCTGCAACTGATTACTCTTAGAAAATCATAAAAGGAGCATCTTTATTTTATATACAACATTAGTAATGCTCATCGTTCACTGTAGTTTTGTAATCTTTCATACGCATCCAACATACGGTCACATATGCGCGCACACATGCATATAGATGCAACCAGTCAATAACCTATTTTATAAGGTTGTAATGGCGAATCGCCCTCAAAACAGGAAAAAAAATTTGGATTATTCTGCTGGAAATATTTATGAAAGGATACTAGTTTCGAGAAAATACAACCTGTTTTAATGACATACAGATAGATAAAACTTATACAGATAGAAAATTATACAGTGATGATCGGGTAAAAAAGTGAATCAATGCTCAAACTTAACTTCTTTTTCGTTGAAATCTCTCCAAAGAGTTCTTGAAAATAACTATTAAATGTCAAGCAAAACTATCCCTACGCTCTACGAATGTGAAAATGTAAAACATTTATATCTATAGACCACATAGAAACGGCCAAATGAATTTGACGACGATCTTTCAGAATAAATTAAAAGTTTTAGCGTAAACTATATCAAGTTGAAAAAAAAGAATTAAAAATTACTCCCTATTCCACTTCCATCGTAAGTTTCCCAAAGCTTCCCTATAGCATCATCAATCGGAAACCGAATTTCAAATGACTTACCACACTTTCCTTCATCTGTACCGTCGAAACAATCAGGAAAGCCATCGCAAATACGTGACTTCTGTACGCAATTCGTCACATCACACAGAAACTCATCAGAAGGACAACCTAAATTGTAAAGCAATTCTCCTCTTAGCGCGAAAGACCCTTGCATACAAAACCTTTATGTGGGCCTCTCGGAGATAATGAGGAACAAAGGAGGGGAGACAGCTTTAAAAACTAACAAGGCCTTATCCCTTTCTGTCCAAATGCGGCAAAACGTACCATTTACTTTGAATTAAAGTTTATTCAAGTTTTTGTATGAAATATTTAATAGGTTAAAAAAAATTGGGGCAGAAAGGGTTAAATTTCAAGTCATCGAATTTGTCACCTTAGGAATATCTTTAAAAACAACACTACCAAAGGAAATTGTATGGTTGCGTGCCGAACTCACCACACAAGCTAAAGGATTCATCAGAACGATCTTTGCAGTTCCAAATGGTGTTACAAGTTAGCTCGTCCAAAATACAAGATTTATCTGCGAGACACTGAAAACAATGTCCATGACAATCTGTAGTGGCAAATACGAGGGGCGGTCAATAAGCTTTGCAATTCGGATATAAGGAAACGAGATATGAGGAAAGTGTTTTATTATTTTTCAATATAACTACCCTCGACTTCAATGCACTTGCGCCACTTGTCCCTGAGGCTTCGAATTCCCGACAACCAGAAATCTCCTGACTGCTGTTCAATCCCCTCCTGGACGGCGAGCTGGACATCTTCATCGTCTCCAAACCGGCGTCCACGCAGTGCAGCCTTGAGCTGGCGGAATAAAAAGTAGTCACTAGGGGCCAGATCTGGAGTGTAGGGGGGGAGGGGGGAGCTCCTCGAATCTGCACTCACGCATGGCAGCTTGTGCAACTCTAACATTGTAGACTTCGACGACGTTGAAGTCGATCATGGGGCGTGAGGTTTCTCAGGACCCAACGGGCAGAGACCTTGGTCATGGCCAAATTGTCATGGATGATGTTGATAACACTTCCATGTGATAATCCATGTTCTCGCTCGATTTCTTCGACCTTCACCCGTCGATTTTCGAGGATCCTCCTCTCCACACGGGCCACATTGTCCTCGTTGGTCACGTCTGACGGGCGTCCTGGACGGGGGTCATCTTCAAGGTACTCACGACCATGGCGGAACTCCTTATTCCAGCGAGCAATGGTTGCATAGGAAGGGGCGGTGTCGGTGTACACTGCAACCATGCCTTCATGGATCTCTTTTGCATTCTTGCCTGCCTTGGTCAAAAATTTGATCACTGCGCGGTGCTCAACCTTCTCCATTGTTGAAAAATTTGTGACTGACGATCTGCGATCAGCAACTGCTTCTTAAAAAGACGAGGCAGGAGCGTGCGGCTGCAGGTCCTGACTTGGCATAACTTGTCCTAACACCCTCACAAACAGCCATCCCCCTTCCTCTGTTTTGCCCTACCGATTCGCAAAACTTATTGACCGCTCCTCGTAGCAAGCACAAGTAGTTGATTTTAGTGGGTAAAGTGTATCAGAACCTTAACTCAAATTTTTGTTCTGTAAAGCATCAACAAAAATTGATTATCAAGTTCATCAAAATAGCAATAATCAAGATAAACCATAAACCATGAGTAGGTATCGACCACCTCTGTTTAAAAAAAAATAATTTATGATAAATAAGCACAAAGTCATCAGGAGAAAAAACGTCTTAAACCTTTCCCTAAACCAGTAAAGACCATAGGTATACCTTTCAATCTAAGGGAACTAATTATCTTAAATAGTAAAATCAAACATGCTAGAAAACTAAGCGAGTCATCCAAATAACTAGTCCACAAAGTTTCAATAAAGCTCTTATATGATATAATGTTAGGGGCACAAGAAAATTCCTACCAGCAGATTAGTCGTGTAAAAAGCTTTTTGAACGATTATCGCAGTCAATCAAACTACAAACACTGTATTCGAAAGAAATCTTTTTGCATGCAATTTTCGAATTTAATGCCGATGAGATTATGGCATAAAATACCGATCTTTATGCTAGGTCTTTCGCCGAATAAAGATTGCTCAAGTGTAACAGAAAGAATCGGAGTTTGATCCCCTCAAAGAATCAGAGTTATCCAAAAACAATATCAACGACCTCATAAAAAAATTAGGTTTAATTACAAACTAAGATGAATCTCAATATTCAAAGTTTAAAGCAACTGTTTGATAATAAGACATCTATAATAAATTAGAAACTACAAAGTATAGAGAAATATTAAAAACTGTTTGGGATATAAAGCTCGATGCTACACCTAATAAGAGCAAAGAATAAGTTTTCAATCCAATCAAAAGACGAAAAGAAAGAGGGTTAATAAGCGCGCGAATGAAAACAAACGGAAAATTGAGTTTTTTTTCGTCAGCAGAAATATAGATACAAATGTACAATTCATAGACAGGTCATTCATTATATATAGCTTATTCGCCGTGCCAATATCAGAAAGTAGCTATGACTAAAATGACAATTTCTTATCACAATCAACATTACAAAATAAAGAGTTAAAACCTTTGTATAGATCTTATCCAAGGGCATAATGTATTGAAAAAGACATCAATATATAATAGCAATAACAGCAAATATTACAACCCGAACCAGTTTGGAAAACATGTAAAACAACAGACGTAACCAAATCCAACAAGTGTCTACGCTATCAACATACCAACGAATTTTACAAATGGACATATTTCAACACATACACAAGAGTCACAGAGCAACTGATATATGCGATCTCTCACCCTCACACTGCTCATCTGAACCATCAGAGCAATCCAGTATTCCATTGCATTTGTAAGAGTACGGAATACATTTGCCATCAACTTCGCAACGGAATTCCCCTTTGCCGCAAACTACTGTTAATATAGTGATTAGGCTTAAGTAACTGACCACAAGTCGTTCTTTGCACCCAATAAAAAACAGATTGCATTGTCCATTATATGTATTCAAAGAACTTGGTAAATTTAACAATGGAATTAACCTCAACAGAACTTACGAGGTGTGGTAGTTAGGCCGAATGGTGGTGCCGCTGTTGTAGTGCCTAAAATTGAGGAAAAAGGTTATGATCTAATGATTATAAGCAAGATGATCAGATGGCTTCTGATGTATGTTCTTAACTCTTTATTTGAATAAAATCCAAGAGTAAATATGATGCTCATCATAACTTGGAATCATTTTTGTTTGTATTTCTGTAATAATAATAATAGTTGATCGATCAAAATTGTCATCTTTAACATATTTTAACATAATGTGATTTCTCTGTCAAGCATTAAGGGTTAATAGATAGTTTATTATGATTTAGTAGCTTGTTAACACAGTTTGGCTTATAGTGACAAATTAACAGATGCAGGATTGGTTTTGCTGTCCATTCACCGACTAATGAATGTTTAGCAAACCATTAGGGTTAGTTTTTAATTTCTCCACGAAATTTCTTCGTGTAGAAAGAAGTTTTATATGGTAATACCAATTAAAGCTCCATCTAATACACGATACAAATACTAAATTCCCTTTTCTTTGATTTCCATCAATTTTCAAGTTTAGCAGAAAAATAGGCGGGTGTTTGTAGTGTCAGTAGTAATGTAAGTCTTAGCTAGAATTACTTGAAATATGAGTCTCAAATTAGAACCGACACCTTGAAAAGTTAGGATTATGATATATTTTAAAATTTATTAAATTTTATATACGGGAATACAAATCTATAGTTGATACGAGCAACAAAAATGCTATTTTAATCAATCACTAAATTTCTAATTTTATAGCAATCTTTTATTAAGGTAAAAATGCATTTAAAATCAGAGGGATTTGTTATATTTTTCCCTTCCAAACGCGACTCCGTTATTAATGCAAAGCGAAACAAGATAAGCTTGACAGACAGCCACACGACCGCACCTTTGCACTGTGATTCATCGAGTCCATCTCTGCAATCGATTATTCCATCGCATATTTTCTCTTGCGAAAGGCAGCGACCATTGTCGCAAACAATCTCATCATATGAACAGTTGTCTGGAGAATTACAATAATATTAAAAACCTTAGAATCGACGAGAAAGTATTGGGTCATACCCAACTGGTCCATTTAGTTCTTAACATTTGATAAACAGATTTTATCTCCTTTCAAAATACATCAATAATTAAGAAATAATTCTGTAGTTAGGAAAACAATTAGAGCTGAACTTTTTAGTTATTTAAATCATAAAAAATAATATTTAGAAAGAAAAGAAATACGGAATTTTTATAGAATTTCGATGATAAATGATTAGAAAGTGTATATACGAGTATCTCTCGTTTACCTTCAAATTGTATATGACTAGTGGGTCCACCACCATCTATAACCAAAAGAAAAACCTCTAAAGACACAATGAGGGTATATTGAGACCTCGTATCGATGAGAAATGCGACTGCACTTGGTTGTCTGTAGGGCTTTTTCCATATTCTTGCGATCGTTTCCTAGGTTCCTTCTAAATAAAATCTATATCTACTTACGATATATTCATTTTTCTCTATACGAGATATGTACTGAATACTTTTTCCTTGGAAGCAATGCGTCTTATGCTAGTTTTTTTCACAGGATTATATAAAATCCCGAATTCCTCAAAGAGGAAAAAGAAGTTTGTTTAATATGATGTAATCTTGCAATTTTCCTTCTAATTTCTACAATTTGTATTTTGCATGCAAAAGATCAGATAAGGTACTCTTACTTCTGAGGTGTGATTTCCATCGGGGTGACTAGAGCGATGAGCGAAACAAAGCGACTCGTTTGATGATGTAGGTCTATTTACAAAGCCGTGTTAAATTTAAGCATGTGAGTATATGGGAATGTCCATTCCTCGTTGTGAGTTAAATTCAACGAGTATTCAGGGTATAAAAAAAACAGAAGAATATGGGTATTCAAAGCCTGAATAGAGGAGGTTTGTGGAAGAAAGCGAGATAAAGTAAGCATAAGCCGTGTTGAGCAAGGTTAAAGAAAAGCTGACCGCAATTTTCCTCATCTTCTCCCCTGGGACAGTCACGTAAACCATCGCACCGCTGGACGGAGCAAATGATCACAATTGGGTTGGAGCTGTTGCATTTGAGCTTCTCATCGCTTGGACATCGATCATCTATGTACTCTTGGAAGAAAATACATGCAAGCTCAGCTAAATAAAGCCAGTCTGAAGGCTAACTATAAGTATTCGGGTAGTTTGAAGAAAATAGATATAAATTACAAAATAATCGGAATTAAAAGTTGAGCATAAGCTTATTGCGAGGGATACACAAGAAAGTTTTCTTAAAATGTCTCATTTATCAATTTGCCTTAAACTATGAGAGGCCATTTCAGCCTGAGGCCATAAGCAGTCTAAAAACGAAGTCCCCAAACTAATCCAAATGTATATATAAATTATTCAATCCAAGGACTAAAAATTAGATCGAAAGGTCACTACAAATTTTAGTGGATTATGAAAAACAAAATCTCGCTAGAAATCAGAACTTTCTAGAAATCCTTTTAACTTGAGCAATTTTTTTTTCAATAATAAAGGAAAACTTTCTTAGTATCAGTAATATTATTCGGGGGGAGTAAAAACATGAAAATGCAATGCAAAACCTGAAAGAGGAAATAAATAACTTGGCTCGAAGTTATTTTCGATAGCCATGAATTGAGAAAGACAATAAATCAATCTCCTGGTATGATATGGGGTGTAATGCAAATGGCAAGTAATAATTATCGATAACAAAATACCTATAAAGCAGAAGTCAAAATCATTTCCATGCATTTCACTCGCAAATTTTAACAACTATTACCGGTCAGTATAGCCAATGTGCTCCAATCGCTTTGAATAATTTAGTATAAGTATTGCATGCAGGAATTTTCACATTCAGATTAGTATTAGAATACACCAAAATAATTCTGGTAATTTCAGCATCGAAATAAAATGGAATTTTAGTTAAATTAAACAACCGAAAAATACTAAACAACTTAGATTTTTCTTACCTTTCACAAACCATTCGCAGAAGACCACAAAGCTCAAAAGCTTTTAATAAATTACTTTAAAAGGAAACTGCTGTCATTTTATGTATACCAGAAGTCGGTCTGCATAACATACACGATACCCATAGGCGTTACTTTACCACATACAGAGACAAGACAAACATATAACTGGACAAAGTTTAATACACATAAAACCAATATCTTCACACAAACTCCCAAACACGGTTGTTATAGCAAAAAACACAAACAATAACCGAAAACTTCACACCATAAAACTGACGCATATATTGTTAGAATTAAAATATAATTATGTAATTTAGTAATTATGTGTAGTGAAACAAATATGATTCGTTCAAACCTTGAACCTTTTTGTAAAGAAAACATTGAAGTGTAAAATGACCAAATATAAATAATAATTGTGTATGTGATGTTTTTGTGCATAAATAATACACATTCACTTGCTAGAATATATTTTATGTTGTTTCTTTCCTGATTTATTTGTGCTATCATCTCAATCAATATCTCATAGATGATATGTGATGACATATAGACACTGATTATAGATGACGTTAAATGTGATGGCATATACAATGATCAGAGCAAGCGGAAAAGACGCTAGAATCAAATGTAATGGCAAATAAAGTGGTTATAATGATTGTGAAATGTGATATATACAATGATTACAGCGATTGTGAAATATGATGATATATACAAGGAATATAATAATCGGAGTTGATAATCATAGGGAATGGCAGAATGAAAGCGGCTTGACGTTCAGAAGATCTATGAAGATATACACAGTAACAGAAATTGAGAGAGGTTAGTGTTTATACTGTAAGCCTGTGTAAAGAACATGTACATGATTGGGGTGAGAGAGAGAGAGAACCAGGTACCTTCCGTGTCCTCATTTCCGAAAGAGGTTTCAGCTTCAGGGAGGACCAAAATCGAGTCTGGGCAGTTCAGTTCATCGGATCCTCCTTCACAATCGCGTACGCCATTACATTTCGGTACGCAGGTACCGTCAGAGCACAAGGCTTCATCCGCTCTACACCTTGAGGCTGATCGATCTTTTAAATGATGGGGAAAAAATAAATGACATTGGAAGATTTCTAGACATTGCAATTGTCGTCAAACATTGCTACAACTGGTTTCGGGCATTGAATACTCTCATATACACCCATAGGATAGTGAAAAGAAGAATTCAAATACCTTCGAAATATATTTTCCTTAAAAATGAACTTGAAAATATAGTTTGAAAGTATTAGAGTCTTCCTTTCATTTTCCTGTGGGTGATTTATGCAATTATTGCATATATAAATATATATATATATATATATATATATATATATATATATATATATATATATATATATATATATATATATATATGCAAGGGTAATTTATGGCTAATAAATTATTGGAGGGGCTAATATTTCTTCTTTAGCAGTGATCTAGTTATCGTTTGCTTAAAATTAATATCCAAAGTTTAGGGCAATGAAAATATATTAGCTTATATTATCAATACGATCGTTATTAATAGCTGAAGCATTAATATTAGTAATTATAAGTGTATTTGCAAGAAATATTAGTACTTAATAAGGTACTATAACTAGGACATAGGATTATGTAGATCTCGTTGGCCTTAGTGGACAAAGGCGGTGGATTTCCAAACCCCTTCGGGTTTGAGTCTCTGTGAGAACCGACCCTAAAATTCCCAGCGTTCTTAAGAAGCGTCCGCCAATCTGGCGATGCGTCGAGTCTTAAGTATTCTCCCAAACACCACACATAATCAACCAGAACGCCCTTGTCTCTTCCGCTCTCTTTCTCAAAGACAACGCATCACTTTTCCGTTTCAGAACCTGTTAAAGGTGATTGCGTTTCTACACTCTCCTGAAGCCGAAAGAGTAACCCTCCCTTAGGCCACGAAAACCTCTTCTCTAGGTGGTGTCAAAAAACAGTAATTCCTCTCTGCATGTACCTCTCCTTCCAATGAGGACCGGCTATTTGTGCTCACGGGCTTACCAGAAATTGTCATTCTGATCTTTATGTGAATTTCACTACCCGATCAGGGGACCTCGCCTACGCTTGAAAACTTCTAACTTTACCATGTTCTTTACACAACTATTTTCAGAAATCCGGTTAGGATGCCCGTGTTGGTTTTATCTTATTTTAATAAATAATACAAATCACAGCAATCATATCCCCCCCTTTTATAAACACACACACGCACCCACCCCAACCCCTATCTCCACCCCCCTTTGAGATACAAACTACTCACACAGAAGTAGACACAAATGGAAGAGGAAAAAGAAATTTCCTAAAAGAAGACACTCGATCGGGGTTCCTATCTTCAACATTCAAAGGATTTAGTAATGATGTGGTACCTGTCTCATTTAGGGAATTAGTCATTATCTGTTTGAATTATTTGGTACCCGTCTCATTTAGCGAATTAGTCATGATTTATTTGAATGATTTGGTACCCGTCTAATTTAGCGAATTAGTCATGATCTGTTTGAATGATTTGGTACCTGTCTCATTTAGCGAATTAGTCATGATCTGTTTGAATGATTTGGTACCCGTCTCATTTAGCGAATTAGTCATAATCTGTTTGAATGATTCGGTACCTGTCTCATTTAGCGAATTAGTCATGATCTGTTTGAATGATTTGGTACCCGTCTCATTTAGCGAATTAGTCATGATCTGTTTGAATTAATTGGTACCCGTCTCATTTAGCGAATTAGTCATGATCTGTTTGAATGATTTGGTACCTGTCTCATTTAGCGAATTATTTATTATATGTTCAAATCATTTGAAATGTCTCATTTAGCGAATTAGTCATTATCTAGTGTTCCCACCTGGCAGGTTACACATAATTTGATTCTCTTTCCTACTTAGCGATTGAGACATACTTTGGTGTCGTCCGCATCTATAGATTTAGTGATCATTCAGTGTCATTTGCATCGAAAGATTTAGTGATCATTTGGTGGCGTCCCTATTAGAAATGTAGTCATAATTTAGTACAAATTTAGTCATAATTATATGATTCTATTATTTAACGAAATACTCGTAAGATGGTGCCATGCCTCTTCGAAAATTTAGTTATTATTTGATGTATTTGGTACCTAGCGATTTAATGATCATTTCGTAACATTCGTACCTCGCAATTTAGTCATAATGTAGTTGCATTCATACCTAGCGGTTATTGATCATTTATTGTCGCTTGTAACTATTTAGTCATCATTTAATATCGTCCTATCTAGGAATTTAGTCACGCTAGGTTTTTTAGTATTTAACGATTTAGTTATCATTTGGTATCGTTCGTATTCAGAGATTTAGCTTTTATTTGGCTTAATTCGTATCTAGTAATTTAGTCCTAATTTGGTTTCATTTGTATCTGGCTCTTCGTGTCGTGCGTATCTAGCGATTTAGTAATCATTGTGTTTTGCTTCTATCTAACGATTTAACCATTATATCATGTCGCTCATATCGGATGATTTAATTAATCACCATTTGATTTTGTTCGTATCTATAATTTTTGTCATTCGGAGCTATAGATTTAGCGATTAGTTTGTGTTATTCGTATCTAGCGCTTTAATACTGATTATTTAGCGACTTAGTCATCATTATGTTGTTGTTGTTGTTGTTGTTGGAGTAGAGCAATTTAGTGTTGATTTTATGTCACCTGTACCAGGTAACTTAGTGATCATTTGATGTCGTTCCTACGTAGCAATTTCAGTCATCTTTGGTGACTTTAGTATCGAAAATTTAGTGATCATTTCGTGACGCTCATATGAGCGATTTAATTCTCAGTTTCCATTAGTATTAAGCGATTTAGTAGTCATGTACTGTCGTTCATCTGTAGCGATTTAGTGTTGTTCGTATTTTAACAATTTAATCATCACTTACCGTCGTTTGTATTTAGCGATTTACTCACCACTTGTTAGCGGTCGTAGTCAGCGATTTATTTCGCATTTGGTGTCGTTCTAGTGATTTGGTTAACACTTGGTGTCGCTTGTATCTAGCGATTAAGTGACCATCTAGTGTAGTTCGTATCATATATTTAATTGCCACTAGATGTCGCCCATTCGTTTTCGTTTGTACTAGCGATTTTTTTTACTATTATGTGTCATCGCATCTGGCGATTTAGTCACATTTTATTTGCGTTAATATTTAGTCACCAAATGGTATCGTTTGTAACTAGCGATTTATTGATTATTTATTGACATTCGTATCTCTCATTACCGAATTATCATTTGAACTTTTCACTGACCTCCCTTCCATCAAAGACCTTCCTTTATCTTCATATCCTCCTAATACACCTAGAAATTGCCCCCTCCACACACACACGAAACCTTTTTTACGTTATTTCCTATACAATTGTTTACATCAAACGATTTACATAAATCCGAGCATTTGAAGATGTATACACGTTCGCCTCCACTCTATTCTTCCGTCAAGGAAACCTACCTTCCTTGCGAAACACAAATATAGTTAAGGAGAGTGGCATACGCTCTCGGTCTCTCACACCAGAAGGAGTTACCTTTTTCGGTTACCCGAGGTACATACTCATACGTAGCTAACATACATTTTCATCTATTTCAAATTTATCACTATTTAAAAAAAAACAACAACCTCTAATAACTTTCTGATATGGTGGGTCCCCTTATTGTTCGTTTTCGCTTCCCAGTGTCATTTATCACTCCTTACCTTTCTATGGCATTATTTGTTATTAGTTTCCTCCCCCTCATCTGTTGATCACGGATCACTGCTTAGGAAGTCTGCGATAATCGGCCAATTTCTATTGTCGCCCGATTTGCTTACTCTATCACCCTTCACTTATTCTTCTCGGCTTATTAAATTCATAACTTCATGCATCACTAAACCCAAACTTTCAGTTTAAACTACAATAGCATTAAGCTTTAAATATTAGTAATATTAGTAGCGATATTAACTACCCTACCTTTAAAGACATAATCATATTTGTTTCTGTTTTTTGTTTATTGCAAAGGCTAATTTAGTGGCGGTTGTAAAGGTTAAATTATTTTTACAACATGCAAATAAGCGTAGTAGAAGCGTCTATGCAATTAAATACCAAACCATCTTAAATTTTATTAGACAAGTGATAAATAGAAAAGATTAGGTATTTTATGACAGGAATATTGATAAAAATGGAAACAAAGACATTGCACGAAAGGAGTATGGATAAAAATTGAAAATATATTCAATATTTTTTCTCCATCTAGTGTGTAAGATCTTCAGAGACCGGAATCTAGCAAGGTTTTATAGCCAAACCATCAGCTTTAGTAATTTTTTAAGTTCTTTTCTACGAAAGCGTCGCAAAGAGTCGATTGCATTCCACTATATCTTGAGCTTAAAATTACTTCTATGAATAATTACCATTGATATCTACAAAGGAAACAATTCCTGGTAGTGTTTTCATCGCCCGGCTTGAGAGAAACACTTCCAAGGCAGACTGGACAGCGATTTTGTGGCTTTCACTGGGATAAGGTTCTTTGTGGGTAACATCCATCATTATTTCTTGTTGTCCAAAATTACTCCCAGTCCTGAGATGTTGTTTGATGAGATAAAAGACAAAATTTCGAAGTAATATACGCCTTAAGTTTTTAAATGTATCCTTTAATCATGAAAAATTTTATGTAATAAACTGATATTTCAGTATATCAAACTATGTAACCTTATTCTCATGTGTTGTAGTCGTAATTTCGGTAATATGAACTACATGATCTAATAAATGGGTGTGCTATGCATTTGTTCTTACCCAAATTTAACTACGTGGACATCGACAGTTCCCTCAACTTTCCTCAAAGCATCTTTGAACCCCCTTTCCAAGTTTCTTTTCAACTCCAGGAATTCAGGACTTTCTTTATCAGAAAGCTTGGAGTCGTAGAACTCATTTCTTAAGAACTTTATACGGTATGTTTTGAATGGTGTGTGTTCTGAGGAGAAAAGGAGTTACATCAAATAAAATATATGAAGGTGGTCGTTTCTTATTACCTTTTAACTGTTTCTCGGTTGTTTTCTATTGCCTTTTACGAGCATTGTGGTTGTTTTCTAATGCCTTTTACCTGCCTTTAATGTCTCAAAACCGGGAATACTTTCATCAATATTATGAACTACTTGGTGCATATGACTGCAGAGCAGATAAAGTAGAGGTGGGTCAGGAGACAGAGGTTAAAACGAAATGGGGTTGGGAGGGGTACAAATGGTAGAGAAGATGGGAATCGGTGATGATGTGAGCGAAGTTAAAGGCACCTGGTCCATTGTGCAATGCGGTCTAAGTCACTTGTTGGTTATAAGATAACTATGAGTTAATCTTAAGTGACCAATACGCGACGTGTGTAAGGGGGTTGCTGACTATCCAGGTTGTGGTGTAGTATTATGGAACTTATTATAATACAGGATATCCCACAGGCTGGAAGGAAGTCTGAGAGCGGATGAGTGCGGGTGGTGGTGTTGGTGGGGTGGGGGTGGGGGGAGGGTTGCCTGCAGGTTAGCTGCTTCATTCGCACGATACCAACCTGGACCTGACCCTAGGGTAAGTTTACTTTTTATGCCTGGTGGTTTAGATGTAATGGACCAATTGTGGGATTGAGCCAACCATGGAATAGATGAGTCAATATTGTTCGATTGCAGCTCGGCTGCTTCTGTAATACGGGTGGAACAGGCAATGGGTGTCTGACGGGGACCAAATATAGAAAAGGGCTTTACTTAAGGATGACAATTAGTTGAGCTGTCTAGATGGACACTGTTGGGGGCAAAAGAAGGTATCGGACGTGGTTCAGGGATGGCAGAACGACTGCTGCTCCTGTATCCTTTGTATATCGGTATATTTTGAGTGTTCGGTAAAGTGTTTGGCAGTGTTTTGGAGGAAAATGGCTTTGGTTCTTGTTGTCGAAACTTATCTCTTAACAAAATGATCAAGGGCATCACAATGAATTGAAATGCCACGGTGGGAAAATTATAAAGGATATTGGTAATGTTCGGAGAGAAGACAGCAAACAAGCTTCACGGGGGACGTTGTTGACTGTTAATAAGTTTGACCCGAGTGAGACTCGTGGTGGGCGTTTAATAAAAAATTACTATTTATTTATTAAATAAATAAATAGTAATTTTTATCTTTTGAGACTAAGCTTTCATCATGTCTGGTCGTGGCAAAAAAGGAAAAGTTAAGGGCGTGTTGAAGACTCGCTTCAGTCGCGCAGGACTTCATAACAGTTCGACAAATCGGTGAGGATGGCCCACTTTGGGTCTGGAGGTAATTTGGGAGCATCAGATGGATCGGCGAAGATCAAGAGGGTCAAAATTGCACTCGACTTGTAGACTAATGACTGGGAGGAAGACCGTAAAACCTCGTATTAAGTAGTTTATTATGCCGAAACTTGACTGCAAATATATTTCACAGCTGTTAAGAAGCTTCAATTGTACCAGAGATGAGTAGAGAGGCAAGATGGTGAGTGTCTACTTCCCATTTAATATGGGAAAGATGATCGAATAGGGTCAAAGGACTAGGGGTCTTCCGTTTTGGCATCAGGATATGGGAGGAGCAGGGTATACTTCGATTGTAGGTCAATTCTAGGGAGTGGATGTATGAGCAATGTACAGCCAATGATTGCTCGTAAGGGGTAATAGGAGAGAATATCAGGTCGAGACTAAATATGGATTGTTTATTTTCGCAATAGCCTATAATTACTTAACTGCTTCTATCGCATATCTATTCATTAATCTTAATATTTCTTATGCAAATGACGAGTTTTCTCTAACGCAAGGTTTAACGCGCTACCTAATGGCCACAAAAATGGTAATTTCGAGTTTATGAATGGTTTCTGTTGCATACGGGTAGTAACATAACAGCTGCCATGCCCAGAGAGCAGACATCATGCGTTAAGGCCATAAAATGGCGAAAAAGAGAAAAGAGAGAAAATAAGAAGAGAGATTGAATATGGAAAAATAGGAGCAGCAATAATTCAAGTCACGAACGTCGAACGGAAGGCCAAATCAAAGGTCAACAAACGCAATCATGGGATTAGTATACAAATTACCGGATTCCCAACCCAGCATCTTAACCTATTTCACGCAAGTGTGCAGTGACAGTTACCTTCTACGACGGAAAACTAACATCACAGGAGGTGGTATCCTTACCTTGCCACCAAGTAATGGAGGTTATAAATGATATTTTTATATTTCTAATCCCCATGTATTCTTTTTTACTAAGCTAGACCTAAGGTAAATTCTTTTCGTTACCAATGCATGAAATTTGGCTATATCTCATTCTAAGCCATTAAATATTACTTTGCGATATTTATGTCCTGTAACTTTAATAAAATTGGACGTTCCCAGCCAAGGATCATCTTATAATAATAAGATTTATTTGAAATAAAATGTTATATTTTTATCTAACGAATGGCTTTAATATCTGCGACAATAAAGATGTCAATATTACATTCTCTTTCTGCGTTCTCATCTAAAAATCTTAAATTTGTCTTCGGTCATTGCTCATCTGTTTACATGAAGCACATTATTTACACGTATGACCTATAAAAATATATGGAATTGCATGACAAACGTGGAGAACTAAAAACAAAAGGCTTGCTGGCAAAACCACAAAGAAATATCCCAGCAACCACCAAAATATAAAATCAAGCGTAACATTCCACATAAATATACACTTCAGACAATGAGCGAATTTACAAAAGCCCATTTGCATATAGCATGATGCCACCCACCCGTAGCCCCGGGTAAAATACCTGGAGGAGGTGTGCCGGAGCCCTCAAAGAAAGAATCCTCATCGTCGTAAACATAAGGATAGAATTGTCGCTTGACGATCCGTGATGGAGCTTCGGTTTCGAGGTCTTCTCGCTTTGGTTTCAGGAGGAAATTGTCTTCGTCGTCAAAAATGAGGTCTTCGTCGGTCTGGAAATAGAAATAATATGAATGAATACTCAGAATTATTTTTATATGAATGAATATTCGGAAGTACATTTATGTATATGAATGAATGCTCGGAAGTACATTTTTTTATTGAAGAAAGAGGAGGGGGGGGGGGGAAGGCAACCAGAGTCGGAACTCCATCCGGAGACTTACCACAACCGATGTAGCTTAATTTCCCAGTAATCGGAAGCGATGTTTCTTCTTTACCCTGGCCGTTGTCCAGAGAAAGAAAATAAAGTATAACCAACGAGGACAACTTTAGCACAAAAAAGGAGGGGAGAAACAAAGAATGAGGCATTATGTCAAGAATAGCGAACCCCAAATTCCTCAGCAAGAATAGCAAACACGAAGGTATTGAATTCGCTATTCTTGGCATTGTCCAAAATGGGTATAAAAGAATGAACAGTGAAAATGCTTAAAGAAAAGAATCTAATTTGCTCCAAGTAGTTTTTCTATGTATTAATCGGTATATATACCTTTGACACATTTTCATGTCACCTAACCTCACCACTTTCTTTTTGGACCTTTCCCCACAAACTTTATGGTGCAGGGGCCCTCGTTGGTTTTTGCTTTGTAGTTTTAATTAAATGACAAGCGTGAACGAGTTCGTATAAATAACTTGAATAATTTCTCTTGAAATTCCCCTAGAAAATTTATGATTAGATGTTCATTAAAAAAAAGGTGATGTTAGGACAAGTGAAAATTTATGGAGGACATAACTAGTGTAGAGTGGAGATTACTTGGCGTGTTCGGGACCGACCGAGGCGTGTACAATTCACCAGAAAACCCCCAAGTTCTAAATTAATACAAATTCTCCAGCAGGAGAATTTGACAATAATCCGCTCGATTTTCAAACTCAAAGCTGGTTGGTAACTAAGTGAAATTAGGAATGAATAAGGTACATTCCCTTATTTTAACTCTTAAAACATCATAAGTAATATATAAATAGTTAAGAGATTAATCTCTAATTTCAATAGTATTTGTTTTATTCTATTTTTTGCTTATTATCAAACAAACAAAATATATTTGCTCGTATATAAAGTTCGATTGCCGATTCGGTGCCTATACATCTGTTATTGTAAAGTATTTCTTTATTTTTATGAGTAATTTTTTTCCTGCAATTTCGAATGATAATTCTCCAATAGTAATAATGGAAATGAGTATATAAAAATGGCACTTCTAGACATATATTTTTCTTTTAAACCGATTTCAAAGATACATCGATTAAGGTAATTTTTCAGGTGAACAACTCCAACGCAATCGAAGGCGATTGAATGTGTATATATATTCAAAATACTGTTTTACAAACAACATCGTCAAATTTAAATTGTTAGCCTTCATTCTTAACAGCATTTTAGTTTTCTGTGTTCGTTGAGCATTAATTCATAGGTAACTGCGGTAATTTCTTGCCTCTAATTTTTATTTTAAATATTTTAATAATGTGCAATGAATTATAATTACAATAGATGCAAGTTTGCAAAAATCTAAAAAATAAAGTTATGGACTGAAACAATCAAATGATTAATACTTAAAAAAGCCAAAACAAATCTATTTATAGAAAAAGGAAATTTGGGAGAAGTGGCACAAGGGACAGTAATTTAGTAATGAGAGAAGATACATATTACACTTTCTTTTGGAAAGAAAGTGTAATATGTTGGCCTGAGGTAAACAAGGATAAAGCCAATATAATGATATGTTCAAATGATCGGATAAGGGAGCTGGAATCTTTTTGACATTGAGTACTAGTGGTAAATATTATTTTTTAAAAGGGGCTATAAAAAGATACAAATAAGTAAGAAGTTCACATTTAGTTAATACTTATTGAAGCAATGTGCACTCTAGCTGATAACCTATGCAAGGTGTTGAGATTATTAATAATGGCGATACGAGACTAACTAGATCCACGCATTGAATGACCCGCGAGGATAGAAAAGACTTTAAAAGTTAAAGTTCTCTGGTTTCAATCCTCATATCAAGGTTCTGTGTTGCTGCTTCTCAGGCGGACGTCAGCCAGGGTAAGCCCCAACTCCCCACCATGTGATGCCCAGTCACGGTGGTAACCTCTCTAGTAAATCGTGTCAGTTTAAAAAGAATCCGGACGGAGATTCGAACTGGAGATTAGCTGGCTAAGCTTGCTAAAAGGCAGAAAAAATATATATGGACATGAATGGACGGACAAATGATGAACTAAAAAAACCCACTGTTTTATAAACTAGATAATATGAAAAGAAACTTGTTGATGGAATAGCAGAAAGTGGATTAAACAAAATTGGAAATAAAAGAGCATTTTAGTAAATTAATTTTTATAGAGTATTTATGGCAAAGAAAATTATGTATTATATATCGCTAACAGGGTCATACATAAATGAAACATCCAAAGATGTAAAATAAATTGAAAAGTATAGAACATTTGATATACCCACATAAAATGCAGGAAAAAAAATGAAAGAAATAGTAAATATGGACCTTTTGAAAAGGAAGAAAAAAAAATATCGAAAATACTACTTAGACCTTGGAAGGATAAAAAACCTAAGTGTTATTGGTGCTGTTGGAGAGGCGAAAAGCTCTTGATAAAATTTCAGAGGAGGGGCGCTTTTTTTTAATCCTGGAAAGCTTGGGACTCTTGATAGAATCATGGAAGTAAAAATGGGCAGAAATCCAAATTACACTGGAGGGTGGAGGAAAGCTTAACTACATCTTTAGAAGCGACATTCCAGTTTTAACCTATGGATGTGAAACTTGGACAATAAACACAAAAACACACATCAACTGAGGAAAACCTAGAGAAACATGAAACAATATATGCTTGCAATAACCAGTAAGGACCATAAAATAAATACATGAATAATCAAACAAGGGTGAGATATATATATATATATATATATATATATATATATATATATATATATATATATATATATATATATATATATATATATATATATATATTCAAGTTAAAAGGAAAAGAGTTACATCAGGGACCCTTGCGACCACACTTTAGAGGTATCATTGATGAACTTAGATACAACGTAGATACAGACAGAGAAAAATAAACTGAAACTCTGCCGTTTTGAAATGTTTTTCAAAATCAAATATTGAGAAGTTATTTTAGTTATCTTAAAGTTTAAATAAAAACAGGACATTTTAAAAGGTTCAATATTAAGTAAATGGGCCTGGCTTTGAGTGGATAATCTTTCGTTTGCCAATTCTGATTTCTTATGATCTTATAATACGCCAGAGATAAAGGAGATTTTATTGAATAAAACCTCAAACGAGGATTGGCCATCTTCTTTCTTCTTTGAAAGCTTTTTATATTCAATTTCAAAGTTTGTTTTCAAATTGGTTTTCTCTACTTTCGCCCACTCTTTTAAGCTCTTTGGTAATTACTAATATGAATAATTAATATATTCTTTTAGAACTAAAATGTTCCCTAAATCCCAACCTTATCCATGTAGGTTAGAGTAAATATACGAGGGGCGGTCAATAAGTTTTGCGAATCGGTATGGCAAAACAGAGGAAGGGGGATGGCTGTTTGTGGGGGTGTTAGCACAAGTTATGACAAGTCAGGACCTGCAGCCGCACGCCCCTGCCTCGTCTATTTAAGAAGCAGTAGCTGATCGCAGATCGTCAGTCACAAATTTTTCAACAATGGAGAAGGTTGAGCACTGCGCAGTGATCAAATTTTTGACCAAGGAAGGCAAGAATGCAAAAGAGATCCATGAACGCATATGTGCAGTGTACACCGACACCGCCCCTTCCTATGAAACCAGTGCTCGCTAAAATAGGGAGTTCCGCCATGGTCGTGAGTCTCTTGAAGATGACCCCCGTCCAGGACGCCCGTCAGACATGACCAACGAGTACAATGTGGCCCGTGTGGAGAGGAGGATCCTCGAAAATCGACGGGTAAAGGTCGAAGAAATCGAGCGAGAACTTCGAATATCACATGGAAGTATTATCAACATCATCCACGACAATTTGGCCATGACCAAGTTCTCTGCCCGTTGGGTCCCTAGAAACCTCGCGCCCCATGATCGACTTCAACGTCGTCAAAGTCCACAAGGCCAGAGTTGCACAAGCTGCCGCGCGCGAGTGCAGATTCGAGGAGCTCAACCATCCCCCCTACACTCCAGATCTGGCCCCTAGCGACTACTTTTTATTCCAACTGCGTGGACGCCGGTTTGGGGACGATTAAGATGTCCAGCTCGCCGTCCAAGAGTGGATAGAACAGCAGTCTGGAGATTTCTGGTTGTCGGGAATTCGAAGCCTCAGGGACAAGTGGCGCAATTGCATTGAAGTCGATGGTAGTTAAATTGAAAAATAAGAAAAATGTATCCAACATAGAGCTTAGTACAGAGACTAACATGGCCCTTAATTGGAAAGGGGGGTAACTCAGTTAATTTCACCTCTATTAAGAGGAAGGTCCCTCGATCAGATAATGAAATCCAAATTAAGACTTGAAGCCCGTAGGTAGCATGGAGCACTTTCTTAAGTGGGGGGGGAGGGGATGCAAGGAGAGCGGTAGTACAGTGTTTTGACAAAATATAGCGTGAGGACCATGCTGGGCTCAAGGAAGAGTCACCCGTGCCACGAACGGGAAGTGTGGAATAGAAACTTATTTAGTAAATTCTATAGACGGAGAAGTAATGAGTTGTGTGTGCGAGGGAATGGAACTAAAAGACCGCAGCGTTGTTTTGGCGGACATTTGCGACTATGTATGTGGATTGAACTGCCTACGTGCCTGCGATAGTATCGACTAACTGCCTGGTGGCAGCAGTTCCTTGCTCGCGCCGAAATCTTTTGTTGTTAGCTCTCGTTTGTAAAGGAACCGGGTAACCCGACGTAGAAATCCAATCTCTATTCCACTTCATTAGCTAGAGATCTTCACAACTCACAGTCGAATTGATAACAGATACATTTGGAAACTTCATTTCGGTCATGTTTCATTTTTGCCATAGTTTGTATAGTATAGGTGAGCAATTCCTTCTATGCATTGGATAAATTACCTAAGAATTGGGCCACAGATGGACGTTCGATAGTTTCAAATAAGTTACTCTTATTTTGTGCTGCAATATCGCACTTCAAAGGCGAAATTCGCACCATTCAGTACACGAAGTGTTTATTCTAATTCACCAAGAAAATTCCAGTCACAGAATATTCCAGACAATTCAACCTTTGGTAAAATTGGCGCACAAAGTTTATTTTCAAGCAAGGAACTTAAAAAAGCCCAAACACCTAACCTCAACTGTTTTTTATTAATTCTGATAAATAATTGCTTTTTATTATTTAGACAGTAATTATTTATCAGAATTAAAAAACAAACAAACAGGTGAACTTAGGTTTTGAAAATTCTATTCTCGAAAAATATACCCAAGAAAATTCACCCACCCACCTACACAGAAATACACACACACATATATATATATATATATATATACACACATATATATATATATATATATATATATATATATATATATATATATATATATATATATATATATATGAGGAATTAAACCACATTCTCCGAAGACAATTTAATTCAGAACAGTTTCGGTGTATCTCACACCCTTTTTCGAAAATATTAGAAAAGTGCTTACATACATAACATGGGGTCAGGTCGTGAAAGATCCCCTCTTTTTGCCCCAATCCCCTACTTGTGGCTCAGCAATTTAGTTTGTTTTTTACCAAACACTTTCATTTAAAAAAAAAAGAGATGAATACTGGACAAGTCATCCACCATCTACAAGATGGAATAAAAAAGATAGTTAGAAGAAGAGAAAGTTGCCAAAGGAAATTAATTAAGGCAAAATACACAGTTGTCTTCAGCGATTCCGAGCGCTTTCGTCTTTATTCTTAAAGTCCTTTTCAAGGAATGAACAGGAGGCAGAACATACTTGCTTAAATAATGGAAGGGGGGATTAGACTACCCACCTCTCAACCCTAATTAAGGATACAAAATCCTGAGACAACTTTATTTGAGATTTGATGTATGTAGTGATAATGGGGTCTAGCATGAACAAACCAGGGCTAAGATTGAAATTTGGGAACGTGTTAATGGAGATACATTCTAATAAGGCTGCAACAACTGTCAAAAATGTTATTATGGACAAACCGGTAAAAAACTACATGTCCGGGTTAAGCAACATCAATGTACGTAATCACAGTGAACAATCTGCGCTTTTTCTACATATGTACAATCTTAACCATAGCATTAATTGGAACAGTGCCAAACCAGTCATAAAATGCAGTAATTATATTTCGAGAAATATATTAGAATGTATCTCTATCAACGCGTTCCCAAATTTCAATCTTAGCCCTGGTTTGTTCATGCTAGACTCCATTATCAGTACATACATAAAATCTTAAATAAAGTTGTTTCAGGATTTTGTACCCCATAATTACGGTTCAGAGGTTGGTAGTCTAATCCCACCTTCCACTATTTAAGGCAATGTATGTCCAGACTCTTCTTCATTCCTTGAAAAGGTCTTTAAGAATAAGCGCTCGGAATCGTTTTTCACTTTTCCTTCGTGGGTGTATCTGCATATATATATATTTATATATATATATATATATATATGTTAATGTATATTGCGTAAAATGTATCGATTGCTCTAAATATTACTTTGTCCAATCAGGTAAATGTTTTGTTTAAAAAAATGAATTTCTCAGCATAAATATAATGTCCGTCGTGGCGAAGAAAGCAGCTCATTTTATGTTCATATGTTATATCTTAATCACAATATTGATTGGAATTCTGCTAAAATCATCTGTCATAATAACGATACAATTTCCCGAAATATCATTGAATCGACCTTTATTAGTAAATTTCCCAATTTTAATTTAAGTCCTGGCTTATATAAACCTGATGGTTATTTTTTAAATTATATTCACAATGTACTGTCGAAACTTTTAATTTGAGACCCAATATTTATATTAATCTTAATAAACAATTTAATTTTATTTCGTGTGCATCTATGTAGACTTATATTTGCGTCTGTATTTATTTCTATTTAGGTCAACTCTTTAGAACATTTGTACTTATTTTACCTTGGTTTGTAGATCCTGATCTCTGGGGTTAATCTCTCGTTAAGATTCTCTCCCTCCTTGATTGACTATGCGGTATTTTAATCCTCTTGTCAACCTTTAGTCTTTTGAATTTACCTGATTTAATGATCTTATTTTGTATTTATCTTCGCTCTTCCTAAGGTTTCCATTTCATATTATTCCATTTTGTTGATTGGTATTTTGCTTTTTTGTGGGCGTTCCCTCTCCTCTGTATCATCCTTATAAATATCATTATTTTCAATACTTCTGTTATTCCTTGATAAAGAACTCGAAATAAAGTTCGAAAGTACTTGGAATCCTCGTATTATTTTTCCCTGTGGGCTTTGTTGCATATATATATATATATATATATATATATATATATATATATATATATATATATATATATATATATATATATATATAGAGAGAGAGAGAGAGAGAGAGAGAGAGAGAGTTGCTTGCCTTGCAGTACATTATACAGTTGACAATGGAATCAATGACATGCTGAAACTAGTTCTGTGTTTTTTTAAACAAATATACTGGTTTATTATTATTTTCTGCAATATATATATATATATATATATATATATATATATATATTGCATAGGTATATGATAGTGAAACCACTGTGTATGAAATGAAAAACACGTCGTCTGTGAATAAAGGACTCAATGAAAAGGGTATGGTAAACTTCATACCGAAACTAGTGTTGTAAATAAATTATATGCTCCTATACAGTGGTTTCACTATCACATATATATATATATATATATATATATATATATATATATATATATATATATATATATATATATATATGCATACATACATACAGACTTTCGGAAATATATATTTGATTTATAATACGACTAAAACCATCACAAAAGTTTACACCACAATGTTTTTCAAAATGAGTTAATGGCAAAAGTGTAGTAAAAGAGGGTGTAAGTGTGTAGGTGTTTTTACATATCCCATAGGACCGAAAAAAGAGACGATTAGGATAACTAAAAACCAGGGACGCAACAATCATAATAATCATATAAGAGAAGATGTTCGGGCGCGGAGACATGATCGGGGCACGTGTCTTTGCTGAAATTGCCTTATTAGTGAGCAAAGCAAATTAAAATAAAAATAAACCAAGATCACATTGCGACAAGTACGTGTGAATTTAATTAGGAACCTAAAGAGTATAGAAGGAGCTTGTAAACATCTTGCGAAAAAGGATAAGTTAGATTAGAAAGTTATCTTGTTTGCACGTATGTTTACTTTACCCGAGTCATGTCAGGCATCTCTCCAGTACAGCGAATCAGGTTCGATAAAGAATGGGAGCTGCACAACTTCTGGGGTTCTTAGCATGTTGGATTTATGTGTTGGCTTCTTCAAGCAGATGAGCATTTGGCAATATGATTAAAAGAAGGCTCTAATCCAATGATCTCAAATGTATTTTTGTTGTGGATCTCAACGCGGGATGTTTTATCTTGTTGCTTTTAACTCAGACCGCCTACTATAGAATACAGACAGGTCATTGCTCATATAATTCTCAACATTTTGAATTTTCTAATTTATTACGAACATTTTCAATCTTATATTTTATCCACTTATAAATCCTATTTTTTTTAGTCTAGCTAAATGTACGACTCTGTATATAAGTTTGATAAGAGTTCTAGATAGACTTTTGAAGAAACGTCGAAACACTAGAGCAAGAATTGTTAGGAGACCAATGTTTAATGAAGATTTCTAAGCATCTACAGTGTGGCTCAAAAGAGTTTGCAATATAAAAATTTGTTTACTGGAGGTAATTGTTAACTTGTCTGAATTCTTTGTAAGGGGAATCAAAATATATAATCCGTGGAAAATAGTGGAGATAATTCCTTTTTAGTTCAGAATATTAGAAAACTTGTAGTATCCTATTTTTAACGGCTCAAAAGTGTTTGCAAATGTTTACATTATTATGAAAAATAAGCAAGAATTAACCAAAATTCAAATTTCTTAAAAGACTTAAATTTAATGACTATTAAAAAAATAAGGTTAAACGTAGAGAGATCATTAGATCAATTTCAACTATATTATCATCCTTTCGTAATTAAACCTTTTTCTCAACTTCTGATGAATGTGAATATAATTTTACAACCTTAATATTTAAAAGGTTCAAGTTTCTTGATTAAAGTTTCTTTCAAAAATATTTATCTTGGACCTTTTAATCAACATGAATATTTCAAAACGAAAAATAAAATCGATTCATCACCACTTATTAAAAGCAATTCCTCCTCTTTTCTTATAAGAATTATTAAACTGTTAAAAAATAAATCGCATCGTTTGATTTTTTACTCTCGTATTACGAAATCATTTGCATTGTCTAAATATTTGTACATTACTTACGAGACAAGAAACAATTTAAATAAATTATTATTAACACAAAACAATTCAAACCTATTTAATAATCCGTCTAACCTCCATTCGTCTTAATGACTTGATTGAGTCCATTATTAACAGAATGTTTGTTTTATATTTCATTTGAAGAAAATGCAGAGCAAACTGCTACGATGCGCCTCCAAAGGTCGTCCGCTTTATCATCGACCAGAAATTCTCAATCTGGTTTATATCATGACTAAATCCATGATTTTTTCACCAGTGAAACCTTTATCTTGAAGCCTTGTTTTGGTAAAGCAAGAAGCGTGACTGGGAGGATTATCTTGTTAGAAAATGGCATTGTTGCGCAACTCCTCCGAATGAGCTCCAAACCATGGCATGAATTCATCTTAAGTCCTCCATCTTAAGGCCTCAAACGCAATCGTAGAGATTCGTTCCGGAGAAGCCAGCCTCAGCCTCTCTTATAGTCATCGGTCAATATTATCCTCTCGAACTCAGCTTCACGATATTTATCAGGGCCATCACAGTCGTTTCTGATAGTTAGCAGCATTCGGATTGAGGCGGGAAACCTTTTTTCTCTGATTGGCCATGATCCATTTTCTTGTCCTCTCAATTATATCAATAGTCTTTGGAAGAAAAATAATTAAAAAACGTATTAACAAACATATCATCTGACCTTACCACCTTCAAAACTTTCGAAAAACCATCGAAAAAGTAAAATGATTACCATCTGACCATCCCTCCTACGTACAGACATAGTAACTTATAGAGCCGCGTCTACGCGACTAAAAATATGAAATTAAAATTATTGCGTATTGGAGATCCACCTCTACACCATTCCTCTTCAATATCCACAGGTAATTTCCTATTTTGGCTCGAGGCTATGTACCTTTCACATTTTTCACCTCTCCTAACTTCAGCCCATTTGCCACTTAAAAAACTCTAAGGGCCTTCATCCATTAAAGAAAAAATAATAATAACTTTTCCAGATTTTTGTACCCAAAATTGTTTCTGTGCATATTTTTTCCAGAATTTTCTCTCCTGAAGCAAATGTTTTTTTTCAGTGGATAATTTGACATACTGGATGGAGTTGCGGTAGCGATGCCCTTGTTTGTTAACGTCAGGAAAAAGTGGCAGGAATTCATAGAGACGTCTTTTTGTATTGTTGTAAAATGCGAAGTTTTCTGTTGTAATCGTCTTGAATACCTACCTCTCAGCAGCTAGACGCTGCTTTCCCTCCCTCTGTACCAAGCCCCCCCCCCCTCCGCCCCCTCCTTTCAGCCCTAGACAGGTGTTCTGTAAACTGTAGGCCTTTTTAAATCTCTCTATACTTATGCCTTTTTTAAGCTGTAGTAATGCATAGGCCTATTTTAAGTTATCGATGCTTAGGCCTTTTTAAGATGAAGAAATGCATTAGCATTTTTTTAAGCTATCAATACCTAGGCCTATTTTAAGGCTGTAATAATGCAGAGGCCTACTTTAAGCTATACTAATGCACGAGCCCTTTTTAAGCTTCAATGTATAAGCCGTTTATAAGCTGTAATAATTCATATGCCTTTTTTAAGGTAGAGTTTAAGATGGAAATGGGCCATTTTTAGAAATAAAACTCCTGCAGGACGACAGCAAAACACTAATGACAATGAAATGAAGTTTTTTTTAATTAAGGACAAATCCACTTTAAAATAGTCAGAATTAAATTATAGGCCAATTCAAGAGATATAATTGTTTCTGTACAACGCTACAAAAAAAGATTAAAAATCATTAACATTGATCCCCCAACCGCTCAATATTTCTCGAGTACCTGATACTACTATTTTCTTTCAATTCTATAACAAAGGTCCCTTCCAATACCAGTCATTTGGTACATGAACTTAGGATGCAGTATCTTGATAGGTGGTGTCGGAGAGGAATTATTAATATAATAAAACACAATGATTTCTCAAACATAGATCTGCTCTAGTCTACTATTTCTAGTAGGGAAAAACAACATTAATATATGGAGGGTCTCGTTTTTTTTCTCATTTATTGCAACCTAATGACTCAGGATTATGCCTTCAGGTAAAGATCGTTGCTAATTTAAATTGGGAGAAATCTGCATAAAAGTATCTCTCTCCTCATCAGCAGAATAGAGATCTTACGTCATCCCTAGGCTGACTCTTTCTTAATTAGATGATCATTAGTTGGTGTGATATTTGCCGTCTGCAACCAGGGCTAATTATTTCTGTTTAATTTTAACAACTTTAATACATACTTTGACAGTAATTAATGAGCACCGTGGCCTATAATGTTGGGTTGACATGAGTAGAGAGACGTAAATGGTTCCCCTTAATTGGGAGACAGGAAGAATAAGGAAAGGTTATTCGAAAGTGAGGCGCTTAAAAACAAAGACACAGAACGTTGACGAATGAATTAGAGAATCTTCATTGAAGAACGAATGAATTAGAGAATCTCATAGAAGAGCGAAAGAATTAGAGAAACTTCATTGAAGAACGAATGAATTAGAGAATCTTCATTGAAGAACGAATGAATTAGAGAATCTCATAGAAGAGCGAAAGAATTAGAGAAACTTCATTGAAGAACGAATGAATTAGAGAATATTTATTGAAGAACGAATGAATTAGAGAATCTCCATTGAAGAACGAATAAATTAGAGAATTTTCATTGAAGAACGTATGGATTAGAGGATCTTCAGTGAAGAACAGAGCTCACAAGAGTCGACCATCATCGCCATCTCTAGCGATCCAAAAAGTACCGTTTTCTCGGCACCTCTGACTAGGTAACCCCTCCCCCATCTCCCCACACTTCACGGCTAGCTCCCGACAGCCAAGTGATTATGGGGTTTGATTTCCAAGTGCGGGTCTCGGGTTCGATTTTAGACGTGAGAAGAATGAGGAAAGAATTGGCGCACGCAAAAGGAAACCACCAATGAGGTGGTGTGTCGAGTTTGTGTATACGCGCAAACACCTCTGGCCACGTACGTCATCACATGCATAACCAATCACAACACCGCAGTCTCATCCACCCCCCCTTCTTTCGCACAGACAACACATCACTCTTCCGACCCGAACTTACTGAATGTTTCATATTCACACTCCTCTGACGCAGAACGAGTGGCCCCTCCTCCCTTGAGCCATGAAAGGTTCTCTGAACGTTATGGTGGGGGCGGGGGCAAAACACAGTGCTACGTCTCTGTACGTTTCCCCCTAACGATGACTGGACCTTGGTGCACTCAAGCTTACTAGCGATCATCATTCTGATCTTTATGTGAACTTTATTACCCGGTCGGGTGACTTCGGGGGGTGGGGGGTAGCGCAATTAATTAACAACGATACGAACCTGTTTCAAAGCCTTTTGAGCGAAGATTCCTTCCTTGGTTCGTCTGTTTTTAAGCAAATAAATAAATTCTGATCAGAGTTACCAAAAACTTGACGCATCATTGGATCTTTCATGGCTCGTCGAAACTGGTGGTAATCATATGAGAAATATATAATAAAAGAAAATAAATAAATGAGGAGATTTAAAATTGCATCAAGAATAATCCACTAACAAATATGGATATCGCAGATGCACCTTAATAATCGGGAGAGGTCGATTTCTAAGATAGCGGACGAGTTAGAGACGCCGTAAGAAGCTTCGACGAGCTTGTTGACTTAAATGAATTTTGTTCATTTTTACGACTTGATTATTTTAAACTTGTTTATTTGGGGGGATTATACTCGTTTTTAGAGCTTGGTTGTTTAAACGTTCGACCAAATTGGGACCAGTCTAGTTTAGGGGGGGGGCGGTTAATATAAAAAAAGTTCAAAGCAAATCCTATCAAAGAAAAGGTAGTATACAACATAAGTATATGAAGATAATGTAGTTTTAAACATCAGTGAAAATAAACTTTGAAAAAGGCTTTGGTCAAGAATACTAGGCAATTGTTTTTTAATTTAAATTACATATTATATCCCATAATAATTCCAAATTTTTTAATAATTCTATTCTGATACTTCAATATTCCTCAAGAGACGAATATTGATCGCGAAAATACCAGTTTCCTAAAAACCTTCCCAAAAGAAAAACAAGGTTAATTCAAATCTATTAATGTAACTTAAATATAATCAAATAATGTTTATTCCTTTAAGTAATGCTTAAAGGTAATTCCCCAGAACATGTCCAAGATTTCTCTGTTCCTTGGAGACAAACCGACCAGAATAATGCTATTATATTCGCGCGGGCGCTTTTTTTGTTAGACTGGAACAAGTGAAATAGAATGGCTACTAAGAAACGAGGAAGGCAAAGCTCACATAAAATTAGCACTGAGGAGGAATGATTTTTAAAAAAGGTTGAGAAGAAGAATTATTTAGAAAAATAAATTACGCAGAGGACTGAAAGAAACATTCCTTAGATCCAACGCAACAGGGTGTGTCGGATCGCTGACAGGGGGTGGGATAACTGGAATTTTTGGAACAGCTAGGGAAGATTTTTAGTGTTACTAGGGATATGTGATTAAAGAACATGTGTAGCAAACACGTTC
The DNA here is from genome assembly GCA_963969495.1 of Ceratothoa steindachneri. Taxonomy (NCBI): domain Eukaryota; kingdom Metazoa; phylum Arthropoda; class Malacostraca; order Isopoda; family Cymothoidae; genus Ceratothoa; species Ceratothoa steindachneri. The sequence continues at coordinate 95,762,930 of OZ018332.1, forward strand.
TTTCAGCACGTAAGTTGGTTTTCTTATTTAAAGCGAAAACCAACGAGGCCATCTGCCATAGAGATGCTGACATCTCCTTGCAAGTGAGAAGTTAAATGTATAATTGATATGTTGCTAGTTAGAAAGAATATGGGTGTATTTTATGTAAAACTTATAAAAGGTATGGGACTATCCGACAACATGATTGTTGTGTATGGTTAAATCGGTTGGTGAATGGATGAAAAAAAATAAGGATGGAGAATCGAAGAGCGAATCAAAAGTACCCGACTTCCGAATCAGAGAGGGAAGAGTGTGTGAGAATGGTGAAGGGTAGAGCAAATGTGAAGCATAATTAAGGAAGTGATAGGGGGGCAATTAGAATGTTTATGGGTATGTTAGAACTTAATAGAGAAATCAAAACGCTAAATTGTGCAATGGTGTTAAACGGGCAATGACGAAAAAATGTGAGACGTACTTGCAAATACTTAATTGTACAAATGAAAAGTCAGGGCGATTCAAAGATTCACAGACCGGCAAAGACTGTGTGCTGTATCGGGGTAAGGAAGAAGTAAGCATGGAAGAGGCTATTAATGCTGAGAGAGGTCTGAAAATGGTATGGCAGCTGGAATAGATGCTATAGTTGCTGAGATGCTTATAAGTGGTGAGATTTATGTTAATGAATAGATATTTGTGGCTATTGCAATGCATTTGAAAGAGGAAGAGTATCTGAAGAATAGAGGAATGCTGTGTTAGTTCCATTGTATAGGAGTAAAGTGTAAAAAGGTGATGCAAGAACTACAGGGGATTTAGTCACATGAGTTTTGTAGGCAAGGGTTATGGGAAATTTCTGATTGAGAACATCAGAAGGATAACTGAGGGATTGTTACATGGTGGATAAGGTGGATTTAGAGCAGATAAAGGGGAGGTGAATCAAGGAATAGGAGGTATAAGGTGTAGACTCGGTTAAATGGCTCTGGATCAAACTTATGACATCTAGATAGGGAAGCATTATTGCAGGTGTTTGAGAATGTATGGAGTGACGGGCTAACCATTGATGGTATGATGAATGTATAGGTTGAAAGTAAGGCGTGCTTTAAGTTGAAATTTAACCAGAATGAGTGTTTGGACTTACTGGAGGTGGAGGGGAAAGCGTATGACAAGGTTGTGCGATGTTGCCATAGCTTATTAATATCTTTATTTAAGGAGTACTGAAACAAGTACGAATTGGAATGATGGAAAGAGGTGTGAGACTGATGATGAATGAGGAGAGATGGGTTTTATGTCGGTATATGCTGATGATCTTCTTTAGTGGATGAGAGTGAGAGAGATTTGGGAATGTTGATCGAAGGCTTTGACAGGATATGTGTGAAGGAGCTAAAAGTGAATGCAGCAAAGAATGGGTCAATGGTATTTGGGGCTAAGGAAAGGATGAAGAATGATATTAAACTGTGTGGTGTTACCCTTGAACAATTGCTAAGTGCTAGGATGTGTTGTGAATGATGCTGTTACAGTGGAGGTTGTTAGCGACCACAGGGATTTAAATGGTAGGATGTTATCTAGGGTGATAAAAGTTTAATTGAATGGTAAAAGTTTGATTGTGAAATGTACTAGGAAGGTGTATGAGAACATGCTAGTGCCAATGGTGTATGGGAGTGAGCGTACGGTAGAAAATGAGAAGGAAAGATCTCGAGTGAGAACAGTGCAAATGGACAAATTGGGAAATGTTTGGTGTGAGAGTGGTAGATAGCGTGAATAACGGTGTGGAAGAGGTTGTGACACTCGAGTTGTATGGACAGGGAAGAATAATGAATCGAAAGAGCCTTGTGAAAATATATATGCGAGTGAGTGATGGTGTGTGAGATGTTGGAAGACCGAATAATAGATGGATTATGTAAATGAGTGTTTGAGAGACATAAGGAGGATGCCTGCATGTTACCCAATGCCCAAGGATGTACCCTAACTGGACGAGATTCTACAGCAGATCGTCCCCATCCGAAAGCCCATTCATTAAACTGGTTAAGTTCCATCTTTAGAGGCTTTCGTACAACATCACAACAATGCACTTCATTCTGCTTAATTCAGCAGAGTGTGTGTGAAACTTATGTTGAATTCAGTCCACCAAAAGGCGAAGTCTTGAAAATCATGAAGATAGACTCTTTATGAAGTTCACCACACTTCTAGTTGAGGAATATGAAAGTTCATGATGGATCATACAAGACTTAATAACCTCTCTACATCTAGTCACTTTTATGGTACTCGGATATGACATGGTACACTGGTTAAATTAGTTTAGGCATTAGAGAGTTCCAATTTACATATAATAAATTAAGTTACGAACCATTGGGTCCTAATAAAACCTAAATGCGGTAACGCATATGCAACCACCATAAAACTGATAAAACTGCTTTACTCATAAAAGTAAACTGACACGCCAAATCTACCAACCAGACAATGTTTTCATGCTACACTTCTCATCGCAGTGAGAAGTGTTTTGAGAACAATAATACTCATATAATATTCATGAACTCGTCACTTTAAAATCTGACTTGCATATTAATAAAACGGTGTGGATGTTTGTTAGATGGAAGAAGTTGAAATGAAATAAGTGGTCTAACTAGGTATGTCAAAGTCCGACACAGAACAGATGTATGCTAATGTAAATAATGAAACAACAGGCAAATATAACCCTGCTTAGTTTATATGTAGAATTATAGTTGTGCCTAAATGTTTTAAATAAACCTCGACATATAATAAGGGTGTATCCTAAAGTAATTTTAGATCATGTGACAAAAACGAGCTACATTATAAATTCAAGATACAATTCCTAATTATTTCTTAATGATCAGATTCTCCTAGACAGCCATATACAATAGGCTTTTCTCGAGAACTCTAGGGGAAATAAATCCGGTCATTACATATGGTCTAATCAAATTGTCTTTTCTATATCAACTAATAATAATATATGCGAATTGTTTTTACCAGTTTATCAAATGAGGAGGAAGACACAGTTTACCGAGCTATATAAGGTCGAGTACGATAGTCCCTTTTGGGAGCAGAAAAAAAGACAATGCGGGATATTAACCGGATCTACCGCTAAAAAACGAATAAAACAACATAAATAGACAATTGAAGTAGAAAAGCAATGAGACCATAAAAAGCTAAAGTGATGAGAAGCCCGAAAAGAAAACAAAAACAAAACTAAAAGAATAAGAAAAAGGCAGAAGCAAAATTTGCGAGAAAAAGCACAAAAAAATAGGTAAACAAACACATGATACAAACGCTCAAATGAGCAAACGATAAAAAGGCTCGAATGCTACAAATACAAAAAGACTACAAATACAAAAAGGTTCAAATGCTACAAATACAAAATAAAAAAACGAAAGCGTTTGCCAGGCAACCTGACACAAATCCTTATCAACCTCACCCAAATCACCTCAATAATCACCCTCTCTTCTCATCCCTATCAACAATATTACGCCCTACACCTTTACACAAATATTTTCTACCTATCCTATCTTATTCCCTACACATTCACCTCCTTTGCTATCCCAATTCCCTTTTTATCATTATTCTTGTACTGATGACGAAAGCAAGTCAATTCCGAGACCTGTCTCCTAAGTAAAGAATTATATACTTTTATATAAAAAACTCCTGAAATTTTCTTCTTCCCGCTCATTTTTACAGTGTTGCAAACATATTAAATAGAATTCGAAATGAAGCACATCACTTTTCAGATATTTACAGAGAAAAATCTCCATCAGTGAGAAGTTTGTGTTTTGAGTGACTGTGTCAGTCCATTTTATGTTACTCCATTCACTTTTTCCAACGAAACTATGAAAATTTATTATCAGCTGAAAAAAACAACAACAAAAAACAAACTAGTGGAAAATGTTAGAGATTTATAGAAAAAAAACATGAAACCAAAATATTCTCTGCCGTTTACGACTCTAGGAAACGAAGCTAGAAGTGGTATCTATATTCCTGAACTTCATTTACCACTATTTTTTATGTCCTCAAGCACAATTTTTGTCTTTAGACTTCATTGTTTCAGGCAGAAACGCAATGGTAATTTGAGTAGTGAATCTAGGTATATAATAACTCCTCTCTCAATAACGAAGCTTCGACTGCTATAGTTGCCTAAGCTCGTCAAATTCCTATTGCTTATGGGAGATCGTGTTTGTGCCTTAAAGATTTATTCGGAACGAGAATTTTTTATTAGTTTCGCGCGTTTGGTGAATCCTTTTGGATAAGCTTTTGGCAGCGTTATAAAGAAATTCATTCACCAATTTTTCATTTAAAATTAGTGAAATTTTCACTCGCTTTTGTGTGCCCGTGGCGAGGAGTGAACTTGCTTTCCTCCTCTGCCTCTCCCTCATCCCTCTTCATCGCATCTCCTTGGTCGGACAACAACCTGCAGGCATTCGAAAAGCGCCCTACTCTGGAGATAAAATGCCTTGTGAAAGACTATAGTTTTTGTACTGTGACACCTATCTTGAAAAACTCTCTTTTCTCCTAACTTGGAGATAGATACTCTCTCAAACTACACACACGCACACATACAAACGCAAACAATCACACACTTACTCCGTAGGAAATTCCCTTTGAAATTTAATTTTCCGTATCCTATATGAGGAGATGGAAAATTAAATGAGAGAGACTCGGCGGATTCCACTGAAGACCCTCTCCGATGGCCCCAAGCCGGAGCGAAGGAGGGACTTTGCAAAAATCTATGGCGACTTGGGTCTTGCTCTGGTTAGACTCGTCGATACCCACAACGGTTGCGCGGCAATCTGTTTCAAGGAGGCTGACTGCGAAGCACTCACCTCACCAAAGGCTGCCGAATGCTTAAAGAACATCAATTTGAAACCTCACATCACCACAGATCAAAACACACCACAGTGTTATCCTTCGCCGCCTTGATCCTTGGGGTGTGGGGCACTCCGTCGAAGAAATCCAGGTGGAGGTGGGAAAAAAACACACCTGGGCGAAGGTTTCAGAAAATGTAAAGTTCAAAGACAATACTCATGTCTTTAAGATAGTCTTTACGGATACGGCTATGGCGGTTAAGGACACGAAGGGAGGTATGCTCCTCTTCAACGTCCGCGTCTGCCCTGAGCATATTGAACATAAGGAGTTTATCGACCTCCAGATGTGCTTCAAGTGCTACAAGTACGAGGAGCACACCACAGCCACCTGCCCCAGGGGAACGTTTTTCTGTGCTCTATTTGCTCGTCAGATGCACATTCTTGGAGTAGTTATAATAGCACCTTTATGAAGTGCCTAAACTGTGCCTGAGAACATAAGACGCTCTCCATGGCTTGCCTTATGTTTAAATAATAAGGCAAATAAAAACAGACTGGCTGAGGAGGCAAAAGCCAATAGCACCTACGCCAAGGTTGCTAAGGCTGCTGTGGCGGAATCAAGGGAAAATAAGACACCTGCACGTCGAGAATGAAAGCTCGACCAAAATTATGTGTTGCATCTATTTTGCTCACATTAAAAATCTCTCCTCTCCGGGGTGCTTTGCATACTCATAATTGGATGGAGGAAATGTGGTTTTCCCCAAATCCACGGTCGGAGGAGATTCTTAAGATTAGTCTCAAAGCCTAATGAAAGACTAGTTACCAGAAAATTGCCACCCCCGGCAGCACCCCAGATCTTTCCACGGCCCCAGGATCCAGGCACAAAAGGAAAGAGACTCGAACCCATCACTCACCGAAAAACAAAACAATGCTGTAAACACCGAACACCAAAACTCACTAACGCACACACAAAGTATGGAAGTTTCGGAGACTGCGACTGCGAGATCCGAGGCAGGGGCACGGTCCCCCCGCTCCCGGGAAAACCTCGCAGCCTTAAAGAAGTCCAAGGGCATTCTCTTCTTGTAAGAGGGAACCTAGGCACGTATATCGTTCAAGGAAATTAAAGTTGAAGGTATACGCTGTCGAAAGGTCCTCTTTCCATAAGGAGATTACAGCCATTGATGTAACGGAAGGAGTAATATCCGAAAGGTACAAATGGGGTTTCACATCGGACGACTGCCATGGAAAGGAAGTCGAGGAGGCTTTACTTCAAGTCTTAATTAGATTGGCTCCCGAAGCTTTCATAACCCTCATGGATGGCTAATACAGAAAGAAACTACCAGGCGAAACAATTACGCCCCCATCCACTCCACAAGGAACTAAGCTCGTAAGAGAATACACCATAAAAAAAACAACATAAACATACAGGAATCTATTGTGAACAGGACAATGGACACATTAAAAATGTTACATTTGAACTCAGACGGTTGAACGAACAAAAAAATAATATACAGTAACGTAACACGACAATGCAACCCAGACGTAAAATTTATCTCTGAACATGGAATAAATGGCACAGACAGGATAAAAATATTCCCCTACGAAGTCTTAACCAAAAATCACAGCGGAGAACGTTTTGACGGATGTGCAATAGCTGTGAAAAGAGGTCTTGACTTCAGATCAATAAGTGGACTCGATGAGTCATACCTCGCTGTGGAGGTCAGTACGGCAGTGGGCCCCCTGGTCCTGGCAACAGGGTACTAGTCCCCAAGTAGAGGGTAATCACCCCTTCACAACTTTCTGCAACTTTGTGTTCACGGCAGAACTGTTCATTTTGCCGGCGACCTCAAAGCGAGGAGTGCTGCCTCAGATTACACGTCAACCAACCTAGCAGGTATGAATCTTGACACACTTATTGACAGGCAAATTATGACAACAATTGAACCAGATTTCCCGAAAATCATTACACATAGATCAGCCAAAAACCAGACATAGTGCTCACTAGCACTGTGTTCCCTTACAACTACTTCTTTGGGCCGTCCCTCCTATCCCCAGCGACCACCAGGCTATCCTTATTAAAATCTCAACCTCCCCCATTCAGGTCCCCATGCCAGAACGCAAGAGCTACGCTCGCGCCAACTCGGATACTTCCAATCAACTTCTCTAAAATTACAACACTGACCCCTTAATTAATGCCACCCTAGAAGAGATCGACGAGGAGTTACATATAATTAATGAATATTTATTAAAAGCCGATAAAGAAGCCATTCCCCGAGTTAAATATAAAACTCTTCCTGCCCCTTCTTGGACCCCTAGAATGAAATCCCTCGCGAGGAAATACGGGGAACGGATCAGTAAAGTAAACCTCACTGGCCCCAACATCACTACGCACAGACGAACACGGTCAATACGCGACGAATTAATGGCTCTTATTATGGACCAACAGAATGTACTTTGGGACAATTTGATAGACGGGCTAAATATAGAAAACCACTCACGCACATTCTGGCAGACAGTTAAAAGACTAAGAGGCGGACACACACAAAATACCATAAAACTTACACGTGACAACAGAAATTACAGACGCGGAAGAAATTGAAGAAGAATTCAGACTCTTCTGGGCATCTATATTGAAAATATCCCCGGAAGAGAATGATAACTTTGATTTAGACTTCGAAGACAGAATAATACATGATCTGAACGACCAGATGCACAGAGCCCATCCTCACCATTATGTATCGCAGGAAAAGATTATGGAGAGACTCTGCGGTAGAATTACTGCCGAAGAACTCTCGGAAAACTTAAAATCCATTCGTCAACGAGCACCAGGGCGTACAGGACTGACACGGTAAAATTTTATTCGAGCCCCGCCTAACCTCCTTCTGGGGCTCATGAATATCATGAATGCGTGCCTGATCGTGGGTTACTTCCTTGACCACTGGAAGGTAGCAAAAATGATAAACATTCCCAAAGCCGGTAAGCCACCGGACAGTCTAGCTAACTTCAGGCCTATATCTCTTTTAGAATTTGCAGAGAAAGTCTTGGAGAAAATTTTGGCCAACAGAATGAATACATTCCTCGAAGAAAATAATTCATACAGCAACTGACAATAATGGCTTCCGAATGAAGCGAGGAACGGACACGGCGCCCCGGTGATCACCGAGAAGTTGGCAAAGTAAAAGTAGAAAGACGCCATGCAAATCTGGTACTCTGCGACATCAAAATACCGTTGACAAAGTATGGAGGAGAGGCCTGCAATACAAATTCTTACAACTGGGCCTTAATCCCGTACTTGAAAGGATTCTATGCGATTACGTAATGGAGAGGAGAGCGTTTGTGAATATTAAAAGTTTCAATGGCCCCGAGTTTGAACTCGAGGTGGAGGTTCCACAAGGCGGGTGTATAAGGCCCTTACTTTACAACATATACAGCATCGATCTTCCCCAACCTCTGACTGAAGGCTCGTTGCACGTCCAATTTGCGGACGATATAACGATGATCTGTACGAAACCTTATCGGAATGTGAATCACATGGCACAGAGTACAGCGGTGGAAATAGAAAACATCAAGTCTTTAGAGAGAGGATGGAAGATATCTACCAATGCCCAAAAGTTCCGTGTAATTCCACTATTCCGACGAACCCTCGCATACATCCGTGTTGAGGGTGCACGCATCCCATACCGCACGGATGCGTGCGGTTCTGTGACTCCGGATTACGACTCGTGGATATGGAAGTCACGTAGCTAAAACAACATCGAATGCACAGAGGGACTTTGGGGAATTTTTCAGATTCCTAAACCTGAGTAACTCCAACAAACGAAAGGTCTATAATGCATGCATTCGATCCAAACTCGTGTATCCACCGGTCTCTATAAACGCGAGTCCCGAGACCCAAGGGTCCAAAATTAGAGTCCAAAGGCTCCAAAATAAGGCTGTCTATATTATAACGAGAACCCGAAGGAGAGAGCGGAGAGTCAGGTCGAGCTCCATGGTCAACCGGGGATAACCCCCATAAACGTGGAGCTTCACCTGAGAGCAAGCAAGATCTGGGACAAAGTACACCGGCACCTCCCTCCCGAGTTTGTACTCGAGCAAATGGAATTTGATGACATAGGACACGCAAAACTTTTTAAAAGTAGCAGACTACTCATTGACAATGACGTAGACCCAAGGTTCACTTAGATTTTTTTACAATAACAAACAACACAAAGACAAACACAATCCTCTTTCACTTAATTAGTCAAATGGTAATTTCCCCCAAATTATAGCGCGATAAATCGCCAAAAATATCAAAACAAAAAATAAATAAAATAAAAATAAACCAAATAATAAAAAAACAACTCAAAATCCGGGTGTAAACAACCCAGATAAAAACAAAAACAAACGAAAAACTCATCACAAAAAGCAGTAGGGATAAAAAAAACCCTCTGCTATAAAGGCTTGAATGCATTAATATATATATATATATATATATATATATATATATATATATATATATATATATATATATATATATATATATATATATATATATATATATATATATGCACAAAGAAATATATGCCAAAACGCAGAGAAAGCCAGAGATGTCCTATCACCAGAGACCTCTCTTTCATTTTACTTTTCATTTTCGAATTCCTATCATTTTTCCCCAAATTTCCCCACTATTTCCCCGTCTAAAATCCTCTACTACATTATTCCTCACTTTATATCTGCAAGTCCAAGTCCAAGTCCAAGAGGCTTCAAAAAGTTTCAAAAAGCTGAACTCTCTGCCAAGGACAAATACATTTTTAAATAATTGTTCCTTAACTTCATTAAACTTCCAAGACTGTGTGTGGAGAAGAAAACTAAACCTGCCAGAATAGACCAATAAAATGGGAGAGTCTACTGCTGTTCAATAGAGTCCTGACATCTTCATAGAAGCAGGACACTGGTTATCTCTCCACGTAGAGATGACAGAGATAGAGGAATTTAGCGGAATAATTTATTCAACTTTATCTGCTCAAAAGCCCTATTTTCGCTTTAGGACAAACTTTTTTTCAGAATTTTCCTTCCTGTCATTTAGCAACTCCTACAAGACGTTTATGTTTGCACCTTTTTATATACGTATTGGTTAAAACTTCCACACGTATTTTCTTATCTATCATAGCACCCAACACCAACATACGCTATTATGTCATCTGTAATTATTTTTTTATTTTTCCATGCTTCGTTCTATTACCTACTACTATTTTTAGTCGCGTGCACGAGACTCTATAAGTTATTATGTCGGTCTGTACGTCGTCGGTCGGATGGTAACCATTTTAACTTTCAATGAGTTCTTTGGCAATAACATCATAACTATTCGGCCTATTCTAACGAAATTTGAAACCCTTATGTTGTTTTACATTCTCTTCCGAATGATATAATTACCAAGGTCAGTCAGAGAATTATTGAAAGTTTTGAAGGTCTTAAGTTAATATGGTCATAAGGTCAAAGTCGGACTAATTGAAGCATGTGACTTAGGTTTGTTGACCTTGTTTTTTACCTCTGAGCCTATGGCAGGTGGCCACCAGCAGAGGCACGTAACTTTACTTTTCGTTTTTAATCTACTTTATCTCAATAGAGGAATTGCTCAAGACTTGTGGTTAACTATCCTTTCTATATATTTATTCAGTTGTTTTATACATTTTTATTGACTCCTTACAAACACTCTCACATGCATCCAATATCTAAGTTTTAAAAGCCTATTTAAGAGATACCAATATAAATAATAGGCTTTTATAAAAAAAATGAAGAATTAATCGTTTTAATGCTAAGACTTGGACTTAGCACTCTTCATGGCAAATACCCTCACAAAGCACTGACTAAAAATGGAGATCAAGGTTCTTAAATTTTGACCGAAGTATATGTTAAGGAACCAGTTCCCTGAGGACTTACGAGTGTTCATTTTGTTATCTCTCAGCCAAGGGATTAAAGTTACTACTATCGAGTAGAAGTGCACATCGTGCGAATCGCCCCTCTTCCCTGGTGGGGGCAATGTCGGGTAGAAGGAAGTCTCCTTTACAGACAAACATGATTTATTAGTAGAGCCAGAGAGTTTTAGCATACATTAAAACGAGAAGGAAAGTCCCTCCAATGGCCTGCGGCATTTTGTGATAGGATGATAAATGGTTATTGCATTGATGGTTTCCCATGGTTCAAATCACTTACAAGTGCCTTCGAATGGCTAAATGAGGCTTCTGCCACTAGATGGCACCACCCAGCGCCAAATCCGATGGCAGATTTTAAATCTCCAGAGTGAATAACCATATGTCCGATGGTCATTTGGGTCATTTTATGGCTCGAAATGGCTACAATTGACTTTACTTCTTTTGGAAAAAAGGCGACGCCTAGACCTGGCGCTTCGCCGCAGGTAAAAACACAAGATGTCGCACATTCTCGATAGCCATATTTTGCTATCTCTACCAACGGATAGTTTGAATGGTAAGATAAAAATGGATGAATATATGAATGGGGGAGTTGTATAAGGATGTGCAGGGTTTAGAAATTGTATATAATTTAAATAGTGATGGAAGGATTTAATTGCTTGATCTATATGATGGAATTTGGACTTAGCTTACCTTTATGGGTGAAATGACTTCAAGGTACTTTGAATATGCTCACGTTGTTCTTTAAACTGAAATTGGTTAGAAGATAGGGGATCTTGGCTTGTGGTTGGGTGAAGATTGGACTGATACGATGCGGGTTTGTTAGATAACCTCAGACAGATCCTTGTGGCTTAAGTCATAAAAAAGTTCTTCTTAGTTTTGCTTCATTTCCTTCTGCTAGTATTAATAAACAAATATGTGTCTCTCTCATACCATTATTTTGCTAAAACCTCTTACAAAACGTTTCACTAATACATAATAGAAATGATTGCAATATTATTCGATGTATCAGTTGTTCTCTTGGACAGTGTAAATACACGACTTCCTTTTCAAGATCTCTGATTGTGGTTTGCGCTTACCATGATAGGAGAGAAATACAAATAATAGCTCAAAGGAATTCCCTGGTTTGTTTAGATTTCTTGTAAAAGGAAGAAAGAGTTTAGCTAAGGTGTGGTTATAAAGCTGTTTGAGGAGTGCACAATACTGCACATTTAAAAACACTACTCTTAGAATCTCCTTAAAGAGGATTAACTACAAGAAACCACGATTTCAATAATTGGAACCATTCATTTTGAAAGATTACTATGAAGAAATTAGGTAGTCTGTAAGCATAATTAATGACAATTGCAATTACCGGGAAAAGCGAGGGAGATAAAGAGGTTTGTTAGGAAGATTAAAAACTTCTTTGAATAGAGTCTATAGTTTCTACCAAAAAAGGTTGATGTTTTTCTTTCAGACAAAAGAGTCGGATTTACATTGATTTAGCAATTGTGTGTTTTGGTAAGGCTTTTCTATTTCTATATACATTTATTGCTATTTATTTTCTTTCTTCGCCAGATGGTTCCTATATTAGAATTTATTTCTTATTTCTTTCTTAAGGTACATAACTATAGGTATTATATAATAGACAGACCTAACTCATAAGAAATGTCAAGTAAATATTCATGAGACTTGAAATATAGTACTACATATTGGGAGCATAGAATAAAGAATAATAGCATTAAGCTTCATCTGGGAGGGGGTTCAGATAAATGACACGAAGCTGTTGTGTTTAAGGAACACAACAGCTATAGTTAAGGAAGCCTTGTTGCCACTTTGGCAACAAAGCTTCCTTGAACAGTATATGATGTTATCTTTACAAAACTTTGGAGGTTACATTGTTAGGAAAATCTATTGAAAAGAACTGTAATACGATCCTCATTCAATCTATTTCGAATGAAAACAAAACTGCAAGATAAGAACAGTCTGGCGAATCATTGAAATCGCATTAGTCAAAATGTTTAAGAATAGTACTAATGAATACTATGCTTTAACATATATAGTTATTTAAAGGTATAAACTATACTAGATTTATATTCATTTCTTTATCCCTTCCGTTAATTCTGATCTTTTCTCCTCTTCTCTTAATTTCTTGGATACTTGGAGAGGCCTTGAGGCCTCAATCATTCCATATCATCTTCTCTTCCCTTACATTTCCATCTTCATTAGCCTAGCCTCTACAATGCTTTCGTACCATCTTCCCTTACCATTCCCCCTCTCACAAGTGGGTTTAAATGGTTGCTTTTGTTTGAGAATATTTTCGACTTTGGTCAATGTGGAGGGGTCGAGGCCAATCTTTCGAGGTCCCATTTATCATGGTAATTAGTATATGGCAGCTCGTGGTCAACGTAAGGAGAGTTGCTTGCACCTGTGTTATAAAGCGCTGAGAATAGTGTACTCAATTTATGCATCTTACATAAATTTTTATGTGCATTTCATTATCCGATCGAGAGATCTCGTCCATGATGCAGTACAGATGAGTCAACTTATCGCATCATAGCAAAAGGATGATGAGATCGCAATCTAGAAGAATCAGTTTAGAAATAGCAGAATTAACAAACAAATCCATAAATTTAGCAGAACATACGCCATAAAAAAATACTCGGGCTCTCCGTCCCCAAAACCACTAAATTTCCAAGATACTAACCCCTATACTGTCTTTACCACGTAGGTGAGATTTAGTGTTATTTACGTATCTCTCTACAACTCGGTCAACATATTAGAGTTTGTCCTCAATTCAACAGCGTAAAACTCCATTTAGATTCATTCCTCCCCATTAGTGACTCCCTATTCAAGACATAAATTGGGCGTAAAATTAAATACACAAAGAAACTGAGCCTTTATGCTGAATGAATGGATAAAGGTCCGTGTAGTCATTGTTAAAATTGCCTATTTAAAGCTTTTAAATGTCGTTAAAAGAGTCCCACTGCAGGTCGGAATTACTGCTAAATTAATAAAGCGAGGCGCCAGATATGTACGTTAAAGGGAACGTTGAACGCTTTCATTTGACCTCTTGAGGTGTTATTATGGTGGACAGAGTTTATTGCAGGGCTACTGCTTAGCTTGCCAAGGTTATTTGATGATAATATTATCTTCATCATCACTTTAATCTCTACCTCATCATCCTCATTTTATTCCTTTTCTTAACCTAGAAGAGAAAGCGAATGGAATTAACAACCCAAAATATGTGATCAGAGGTTTAAAACGCAAAGTTCGCGTATACTAAAGAGAAGACGACTTAGGATGGTTGGAACCGGGACCACAAATGATATGAAAGAAGTATGGTAAGGAAGAAAAGCTTAAATATCTTGAAATATGCATGTATTTGCTAGTGTAACCTTCTTATGTGTAGCTCAATCTGCATATGTAAGATTGTATATTACTAAACAGCTATAAAAGATAAGGCACTTTGCCAAACGCGATAATGAGATAAGCCCGAATCAATGAACTCGGCTCGGTTTGATCTTCAAGTAGAAAATAAAATACTCGAATACCAATTTACATAATGAGAGATTTTATCTTTCAGAAGCAAGTACTGTCGGATGATCGGGGAATTGACTTTCATTACTACACCCCCGGAAGTTATTTTTCCGGTTTTATTTTAGGCTATCGCTAATTTAGGGGGAAGGGGGGTAATTTTCTTATATTTGAATTGCGCTACAAATTGTACATTTGAGCAACTGTAATCTTTATGCGAACTGGTTTCTTGTTTGTCATTCTTCGCCCGCAAAGGGGTGGAAGGCGCAATAAGGATAAAGTCCCCGCTACACCTAAACACTACAGAAATGGCACGCCCTCTCGGTCCCAGTGCGTATCTTCCAAGGAGGGTGTATGTGTCAAGTGCAGCATAGGCCATCATGTTGTAGTTGACATCTAAAAGATCGCGCGCACTCCCAGCGACAATGCCCGTAGAGGATCTGAAGCTATAAATATATCTTTCAAGCTTAAACGTTTTCAATATTTATTTTCTATCAGAGACCAGAAAAAATGTTAGGGGTTTTCCTTGTTTTCGTACTTTCTATTCAAATTCTTAAATGTATTGAACTCTTCAAATGACGATCTTTAAAGGCATAAGAGACTAAATCTTCATAACTTAAAATTGAAGAGAGTTCGAGGGGGGCTTGATTGAGGTCTTTAAGTTGGTAAATGGTTATAATAAGGGAGACATAGGTAAGGTTCTTATTTTTAGTGAACAGAATAAGGCACGTAACAATGGGTTCAAGCTTGACAAGTTTAAGTTTAGGATAGCGATTGGTAGAAATTGGTTTACAAATCGAGTGGTAGATGAATGGAATAGACTCACTAGTCATGCGATAGGCGCGTCGACACTGCAGAGTTTTAAGAATAGACTGCATAGATTTATGGATGAGGATGCTAGGTGAGACTGAATTGGGTGGTGAGAACAGGAGCTGCCTCGTCTAGGCTATTAATTAGCTTTTTTTTTGTATTCCACCTTTTCTTATGTTCTTATGTAACAAAAACCTACGCTCACTATTCTTGTGTGACGAGAACAAGGAAAAAACAAGATGTCGTCACAAAAGTCTGCTGTGTTACTGGGGAGAGGGGCGCTCTCGCCATAGAATCAAAACAAAAGCCTGAATGATGGGTTTGTTGATAAAGTGGGAGTAATTTATTAGCCAATAAGATTATGACGTCAGCAAATAATACAATCCGATTTAGGAAAACCATCTATCACTAAAGTAACTTTCTGACTCAGTAAACACCTTTTAAATGTGTGAAAGTGATCGTTAACATGCTTTTATATTGAATTCCTGACAGTGAGATCGATGCATATGACATGTAAGGTTTCGTAGGTAACAAATGTTAATGTTTGCCTCACCTAAAATGTAGCATACTAATCATTTAGAATGATTTCATACTTCCTTTTAGTCGCGTGCGAGTCTAGTCGCGAGCGACTCTACATCTCATTATGTTGGTCGCCGGGCGGTCGCCGTTTTGCTTTTTTATTGTTTTTGTAATAATATCGTAACTATTCAGCCGATTCTAACGAAATATGAAAGGCTTATGTTGTTTTACATTCTCTTTCGAATGATATAATTGCCAAGGTCCTCCTAAGGTAATCCCGGGAATTATTTTGTTTTGACAATAACATCATAACTATTCGGCCAATTCTTACGAAATTTGAAACCCTTATGTTGTTTTAAATTCTCTTTCGAATGATAGAATTGTCAAGGTCCTTCCAACGTCACTCCGCGAATTATTGGAAGTTTTGAATGTAGTAAGGTCATAAATCAGAATAAGTGAGAGCACGCGACTTTTTGTTCAACAGAGCTTGTTTTAATTTAATATAGTGTAGTTATCGCCGACTTCTATAATATTTGGAAAATCTAAAATCTTTTATTGGCGGACAAACTTAGGACACTTTATTAGGGAAAGTTTGGTACATTCTCCCCTTTAAATGAAAAATAAGTGGGATCTGGCAAGATATTCATAATTGAAAACAGCGACGCCTGAATTGTCTTATGACCGCAAGATACCCATCAAGGATTACAAAGACCCGTATTTTGATATTATGATGTCAAGATGTTCATGAAGGGACACAAACCTCTTTAATTGGCACTATGATGTCTACATATACTTCAAGGAGCACAAAGACCAATGAATTGACATTATGAAGCAAGATATGGATCACTTAACACAAGATACTCAGATACATATAGATCAATACCAGAGACAGTGACAAAGTTAATTCGTTACCTCAGGCATCCTTCGGTCAAAGAAGACACGAGTTGTCTTTTATTTGAAAAATAATGTTTAATTATATATCATAAAAACTATGTTACAAAAATACGCTTTAGTATTTTTTATCTTCAGTTATTTCTTGTGATGTGATTGTGCAGTTTAAGCTTCTCTGGATTTGTTTAATGAGCTTTGATATACCTGTAAATTTATCCATTACATGACCACTTTGCAATGGATATAAATAAAAAAAGCATTGAAATTATTGTACAGGGACGCATAAAAAGTCACACTTTCATTTTTTTTAGTAAAATGTTATTTGAAAATTGCATAAATTTTATTTAGTTATTAAACTATTTAGTAAGAACTGAATAAATTAAATATTAAATGGGTGTTAGGAATTTTTCATATGGTAGCGCGATTTGAACAACCCTTATAACTAAGAACCCCAATTCAGAGTATTTTTATTTGTCTGTTTTTAATAAATTAAAGATAAAGAGATACTTTACGACAACGAGAGCTTCTAATACTCAATCAAGTGTCAGGGCAATTTTTAGATGTAATTTACGAAAAAAACGCACGGCAATTTTATGATGCAATTTACGAACAAGTGCCAGTAATTTTAAGATGCAATTTCTAAACAAACCTCATTGCAATTCTGAAATTCTAATATGCAATTTACGAACAAGTCTCGCGATAATTTTAAAATGCAATTAAAAAAAAAACAGCAATTTTTATTGTAATTTACGAACAACCCTCAAAGTAATTTTAAGTGCAATTCACGGACAAACTTCTACGGCAATTTTAAAATGCAATTAAAAAAAAAACAGCAATTTTTATTGTAATTTACGAACAACCCTCAAAGTAATTTTAGGTGCAATTCACGGACAAACTTCTACGGCAATTTTAAAATGCAATTAAAAAAAAAAACAGCAATTTTTATTGTAATTTACGAACAACCCTCAAAGTAATTTTAGGTGCAATTCACGGACAAACTTCTACGGCAATTTTAAAATGCATGTTATGCATAAACCTTCTGGCAATTTTAATAGGAAAATTACGAAGCCTCTTTAACAACAAATTTAAGATGTAATTCAAGAACAAGTCTCAGTGATTTGAATATACAGTTTATAAACAAGAGGCAATTTAAGAGGCAATTTAAGAACGAACTTCACGGAAATTTCAAGGTGTGATTTACAAACAAACCTCACAGTAATTTTATGGTGCAAATTATGAACAACCCTAGCAAATTTAGGATTCAATCTACGAACAAACCTCAACAATTTTAAGATTCAATTCAAGAATGAAAATCAGAGCAATTTTAATTTTCAAATGAACCTCAGTAATTTTAAAGTGCAATTTACGGGCAATCACATACAACAATTTCAATATTCAATTTACCAACAAACCTCATTAATTTTAAGGTGCAATTTAAGAAAGAACCTTCCAGCAATTTTTCAGATGCAATTTACAAAAAATCCTGAGAAAATTTAATATGAATTTAAGAATAAAACAAAAATGTAAAGTATAAATATTACAATGGGAGAGTGACTTGATGCCCTTTGATATGCTCTGGTGGCTTTATAGTTGCGTTAATTGTTAGTTTGAACAGAAAATAAATCAAAACTAAGTCATTAAATTAATTTTATTTTTATGACTTTTGAGCACTCATAGCAAGTACAAATAAAGATCAGTAGTGCATAAAAATAATCATTACTTGAAATGCTCGTATTATTTATAGAAAGTAGAAAACTGATAGAAACTTGGAAATTAAATTACATTTGCCACTAAAATGAACTCTGTTTACTTATTGAAAGAGGAGACATATCTACATTATGAAACGAGGGCATTTTTATGAGAGTTGCGTGCTTCCAATCAAAAATGCCCCAATTAGTCTAATCTATCTCGTTGGTTACATTGATTAAGTAACTTCTATGCATTGTCACTTCTAACTTCAGTACCTTTTGATGGTCAACCATCTTTCACAAATAATCGAGAGAAGATGCCATCGTTAGATTTCGCTTTTTACATTTGTTGTGTAAGAGTGGTGTAATTAATATGCGTCAATGTACAAACTTTGCTATTAAAAGGGATCCTCTCTGTGGCAAGAGACATTTTTTCACCACAACTAAAATCTCACTAATCTCTCGAGAAACTACCCCAGCCTTCTGGAAACGGACCTTCTTCACAATTTGGGTAATAGCTCGGTCTTCCCTTTTGGGGGTCTTTCTTGGCCTCTTGGTTGATTTACCAACTTTATATTAACCTGTTTTTCATAGGTTGACATAATAATATGGTCTACAGTGCTACACATTTGGAACGCTTGTCAGTCTCTACAATGGCTCCAATTGAAAGACCATCTCGGTAGCAGCTTTACGATTACCTCGCAGACAGAAGAAGTGGCAAGAGACCTATTAGGAATGTTATCTGGATGACAGCTAGCAACAAAATGACGGTATGACCTAACGTACAGAAGAATGAACTGAAGCTAGTTGCTATGCAAACACCTCCAGGTCTGTGTACAATAAACCTAATCGTTCAGACTATTTTGGACACTTCCACTTTCAAGTAAATTGCTTATCTGATGATAACTTTTGTTTTATTCGTCAAAATTTGCATAACTTTTACCCAGACGTCGTATAATACCCATAGGTTATGGTAGACTAATTATCAAAAACTTCAAATTTTACTATGTAAACAATTAAAATTTTAACTTCCCATTATTTTAATATATTTTAAAGCAATTTTTAGGCATTTTAAGAGCTTTAAAAGCGATTTGTTGCCAAAAATAAGGTTACCGCCGTCTTGAAATTTAACTTATCTAGTTATCATCGTTTTATGAATGATTGCTATCTATTCTCTTTTTATCTGAGTATGAATTAGGATTTACCAATAACGATTTATGCTTAATGGCTTTTATCAATGCTTTGAAGAAAGCCGATATAATTTATCTTCTTTTTATCTCAGTTTTATAAAAATAATGTTTGTGTGAAATTTTTTATTTGTTATCCAAGGTTTGATTAAATAGTTTAATCAACTATGCAAGTTAACATCAGATGCCATTCTATCTTGAGAAGGATGGGGACATTTGTAAGACGCTGAATGAAAATTAGAAAACCAAAGGTATTAAGTACATCAGGATTATATTAGTATAGTGATTATCTATAAGAAAATACCTACATTTTCATAGAAATAAATTAAACTTCCATGAAAATTGCACGGAATATTACCCATGATAATATTTTCCAAGTTTCATTTCATGTAACTGTGGATAAATAGTTAGGACGAAAGTACTATGCATTTGAAAAAAGATGCGCCCAAAATTATAGAACAACAAGAGGGGCGGATTCGCAACTCCTCCTTATAGGAGGAACTTACGCTTCGCGGGCAGACCTTTGTTCTGTGACCTACAGCATATATGGCTCTAGAAACAAGGTTTTAGTCTAAAAAAAAATTAAAAGTTTCTAGTATAGATCTCCTAAAGATTTATTCATGATCTAAGTATTTTTTCAGATCCATTCTTATTTTCTAGGCTTAAAGGCAAGAAAAAACTTTTGTCGGAATTCTTTTGATATACGGAAAAAACAATCCTCAGAGCTCCTTTTGTGAGGGAACAAAACCTAAGGTCCACCTTGACCCACCGCCCTGCAAGCAGAGACTAAGTGGGCCTAAGGTAGATTTCTAAACAGAAGGAGAGAGAACTATTTTCGCGTGGGAAAACTTCAAAGCGACTGGTAACAGCTGTGTTTGATAAGCCGGCCTATCCCCAACTGAGACGCATTTGTCCGACCCTCCCCTGCCTGGAGGCCAGGCTCGACCCGAGAAGAAGCTTCCTCGGTCGTTTTATCTCGTCTGGGCCTAAAGAGACTGGCGCCAATGGTTACTCCCAAGAGACTGCCATGCCTGGGGGCTTTCTAGCGAGGAAGCCAGCAGGGTATTTCCTTAGGTCAACCCTTACTCGTCAGAGAGTAGCACCCAACCTTTTGCGAAGATACAGCCCCTCGTCTCGAGTCGAACCTCAGAGTTAGGTCTCGTCGTGAATTTTACATCTTCTTTCGAGTGATACTCGTAATTGCCAAAGTACTACGAAAGTTAGCCTTGGAGCTATTTGTTTTAGCTATAGCATCATAACTATTCCGCCGATTCCAACGAAATTTGAAAACCTTATGTTGTTTTACATTTTATTTCGAATGCTATGATTGTCAATGTCCTACCAAGGTCACTTCGCGAATTATTGAAAGGTTTGAAGGTCGTAAGGTCATAAATCTGACTAAGTGAGAGCACGCGACTTTTTGGTCATCAGACCTTGTTTTTAATAAAGCCAAGAGGAGTGGCTTCGTCATTCGTCCTTACTGGAGGAACCTGCGCTTCGGAGACAGACTTTCAGGTCTGTGGCCTACGGCCTATCAGGCTCTGGCAAGTGGCTATTGGTCTAAAAATGTAAAAGTTACCACTACAGATCTTCTAATAATTAAAATGAAAATAGTTTTTAGAAATAAGTTCGATAAAATCTTCGAATATCAGGAAAATATAAAAACAGCCATGCTTTAATTTTACTAAATTTTACTCATTTTCTTCAGCCTTAAAGGTTATTTTTTCATACTCAAAGGCCCCTCTTAGAAATAACTTTGATAAAAATGTTGAATATACCTAAAACCAGCCCTGCGCTTTTATTTTTCGATCTCTAAATAAACTCCTAGAAACAAATTAGATAAAAACTTCAAATATAACTAGGCCATAACCGAACTAAGAGAAGAATAAAAATATGTATTATTATTCACCCCATCCCCCAAATCCCGTTCTTAAAATATAGTGTTATGGATAATTCTAAACTTGAGTTTACACGTAAAACTTCATAACGTATGTATGGAAACACCGACCAATGTGTATTGTATCCTATTATTAATGATATTAGTCCTTTATCAGGATGGCAAGAAGAGTTAAGGTCACAAGTCATTCTGAAAGCAGTTTATCCAGTGTAAGACTAATGGGATGACACTGTCTGACATTTTAAGGCATTTTAATCGGTCAAAAATAGGTGATTTTAAGCATAATTAGCTCCATTAGAATAGCTGGTCGTGAGCAACAACGAATAAAATGGACTTCTCTTGAATATATAGTCTCAGGGAAGATCGTACGGTTTAACGGATTTCGATGAAAAGCCGATTTGAGACAGTAACGGGTATTACATGGCATGTCGTCGAAAACATGAGCTTGGGAGAGATGGAATTCATAGTATGTTTCACTGGTAAGAAACCACTCGTAAGTAATTAATAAAGCTGCTGAGGTTGGTCTTCGCTAGTAAGCATAACCTGTGGAGTGCAATTCGATCTGAACAAATTGCATTTGTTCAGATCAGATGGAAAGGAGCATGTAAGGCGTCGTTCAATGATAGATTGAATCCCATTTGTAGAAAAAGACTATAAAATTTGAAGGTGGTAGTGTTATGGTGTATGACATGTTTACGCGGCTAAGCAAACGCTTGCTATACAAAAATCTGCTTCAAGAACATGTGTCCCTCTCTCTCTTCAAACATCAGAAGTACGTGAACCTGTTTTCGTGCAAGACAATGAATGATTCGTGCTACACAGCAAAGATGGTGAATCAGTTCATAGATGCTAAAAATAGTGACATGATGAAGTAGCCTGCGCAGAGCCCTGATTTAAACCAGATAGAAAACCTATGGAAGATAGTGTCACACGGAAAACCACCAATGTTGAAGATTTATGGCAAAAATTGGAATAAGAATGGAATCAAATCATGCCCGAAAAATACAACACATTGGTGATGTCCTACAACCGAAATTTTTCTCAAGTCATTCAGAACAAGAACCTGCATATTTCTTCTCAATATTTTCTTCATTTGTCTATGAGTGTTGTTTTTCTGTCATGGCTGGATTTATACTTATCTTTCTCTAGTTTCGGATGCATCTTTTCTTCAAATACCCATTATTTTCATCATAACTTTGTATCCGCTCTTCTATCAAATAAAACTTGAATACTATCAGAGGCGACTTCAAAGAATAGTTTGCGCAATTTTCATAAAAATTTAGAGCGTATTTTCAAGGAAAGGCAGATTTTGGTATTTTCTTCTCTAGTTTTGGATGACGTTGTAGGGCACGTACTCAAAGTGTAACGCTTGTAATTTTTTCCAGCACGAAAAGCTCATGATAGCCTTAAAAATTTGAGAAGCCTCACTCTTATATGAGTCATTTTTAATTTTATATTATTTTATAGTTTATATTGTGAATTTTTTCCATCCATCTTTACTATAGAAAATTAATTTACTGGGTAAACCATAAAGTAGGTTGGAATAAAATAGGATTGTTCCTACTAACAACTGCAGTCATCAGTGTTTATAAGTTAATTTAAAATATAAAAGGTACCGGTTAACTCGCCAGAAAACAAGGTAGTATATGCCTAACAGTGTTATAAAAGAATATCAAGTTACATGTAGAGGAACTTATTCTATCTTAGGAGGATAAACCAGGAACTCATCAATCCCTAAGCCAGATTGTGCGCCAGATTGATATTACCAATTCATCTGCACAATCTATTTTAAAGAGTTAGAAAGTGAAGGCCTACAAGAGAATTGTGTTCACCGACAAAAAAAAGACCACTTTGGATGTAGTAACGAACGGGCAAAATAACGGAGTTTATTTATAGTTTGAAGAAAAGGCTCATTCAATCTTCTCGATTCATTAGGTAAGTAATGATTTTGGCAAACATGTCGTTCAAAGCAAAACAAGAATTAATTTTATTGACACAAATAAATGTAAAGTAAACTCTTAAGTTATATCAGGCTGTTAGATAACTTACTACTTCCGGATTGACGCAAACTGTAGAGTTTGAGAGTACACTTTCCAGAAAGATGGCGCTACTTCTCATACACGCCAAGGAACTCTGAATTATCTAGAACAAAATTGTCCCAATTTCATCAGAGAGAACGAATATCCGCCTCAATCGCCAGACTGTAATCCAATGGATTATTTCATATGAGACTCTCTCAAGGACAAGGTTTACTGCAGGCAAAGTGAAAAGATTACTGAAAATGAACGTAGGGGAAAGTACTTGACGTGTGGGAATACATAACATTGGAAGATGTCCGAAAGTGCATCTTTTCATGGAAGATGAGATTGAGGAGAATATCCCAACGCGAAGGTGGACACATTGAGCATCGTATTAAATAAAAATATTTCAATTGAGATTTGTTTTTGTCCTGCATGCTTAAGCCTTGGATCTTATCGTTCACATGCTATCTGAATTATTTGAGTTATTCATCTTTGAACTTGGTAATTTTTTATGGCAACTCGATATAGATGTTTTATACATATACATATTATGCGTTCTTTATTTATAGTAAATGTTACTATATGGTGATTCCTTTCAGGAAAAGTTCCAAATGAATTTTTCATTTTTAAAATTTTAGGAGAAAGCAACAATATTTTTAGATAAATTTATTTTGAGATCTGAGAGAAATCTAGCTTATTAGAACAAATAAAAACACGGAATATAATAATAAGGAACTCACCAAACGATTAATGGTCAAGTCATTCAAACCATAACTCGAAAATTGGCTGATGTTCGGTTATAATGACTTCAATAACCATTTACTTAATGATTACACATTCTTCTCTATTCAAATACCCTCATAAACTTGTATTTTAAAAGGGTCTTTTCTCTGTGGTTGATGCATTCAACAAAAGGTCTTCTAAAGGAAGGAGTTACCTTTTAAGTCAAGCGCCAATTAAGTTTATTTCTTACAATTACCCTCTACACCACACCACGTTGACCATAAACATTAAAAGTCCCCATAACCAATCAGCAAAGAAACATTAAAGTAGTCAAGTCGGATGAATTCTCCCATTTTTATCGCATACTATCAACGGCCTTTTTTTATCAAGAGGTTATCCATCATAAAAAAATAATAGATTTTTGGGATGCGATTCCTCATCTTAAAATTGTGCCTTAGAAAAGCGTTTGGTACAAAGTTCTGATAAAACGATTCAGCTTCTGAAACTTGTATCTCGATAGTCGTGTGAAACATGATACACTATCGAAGTATATTTTTATTATAAGAGCATATAATTCTAAATTAGCGTCCAGATCTCGTGTAAGACTTCGGAAACAAGTTAAACAACTTTTTTTTTAATGAAAATTGATGTTAGATCGAGCAACGAATCTTGCTCCAAAAGGGCTTATCAATCATTTAAAGCTCCCAAAGCAAACTAAAATAGCGCCGCTTTCGGTGCATTTTAACTTCGGGATTTATTCTGAAGTCAGAGGACCGATCAAGTTTGTTGTGGAGGTATTAAAAGAAGATTTTCTCCCTCGTTCAAACTTGTCAGAACGAGGTGGTGTAAGCCCAGCCATAAGTTTCGTATTGAGGTAAAACAGGCGGACAACATCCATGAACAATTGGGTATAAAAAGGAAATCAAAACGGAGTGAAAATATGGTTAGGCCCAGCGATTTCTTGCAGAAGGTCAAAAAGGAATCCAATATTTGGGGTTCGTTTTATTCCTCCAAAAGGGTTCACTTCGTTTTATTTTTTTGTTTCGTTTAAGGGTATAACCCGCCCCCACCCTCCCCTCCTTCTGCTCATATTCTCATCATTTATAGTTGGTAAATTTGGTATTATAATTTTCAATTGTATATTATTGTTATTCGTGTTTTCCTTCACTATCATTACTATCATTATCTGTGAGATTCTCCAAATTTCTACTTATTCTCAGTATTTAAATCCCTCCCACACCCTAATGTTGTCAAATGTGTGTTCTTTTTTTAGTCCTATGCTCTTTGTACGAATTTGCTTCGATGCGCTCCAACGACTCACATATCTTAGGGCGATGAAAGGTTCCCTTAGTAGGCCTTTTCTTCATTTTAACTACTTCGTTTTGTTGTTTGTTCTTTTACATTTCCCGTCCCTTTTGAGGATCTATACAAAAAGGACGTTAAACTCCTTCAAAATATAGACTTTTCTCCTATTTGTCAGAAAAATCTCGATTTATATATAGTGAAACTCGCAGAATACTTCACAAAATAGCTATGCATGACAGCTAAAAAAGATTCTTTAGAATAGGAATATTTCTAGATACAACTCACGAATCTTGTTAGTATGCATTGTTGTAAATTCATAGCCACTGATAACACCGTACCTATGGAAAGAAAAAAGTAAAGTTAGAATTATCGCTTTAAAGGTCTTAAAATAATTCAAATATATTAATAACAAATTAACAATAAATACAAAGTAATGTTTGTATGTTTAATAAAGTTCAATAACTCCCATTGCTAGAAGGAAGTGTTGCTATTAATTTCTAAGAAACTTAATGGCTGTAAGAGTGAAGTCAATACTCGACTATATCGTCTACTTAACGTCTGTAAGAGTAAAGTCGATAGTCGACTATATCGTCCACTTAAGTGAACTAAAGGAAAGGTTTTTTTATATAATTAGACACAATTAACTCAGGTGGCATTAGAGGGTTATATATATATATATATATATATATATATATATATATATATATATATATATATATATATATATATATATATATATATATATATATATTATATATATATATATATATATATATATATATATATATATATATATATATATATATATGAAAGATAATGGTAAACCACAATATCTGAATCAAGATTTTATTTATAACTATCGGACTGCGCCCAATCAATCTCGATGCTGGAGTTTACAGTATACCACGCCATAATTGCAAATTAACATACATGGGAGAGTAAGGCCACTTTATTAAGAGGATGAGAGAACATTTAGCTGAACTAAGAAGGTGTACGAACTCTTCAAGTCTCTTTACGCACATGCAAAAGCACGACCTTAGATTTGATTTTAATAATGTAAAAATCATTTATAAATCAATTATATTGAGAGGAGAATTGCGGAATCCATCATCATCAACAAAGTTGATAATTTCAATTTATCTGAAGGGCAATACAAATTTAACAAATATATAATTAATAGAGTCGCCAATCGTATTTATAAGCCCCAAGCCCCGAACGCAATGCATCTCGAAGCTTAGCAACTCTCCAGATTATTTCCGGTTCCATTTCATTTTGTTTAGCTTGTCATTCACGCCAGATTCCCTTGAGTTTTTTTCAGATTGTTTCGGCTGTTTCATTTTGTTTAGGATGCGTCTTTCCTTATATATATACTGTGCTCCTTGCCTAGTTTCTTCATTATTAGTTGAAAATGGCATCTTGCCGAAACTAGTCCGATAGTTATAAATAAAATCTTGATTCAAATATTGTGGTTTACCATTATCTTTCACTGATATACATCACGTTAATGTGATATTTTCAATTATATATATATATATATATATATATATATATATCGTCTGGCGACCGACGTTCGAGGGTAAATGTTGCCATTAAAATGATTAGCCACAGACGCGTACAAGCACCCAATGCACTGGGTACGACGTAAAGCGAGTGGCATCTCATCTGAGAAGACAAAGAGGAACGTTCTCAATAGGAGACGCGCGGAAGGCACTGAGTCACCCGGCAGAGACAAATGTGGTGGATCGAATACAACCTCCGCAGTAGGCTTACGGATGCGGAGGAAAAGAAAAGAAACTTTATGAAACCTTGTGAAAAATATCATAGAATTTTCATCATAATTTTGAAAATAATTTTGGGGGTATTTTGAGATGTATCATACAAAAGTGATAGGTTGTGTTAATTTTGCTAATAATGTTTATTTTTTATTAGTGCTTGCCACACGTTCCATGACTGCTTTTATCTGAAGAAATTCTGTATAGGGTTATTAGGGCTGTAGTCACCCAACATACAAGTTCACTTTTGGTATTATTTGTTCTTTGAGAGCGTTCGACCACTGTGTCTGTAAGATAAGTTCCCATCCCAGTTTTCACCTTTACTATGGATCTTACTGGAGGAGCTACATCTCACCCCAGGCACCCGACCTTATAGACTTCGGCTACAATTGCGTCGCTTAATTCTCTTGAACCCTCTCGATTTGGAGTTTTGGGAAGTCTTCGAATTGTAGGTTGCTTAGAGGCGGAGGGGGTGGGGGGGTTCTACAACTGCCCCGGACGGTACAAACGTTAGTTACGCCTCTGTGGTGGAGATCTAGTGAAGCCCTGGGAGATTTTTTCAAGAGCCCATCTGGCGAATGCCTACTAAGGCAAAAGTAAAGCCCTCATAGAAAAGAACACTGCCAAACATTGAGGAGGTTCGATTATGTTGCGGGATGTTTCTCTGCTGCTAGCACTGACGAATTAAAAGTCATAAATAGAACCATGAATTCTGAAAACTATCAGCACATACTTAATGGAAACGTGAAACAATTGTCAAAGAAGTGGGACTTGTGAGGCATTTCACCTTTCAATTTGACAACAATCCCAAACATTCCTGAAAATATACTCAAGAAATACTTAGCAGAGCACCACATTACTGTACTCAAGTGGCCTCATAACCAGAATTTGAATCACATCGAACATCTGTAGAAGAAGCTGAAGAAGCGTGGCACAAGAGAGACCCTTGGAACATTGTGGAAGTGGAAAAGTTTGTTGAAGAAGATTCGAATAAAGTCCGACCAGAAATATACACGAATCTTGTCCCTTCTTATAAGAAACGCCTTACGGCTGTTATTAAGACTAAAACGTATAATACCATATATTAATTTCATGTTGCCATTATTTGTTTTTCCTATTTTCCGATAAATAAATCTTTGTCATTGTAATACCCGCTTTTATTTGGCCATTGTGCAAGTAAAGTCTAAACCCGAAAATATTTTTGGACTTCATAAATTTTTAATATTAATTACATATTAAATCCAATTTGATAATTGAGAATATCTTCATAATTGACATTTTCAGTAATTACTTAACATATTTTATGTTAATTTCCTCTCCATATTTAATCTATTATACAATTAATCGCATTGTTCTCTAACATTTATTGTTTTAAATTTTACACATCAAAAATATGAGTAATAACATATTTTTTTTTAGAATTTTTTAGAAATTTATACATTTGCATCAAGTTTGTTGAATATTGGAGAGAGAGAAAGAGAGCGACAAAAGACGCTCAAATAAAGCTGGGACTCTGTGAAAAGGAAAAACAAAACAAAAATAGAACAAGAAATGATGGAAAAAGAAGAGAAGTTTGAATTGACTAGTTTCCTCAGAAATATAGGCGGGTTATAAGATTCAGGGAAAACAGTAGAGGGCAAAATGGCCATATTATAGCTCTGAACTGAATGAAGGAGTTATCAACTTGTTTTATCCTAGAGTTCCATATTTTTACACAGTAATCATGTGAATAGCAGGTATTCTATAGATGGGAGAGTGGATGTGGCATATAATGATGTAATTCACTAGAGAAATGCCCAAAATGGTATCTATAAAATAAGGAGAATACAACAACCCTACGTCGGAATTTGATTAAGTCCCCATTTGAAGTGAAAAGGTGTTGATGAGACGGTGGACCTTTGATTCAACTCTATCAAGGAAAGAAGTGAAAGATGAGGTAGGCCAAACATGGGAACGATATTCCATACAGAGACAAATAAATCCCACATATACCTGGAGAAGGTTCTCACAGGTACAATTTAGTAAGAATCGAAGAATTATGATTGTTGAAACAAGGTGCAGAAACAGAAATATAAAATTAATTTTCTTTATTTAAAATAATGTGAATCGAGATAATCAAACAAAAGGAAGTAACAGAACACAGTTTAAATGACCTTAATTGGTGAAGTACTGCAAAAAGCATGTAAACAACCTACCAACCAAACAAGGAAGTGGTCATAATGCCAATTCATCGTTCAGTGTGGGTGATTTTTATAACGTTGTAGGAATTTGGGATAAATCATTATATTAAGTCTCTAACGCAACATCTTAAGGAAGAAAATGTTTCTATCAAAACAATAAGTCGAAGGAAACTGCCATAAATTAAGTGATAGCTAGCAAAAAAAACCCTCAAAATATGATGCTGAACAGGGGAGAGTTATCCAAGGGGCAAGACTTTATTACTAATGAAATCATTGAATGTGCATCGAAATACTTGGAGAGAGGAGGAGATAGCGAATTACTCAAGGACAACTCTTGGATCTAGGAAGGCCTAAAAGAAGCACAGAGATTCACATGCAAATAGTATACATATGAGCAAAGGAAAACTTTAAGAAAAGAATGGACACTCTTCTTAATGCTAATGGAAGACATGCAAATAGTGTCTTTAATTTCATGTTTTATTTAAACGTTTTCAGTGTAATAAATTGTTCCAATATTAATTTATATATTACATCGAAATGAATTGCAACAACTAAAAAAGGTGATCCTTGAACTTGTATGTTTATATATATGATCATTATAATTTTGGTAGTTTCGCTGGTCATAAATCCCACAGAGTAATAGGTCACTCCTCAATTTCATCTATCTGTTCATTCGTGGACGATGCGCCAATCTTTTTCCTATATATTTTCCTCTAATTCTTCCTCTCTAGTTTATTACATATTTTTCATAATTTACTTTCCGGACATTCCTCTTTAGATGGATTAGGGTAAGTTCTTGAAGAGAATTTTCGCTCAAATATTTTCATTCCAGGCCCCCCAAATGAGGAGGAACTCCTTTCTGAAATCGTTTGAGACCCCCCGTCTCGATCCCTACAAACCGTAAAGATTCTGAGGGATTTAGGGAGCTCTTGGATGATGGGCCTGGAAGCTTCAACTTTGAGGATCTCGACTTATGAGTGAAGCATGACATGAGTTTACAAGCAACCTAACGGATTGCTACCAGTTCGTGGCTCGAATTTGCTGTAAACCTCCTTCTTTAACTAGTTTTATAATATTTTTTATTCCCCTTTCGTTTTTCTTTTGCCGGCTCTAGTTTCTTCCGAATTTCGCGGCAGCGGACAAAATGCCTTTAAATTAGAAGAGAATTCTGGAAGGAGTTTTTATATAATTTACGTCTCGCGTTCGTCGTTAAATGAGTTTGAATCATTTCTGGATACAAGAGAATCATAATTTGCTCTGTCAAAACTTGAAGTTCAGGGTGTATATTTTGAAGAACCTATTTAAAGTGACGTGAGAAGAATTTTGTCAAGGTGATTTTGATGTAATCCAATGACTACAGCCAGATGGTTACTATGCTAATCTAACCTAACTTAACAACCTAATCTACGTTATTTTGAGGAAAATTTTAAAGTTGTAAATTCAAGACCTTATAGCCAGTTAGCTTCCTGAGTTGATCCATTCCCTGTTTTTGGATTTGCCCGTCTCCAACCTACTTCTCAGTGTCCAGATGCAAAGGGATGCCGTAATAATCAGCAAACCCATAAATAAGTTAGTAAATATAAGCTACCCAAAGAGATTACTATTTGTAGAAGATAAATAAAATTCAAATAAAGAATATAGCATATATTAAAAACACAACATGAATATTATTCAAATTTCATTTAAAATAATATTGAGCATCAATTGTACCGCAGAAAGTATGAAAAGTGTTTTGTTATTTCTTTATCTTCTAAGTTGATTCAGTTTGTAAAGAAAAGCCACCCTAAAAATAATCTAGTAAAGATAATCTGTCCTCAGGTACTCTGAGGCAGATGAACCTTACAAAGTTCTAATATTATGGCACATTGATGGTCCAATCTTTAAGGTTAAACTTTGGTGTAGCAATTCGCCGTAGAGCTAGTACAGTATTTTACTGAAAATATTATCTGAATATTTCAATACATCTAAAGAATTCATCAGGGACAATTCATTCTCTGTTGGCCACCTCGTGAGGTGGTCCCAGGAGAAGAGTCAAGGTAGATGGAGTGTTTGACCTTTATACAGTGTATGTATTTGGCCAAGGTATTTTGAAATGCAAACCTTGGATCGAGAATTCAGAGTTAACAAGGTTTGTTATAGAAAACTCGGTTATTCTGGTTATTTTTTAAAAGTATATTCCCTATCTTTTATTTGTTTTTTTATTGTTTTCTTAAATATCTAAGTCTAGAAAAGATTTATATATAAATAAATAAATCTAAAAACACTAGATAATGAAAAGGATTTGCTACTAGTAAGAGTCCATAAAATTATTAATGAAATTGAATTTTACCAGTCAGGCTGCTTCAGACAATGTTGCAACTAAATTCCAAATATCAGAACTGTAATACGTTACTTTTAAGCTCATAAGCTTTTATAAGTCCTCTTACCAAGAAACTTGTACCACGCTCTTGTTTAGCTTTTTCCAATTTATCAGTTTTTATTAGCATTAAACTTAGTAAATGCTACATTAATACACTATCTCTAAGGCAGGAGACAAAACTAAAGAAAATCATCTTGAATAAGAGAGTGAAAAAGCTGTCGAAACTCGCATTTTCCTTTATAAAATTTTAAATAGATATCCCATAAAAGAAAAAGAGAAAATTGAATGTTTAAACTTCAGAAAACGGGGGGTAGAAAAATATTTTAAAGTGTACCATAATATTGCCTAAAGCAAGAGAAACGCATGGATTTCATCAATTTCTTCTCGTACTTGAGACCAAGATAAACTTGTATCTTACCAGGACACTATGGATGGTACAAACGCTAAATCTTCACATTCATAAAGTATACTCAAGTTCGTTGAGCAGCATACAAATACATAGTTCCAAATCTTAAGGGACACTCTCCTGCTGTAAATATCTTTGCATCTGGAATCTGGTTCATTACATGGTACAACAGTAAGTGTAAGACCAGAAAGGTAAAAAAACGATATAAAAAGGGACCTAATTAAGAGAGAAGAAAAAGAAGACATGTAAAATCTCATTGATCACTCATTGCAGGTTCCTGGGGGGTGGGTGCTTTCCCTACGTGCCCAAATATGCCGAAGACAAAAGAATTGCCGTAATTCACGATGGCTCAATCGATCAACCATAGACGAAAGCAAAGTTTAGATAGAAATCGGATTTCCATCGGCCATTGCGAGGAGGTTTTGATGGCGATGGTGAGATAAACTTCCTGCGTTCATCACTGCCAGGAGACCGGAGGCGAGGAATCAGCGATGACTGTAGAGAAAGGGCACGTTTGAAGGGAGCGTTCAACATTCCAGTACGATCCTTCACCTTTAACATGCATGTTTACTTACTTCTTAATTAACCACTCCTTACTAATTTATTTTCCAAATCTTCAAGAGCCAACTTCGTTGATTTTCGTTTTTTAAATAAAAACTAAAACCTCCTTTCACATCAGCGGAACATCCATCCATTAGTCAATCATCTTCCCCTTTACAAAAAGTCAGATTATCTCCCTTTACCAGTTCAGATTTTTTTTTTTTAATTTTAGGACCCCATCTGGAGAATACGTACTTGGGCATAAGTTGCCGTTTACCAGTTAAGAGTGGTACCAACATATGCTTAAGCGCGTCTGGGCCCTTTAGAAAAACACGGCATATCATTACATAAACAAACAGAGAGAAGCGAGGAGACACCCTGCAATGAGCATAGATCAAATGTCTAATGATGTTTGGATTATAAGCTGAGACTGGGTGGCCATCATTGGCCAGTCTGCGACGCCCGTATTAACATCCTAGGGATAATTTATTCTCTCTCCTTAGACTCCATTTCATTCTGTTTGCGTCCGTTTAATTTTCCTAGTATATTTATAAGGAAGTCATGCAAACTACCCCCAAAGAGTGATAAGAATTTATGAGAAGGGATGGATTCAGGATGGAAAAATTGAGAATATTCATGATTGGGTGGGAGCTTAATAATTATGAATAACTCAATCGTTATTTGAACTTTTGCGTATTATTTTGAGCGTTTTTTAAAAAGTAGTTCCTTGATGCTTAGAATTTGCTTATGTGAAAATATTTGTTTTAGTAGACCTTTTAGGTATTATGCTCGTTCTTTTTCTTCGTCCCCTTTATTTTGTATCCTTACCATTTTTCTTACAAACCTGAGTGAACAAGCCAAGTTTACGCTCTTTAATTTCTCAAATGTTGCTGTGATCGAGTGATAATGCTAATATTTTTCTTTGATATATGCGACTCGGAGTAAGATGTTCAAAATGATAATTAAAATTGGTTCGTTCTTACTATGGATGGAAGATAAGGGATTTTTTTTAACAAACCAGTTTATTTCATTATTTCAAAAACAATTTAGGGGATAAACATTCCTTTAGTGCATTCATGGATAGCTCGGGACCATGAATAATGAAACAGTCCCTGTTCTGAGAGGCTATTTAATGAATAAACAACTTGCTCTTTCAGGCTAGCTATTTGAAAAAAATGAAATGTATTTTTCCGAGTTGATATTTCCAACACACTCAACTAACTCTCTGACCTTGCATCATTCCAAAGTCCCCCCAATACTGTAACAGAAAAAAAACACTGTTTCACCGTTGGTTGTAAGCATTATGTCAAAATCCTGACGGCTTAATCTCCAAACCCATACTTGCCTCGTGACTGAAAGTTGAGCAAACCTTGATTCCTAAAAGAAAATATGTTGTGTCTAAACTCCAAAGACTTGTCCTCATTTCTTCAGCCCACTCATTCCTCTTAATATTAGTCGTAGTTAAAAGCGACTTCCTCCAAGGTCCACATCTATAATATCGAAGCTAGTGTCAATAATTGATTGCTTTTCTTGGGCGATTTGGATATTCATTTGTCAGAAGCTTTTAACCAGTTTTTTTTTCTCAATACATCTTTGAACAGTACGAAAACATCTTTCAGAAGGGCCGGGACGATTAGGTCGTGATACAGGTGTTCTAAATACTAGTCATAATAATCGCAAAAATCGGAATAAAAGTAATACAGAAACAAAAAAACAACAGAGTATTACTGAAAGGGTGATACAAAATAAACATGTTTTAAAACCATCTAACCCCACGATTATAATGCCGGTATCTTGATGTTATTTGGCCTATTTAAAAAATGTTGAACTGCTCAACAATTTCCTCTTCATATTCTTGTAAATCTTGACTTCGTTTCTGTAGTCAGTGATGCAGCAACAGAAGTCTCGCCTGTATAATTTTTTCTCTTGTTTAGTTGATTGTGGTTTGATAAGGTAAAAGATTAATTTTTGTTTACTTTTTCATATAAAAAGGGTTTATCTTCCCTATTTTCTACTTTATCCTTAATAAATTAATAATCAATAAAGAATACCTTTAATTACATTTATTTTAATGTACTTTGGTTGAGTAGAACGTTTATGCGATGGGGGCTGTAAAGTATTTGGAAAAAACAATCTCCACTCCGCCTACTACTTTTAGGACATTGATTGATCTGATATAAAAAGCAAAAAGCTCACAATTATTGTTTACTCTTTCACAATATTAAGATCAATGCCTTTAAATCATGTGGGTGTATATACTAAAATTACACTCTTAAATGCTAGTAAAAATATCAATGTAATCATAAGGTAAAACGACCTTATCGGGTTTGACTAAACTGGCCAAATTCTCCATTTATTCATTAACACATCACATACAATAATTACTTTCAAAAATTTTCCACTACAGTGTGTGTTTTGACCATTTAAAAAGGATCTGTTAATACTCACAACTTCGAATCGGCCAAGTGTTAAGCATTTGGCCGATATTTGGCACACACACTTAAAAAGGTTGCTCACCCTTGGTTTAGGGGAGTTCAGCCATTTCTCATTTCGGAAAGGCGCGCGTTTCGCCTTTTTATTCTTACTTTACTAATTTCCCTCATCAATGATTCATTGCTGTTGGGTATCGATTTTATCTCTGGCTACCCTCGTTCTTTAACACTGGCCTCGGGTTCGAACTCAGTTACTAAACAATTTGATGAATATTATGAAGAAAACGGATCTCTCCGGCCTTTTATTGGATCCATTTTTATATGAGAGGGAAGGTATATACTATAGATGAAGGAATAACGGCCTCGTTGCATATTATATATATATATATATATATATATATATATATATATATATATATATATATATATATGCTGACTAAATAAGGGAATGCGAGATAAAAAGTGTGTTGTTGTTGTTGTTGTTGATTTTAATGTAAGCCACCATACCCACGGGGCATCTCCTCCGTAAAGAAAATGGAAATGTATGGAAGATTTATAGTTACACATCTTTCTGGTCATTGAGGCCGGGAGGGCAAATTGAGGGTGTTGGTGGAGTCAGCAGGGCCTGTCAGCGGGATAAAGGTGTACGCAACTCTCCTGACCCTGTCTCGTATCCGCAATAAAAACCCTTTTGAAAAGATGACAATGAAGCGGGAATGAAAAATGAATAATAAAGCGAGGGAAATCGCAAGAGCGATCAAATTAAAGAGGCAAAATTGGTAAAAAGATTTTGTAAATAAACAACCATCAAACAAAAAGAGCTTGATGGAAAAGGTGGGGAAAATACGTTAAATTGTAATATATTAATTAGAATTAAAAGTAGAAGGATGTACCCAATGGTCTCCTCGTTCACCAGACCTTACTTAACCTCCTTGACTTCTTTTTCTGGGGTATGCTAAAGGAGAAGGTGTACTCACTCAATGGTCTCCTCGGTGTACTCAATGAAAATTTAAGACCAGACACCTGAGTGAACAGCGCATCATAAATGAAGGTGCTCAAATTGAGGGAAATTTGGAGTTTATGTATCGCATTCATCGGGTGAATCTCGCAAAGCGCAGCGAACTTTGATTCACAAATGGGGGAAATCACATTGAAGATGTTTTTTTTAAATATTTCAATTAAATTAAATGTAGTTCATTCTTTTTAAATATGCATTTGCCTGTATGTCTAGACTTTAGGGCTATCCTGTTTCAGATGATTAAAATAATGATAAAAAACACTGAAGGAGCGCTAACAAATCCTCCTAACTTAACCTAACCTAACTTGAATCAACTTAAATTACCGCAATCGCTATACTACTATGTTCAGACATAATACATAGGCTGAAATGGCCCATTCTTCTCCCGCAGGAAATATTAATATTGATAATATTATTATTATAACCTTTTAAAAAGAACATTTCTAAAATAGACCAAAATTACGCCAAATGGGGGGAATTTTCTTGAAGATGTCAGATACAGTGGAAAAAATACCTCACTTTCTTCTCAAGCAAGTTCCCCCTCCCTGGGGGAGATGCCCCCGTTTGTTTTCGTTTTTCTAACTACATAAAAAAAATCCGCTACAATAACTCACAAATCCTTCCAGAGCTAAATCCATGTCCAAGGCTAAATCCAAACCAAGACGGATTACATAAAAAATCACCGAGGCACTGCGGCATGGCACTGTGCCATTCACCTATTACTGAACACCCCAAATGTCCGGATACTCTTGTCGGTGTTTGCACCCTCTTCTTCCCTAGTACAACCTATCCTTGCCTGGAAAAGAATGGGAGGTAATAAGGTAGAAGAAAAAATAAGTAAATGAACCGAAAATTTTAAGTAGTAAAGAAATTAAGGATAAAAAGAATTTCTGCAAGTGACCAACAACTGTGCTCCAGGACGGAACATTCGAAACTTACAGAAGCAAATATGAAATAAGTACTAATGATCACTAATTAAGATTTATTGCTCAACATGGATTTATCTATGGATTTAACGCCAGTTTGGTCCCAAAAAAGAACTACCGAAGCCTTCCAGTCTAGTGTTATGAAAGAACCAAACGGTCTTTAGGTTTTATATAGGTAGGCATAACCCAAGCGAGAAAAGGGTAGTCAGGAAAGGATAAGGAAAAGGAAAAATCCTAGATTGTGTCTCATCCACGATGCTGGAAGAGAGTATGGAGATCTCAGAACTCACTTAACCAAATATAAAATGAGTACTGATGAGCACTGATACCCTGGTTTATGTACAAATTTTCCCTCTCTCCATGGCAGACCAAATTTGTTCAGGGGTCTTTTTTTATGTAATAAGGACCCGACATTCAAACAGGCGTTGAATTCGGCGAAATTTTATGAAGACGCAAAAATTATCTTTTACACATTTTTACGCTTGAATAAACCTACTCATTCATGCGTTGGACCTTGGAACAATTAATGCATTAAGGACATATTTTTGCAATTAAGTCGTAACTACAAAATAAAATAGCCACTTTTTAAAATGCATAAGATTTTATTTTTTGTAGATTATCCTAGAGTCATGGGTTTGTTTCTAACATTTTGGACTGTAAAATAGATTACAATGCCCTTTTTAACGTATCTTAACGTATACCTCTCCTTATATGATGGAAGTTGTTTACATCCTAAATCCTTATTCGGATTCAAACATTTTAGTGGTATTATAAAGCAAATGAAGTCCGCTGATCAAAATTTATAAGAACTTAAGACAATTTAGGCAAAGATTAGGTTGATAACGTAACTACCATGATTGTATAACCCGGCAATTTCGTTTTTTTACTATTTTTATTAATGCCAACAAAGAGATCAATCTAAATTGATCGATTTTTATCAATTCAAGAGATATTAAGTAGTTTAAAAGGTTCAGTAAAGATTATTTGGATTGGACTAATTGATATTGAGAAAATCGCAAGATAGTTCTGGACAAAACAATTTCTATCCTTTTATAATTATTTCATAATTATTTTATAATTCTCAACTGTTAGTAATTCTTTTGGTGCTTATTTCTGATTCCTTCCATTCTCAATAGCTTTTGTTTACATTTGATCAACTTTAAATGCCGACGCCGGTAGACCTCATTCAGAAGTTTAATGAAAAAAATATATACCAAAGTACTAATTTTTACACAGGTAGTTTAAAGTACTCAAGTAGCAATTTCTGGAAAAGTACGACAAAGAACCTGAAAGCAAAGGCCCACAAAAAGACGAATCTCCCATTCTTGGATAATAGGAATCGAAGCATTTCAAAATTGATCTTTTATCTGATCTAAAACGTTCGACTTGGTTAATTGACGGAGGTAAGGAGGTTAGCGGATTAAAAGATTAGAAACATTTTCAAGATGTAAACTAATATTTTTTAAACACTAACATTACATTATAATTCAAGGTTTGCCGAAAAATCCATATAAAAGGGTTTAAGCCCTAATCTCTTAATTAGTATCGTGGAAATACTGGTTAATAGCATTACACAAAATTTTGAACCCTTTGTAATGCATCTGCTTTTCCCAGAGATCTTTCTGTTGAATTTTGAAGCTTTATCTGTGGTCTAGGATTTAAATTTGACCTACCCTAGAACCTAGCATTCATGTATATTTGATCTAGCATATATTGACCTAGCCTAGGTAAGATTTTAGATTCCATTTTACCTAGGTTAAGGGCTAGCATCTATAGACCAAGCTTCTACAGTTAATAATCATTTCGATGTATTTAAGCAACCCGTATTATCTTTTTATTATTCACAATTATTGTCTTCTTCGGCTATTTCCTTTATCTCCTTTCTGAGATTTTGATACTTTTATCAAGGGCGTGTAGGCCTATGCTGTAGGCCTATCCCTACACAAAATCAATAAATCTACATTTTATCCCTATTAGAAATTATGACCGCAGCTCCTGGCTTTGGAGGAAAATTTTCTAATGTGATTTACAAGTTTTAACTTAAATCAGGAAAAACTTAATCAAGTTTTAACGGAAGAAGAATTGAGGAGTAATTAGAGAACGCGACGACGGGTGCTTGGTTACAGCTCGCTATGAAATTCATACATCCGTTGATTTGGATTTTAAGAGATGAGAATCAATGTTTACGAGAGTTTTCTTCCGTTTAGAATTTAAAAGGTGTTAGAAGCATAGTTCATCTCCTTCAGAGTAATGACTAAACCTTTGTTCTACTAGAACTCAGATGCAATACAATGTTCACACGAACTAAGGTAAGTTTGAGATAAAAAATGGGTTGCATTTTAACATCACATGAATGCCAGTGGAAATGAAAAACCGTACTTCGCTACCCCACGTTAAGAGTAGGGCACTGTGGAAAGAATCGTGGTAGAAGCAATGCAAGATGAAAAATAGGAATATGATAAGTAGCAATGCCAAAACGACTCAACGAGGATCAGTGGTAAATCATAAAATACTCTTTTTTTTTTGCTCAATTACCTAGTCGTGAAAAGAGAACAAAAGGCTATTTCATATTTCTTTGTAGGATACAAAAAGGACTCTAATCTCTCACCTCAAACAAACTAAAGAATTTTTGAAATTGCAAAGTAAAACTAAGGGGGGGAAGGTATCTATTTTTAAATGGAAAGGAAAGGCCCCAAGCCAAAATATGAAGTTCCATTGAAAGGCCATTCCGTTGTCCTTTCCTTTTGTAGATTTTCACGACCTAACGGTCGCCTCGTCCTTTCGTCTCATTCATTTCCCTTATCTTTGCTTAAAGCTTCAGGGTCAAAACCGATAAGGTGATAAGTGTGAAGAATGAGTAGCAACTAACGTGGTCCGTGTCTCTTCGGCTTGCAAACCTTACAAACCCATATATATATATATATATATATATATATATATATATATATATATATATATATATATATATATATATATATATATACATACGAGGGGCGGTCAATAAGTTTTGCGAATCGGTAGGGCAAAAGAGAGAAAGGGGGATGGCTGTTAGTGGGGGTGTTAGGACAAGTAAGGACAAGTCAGGACCTGCAGCCGCGCGCTCTGCCTCGTCTATTTAAGAAGCAGTAGCTGATCGCAGATCGTCAGTCACAAATTTTTCAACAATGGAGAAGGTTGAGCACCGTGAATGCAAAAGAGATCCATGAACGCATGGTTGTAGTGTACACCGACACCGCCCCTTCATATGCAACCATTGCTCGCTGGAATAGGGAGTTCCGCGATGGTCATGAGTCCCTTGAAGATGACCCCCGTCCAGGACGCCCGTCAGACGTGACTAACGAGGACAATGTGACTCGTGTGGAGAGGAGGATCCTCGAAAATCGACGGGTGAAGGTCGAAGAAATCGAGCGACAACTTGGAATATCACATGGAAGTGTTATCAACATCATCCACGACAACGACTTCAACGTCGTCAAAGTCCACAAGGCCAGAGTTGCACAAGCTGCCGTGCGCGAGTGCGGATGCGAGGAGCTCAACCATCCCCCTTACAGCCCAGATCTGGCCCCTAGCGACTACTTTTTATTCCTCCAGCTCAAGGCTGCACTGCGTGGACGCCGGTTTGGGGACGATGAAGATGTCCAGCTCGCCGTCCAAGAGTGGAGTGAAAAGCAGTTGGGAGATTTCTGGTTGTCGGGAATTCGAAGCCTCAGGGACAAGTGGCGCAAGTGCATTGAAGTCGAGGGTAGTTATATTGAAACATAATAAAACAATTTTCCTCTTATCTAGTTTCCTTATATCCGAATTGCAAAACTTATTGACCGCCCATCGTATATATATATATATATATATATATATATATATATATATATATATATATATATATATATATATATATATATGGCTTTAGGCTAAAAATGTACTAGGATGCCCCCCAAAAAAGAAAAAAATCAAAATGCAATATAAATGACAAAAATCTGTATATTAATATAAAAAGTAAATAAATTCAAACGAAATTAATAAGGTTACAATTAGAAGAAAAGGAAAACCTCAATAAATACACTAAAATTTGTTACCTGATTCGGAGAAAGCTGTGAGCTGAATTAATTACCACTTAAACAACCAACTAGCTAGCATCTTTTTTTTGTCGTTTTTCGACCAACCAACTACATGGATCAGAGAACCAACTAATACTAAATCACATCTTTCCTGGTAGTATAATTTTTAAATTCATTCATTCAGTTCACAGCTTTCTCCAAATCAGGTAACAAATTTTAGTGTATTTATTGAGGTTTTCCTTTTCTTCTAATTGTAACTTTATTAATTTTGTTTGAATTTATTTATTTTTTATCTTAATATACAGATTTTTGTCATTTATATTGCATTTTGATTTTTTTCTCTTTGTTTTGCATTCTAGTACATTTTTAGCATAAAGCCATTAATTATCATTATTCTCATAATTTTTAAGCAATCGCTTTTATATATATCTTTACTATTCTAGCCTAAAAGATGGGTCCAGAGCTCGAAACGTTGGTAATATACATGTAATATTCAGTACTTGCTCTCCTTTTCCTGCTGAGGATCCGGCTTGCTAGAAGCAGAAATATATATATATATATATATATATATTCGTATATAACTAACTTCACCGCAGAAAAGTGAAAACGGAATAATTTTTTCTTCGGAAAGAGTTATTTCTTACTTCGAAAAAATCCAAGCTGGGGTGGGATTCGAACGGGCACAATTAAATCGCCGAGGGGTCTAAAGGGCGGTTTAATTGAGATCAAAGTGGTTGCTCGCTGCCTCATTGTGCACGGTTCGAATCCACTCCAGCTCGTATTTTTTCGAAGTAAGAACTAACTATTTCCGAAAAAAAAAATTATTCCGTTTTCTCTTCCCTGCGGTGAAGTTGGATTTATTTCATCATTCTCTTGTGCTCATGATATATATATATATATATATATATATATATATATATATATATATATATATATATATATATATATATATATATATATATATATATATATATATATATATATATATATATATATATATATATATATATATATATATATATATATACACGAAAATATGGAACGCGATGAATATAACATAAGAAGAAATTTTTACAAAGAAGACACACATGTATATGACAGATGGAGGCATTAGGATTATAAGGGCATTAACAGGTACCTGGAAATAAACCCTATTAAAGAATTAAGCCTGTCGAAACAGAAGGTGACCATTGAAAACAGGGTTTACAAAAAAGAGTTGAGGGACTTAAACCGTCCAAACTAAATTAGGATTACAATTTCATAATTCTTCTATTTGAGAAGCAATAACAATTTATAGGAGATGAAAATTATCTAGAATAAAACCGAAAATATATTGAACATAGGAATACCTACAAAAGTATAAACGCACATATATGACAAATGAAGAATATAGGGAGAAATAAGCCTGCCGAAACAAAAACAATTTCTAAGAGGTAAACAGTATCATGAATAAAACAGAAAATGTATTAACCATAGGAATAACTAGAATATAACAGTTAATGCCATTATAATCCTACTGTCCCCATCTGTCATATATGTGTG
Source organism: Ceratothoa steindachneri (assembly GCA_963969495.1). Lineage (NCBI taxonomy): Eukaryota > Metazoa > Arthropoda > Malacostraca > Isopoda > Cymothoidae > Ceratothoa > Ceratothoa steindachneri. The sequence goes on from OZ018332.1 coordinate 95,805,407, forward strand.
TGTGGCTTGTTTGTAAAAATTTCTTCCTATGTTACTTTCTGCTTCCGACAAAACCTTTGCATATATATATATATATATATATATATATATATATATCTATATATATATATATATATATATAAGTTTCTCAGAGCGCCTTCTCACTAGTTGGCTACAGTTCAGGAGATGTTTCAAGATGGCTTTTAAGTAGCAGTTAGGTAGTTTAGGTTGAAATCATGTAAACATTTCATGGAAATAAAAACATGGAACAGAAATGCAAGAAGCATCCCGAAACTGAGAGAATCTAAAAAAAAACATAGCATAACATAGTACATGTATATAATATCACCTCAAAGAGAAAGAAACACTTAGATAAGAAGACAAACACAAGTGAGGGATATAATTAAAAAAGTTATGAAATAGAGATGGTTGAGATATACATATAATTTACGAACAGACACGGAAGACAACTTCACTGGATATTAGAATCTTTTATTTGATCTAAGCTCTTTTATGCATTCCACTACACTTTTTCGTTCATTTCTATCTTTCCTTCTCTACTTTCCTCGTCGGATTACATCAAATTTGAGGGTCCTTACAATCAATTCAGCTACTAATCTAAAAACGCGGCCATAGGAAATAGGATGGGATTGAAATATGTTGAATCGTCACATGCCAACTGCAATTATGCTTAGTCATTAAAAGCGCTGGGTGTAAGTTGTTTATCGCGTTGCTTGCAACACATACCATTGCCTACTCCACCCCCCTGAGGCGCTGATAAGATGCGAATCTTGTTATTGGCTCCAGTCCAAGGCAAAGGGAAGTATGGTTGTGCTGGCGGGGTGGTTGCGATGGATGCATGAAGGTGGGCTGATAAACACCGCTTCAAATATAACATTGCCACTCATTTTATCAGGTGAATGTAAAGTAAAGGTAAAGTTATGGAAGACAAATATTAATTACTCTTTAAGGATGAAATGAAATATGCGTACTCGCACGTGGGTTAATTTCTCTTAAAGGGATGGAGATAATCGAAATTATAATCATAATAAAGAAAATATACTGAAAAATGGTTTCTGATTGTGCAATGTGCGGTAGGAAACTTGATAGAACAATCTCATCAACAGCTTGCCATCACATTCAATGCAATCAAACTTATAAACATTCAAGCAATGTTTCGCCTTCGTGTTAACAGCTGTACAAACCTCCATATTTAATTGAAAAGTCAGAAAATAGACATCGCATCAGCTCAAACCCAAGACTTTGTTAATTTACCAGCGGTAAACAAACTTAATTTAGGCCCACGAGATACAAATAATAAGAATCATAGATAATAGTAATATAAAACGATATAAAACTATAGAAAACTAAATAATAGTAATGAAATTGAATAAAATTAATGGAAAATAAATATATGTAATAGAAAACTAAATATAAGTAATAAAAACTAAATCAAATTAATAAACAATTGAATAAAAGTATTTAAAACTAAATAGAAGTTATAGAAAACAAACACCATATAAAGTAATAGAAAACTAAATAAAAAATAAAGGTAAGAAAACTAAATAAAATCAATAGAAAACTCAATAAAAAGCAATAAAAACTAAATAAGAGCAAAAAACCATTAACAGTAGCAAAAAAAATAAATAAAAGTCGCGTGCTCTCACTTATTCTGATATATGACCTTACAAACTGCAAAACTTTCGATAATTCCCGGACTAAACTTGAGAGGGCCTTAGCAATTATATCATTCGAAAGAGAATTTAGAACAACATAAGGGTTTCAAATTCCGTTAGAATCGGCTGTATAACTACAATGTTATTACCAAAACAAAAAAAGCAAATCGGGGACCGACTGACCGACTGACCAACCGACATAGTGAGATATAAAAGTAACGAAACCAAATAAAAGTAATAGAAAACTAAATAAAATTAATAAAAATAAATAAAAGTAATATAAAACTAAATAAAATTACTAGAAAACTAAATAAAAGTAATAAACTAAATTAAAAAAATAATAGTAAAAACTAAATAAAAGTAATAAAACTAAATAAAATAATTGGAAACTAAAAAAAGTAATAGAAAACTAAATAAAAGTAAAAGGAAACTAAATAAAGATAAAAAACTAGTAAAAACAAATGGTGAGTAGTAATTTTTGTCCACTTCTCTATCCCAACAGAGTGAATGTTATGAAAGTGGACAAACGTTGTTCACAATAAACAAACAACCCAGTTTACTTCTGAAATCTGATTCGTGAAGTATTTACAAAAAGTGAAAAACAATGTGGGCATTTACGCCAGAAAAGTTCGTATCAGGAGAAAACCGTACAACGAACAATCTTTGTTCCCTGAACAAACAGCACTTTTTACAAACTTGACTGATCGCTAAAGAAAAATAATTTATTTTTATCATCTAAACAAATGTAAATCAACGAGGGAATTTGCCCGTATAGATGCGAACAAATTTTGTCCACAAGAGCATACAATTTTGTTTACCTTTGAAATCCAGTCCATATACTTATAAGAGTTACGAACAATTTATGATTTTTTTATTATTATAAAAAAACGGAAACTAAAAAAGGCACGCGATTCTTCTTCATGAATGATTAATATAGTGAAGTTGATGTATGTGAAAAATACGCAAGCAGTAGCCAGGAGAGGAGACTACTAGGCGCATCACGAGGGCAGCTCCTCCAAGGGGGGGTGTTCTAAAATTACATTAAAGCCCTCCTGATGTGAAGAGAATTGACGTGTTCAAAAAAAAGATGATCCATGAACGAACATGTACTCAATTATGAACACATGTACTCAAACGTAAGGGCATGAAACCTCATTATGTAGCAATTTCGTGTACTACATATATGAACCATTTTGAATCATGCGGTCACTTATGAACACATTTACTCAAATGTACGCACATGATATTGCATCAGGTAAGACTTCATGCTCAGCATATGTGGAATGAAAAGTAACATGCGCTCACTCATCAGCACATGTATTTAAAGTTTAAATATACATATGAGCTCGAAATATCCCATGTAGTCTCATCATCTACAATATATATATATATATATATATATATATATATATATATATATATATATATATATATATATATATATATATACATATACATATATCACCAGTTGGCCTTCTGAGAGAGCATTGTGCCGCAAGGGGTTAGTTCGGACTTACGAGTGCCTCAGCTCTTAATACGAAAATGTATGTGCACTGTTAAACTACCCCCCCCCCTGCCCCCTGCTCACTGCCATCTACAGTACTGTAGTAGACATTAACACAATTATATTTTATTATAGCTTTAGGATTATGTAGCCCAGATGTGATAACTTCTTGAGTACCTCTACTTATTATATAATTTCCATTCATCCTTAGTAATAACAAAAATTCTCTTTCACAACTTCATCCTTTACTTCGCATTCGACCATCGCACGCTGGTTATCACCCCACCATTATAATCATCCTACCATCACTCAACTATCAATTCACCAATACAACCATCTCATAATCCATTCTTCAGACGAAATTCCCACCACCAAAACCGCCGTACTATCACAACCACATCAGTGCAACCGGAATGGTGTAATGGCATGTGGTGCAAGCAACGGGATAAACACCTTACATCTAACTCTTTCTAATGACTAAGCATTTATGAAGTGAAGTTGAGACGGGGCAATTCAACACATCTGTACTTTACTACCCCACCTTCCCTAGCTAACGGGTTGAATTAATTGTGAGGAAAGTGGAATGTTGTGTAAACCAACGAGGCCATGCTTAAGCACCGAGGAGGTTGAGGAGAGTTGCGTGGCCTGCACCCCGAATATATCTTTATCCAACTTTTTAGTCTATCCGACTTCCATACATTTTCACTTTTTTTTACGAACTTCTTTTCAAAATCTTTTTGGTAGAGATTCCATCGTTGATTTTCCCGCTTTTTTAGACTTCAAGCATTTCTTCACAAAGTGGGGTTGGCGGGGCTCAACTCCACTAAAACCCTCCCACCTCTTAAATGCTTTATTAAATACAAGACCACCCAATAATTTTGTTCCACGCCAAATTGGCCGTTTATATCGATGGGGTGTCGTCTGGTGTAGCATCTGTACTTCCATCACTTCTTACCTGCTCATACCACCGCACAATACAGACACTCTAAGTCACAACCTCATTCTCACCCTTCTTCACGCCCTTGACGTCTCTTGCAGACTCATTCTTCACTCTATCTACCATTCACACACCAATTATTTCCTCAAATTATTCAAATTCACTACTCTCACTTCAGAGCTTTGCTTCTCCTCCATTTTTATAGTCTCGATCCCATACTCCCATGCAACTTCCTTGCACATTATACACTAAAAACCATTCTAATACCACAAAGACTTTCCTACCATTTAAAACCATGTGGTGGTAATCTGTACCATTGACTTACAATGCATCTCAGATACTTAAAACTTCACACTTGTTCAAGGATAACATCACGGACTCGGATGTTAAAGCGCACCCCATTCTCACCACCACAAACAACTCCTTACTCTTCACTTTTAGCTTCATCCTCTTACACTCCCTGTCAAAAACTGAAATTAACATTTACAAACCCTTCTTACTTTCAGCGCCAACACCAGATCATTAAAGATCAGCAGAGATTCCATCCCCCACCATTCTTCACCACTCTCACACCCCTTTCCCTCATTCACTTTCTTCCACTCCTAAAGATATTAAACAACTATCGCGACATTGCACAACCTTGACTTACGTATGCCAAACCCCTCACTCCGACTCCCTTTCATCCTAACGCACCCCTTATTTACAACATAAACACTCTTCACACATCCAATATTTTACCGCTCACTTCATACATTCCTAACACCTGCTTCTCTATTTACACAATCATAAGATTCCTCCAGATTCATGAACCCACCATTCACTGTACACCTCTTATCCCTGTTTTTTTCAGCTAGCTCTGTCTCACTGCCAATACTTGATCCAACGCCACCACCCCTACATCATCTAAACCTCCATTGTTCATTCCCCTATCAAACCTTCATTTTTTTTCTCATAAGCACAATCAAGGTTTTTCCATACACTTTACTTATAACACAACAGATTTATCTTCCTTGTTTATTTTGCATTCACCTTTCTTCCCTTTTCCTCCTAATACAACTGCACTATTACTACATTCTCCTAGTTTTAAAGCACTGTTCCACTTTCAACTGCCTTACAACACAGACATCAGACCCATTCCAGCTATTCTTGGCTGGTTCCTTACTCTTCTCACTTCCTGAATAGCTTCCTGTTCCAATCGGAATCCTCACTCATCGCATGTCTTACAGGTTTTTAGCATTTCTTTGGCTTTCGTTTTCATATCTTTATCCAACAGCATCACCCTATCATACTCATCTTAAATATTATGCATTTGAATGTACGCTTCATTGGGCTTTCCACCACACGCTTCATTTCGTCATTTCACCATTCAGCATTTTGCTTCCTCTTTCCAATTCTGACATACCAACACACAGCCCTTGTACTATACCTTCCTTCAATTTTTCCTACATTTATTTCACCTCCAATCAAACTTGCACACTCTTTTATTTCGCGTTTCACCGAAGCATTCGGGAAGTTAACACAAAATGTCATCATCTTTTTTGCAAGTTCTTGCTGTCTCGGCGATTTTGCTCATTCTACATCTCTTTTTTTTTGGGGGGGGGGGGGAGGAATCGATTAAGAAATATATCTTCCTCTTTATCTATCTGGCTGTATGTCTATACTTTTTCCAGTTATATATTTTACAAATAATATAATCTGTCTCGTCAAATCTAGCTACCTCTATCTAATCCATCTTCTTATCGCATGTTACCGTAGCGACACCAGATATGAATTTCCCTGAGGTTTTGTCTGTAGCTAAACTTGGGTGGACATAATTTTTTATCGTGTAATGGTATTTCATACCTTTCTATTTTATAGAATTGCAGAGTAACAACCGCATCCCCCCACCTCCCTTCATAAGATCGACTCATGAAATAGATCTAAATTAAGTAATTAAACAAATTTACGTTATTCATAAAATTTTGTGGTCTACATTTGTAAATACTAGCAAAAATCCGGCCTACGGGCATTTTTGGTTAGGCCTACTGCGCTTGTTCACTACATTCACAAAATTAAGAAAGTGTGTGAGAGAAAAAGTTTTTTTTTTATTTCAAAACACATTCTATAATATAATAGATGTTTTGTACAACGGTCGTGGAGTCTATTAAGATTTGAAATTGGCATCTTGATCTTTCAGGTTCGAGTCCCGTTCTCAATTTTTTTTAAATGCACAGACAGACAGACACACAGACACACACACACGCGCTAGGATCATTATAAGTTTCAAAATACCTTAAAAAATTATAATTAGAGATCTCCTTTCTGCTGTTTAGTATACTGTGTGGGGAGGGGGGAGGGAACGACCACAGATTTGCTCTCTTTTGAAGTCTTTTATTTCTCAATGAGGACATACTGATTAATGCGTAATCCGAACCACAGTTCGCTACAGCAATCGACAGCTGTTATTTATCTGAACCGAATGGGAGTCCCGTCCTGCGACTAACCATACCCGATGTGGTTTAACATCGATTAAATTAAAAACTGTGCTTCCAATCGACTATGACGTAACTCGCAAAACGCAAGGGTCGGGTGGCGTAATAATAATAATAATAATAATAATAATAATAATAATAATAATAATAATAATAATGATGGTTATGGGTGGCTACAGATTTTTGACGTAAGTCAGGCGAGTCTTTCGGGTCTGGGAAGTAATTGAATTTGCAGATTTGTGTGTGTGTGTGTGTGTGTGTGAAATAATGCAAGTTTGAAGGAAGGATTTTGCAAGTTGGGGACAAATGCAGGGGTTTTTTTAGGGGTCATTAGTATATATACCAAATTTCTTATTTTTGTGATAAATTACGATGTTTTGTTTTTATTTTGAGGATTTTTTTATCTTTCTATGTAGCGTCGGACATGTTGAAAAATCAACCTACACTGAGATTCGAACCGGCGATCTCACGCACGCAAGGCCTCGGGTCCCCATTGGTTACTGAAAATACCACCAGTAGTGGAAAGTCGGTACTGTTGGGAAATGAGAGTGGTTTGGAGAGAGTTGCATCCGGGTCGCTAGCTACTCGAGATGTGTAGATCGCAATACATTTTCCCTTCCCCTAACTTAACAATTGCTTTCAAACCTTTTTTTCCAAAGGAAGAAATTACTTGAGGTAGCGACTTGCTAGCGACCCGGATGCAACTATATCGAACCCACTTCCATTGCCCAACGCTACAGACTTCCCTACCTGTGGTAGATTCACTAACTAATTATCTATTTTTTTCCCTCTGAATCCCAAAGAGTAAAATAACGCCAAAGAAAATCAATTTTGAATAACCAAAAGTGTTAGGTTGTCCCTAATCCGTCTTTGTGAAAGACGTTAAATACGAACGGCCTAATCCTGCCTAAGACCTTAGACAACACGAAGCCTAATTCGCTAATCCCACGCCATCGTTGCTCAAGTTTCAGCCATCGAACCAGTTCCCTCTCAGATAATCTTTTGAAACAACAGAAGCCTTTACATCCAAGACACATTCGCTGGTGACGATGCTATGAATGCTAAGCCTCGTAAAGTACTATTATCTTTATCTAATCTATATGCCTCTCTGAAGACAGGAAAGAATGCTTAAGAATTGAAGATATACATTTCCTCCAATGAGCGGGCGCCGGTTAGTGTAAGAATGAAAACTCAATCATATAATACCTATTTCTCCGGTAGACCAGTGAGCCACCGAATGGTATTACTTTAAGAAGATATACTGATTTAAATATATGAAAAAATATGTGTTTTTTAAGTTTTCATCAGTCAGTGGAGACTGGCGATGACCCACTAAAAGACCAGTTTCTATCTTATCAGTCGGAGACATAGTTGTCAGAGGAGAGTAAAGTTATCAGTGAAACTGCAATAATCTCCATTCTTTCTTTGAAGAGAATGTCTCGGACTTTACCCTAGATCTATAGTTTTCGCTCATAAGGGGAGCTACCTTTACCTCTGAACGATGGCAAGTCCAGAAGAGTTGTGCACCCATTTAGTCTCTAGTGTTCAAAGTGGTCTATTTAGGCTCTACTTTATACCCATTTTTTTTTCTACTTCAACACTTAATACACTAGTCACTTTTATTAGTCTTGTGCAAATACTATTGTTGGTTTCTGTTTTATAAATTTTAAATAAATTTGGGGGGGGGGGGGGGTTTCTTCCTTGGGAAGTTACTTTGGAGATGTTTGGGGAGGAGTTTTGAACCATATATGTATATGGCAAGTTGGATCAGTATATGGTTAGTATTTGATTTGGCAACAACTGCTGAAGACGCAGAATTTTACACATACATAATTCTATACAAAGGAGAATATCTGCGTTTATTTAGCAGACAACATATTTTTTAGACATTCCTGTAGTATGCTAGATTCAGAGCGCACCTTTGTGGACATATAAATTGACATCCTTTGGGTGAATTATATTATTTGTTACACTCAAGTTCTGATGGAATGTGGGGAACAAACTTCTGATACTGATCATGGTTGATGTCTTTGAGTGAAGTAAATTTTCGTTAGCTTTTTTGAGGAGCGATTTTTAAAGAGGGAGGAACTCCCCTACTTTGCGAATTGCACTGGCTGGCTGTCCATTCGATAAGAATCGCTTTTAAGGTTATTCTTACATTTAAGACCATAAATGATGCCTCTGACACTTACCCTATCTAAAGACCCTACTACATAACCTTGCACTCGGTATGTTCGCCTAATGATTATTCTTCGTAGTCGCCTATGAGTGATCGTTCTTTCTCTCTATTTGCTCCAAGAATGTGGAATAATTTGCCAGGTGGAATAGACTCCTTCCCCTTGAAAACTCGCCTCTTCTGTCAAGCTTTTGCTTAGTTGGTAGGTGCACTGCTAAGGACCAAGTCATTGAATTGAGCCATGAAAAGACACATATTATTATTAATGTACCATTCAAAAGTTGCCAAGTTTCTTTTCTTATCCAATTAAAACAAGCTTATTCGTTAATACTGTCTTGCGATTCCGCTACCGCAATTGTGTTAAGGAATTATTTTCATTAAGGTAAAATTCAAGTAGTAGAAATAAAATTATTGAAACCACGAAATCATGTCCACCAGGTCAATACAGAAAAAAAAATCATTAAATACAGGTCCTGTATATACAGATAACCTGGCAACCCTACTCAGAAAGAAATCGAGCTGTACTTTATGACACTTAAAATATGAGAAGATTCTACCGATATCTGACCTCAAGATAACCTGTCATTTTTCACTATAAATAATGGAAGAACTTGGGACAATAGAGTCATTTAAAATTTATGTAGGTCCTTGTAATCAGACTGTGGCTTTTATCGTATTTTATCTCTGCGTCATAATAAAATATTAATAAGCTTTATTATTATGTTAATTTTTGTGCTCCCTTCTGGCCTTGTAGGTCTAGATATGTCGCCAATGACCCTCAATCGTTAGATGGGGCACAAAGTCAAGGTGATCAGGCAGTCGGCGCAATGGAATCCTTCTTGATGAGAAAGGATTGCCTGATAGTTTGGTGCACTGTGCAATCTGACGTTGAAGGATGATTCTTGTAAGGGGTTCGATCGTGGAAGAAGGGCGGTGACCCTAAGTGGTCACAATAATTCAACGTAATTTGCTTGCCTGTCTTCGAAATCGGGACGACGCAGTGGCAGGGAACAAAAGAAGCTGTATGGCTTCATCTTTATTCAAATTACAAGATTTGCACAGAATGACTGTTGATATAAAGTTTGCAAGTGGTTTGTTTACCAATAGGGTACTACTTAGGAGGAACTATTGGCTAATTTAATGGAAGTCTTCCAATTTTATATTACGTGGGAGGAGTTTTCACCGTTTTTTTAAGTGGGTCCGCCAATACTAACCTAAGAAAGGCAGGTCACTTTGTAATACTGCCTGTTTATTTGCTACTTTTATGACCAGTGGGCGGGCATACATATTTTTACCTAACCTATTTTCGAAGTGAGTGGCACCAAAGGATTTTTTTTATCGTATAACATATTCCTAAGCGATTATTTTTTCATCAGTGTTTTGGTTTGGTTTGCTTACATGGCAGATTTTTGCAGCAATATCGAGGGTGGAAAAATTAATTACAAATTTGATAAACATGACAAAGAATTTTGCTATTGTATCATTTACGGTCAAAAAATCAATTACAAAGTTTTGGCACATGTGAGAGACTGAGATAAAGAACAGTTGAGCTTTGAAAACAAAATGTAAACTTTGTGAACTGCTAAGCGTTTAATTCGTATCCGTCTATTAATTATCTATCTCTCTATCTAATTATATGCAAATGTGTTTTTCCCCTAAGTATGAAAGTGAGAGGCGGGCTTGCCGTTTCATCTAACTATGCTCTAGTTACTTTCTTTGTTAAGGCACTTGACAATTAAATCTTTTCATCGAACAAAGGATAAAAAAAAATCAATTTCGGTAACAGATTTTTCTTAAAAATATGACAAAAGTAATTTCATTTCATCGATTCCGCTCCTCCCAAACGCTAAAGCTTATTTGGAGAGGGAGATAAATCTTTATTCATTACTTACAAGTTGTAATTGTGTGACAGTTCTCCTTTCAACACTCTGTCCATTCTCCAACTTTTAAAGTTTGGTGTGGTAATTTCTCACGCTTAGTGGCCTTTAAAATATATTTATCAAGCAGTTTTCGCTCTTTTACCATTTTAGCATCTACTATTTCTGTTTCTGTAGGCATTATGCTCATTTACGTTGAATTTAAAATAATTACTATAGTTAAGAAAGGTATTTTTGTTGTAATAGCTTCCCAGTAGCAGATAACCTGTGTCCACCCCCCTCCAACTACTTGGAAGATTAAGAGAGAACGCCCTAAGATCCTACAGCCTACGATGTAGGCACCATCAACCTTACTACAATTAAGCGGCGCCGTGCCATATGTGAGGCTGTCCTGAGGGACCAGGTTAGTATCGACTGAGGCTGTTGCATGCTGAGAGAATTTTATATCACTCCCTGTGCTAGTAGTCCATTTAACAGCTAGGAAACGACAAGGGAAAAGAAACTATAATCCAACGTGAGATTTGCGCAATAAGAAAATCACGAATGAATCTGATAATTAAAAGTTACATGGACAAAATTACCCCTAAACTCTGAGATGCACTATGTATTAACAATCTCGGGGGAACATCCGTACTTAGGAAAATATACACATAAGTACGAACGGTAACACCCCTTATGGAACCTCCACCACCCCTTTTTAGTAAACCCAAACGAATTTTCTCATCAAACAAATCTCCTAAAATCTATAGGGATAATAGAGTCTTTGGGGCTAAGTAGTTTGGGGTATTTTCGTCTTCTCGAAAAGGTCGTTAGAGAAAAAAATAATCGTGGAATCAAAGTGCGAGATATAACAAGCATCGCAACAAGGAGAACCATCAAATGGGGATTAGTGCCCCAATCATGAGAAGACCCCGCGAAAACCTTGCACTGCAAATGGTTTGATTTGTTATTTTTGGCACAAGACCAAAGAACGAACCGTTGAGAAGGAATATAGAAAATGCGGGGTAAAGAAGAGACGTAATGGTTAAGCAACAAAAATGCAACAAAATAACACCAGAATTTTGTAAGAACTTGGTGAGGTCCTGTGATCGTCGTTGCGCCGAAGTAATAGAAAACAAAGGCTTCAACACCTGATATTAAGTGAATGATCGTTCTCTTATTTTGCACGTGTCAATATTTGATTTTGTTAGTTTATTTAGTATAATTTCTTGAATATACGATTGTATGATATAAAATCTTTATAAAATATATAAAATGCATGCATTTATGTACCATGGAAATTTCATTTACCTAATCATATTTTAAAAAATATTTTAATACAGGAAAATCATTCTCTTATTTTGCTCGGGAGTGTAGATTTCGAGTTTACTATACCAGGCTAGTATAAAAACAAACCCGCTTTCGATTATTTATACCCATAAAATAATGATAAAAATAATACAAATCCAGCATTACTTAGGGGATATGTTTAATTTGGCTAACCTTCAGTGTTTACAATACATTTTCTGAATACACATATCCTATTACCTAGAAATTTAGTCAGTAAACGCTATTTATAAAAGGTTATCATTTTTTATTGTCAAAGGACTAACTTCCCGTCTCGATTTAAGTTCTAAAATAAATATACCTTTATCGATTTACCATATAACATAATAGGTTGGTGACTAGGATAGGATTTTAAGAGCGGCCGAAATTTTTGTCAAGCTGAAGAATGATCTATTTGAGGGGTGTTAGCTATCGATGAAGAAATGAAGGGTGGGATTTCATAAAGTATTTTCACCATTAGTTTAGTTCGACACGGCACGTCTTTATAATGAAGTTTACTAATCTTTGAGCGATTTGTTGTTGATTTAGCGACACTCTAGAATGTGAAAGAAATTTTAGCTTTATTAATACTTGTTTTATGAAGAAAAAAGAGTGAGAAACATATGGCAATAAAATGTAGAACGAACTAGTAAAAAATGGAATAATTACTTATTACCTTCTTTAACTTTCTTTTTTATTTTTTCCTCTCTCCCTTCTCTCTCTCTTTTCTAAACGTAAATCTAATGAGAGTTTCTTTAGCAGAAAGTTTAATGAAAAGGTTTAGAAAAAAAATAGTGAGGTTAGAGTCAGTTATAATGCAATTAAGGTACACAGGTAAGATACACATTACACATCCGTCATTAGTATGAAGCCTAAATTCTATTAGACTCATCCGAGGCAGGTGACAGGTATGACAACAGCATCCGGAATCTATTTCACCGAAAAGAACAAAAATCTGACGATAATAATAAACAAAAGAAACTTTTGCTCATTTAATTGAGTACGATAGAAAAAATGATAATTATCTTGATTTGGTAATTTGAAGTTGTAATTAAAATTCCACATTTGGAATAAAAGTTCTTGATTGAGCTCACAGGTCCAGATTACCTTTCGAAATGGGGTCGGTGTCATAAGGTTCCTGCAAGAGGGCATGACTTCAGGTAGAAATGATGCAGGAGAGTTGCCAACCCTTCTAATCAATATCGCTACAAGTCGTCTTTTGGCCAGTCCGAATATGTACTTTTCTCATATTTTTACATACCCTTACTTTACCAGCTTCGTTACGAGACTCTCTTTAAATATGGTGGATACGCCCCGTTGGTTTTCGCATTAAATTTGGTTGGCTAAAAGCGGAGAGGGACATGCCCTCGTTAGTTTTAAGAAAATAATGTCTTTGGTTGAGTAATCATAGGAGTTAACATTCGTCATCAACTTCCTAATCAATTAAGGTCGACGGTGATTTATCCTAATAGTCCTCGTCATCCGCAAAGTGGTTCCTTCAGCAACTATGCTGCCATTGACATCTGGGAGATTGTATGGCTTCCAGGCTCCACTAACTAATGGTGGATTTGGGGTTATAAATCCTCTACACATTTGCCCTGCTCCATCTTCACTAGTTTTAGAGTTTTTAAGAATGATAGTCCTAATTAACCCAAGATTTAAATTCTTTATTTAGAAGTTAGGTTGGCACGGCAGCAAATCAGGGAAATTTCAGCCAACCAGGCCCATAACTTCTGAAGACTAGGTACGCGACACCAGACGTACCTATTTTTATAGGCATATTTTTAAATTACCCTATTTGAATAATAGGGTTCCAGTCTTGCCCATTTGAAGAAGAGCTGCTCCTGGATCAATTAGGAGCGACATTCTTCAAAAGCTCTACACTTTCTTTGCCGGTAGTCGATCTTTGCAGGTTTTTGTCTTTCTGTACAATAATGGGAGTAATTATTCGTATGCTTTGAAGGTACTCAACACACTAAAACTTGATCGGGTCTTTCAGGTGTTGTGGAAGAAGGAAAGTAGACAGGATAAAGAAGAAATAAATGAATATAAATAGTTGAAATATAGATGGAGAGGATTGTTTTGGATATTGGATGCGCGCTGGTCCCCAGTAAAAATTGATACAAACTACACGGGGTTCCAGTAAGTACCACCTTGAACAACGCCATTGAAAGAGTATTCTTATCATATAGTGTTTTCCATGGATTGTCTTTACGCAAAAAACATTAACTTTATCTTTATACCTTTTTTCTCATCCCAAATCATCTAAAGCAATGAGTTAAATAAAAAAAACCCCTCACTTTTCATTATTTACCATTTTCAATGAAGCTAATTATTAAACTTCCATTAAATCAGTAAATTGTATGGCGATGTGAAATGATTAGTTACACAAAATATAGTTTACCTAATTCATTCTCGTCTGAACGAAATAATGAGCATGAACATACTGGATTGCGTCTTGCTTTCGATTCTGTCACTCTTTATAACTGCTTCTCTCATCAAACAATTCTCGGCTAAAATTACTAGGAACTGCCTAGCAATTATATACTCCCTCGGTGAATAATAAGATTTATACGACGTTTAGGAAAGCGAAATTATTTTTCTTAAGGATATACTTAAATTTCCTAAGTGAAACTAAATACATTTGATGGTATAACCAATATGTTCGAGATAAAATAATATGAGTTCTGGCAATGTAATATATTTAATGCATCCTTTTTTTGCGGGTTCAATGACGTAAGCCGTGTTAGATCAAGAGACTGACTGTAGATGTAAAGGAATTCTGTATTACAGATGGCTAAGAGTACGCAAGATGTTACATAAGAGTTAAAAGATTCGAGAAAAACGACTGATCTTAAATTAGTAGAGTATAACTTGGTGATAGGAACAAGAACTTGGTGATGAAAACAGGCTAACTTGGTGCCATGGGAACAGGACCAGCCTAGTATAGGCTAATGGTTAGCCTTTTGCAGAATGCATCTTTTCTTGTTCTTATATTATTACCCAAATTTCGCTGCTTGGTGAATTTGGGGCTGAATTTAGTCTTTAAACTTGAGCATCACACTGAATTATTTGCCCTGTTGTCTCGTCCCTTTGTTTTTTTTTATACTGATTCTATCAGTAATGTTTTTTAACCTTGATAATTCTCTTAAGACTTATTACTAATCACATTTTTTCAGAAGTTACCAATTATTCCAAACTAGATATCAGATTAATAATCCCTTGGTTTGGAGATTGAGTTTGTTTGGATATTTCACAATAGGATTCGAGCTTTTGTGGTTACAACGTCCTGTGGGCATTCGCTTTTGCATATTCCTAATGAGACAAGTGCCCAACCTAACATTCATTCACCTTTTAGTCTATCACCACTTCTCTTTATTATTTATTATCTCTGACATGGCCATAGAACGAGTATATTATGTCTTTCAGTAACTGCCGCCAATAAAATATTCTTGACTGCTTCTAGAATCAGTATTTAAGGTAATTTCCTTTAACGACTCACATTAAAGTACGGATTAAGAGCCGAAATTTCCCATTTTTTTATTTTATCGCATAATAATCTACAAAGGCCAAATAAAAATTAGTGACTTTATCTTTAAGAGATTTTGCAAAGTAGGGTATGAAGGAGTGACGTATCTCTCCACCTTACAATCACTATTAACGAGAAAGAAACAGACAGACGACCAGAGATACACAAATAGAAAAAAGATGCAGATATTGGCAAAGAAAGACAATTTGTTTGTGCTCGTTTTTAGCACTACTTGGCAACTCCAGTGACCGCCTAGCCTTAATAATAACTCACAGGCCCCACCCCGCATGGTGTCATTTTTATGTTTAAATAGGAAATCGAAGGCACTTAAGACAAAAACCTAATCATAATTGCCTTCTCTTCAATTCTCACAGTAATGTGTATTTTGAAGAAATATGGACGTTTATGAGCAAAAATGTATGTAGAATATTCTAAGAGGTGGCTGCATTTTATTTGAAGATGTCAATTGTTATTCAGACATCGATTTCGAAATCTTGTAAAGGCGCTCTTATGGCACAATATCTTAAGGTCGAAAGATTAACAAATGAATGTGGAGGATTTTATTCCTCCAAATGTTTCCCAATTTTGGTACCATTGGTCTAAAAGCTGAATGAAAGCAGAGGTTACCATCATGGCAAAAGATCAAGTAATATCTTCTTTTTACCTCCATTGGTTATCCTCAGTTTCATTTCTCTTAAGTGTAAATTTTGGTTTCGGTGGTCACCATAATGATAAGGATTTATTAAGAACAGAGTATACAGAATTGAGAATTTTACATATAAGTAAAAAAAAATGTGCATAGAAGCAAAACTAATTAGGGAATAGTGGTAAATTTATACAAAAAAGGAGAGCAGAGAAGGAAGAGGTGTACGGCGAGAAATATGAACGAAACTCCAGGAATTGTGGAGATCATCTATTCTTTTCATTCTATGTACACAGTTAAGCTTATATATTTTAGAGGTATATGAACACTTTATCATATGAAATTGTTACATATTATTTTATTTATTTTCTTATTTTTTACACCATATATTTGATTTCTTCTTACGATACTTTTGTTATCTTATTTATTGCTATTTTATATTACATTGTATCATCTCCTATTTCTTATTTACTTTCGCTTTAATCTAATACCTTTTTAATATTCACTGTGTTACATTTCTTTAACTTTTGACTTATATTATTTATTACTAAATTATATTACATTGTATTTCCTATTACTTATTCACTTCAGTTTAACACCTTTATTTTATACACTTATTATTTTTAAATACTTAATGTTTACTAATTTGTTTCTTTATGTTTTCGTTTTTCGCAATCTGGTCTACTTGAAAGAATTTTTTACTCTCCTTTAACTTTAGAGCTCTATTATTTTAATTATTGCTACTTTTTCACACTACTTTATCTTCTACCTTATTCTATTTATATTATTTCACATTAATTATACACTTTTACTTTAATATATTCTCCTTATTTTATTCACTTATCACTTTACGTTTATTATTCACTTACATTTTTAGTTATTCCTATTATTTTATCACCTATAATTTTTTTTTATCTTTTATTTAGCGATCACTTATTTGTCTATGTGAGAGGTTTTTTGTCCATTCTTAATTACTTTATACACATTCAGGTTTAGTGTGTGGATGCACGAGTCTGGGATGATGAAAGTACCTTCCTACAGCAGTCCAACTATTTCTTTCGGCGAGTAGGGTCCGTCGTAGGTCCATTTGAACTTCCCCATTCCGATTCCTTCTGCGAGTTACTCCTGTTTCCTTTCGGGGGTCTGCTCATCGGTGACCCAAAGACCTTGAGGGACACGTCCCCACCGTTGAAGAAGTATGTCATCTCCATATTTCCTTCTCTTCTGCGAGTGGAACTCCTGAGTACTTTAGAATTTCCTCAATTGTAGGGATTATTTTTTTTTTCATCTTCATCGGTTTTCTTTTTTTTTCTTTCCCCTCTGTTTTTTCTTCTTCGGAGACTTCTATGGATTTTCGTACTCCGCAATTTCTTCTTCTGTCTTTACACCTTCTTCTTCTGTTGATTCCTCTTTTTCCGTCGTTTCCTTTTCTTTTCCCCTTGCCGCTCGTCGGTGAACTGTATTTTAAGTATTTCATCGGCGGGTTCGGCGAGAACCATAACTTCTTTTTCATTCCGTTCATCTTTAGTAACTGGTTTAGCTCTTCTGCGAACGTGCCGGGGCGAGCCAGGTTTGCCAGGTGAAAAAACATTATTATCATGGCCATTATTTCTATTCCGTCCTTTGGCATGACCAGTTTTGATGCGGTCGTTTCGATGTTTCTCGGCGTTGCTGCCTTGAGGTAATACTTTGCTTTTGCATCCTTTTATGTTTTTCTTTCTTTTCTTGAATAGCTTTTTATTTACAGATAGGGCATCTCATTGCCATGGCCTTGTGTTCGCCACCACGATTGATGCATCTCGTCTTTTCGTCTCTGCATTCTTTTCATCCACGACTAAAGCTCGCGCAGTTCGAACACGCTATCTCCTTCGCAGGGCATTCTCTGGTATGGTGTTGCTCGACCGCGTAGCATTTAAAGCTGGTCTCGATGGGTATAAATTCTTCCGTTTCGATTTGTTCGGGAGCTACCCTAAGGTAGAACCCAAACAGTCCGTCCTTCTTGGCTCGTCGCGCCACCTTGATGTTGGTGAATATCACCTTCACTATGTTGTTGGCCTTTCCGAATTTTTCGACTTTTGCAATATTGGCCCACTTCTGCTTGTCGGACAGCTCGGCCTTAATTTCCTCACAGGAATTATTGTGAAGAAGGGGTCAAGCTGTCGAAGTATGATAGTTCTCTGAATGAGGATTTCATACAGGATGATCGCTTTCAGTCCGATTTTTTGTAGGTGCTTCTTAGCCTCCTCCGAAACGAGTTTCTCTACGTCACACGTCCTCCATGTTGTCGCAAATGCTCGCGTAAGCTGAAGGCGTTTCGATTAGTCGTATAAGAGAGACATTTATCATTCCGAAAATAACATTCATGACCGTTGGCCGAGATGGTTTGTTCCCCTCCCCCCGTAGGGTGCGGAAGGTGATTCGTCTGGTTTATTGGGGGGCCAACCGCATGGGGCCTCTTGTTGAAGTTCTCCCTTTCTTTTCCTTGTGCTCGACTTTTCCTCGCGTAAGAATAGTTGCTTCCTCTCACGAGCGAAAAATAATTAGTGTGGCGGGAGTCGTTCTTAGAAATACCCCCTTAACTTTTCCTCCTTTACCACTACCAGACATGATGAAAGCTTAAAAATCACTATCACAAAAATTCAAGGAGTCGGCGGTGACCACAAGGTGACCATTACTCTTAAGGATGTCAACTCCTGCGAGCACAATTGTGCCATCCATGTCAATTGAATGTGCCTGTATGTGCTTAAATGGGTATTGTACGAGGGGTCTTCAAAAAGCTGAAAGCAAAATTGAATAAAACAAAAAGAAGTATAAATTTTATTTTTCAACATAAGCTCTACCGAGGTAAAAAATCAAGCAATGGTACCATCCATTAAACCATTTTCATAAAACTAAGGACTGAAAATTAAAACAAAGTTCTTTTAACCTCAAGAAAAAAAGGTCAGGTGACTTAGTCCCATCCGACCTTTTTTTTGTAAACCTTTAAAAAGCAAACATGAAGGGCACTTTTTTTCTTGTGCTGGTGTCGTTAAAGGAGCTCTTTCACTTAGTTTAATTCTCATAGTCCTCAGTTGGATAGGAAATAGTTTAATGGATGGTACCATCGCTTGCTTTTTGACCTCAGTGAAGCTTATATAGAAAAATAGAATTTATACTTATTTTTTTTTATTTTGCTATAAACCTTTTGCATACTCCTCGTATTGCGGCGTTATTATACACAATTCGAAATTTCACGTAAATTGTATTATCTAAAATGAATATGGTAATAGTAAAACAATACAGACCTGATAAAAAATAATTGAACAATAAATTTTCAGTTAATAACAACAGACAGCTCCACATTGCTGGATTTTCCATTGGTAAGACAAATCTGACTTTGAAATTTCCCTAATTACGGATAAAAACTGTCACCCTAACTCAAGCATTCATACCCAGTAAGTCTAAAAGAAATGTAGCTCGTAAAATATAGCCAAAACTTGGCAATAGAAATATTGAATATTTCAAGTCTGTAGGCAATAAACTTAAAGCCAGAAGGAAATATCAATAAAAAGAAAATAAATGGCTAAAAACAGACACCTAACTGTACTAAATCATTTGAGACTTCGTCGGTGGTGTATGTCAAGCAACTTTAGAGACTTCGCGTAACATTGTCTTAATCTCAACAAAACTGTGTATGCAAAGGCTGGAGTAGGGTTAGTGAAATCAACCCTCTCTCACCCGACCATAAATTACCTAAATTAATAATTTATATATATAAAATTTATATATATATATATATGTATATATATATATATATATATATATATATATATATATATATATATATATATATATATATATATATATATATATATATATATACAGGGTGTTTCAAAATTATATGTTCAAAATTGGCGTATGGGTAGAACTAGTCAAAATAAGCAATCTTTCTTCTATGAATATGTGTTCGCAAATGCAACGTTAAGGAGATATTAATTTTTCTAATTGGTTCTTAGACAAAGATCAAGATTTTAGCAAAAAAAAGTCTTATTTTCAGACGAGGCATTTTTTAGCCGTGAGGGTGTTTTTAATCAGCACAATAATCATGAGTGGAATCATATTAACCCTCGAATTGTGCGGTAGTGTGGATATCAACAAATATTTGGAGTTAATATTTCGGCTGGAATTCTAGGCGACAAATTAATTGGTCCATACATGTTAACGTCTCCACTCACAGGAAATGCCTATGGTTTTTTTTTTGTTCAAAAGTTCTACCTGAACTTCTGCAAGATGAGCCACTGGCAGCAAAAAGAGAAATGTGGTTTCAGCATGATGGAGCGCCAGCTCATTACCATCAAAATATAACAGCCTATTTAAATAATCAATTTCTCAATCGGTGGATAGGAAGAAGTGGTCCGGTTCATTTGCTTGCAAGAAGTCCTGTTATGAACCCATTTTGACTTCTTTCTTTGGGAACACATGGAAAACCTCGTTTATGAAACTCCTGCGGATTCAGAAGAAGATTTAATTGGAAGAGTAGTTGCGGCTGCTGTCAAATTTCAGAAATGCCAGAAGTATTTGATAGGGTTCATGAAAATTTAAGGAGGAGGTTACAGCTTTGTATTAACGTTGGAGGTTCTCACTTTGGACAGCTTATGAATAATTGAAGTAAAAATTATAAATAGTTATCAAGAAATAAACTTATTTTAGATTTTTTTTTTTATTTGACCCACTTTTGCTAGATTTATACTTTAAATATCTCCTTAACGATGCATTTGCGGACACATGTTCATAGAAGAAAAAAAATGCTTATTTTGAACAGTTCTACCCATTTGCCAATTTTGAACATAAAATTTAGAAACACTCTGTATATATATATATATATATATATATATATATATATATATATATATATATATATATATATATATATATATATATATATATATATATATATATATACACGAGGGGTGGTCAATAAGTTTTGCAATTCGGATATAAGGAAACGAGATATGAGGAAAAGTGTTTTATTATTTTTCAATATAAATACCCTCGACTTGAATGCACTTGCGCCACTTTTTCCTGAGGCTTCGAATTCCTGACAACCAGAAATCTCCCGACTGCTGTTCAATCAACTCCTGGACGGCGAGCTGGACATCTTCATCGTACCCAAACCGGCGTTGACGAGGTGCAGCCTTGAGCTGGCGGAATAAAAAGTAGTCACTAGGGGACAGATCTGGACTGTAGGGGGGATGGTTGAGCTACTCGAATACACACTCGCGAAGGGCAGTTTGTGCAACTCTGGCCTTGTGGACTTTGACGACGTTGAAGTGGATCATGGGGCGTGAGGTTTCTAGGGACCTTGGTCATGGCCAAATTGTCGTGGATGATGTTGATAACACTTCCATGTGATATTCCAAGTTCTCGCTCGATTTCTTCGATCTTCACCCGTCGATTTTCGAGGATGATCCTCTCCACACGGGCCACATTGTCCTCGTTAGTCACGTCTGAAGGGCGTCCTGAACGGGAGTCATCTTCAAGGGACTCACGGTGTCGGTGTACACTGCAACCATGCGTTCATGGATCTCTTTTGCATTCTTGCCTTCCTTGGTCAAAAATTTGATCACTGCGCGGTGCCAACCTTCTCCATTGTTGAAAAATTTGTGACTGACGATCTGCGATCAGCTACTGCTTCTTAAATAGCCGCGGCAGGAGCGTGCGACTGCAAGTCCTGACTTGTCATATCTTGTCATACCTTCCCCACAAACAGCCATCCCCCTTCCTCTGTTTTGCCCTACCGATTCGCAAAACTTATTGAACGCCCCTCGTATATACATAGGGCTATAATTTACCTTAAAGACAATATTCGAGCCAAATGAATTTGCATCTCTTCAAGGGTTGAGAAGACTTAAGTTCACGAGTTAAATAGGCCAAATCTTTTATTTTAACCTATAACTCGTCCTCATTTCTTTTACATGCTAGATTTATTACTAAATTCTTTCATCAAGATTTTCAAAGATTTGAGAGATAAAAAAGAAAAGAAATTTAGTAAAAAGGAGAAGAATGACGAAGAAACTAATTTTAAAATGGCATCCCAAATATGGCAATTGTTATCTGACTATGAAAATGAGTTACAAAAGAAAGCAGAAAAGAGCCGGCCTGAATGAAGTCGGGGCATTAAAAAGGCTAAATAGCTCGACTCCGTCGACGAGGCGGAAAGGGAAGAGGATTGGATCTAAACAAGGTCTGCTGACCAAAAGTCACGTGCTCTCAATTATTCTGATTTATGACCTTACGACCTTCAAAACTTTCAATAATTCAAAG
The DNA here is from genome assembly GCA_963969495.1 of Ceratothoa steindachneri. Taxonomy (NCBI): domain Eukaryota; kingdom Metazoa; phylum Arthropoda; class Malacostraca; order Isopoda; family Cymothoidae; genus Ceratothoa; species Ceratothoa steindachneri. Next base: position 95,827,807 of record OZ018332.1, read on the forward strand.
AAGACCTTGAAAGTTATATCATCATCATCATCATCATCATCATCATCACTAACTCCATAATATCCAAATGTGTTTTTCTTGTTACAAACTGGAAACTTATACGAGCCACTCTTCCCCCCAAAAGGACAAGAAGGTATGCTCTAAAACCCATGGGTGAAGATTAAGGATTTAATCGAGTTTAGTAACCACACCCATGTGTTCAAAATCAACTTTCAGACCACCGAAATAGCACAGAAAACAAAAAGAGATTGGGTCCTAGCTTTCAGCATGAGGATCCCATCGAAAAACATCGAACAGGAAAAAATCCATAATATCCAAATGTGTTTTTCTTGTTACAAACTGGAAACTTATACGAGCCACTCTTGCCCCAACAAGGACAAGAAGGTATGCTCTAAATGCAATAAAGAGGGTCATAGGTTCAAAGACTGTGCCTCAACGGCCCAAAGTGCCTAAATTGTAACGGTGACCACCGAACTTTGGCACTAAATTGCCTCAGAAGAAAAGAGATAATAAAGAAGAAGGAAGAAGAAGTTCGAGCCCGTAGTACCCAGAGCTATGCGGCCGCAGCATCATGACCTAACTAAACAACCATAAACCAGCCTACGATGCAACTCAACTCCGAATTGAGCTTGAAGATCCTCACATGCGTCATTCACGCCCATATCGCTAACATGGGAAGCCTAGGAAGCTACGAGGGTGAACTTAATTCACTACTACAGTTAAACAACATGCCTACAATAAAAAAAAACTTAAATCCCTGGACTCACTAAAAATACTCAATATGAGCACAGCCTTATCCAAACGAGCACGAAAAGAAGAAAATCAGGTACCATCTGAGGAAGATTCAGATGATTCAGAAGAAGAGACTGCAAGCGACTCGCAACCCGAAGTAGAAGAAGAGAAAGAGAGAGAAACAAGAACGAGATCTCAGACGCCTCCAGGAGAATATTGAAGACTCCCAGCCCACCCAGAAAACAATTAACAAAGAAGAACAAAGGCATGGAAGTAATCCATGAAAAAACTAATAGAAATCTACCCCCTGCTCCTCAAAAGGTCCCTAACAGGGACCCCAGACTGAAGAAACGGTATATTAGTCCTCATAATGTAAAGAGACAGCTTAAGAATCTTGAGTAACAACACCGACGGATGGACCACGAAAAGAGTGCACTACGGTAATATTTTCCAACAAATCAATGCTGACATAATACTCATTTCGGAGCAGGGAGTTAACACGGATAGGGACATAATCAAGATATGGAACTATGACGTGTTGACAGTTAACCATTCTCAAGAATGATACGACGGAGCAGCCATTGCGATTAAGAAGGAAATAAAATTCAAGCAACTCAGGAACTTGGAAGAATCCTACCTCACCATAGTGGTAGAAATAAGCCTGGGGAAGATGGTCATTCCCAAGGGATACCAACCCCCAAGACGCGACTATTTGCCAAACCACACTATCGCGAGTATACTAGGGCGAAGGGTCCCTACGATATTTATGGGGCACCTGAACGCACGATGTGCCGTGTTCGGGTATACTTGAAGCAACGGTATAGGCAGATGCTTGAATACTCTCCTGGATAGGAACATCGTCCAGAGCCTGGGCCCCGACTTTCCGACCTTCATCAAGGAAAGGAGCGCCAGCAAGCCGGACATCTGCTTGGCCAACTATCTCTTACCCTTTAGCTATCACATGAGCCCTGAAGTGATACCTTGTAACGACCATATAGGGATTAATCTTTATATTAACATTAACCCTATATTGATACCAACACATACAATAATTGGGATAATTACGAGCGAATGCTAAGAAATTACATCCCAGCGAACCTCAACGAAGCGACGGTCGAGGAAATGGACGAAGAAATGGAGCGGCTAGAGACCCAGATGATCGAGGCTGACAGAAAGTCGATTCCCAAAAGTGCATACAGAACGCCCTCTGTATACAAATGGACCGATCTTATAAAAGGTTTACACCGTGAACAGAAAAGATTGTACCAGGTGAGCATCAACGCGGGAACATCCCGTGATATAATGTACCCTATGAGAGAAATAAAGGAAAAAGTAAAAATTCTAATTTACGAACAACAAGAGGAGAAATGGAATGGAGCTATCTAACTGGTATGTATGTGAGAATATGCAGGTGAGGGGATAGAAAGGGTGTGTGGATAGACAGCGGAAAGTAGACCAGTGGTGAAAAGAAAAGAAGTTTGGTAGGGTGCAAAGTGATGCTAGAGCCTGGTGATCATGCCTATCGCTTTCAAATTTTTATGTTTTGTAGTTCCGTTGTTGTTTATCATTTTGTTTATACATATATATATATATATATATATATATATATATATATATATATATATATATATATATATATATATATATATATATATATATACATGTATATATAATATATATAATTTGGCGTTCAAGCCATTTGTCTTCATATTTGCTAATGTATTTGGTTATGCTGTGCGCGTTTGCTGTTGTTTTGGTAAGTCGTTAATTATAACTTACTATGTTTGTTTTAGTGTCTTTGTTTTTTTGTAAATTTGTAGTGTGTGTAGTTTGTGTATTATGTTTCTTCTTTGTAGTCTTGATTGGTGTGTTTCATCTTCTTGTGGAGGTTTCCTAATGGAGCTTTCGAAGAACTAGATAGCGAAGCATCACCGAAAGAATTATGGGCGAAAATCAGGAGAATAAGAGCAAACCCCAGAATAAAAAGATGGAATTAGATGACGACCAAGGTGAAATTAAATCAGAGGAGAATGAAATGAAGGAAATTCTCAAGCAATACTGGGAACAGACTTTCAGAATCAGTGAAGAAGAAAATGAAGACTTTCGACATTGATTTTGAAAATCAGATTATAAACGAGCTGAACGAAATCATTGAGAGGACGCATCCTAACCACCAAGTGAACAGGGAGGAAGGAGAAGAAGAAAGAGTGGCCCTAGAAGAAGTAGAAAGCGCGCTCCACACATTTAATCAAAAAGCTCCAGCACGGTTAGGTTTGACAAAGTTAAACTTCGTCAAAGCACCAAGATGTGTGCGGGAAGGTTTACTCAACATCTCTAATGCCTGCCTAAATTTAGGCTATTTTCCCGACGCATACAAAACGGCAAAAATGATCTTTATTGCCAAACGTGGAAAGCCAACGACGAGGAAGGAGAGTTATCGCCAAATATCCCTTCTGGAAATTGGTGGGAAACTCTTAGAGAAAATCCTGAACAGAAGGCTCGTCGAGCACTTGGAGGAAAATTCGCTCTATAACGAACAGCAATACGGCTTCAGAAAGAAGAGAAGCATCGAGATGGCAATAAATGTCATCACGGAAAACATTGCTCAAGCGAAGAAAAACAGGAGCTATATCGATATAGTATGCAGGGACGTGTCAAAGGCATTCGATAAAGTATGGCTAAGGGGGGTGCAATACAAGATCCTCCAGCTGGGTTTGAGCGCAAAGCTTGAAAGAATCCTCTATGCAGATGTGAGAGTGGAGGATACGCGTTATCCCTACACGAACGAGTGCAATGTACTCGGGATGAAGATCACTTCTAACGGGTACAGGAAGCACCTCACAGAACGGATCCAAAAAGCATTTTCGGCAGTCAGAACCCTCTACAGTTTCAGAAACCTCAGCCAAACGAACAAAAAGAAACTATCTGACGCTAGTCATACACACCCTCATCTATCCCTCAGCATTTCTGTTCGGAGTCTCTAAACCAGCAACAAAAGAAATGCAGAAGATACAAAATAAGTGTATGTATCTAATTACCAACACACGAAGGAGGAATAAGAGGAAGCAAGTGGATCTGCACAGAGCGGTGGATATCAAACTCCTCAATTCGATCTTAAAGGAAAGAGCATCAGATATGAAAGAGAAAATTACAATGTATAGCAACGAGGTAATTAGATCACTCATCGCAGAAAATCAACATGACTTCCCCCCCTCCCAGTCGCGCAAGATTCCCAAGCAGCGTCAGCAAGCTTGGAGACGCAATTGTCCCATTTTTTGCATAGGAAAAAACTATTGACCAAAACCGATGTTGAAAAGCAACCGATAACGACGAACCAAACCGATTTTTCCTCAAAACCAAAGATGACCACAACTACCTAGTGAAGACAATGAAGAATAAAAATGAAGAAAATAGGTAAGTACGAATCACAGAACACACAAAACACCAATACCAACAACCAAAGATGAATATAGCAAAAACATTTACAAAACCAAATAAGACACGTAAGAATTGATGTAGAAACAAAAAAAAACACATAAAAAAGGAATCTAAGCAACTAAACTACACGTCAAGTTAACATTAAAAAAGCTAAATTAGTACACAGATCCAAAGGTTTGAACGCCTTATAGTAATTTATATATACATACATACTTGTTTGCATGTATATACATATATAAAAAACAATAATAATAAATAAACAAAACAAACAATGAAAGAGATTAGCCTAATCTCTAGACAAGTTTGCAAATCTTGCAACCCTAGGACTTCCTTATTCTCACCACTATTCCCAAACCCCACTATTCTATTCCCCCCCTATCTCTCACACTCACATACTCATCACTTCCCCATAATTGTAATTGTAACTAGAATTTACCTAATAAATTCAATTTTACCGGCTATTATCAATCTTTTAACTCTCATATAAAAAATATTCTACTAATATTGTTGTTTTAAAAATTTGCATCATTTATGTATTTTGTACATTAAAACACAAAAACTAATTAACCACTCGAAAATAAATTCATAAACCCATATACAGGAAAAGTTTTAGTTCTTAATTATATTTTCCTAAGAAAAATGAAACAGGATACTGATATTTTCGAAATCCTCTTATACCTACCATTCAGTTATTTATGAAAACCATTAAGACGTCTTTTAGTGGTGTGTCTCGCTTTCAAAAGTGTCATATAATTGAAATAGCAACTTTAAAAGAGGCAGTTTCATTAAATTAAACCCTCAGACTCTTTATGAGTGATTCAAGCCACTCTAAAAGCAGACTCATGGCTAATATATTTTTCCACTTGATGTATCATCTCGGATCATTTATCATGATTGCGATAATTAATCAGCTCTTTATACAATTTAATGAAATCATATTTTGACATGAAAGTGCAAATTGAAATAAAAACTGATTTAGTTAATTTTAAATGGTAAACCTATTTTAATTTCCACTTACCGAAAATTGGGGAAGTCAGAGGAATAGACTATAACACTAGGCCTAGCCTAACACTAAGCCAAGTCTAACACTAGGCTATCTTGGTTGATTTTCCGCCTGCTACCATATGGTGCAACGACTCGTTGTTTGAATCCCAAGTTAAACTATAATTTTCACTAGGGAAAAGCATAAGCCCCTCCAAACCACACAAAATAAGTCTAAGTTAGTAATAAAACTTTCACCAAATGACCTAACAATCTCTTTTGGAAGCGATAAACAGCCATGAAAATAGTCAGATTTATTTGCTCCATAAAAATTAAACATATCTTGTTCAAAACAAGTAGACCACCATGTTGATTCAGAACCTAACAATGTTGGTTAATTAATATAGTTATCACCTGGTAAATAACCCGCATTCTCAAACTCTGGGAAGAAGAAGACATTCATTTGGTGACTTATGAGAGAAATTACTAAGATATTAATGCAGTTAACTTTCCCATAACCATTCAAATGTGGTACTGCCATTAAGCCACGTACTGCGGGAAGACCGTTAATTTATCTTCCTTATTTAAGACGCTTATACGAAGGTCTAATTTTTCAATTATCGTTGGCTCCTACACATATATCTTATTCCCTATTACATCTGTGGACGTCAGAGACGCCTTTTGAAGCTAGTGGAGACAAATAAAATTAAAAGGAGTTCTGGGAGATAAACCAACAGGTCGTTGAGGAAATAAAAGAACGGAAAAATGAAGAGCGACAGGTTTAGACGCTGGCACCGGCATTCATGAAGGTTAAAGACTCTCAGACGTGAGAGAAGACTCAGGCTAAGCGTTAGACGTAGACAACGAGGATAGAGAAGGCACGAGTCAGTAATTTCTTAGAAACGCTTCATCATCGAAAAGAGACATGAGTACATTTCGGCATAACGATGTTTGCGCTTTAATTGGCCGAAGTGTATCAAGCAATCAACCCGATTTCGGATGTTTGGTAGGACAGAACACATGGGGCATGTAAATGAATTCAAACCAGGATCGAGATGGTGAACACTTTATTACACTATTCTTTCTTGTTTGCCTAAGGAGCAGAAATAAACATGGACTGCCTAGGCTGCGAATTCGGATTACTGGCTGCTTTACCCACATCTTAACCACGCAATCAGTTACTTTCGCAATGTATTCTTTTTAAAGTCTGGCAAAAACACAACCAACATGGATTATTTCCTTCCTATAGATAGCATGTGTCAAGAAACTTAGTCTAAAATTTATCAACTGATGTGCATTGCAAGAATTCGAAAAAGGAAGATTAAAGTAAAGATAAACAGCATGAGATGTTTTTGATACGTATTTTACAATTTTTATTTCATTCTTTACATAAATGACTGGCAAGTGGATTCCTTAATCGTGTGCTGAAGTGCGGCAAAGGACAATGACCTTGCCTTTCATCGAGTTCTTGCCACGGCTCAGCAATGTTAAGTGAAATATCATTTGCAATAGCTGTTGGGCAGTCGCTTATCGCTGCTGTTTGGGCAAGCAGGCTTCTGATACCTAAGGCTGAATGCTGTTTGGGCAAGCAGGCTTCTGATACCTAAGGCTGAATGCTGTTTGGGCAAGCAGGCTTCTGATACCTAAGTCTGAAAGACCAGTGAAAGCAGTTCTTTGGAGCTCAACGTGAATACAATGATAAATGGCCAGTTGGACCTTACACATTCATTATCGTCTTCAAGATAACAGAAGACGTAAAGCCTATCTTTTGAAACTCGATCATTTTTATTAAACTAATTTCCATCTATCTCTAAATACATTTCAAACCCAATTACCTTTTCATTCTACCTCTACTTTAATTTTAACTGTTCGTCTTATTGAGTAATATTTGTTTTGACCTTAGATATTTATAATTGATAAAACATCACCGCTTAACAAACTTATTTTAACTTCAAACATTACACGGTTATAAGTTTCTAGTTCCCTTGGCTAAACTGTTCGACACCTTAAGTCACTTTAACAAGCAAACGCATTTGATTGTTAACAATCTCAATGCGTTTATTAACCTTTCCTCGGCATGGAGCAGTCGGTATCGCTCGGCGCGCCCTAATCTAATGTTTTGGCTAATTCATTTTGTTGTGACTTCGTTGTCCCATGACGTCACCTTGCTCGTTTAAAACATGCTTGAGACGGTTGAAACGAAGAACAAGTATTTGAGATAAGCGCTGTTACCATGGTGTTATTTCGCTTCTTCTTCTAATTATTATTATTGCCCTGCAAGCAGGGAAGGAAGAATATCTCTCCTCCTTTCATTGAGCGCAGGTTGTAAAAGACCACTAAACCCGGATATGGGCAGCTAACCTGAAAAACCTCGCACGCTAAGTTTTGTTCCTGCGAGGGAAATACGCGATAGCGGTAATGGTGGTTGGGGGGAGGTCTGTCACGGCCCCCGTCGAGTTATAACGGTAATGGCATTGATGCGTACCAACCAACTTTTTGGAAAGTGATTTATGGGGATCATTCGTAGTGGAGAGGGAGACATAGTAGAGGTATTCTTACCCGCCCTCCCTGTAGGGGTAGACCCTTAAGTTAAATGGCATTGGTTCTTTAGAGTTTGAGGTTAAGTGTTTGAAGAATGCAGCGAGAAGGGTTGGAAAGGGGTCATGTGTATGGTAACTTACTGTCTCTATGGTGGTATGTAAATTAAAGCCTATAATTAATCCTGTTATGATCAATGTCTGGTTTATTTAATTGTTTTGGGGTGTTAAGACATGTTTTGTAGGGTTTTCGATTTTTACGATTTGTTTACGAATATTCTCACAAAAATGATAAGTGATGGTCCTGTTTGCCTAAAATGCTTCTTCACCTTACTTCTAAAGATGCGTTTTTTTCAGTGATGGGGTCCTGTTTGCCTAAAATGCTTTTGCAGCTTCCTTCTAATGATGCGGTTTTTCACTTATCGTCCTGTTTGCCTAAAATACTGCTGTATTTTAGGCAAAAAAATGCAAGGGAGGGGGGGCAGTGATGGTCCTGTTTGCCTAAAATGCTTCTCACCTTCCTTCTAAAGATGCGAGGGGTTTTATCTGTAATGGTCGTGTTTGCCTAAATACTTCTGCAGCCTCCTTCTTCAGATGTGTTTTTTCAGTGATGATCCTGTTTAACTAGAATGCTTCTGCAGCTTCCTTCTAATGATGTGTTTTTCAGTGATGGTCCTGTTTGCCTAAAATACTTCTGCAGCATCTTTCTGATTTCAGCGAAAATCAAGTTTTTCCTGCTACCAAGTTGTGCTTGCTGTTTCCAAGTCTTCGCCATGCTGAATTTCAATCTTGTAACAGTTTTTATGACATCTTTTCAAACTTGAGGTTACAGAAATTACGCGTTATGCTTCGCAATATCCTGATTTATAGAACGCAAAACTAAAACTTCATCACATTTGGAGTACCAAAACAAAACTAGTAAATTTAAGTCTGACCTTGAGGATCCTGCGGGACGAGAGTGAATAGTAAAATTTGGCGCCAAATCAATACAGCATTCTTTTCCTGCATTCACAAAAATTGTACGTGTCAATGGACTTAAAAATCTCTTTAAAATTATGTAACATCCAAACAACACGCTTTGTTAAGGCCTCGTTAATAAATCAATTTTAGGTTGCGCCCAACACATTGAATATTTTCTTCAATTTACCATTTAACTTAGATAAGAATAAAGTGCATGAGTAGTTTGTCTCAAGAGTGCAGTTTAAAATGATTACATCTAGACTCGTGCCTTCCTTTCAGTTCAAAGACAGGTCAACCGCACCCAATGGTCGAAGACAATTACACTAAATATAAGCACTAGGCGCGTCATTCTCACACAGACAATCTTAAATAATTCGACCTTGCTTAGAAAGAGAAAAAAATCTTGCCTTTTCCTTCGACGCACATAAAAGGATTCGAGATAATGAATGTGTATGACTCTTCACAGCCATTCGATGTTCTTCTGCACTCATAACCCTTCTTCCTCTTATTCCTCACACATATTTCCTTCCCAACTCTTAAAATTTCCACGACCCGCGAAAGATTAGTCGAGGCACATAAGAAAAGAGCCAATAATTAAAGCCTCGAGAGAAGAATGAGCTCACATAACAATATATTCCAATTCTTAGCGAGTAAATATGGAAGAAGTATCATCATCGCCAGACTCCCATCTTAGATCAACTCTTTCTCTGATTTGCACGCATAGCGGGGGAACATTTGGCGCCAAATCAATACAGAGTCAGCGAGAGCCAAACTTACTGATGCCGCGTTGGCACTGCCGCCAAAAATAAGCTCCTGTTGTTGTAGGCACTGTTTTTCATCTCCTTGATGGAGTTGCAAAGCTTATTTCTAACCAGAAAGAGCAATTCATGCTTGAGTTTAATGGAACGCTGATGTCAAAAGATTTTTCCTATTTCAGCAATTTATTTCTGATATCGTAAGATTTGGAAAAGAAAAACAAAAAAACTTAGGATAGGAAGGGAGCGAGGGAGACCATAAAATGGATTAGATTTTTTTGATAATTATAACTAATATCTATTTTTTTTTATAGTTTTAATGTACCTAAAATAGAACAAACATTTAACACTAAGTTCGGGAGAAGGAGGTAGGCTGGTTTTTCAACATAGCTAAAAATAACAATCCTCCTTCCGATTGGACAAAAATTTGAGTCCTATTCGAAGAACCCTTGATAACAACCCCCAATGATTAAGAACAAGAAAACACTCAAAATTAACGGCCAAATAACGAAATCTAACTTCATTATCTGTATTTTATACACATACAGCTAAAAGGACGCAACAAGTCTGGTTTTTGAGTGAGGAATAATTTCTTATGACGAGACAAATTTTTCGGACTGGATTCTTATGCATCTCGCTACAGGCAACATCCCTCATTCAGATACAATGGCACATATGTTACAGTTTGAAAAGATGACTGGAACTGCGGGTGATTATGGTGGGTTAGTAATATTAATCCCGAAAACTCGTTTGCGGCCTTGATAAAGCTACGATTCTGCAGGGAGTTGAATTGAAGCATACAGCTGCCTGTTCATGGAGCTCCATGAGTCAATGGAAAAAAAATGTGTTGAGTAAAATGGTATCGAAGGAAAGGCGAGCGTGGAAAAATAAAATAATGAAAAGGGTTAGGACAAGAATTGGTGAATAAAATGAGAAAATACGATGAGAAAATAGGAGAGTCGATAATGAGAAACGAAAGTGGGAAAGACGAAATGTGAAATTACAATGGGAAAGATATGGAAAAAAGAGATATGACAAAATGCGAGAGACGAAAACGAATAGGAAAAATGGGATAGATGAAAATGGGGAGATATAATGAGATAAAAGAAAAGTAAAAATGCAAAAGAAAATGGGAAAAACGAAAGAATGGGGCAACCAAAATAGTAACAACTGACACATTAATCAAGTAACACAACATGACTACATAAAAAGTAAAAAAAAAAAACAACATATATATAATGTTGAATCTTTTACGCTAAATGTCATAAGAAACACCTCAAGCAACTTTATAAATTTCCTAAGTCTAATTAACATTATGCATACGGGAGACGCAGCTCTCAAGAACGGGATTTTTGGGAGTAATTGAATAATAATTTCATCTTAGTTTGGTTATGACTTATGTTTTTTCATCAAAGTTCAGAAATAAATACAAGTATCGAAATTTTGTGATTTTTTTTAAAACCAAAAGAATTAAAAATGGTGAAGTTCAGAAAATTTATTTCTATATATCTTTTCTATAACTATATTTCACAACGTGATATTTTAAAAGGGGTGAAATTTAGTTTAGAGTTCCTTTTAAAATTATTATACTTGGCAAAGTTCAGAAAATTTATAAAAATTTAACCATGGCTGCTTTTTTAAAATGTAAATTGTAATCATAGTAGCGAAGCGCAAGCTCCCCCCGTAGGGTGGAGGGGCGAAGCCATTGCCTGCTGTAATAATAAATACATATTCTTCCTTCTGGAATTTTTAATAAATTTGCCAATGCCAAATAAAATGGAGATAAATCCTTGGGGATGCTCTTCACTCAAGCTAATCAATTGACTGTATCTAATTGGCCAACCTAATAGTCCTAAAAGAAGGTTAAAATACCCAATTAATACAGTTCCTTTTAGGGACGAAGAGCATCCCCCAGCTGTGCGAGATGAAGGGGGAAGGTAGCTCCTTGTTGCTATAGCAACCGGATGACATAAAATGTTTGAACATACACAAAATCTTACCCGTAATTTATTCCTATTTATTTATTGTCCAGACAAACAGGCGAGCCATTTCTGTAAAAAGAATTTAATTGCTCCTTTGCATAAGCATAAGGTCAAATAAATTGACATTTTCCAGCAGTCACCCAGTAATTAAACCTACAGGAGTTTATTAAGCCATCTAATAATTGAAATATAGTTGAATCACTATAAAACAAGCCATTGATTTCTCTCTAATACTCACACAAATGTTAATATTGTTTATTTACTCTGTCTATCTCCAACCACAGCATATTTTCAATGTCGCGCGCTACGAGTAGATTAGATCCGATAATCTACTTAAAAATTGATTTTCCCCTCGAACGTCCTTCCTTTGATAAATGCGCCAGGTTATTAATTGAAGACTAAAGCTTAGCAAAGATAACCATATTGGATTCCTTTAAAACTAAGGAAGGGAGGGGGGTGTCACCCTCTCATGTGGTTATGAGGCTGACAGTGGGTTACCACACCTGGCATTCTAGTACAGACATGCAAGAAGTAAATAGACATCCAGTTAATTAGTGAAATACCACTATTTATGAATTTAATGACTGAAATGCATTTTGAACAATGAAATTGCATTATTAAAAATTTCTGTGGTTCCCTTTAGCGTTTTTAGATTTGAAACTTGCTTATGCATAGAATTAATCAGTTTTAAGATTACAGCTGGTGGTATTTGTGATTATGTTTGCCGTAGGTCTTCAGCGATTCTGACCGTGTTCGTGTTTTGCTTTTTTTTACTTTTTTCCCCGGTCTTGTCTACTATTTCCCTCACATGTTATATGGGGTTCATGTGACGGGACTGACTCGGCCAAGGCAAACGTTTGATGTCGCTTTGGTCCTGATAGTTCCAACATAATCTTCCATTATTTTAAATTGATCCCCACACCATATCACAGAACCACCATGTTTCATCCTTGGTTGTAACTAGTTTAAGTCAAATTCCTGAAGGGGTAATCTTCAAATCCATACCCTTTCATTGTTCGAAAATTAAGCAAACCTTGATTCATCGGAGAAAAATGATACCGAAATTTCAAAGTCTTCTCACTCATTTCATCAACCCACTCATTTCTCTTCTTCATATTGCTCATAGTGACACCTACACCAGGTGTAAAAAGAACAAAAGCTTTGAGAGAGAATGACTTTTTTATTCACTAGCACAGAACTAGTTTCGTAATCTCACACTCCATCCTTCAGCTGGAGCGAGTTGCTCCGTAACTAGTCCTGTACTAGGGAATAAAAAAGTCGTTCTCTCTCCAACCTTTTGTTTTTCATTAATTATCAGCGTGTACACGACCATAATCTATTTACTTCAGTTAGTATTCCTATCATTATACCACTACCTAGGACTACAATTTCAATTTGTCGTCATAGTTCATGAGCGATTTATTGTATGGGAACGAAATTTGGGAACATTAGGACGATTGTATTTAGAGAAATACCAACAAAATTGTAACAAGTTTTCTAGAAAAGAAAAGAATAATAACACCTTTTTACGAAAAAAAGTGTTCCTACACAATACAACTTAATAACTAAGAACCAACTGTTATAACCATTTTCGTTTCATGACTCTTCAAAAGATTATTATTGTTTTGGGTTAGATTCAATTAAATTTCGGATGGAATTTTGTCCGAGGCGTCTTTGAAAAAATTTCCAATTCATTGATGCTTTAGGGGCATCATGGATGTGGGCGGACCTTCAGTTCATGCATTAAATATTCTCTCGAGTTGAGGTCTTGAGACTGTTATGACATTGCAAATTCGATGTGTGTTTGGGGCCGTTGTCATGTTGAGTGACTCATCTTCCGCTAGGCCAAGCTTGCTAACATCACTATTCAGATAATCTTCAAGAATTTTTTCTGTAGTATTCTTTATCCATCGTTCTGATGATTCGATGGAGTTTCCCATAACATAACAGGTCCACCTTCATGTTTTAGTCTGGGAGTGTTTGGGGTAAGTCAACCTCGCCACTTTTACACCAAATATAGATGACATCACTTATGCCGAACAACACAAACTTTCCTTCATCTTATCATAGCCAATAGATCCAAAAAATGAAATCTTCCTTCAATGCGCTTTTGAAGGGACCAAGAGAGTGAGAGGATACAGGTGCAGATCCAGGAGGCTAGGAGGCTGAAGCCCCTTTCAAATTTCAGACCCGTTTATGAGTATATTTCTTTTTAAACCAATACTTGCATTCTGTTATTCAGAAAGAGTTATGTATTAATAAAGAATATATATATAAAACCAGTTGCGATCGAATGTATCTTATATGATACATGTCTAAAACACAGGTAAATCTCAAAAATATTTATTAAATTCAGGTATTATACTTTAGCTGATGCCCCAAACTACAATTGATGATTTTTTGATGAGTAGAAAAAAATTCGGATCTGATAGAGTTAGTGCTGACTCCCGTGTGATAGAATGTTATTTATCATCAATCATGTGTACGATGACTATTATTAATGTTAAATGCCCTTCCCTCAGACTCTTCAGAAGGGAAAATTCAGGTTAGCCCCTACCCACCCCTTTTTTTATCCTGGACCCGCCACTGAGAGGACAGTATCGATTGTGGACAGCAGTTCATTCCACATCTTAGTGGCGTAAATTGAGAACAGACAGTCATCCATGAAGCACGAACGACTACGAGATACATGGTTCACTAAGGGTTCGAGACGTTGACATAAGAAAAGGGGTATGAGGGGAACGTGGTATTTAAAACCATGTAAGAAGAATTCTTGAAATTAAAGGTTCCCATTTCACTAATGCCAAAAATGTTTTGGGTCAAACAACCAACCTTTCATTTTATTTGAGTAGGTGTTTTACCACCGAATTGAACTCTTATTTAAGGCATTCCTCAGGGAAAAAACCTACATGGAGCCGAACCTCAGGTCACTAAAGCTTATTACAGCTGTTGCAAAATTGACTAGAATCGGGATCCCATCTGGCGACTACCCATAAACAATGTGGTTTAAGTTTGCTAAAGTTAGAATCGGTGTTTTCAATCGGGTAAGCCCTAGTGCACTTCTAGTATATTTTTACTCGTATTAATCAACTGCACTGTGTCTATTTACCTTATCTTTAGTTATTAATTTAATCGCATTTGGATGAAAATGGCTGAACTCTTTTTATTTAATTAGTTGCCAAATAATTAAATTGGGAGAGTAAAATAGACGAGACGTACATCACCCGAGTAATATATATTATCATTATATTATTAGTAGTAATGGTAGTTTTCCTTTAAAATATTACAAGTCTATGTCATCTTCTAAATAGCGAACATCAACAATCCTAATTAAATTTAGAGAACTGGGACGAGCGGGGTCGCTCCTGCTTGACCCTTGTACTCGGGACGAGCGGGGTCGCTCCTGCTTGTCCCTTGTACTCGGGACGAGTGGGGTCGCTCCTGCTTGTCCCTTGTACTCGAGACGACTTTGTGCATGAAGAATTGTGGATTATTTGACTTCTTGGAGGAGGCTGGCCTCCTCCATTTTATTCGACCCTCATTGGTGTTGGTCACATGCACCCGCGCCTGGGGAGGGGTTCCCCTCCCCCCGACGCCTGTGCGTCCTTCCTTCTTCTTATTTCTTTTTTTTTGCTTTTTGTTTTGTTTGTTGTTGTTTTTGGTTTTGGTTTTAGGTTGGTTTGCTTTGAGTTTTTTTAAGGTTGTTTTGGTTTGTTTTGGTTTTAATCTACTTAGGAATTGAGCTGCAAGTTAATTACAACTTGTGCTCTTGTACGCAGTCATCAGATTGGTGCTATGAAAAATATATACATGTACACTATAACCGACTTTAGGATGGTTCTTCATCGGTGTCTGAAATCAGTTCCCTTTATTAAGATTATTAAATTTATATGATAATTTCCAGAAACTAGTAAAATCCATCCTTGGAATCCTTAGTACTCGCCTCATTAAAAGTGCTTAAATTAGTACATGTAGCACTTGCAATTTTTCTATGGGTTCGATCCTGGAAACCTTTAATTCTTATAAAATCAATAGGACAAAAGTTGAGAAGCGGACAATTATTTGGGTTCCGATAGTTTAACGCTACTTAAATAAACCATTAACATGTTCTTGAGGGTATCTTACAGGACAATCAAAATACCTCCAAGTATCATAGATTTTATGATTCCCCCCCCAGAAAAAAAAGAGACAAAAGTAAAGGACTTTGGGGGATTTGTTCCCGTTTGATGTCAATTTCAGGGGCAAATTCTATGCGATGGTCAGCCATTCTTGCCTTAATAATAGTCGGGAGGTTTTATAATTTGCTAGTTTACGCTTCTCAACCCGTCTCGTTGAGGATCATCCACAAGTTCTCTATCGATCTGATTAAGATCAAGGAGATTTTCCAGGCCTTAGACTAATATATGTGGCTGTGATGTCCAAACCACATCGTTATTTGAGCCCGATGACAACATACTCTCAGTCATGCTGGAGAGCGGATGGCCCACCGCCAGAGCACCTATGGATCGTTCGCAGGAGTTGTTGCGAGGAGACATTGGTGCTATTTTTGTTTATCTTGGTGTTACTGAAGTATCCTGCAATATATATTGCAATTTACTTTACTATTGTAAGATATAACGTTACCCAACGAGTGGGTGAAAAGAATCCTTTGTACTGATAGGACAAAAGTGAAGGTTAAAATAGCCGGTGGTATAGTTAATTTTAAGGGTGTTATATTGGTTTATTGTATTCAGTCGCTTGTTTAGCGTAGATGAGGGACGTTCCCCAGGCGTTGCTGAAGGAGGGTGAAGGTGGCCACTCATTGCTGGGACCCCTTATCCGGGTGTTCTTTGAGACCAATTTCTCCCTGCCAACATGTTGGCCCTCACAATGAAGTGGATGAGATTGGTTATGACAATCTGTCTGCCTTTGTCATTTTCATTTTGTGTTCATTCTTCCTTCTTTCTTATGTATTTCTAACCATCATTCTAGAGTCGATGAATATGACCTCGGCGGATCGCACCATTTTTCTTGTTATCAAAGATCAATCACGCAATAATCATTTCCTCCGATCGGGGCTCAAAAACCCAAATGGAATTTTAATTTATACTTCTGATTAACGAATTTAACAATAGCCGAAATTAAGGACATTCATTCTGCATTCTAGGGCCACACACCAATAAGTTCTGAATGATGGAGCATCCAATAGCCTTTGCTCTCTAAATGATTTTAAATTATATATATATATATATATATATATATATATATATATATATATATATATATATATATATATATATATATATATATATATATATATATATATATATATATATATATCATCACTAACTATAATTTAAGAAGGGAATTTTTATGAGTATTTGAATAATAATTTCATCTTAGTTTAGTTATGATTTATGTTGTTTTTTATCAAAGTTATTTCTGATAATTCTTTTATAATATAAAAAATCAAAATAGTGAAGTTCAGAAATAAATATAAGTATCGAAATTTTGTGAATGTTTTAAAACCCCAAGATTTACACATCGTGAAGTTCCGAAAATTTATTTGTATATATCTTCTTCTATAACTATATTTTAGCAACGGGATATTTTTAAAAGGGGAGAATTTATAAATATTTTTAACCATGGCTGCTTTTTTTAGATTTTAAATTTTAATTTTAGTAGCGAAGCCATTGCCTGGTATATATATATATATATATATATATATATATATATATATATATATATATATATATATATATATATATATATATATATATATATATATATATATATATATATATATAGTGCGCAGCTGGCGACTGCCTTCAAGGGCATAACTTGCCGTAATTTAAATGTTAGGCTAGTACTAGGTTGCTTTAAAATTCACAAAATCAAACAAAGAGAAAAAAACAACAACAACAAACGAACCCAATATAAAAACAAAAAACAAATAACAAACCTAATTTAAGAAATAGAACGAAGGCAAGAAGAAGCTAGCATGCTACGTCGTCGGGCGAAGGTACTCCTCCCCTCAGCGCAGGATCGTGCGACCAACACCAAAGAGAGTAAAATAAAATGGAGGTCAGCATTCCCCCAAATTCAGATAGTCTACAAATCTGTGTGCACGAACTTGTCCAAGTGTAAATGACAAGCGGTAGAAAAGATGACCAAGATAGGGACATTCCACAAGAATGTGCCGAACAGTCTGGGGGACAACGCAGTTGTCGCAATAAGGCGCAGACGAGCGCTCCATCAAATGGCGGTGCGTTCCGCGAGTGTGTCCGATTCGGAGAAGACAGAAACAGCCTGAAGCCTTGGCGGCATTGGGGGATAGGTCCATGGAAATAGTCGCGGCGCAATGGTACGAAACTTTAATTTCCCCTCGACCGTCTCACATCCTCTTTGCCAAGCAGCCTAGAAACCCGGCTAGATCATTTAGAGGATGGATTGAAAATTTACTCAGAAAGAATCGAAAATTGATTAAATGTTTGAAAAATCTTATTGAACAAGAAAGATCAATAGGATTAAACGCTCTGAAGTATTTTATTGGAATCATTATTTCATTATTATTTTCAGAATTGAGCATATTTACATCTTTAGTGGGACCATAATTTAGGGAATAGCTAACCTAATATTTAGAATGTAGGTAGTTATGGGACTTCACTGCGAGCACAATATTATTGTCTTCGAAACAAATAGCCAAGTGGAAACCTTTGCTTCCGCTTACAGCGAAGTTAAGCTACACCAGGCGTCTTAAATCGCCGGATGGAGTCTGATTCGGGTCGCCTTCACGGCGGCTGCTATCATCTGTAGATGGCCGTAGTTCGGAACCCACGTTAATCAGTAGTTCCCCACTGGGAAATACAAGGCATTTTAAATGAAAGTAGCTCGTTGTCCAAACCCTTATAAATTTATTTTTACAATGGCATTTAATCCTTATTAAAAGTTACTACAAACACATTATGTAGCACTACACTTTGCACACCTCAATGCCTTCATATCTTTCACTTTTGAAGTCTCAAAATGTAAGCGTTATAAATATAAGTTAAATATTTCGTGTAAAAAAAGGGAATTCGCTATGAGCAAATACCGGTCAGCTCTAAGAGATTGTAGCATAGTAGAGACGCCGAGAGAGATGGGAGGAAAATATGACACATTATTATTATTTACAGAGAAATTACAATTATAAAAAGTGAAACCTATGGTGACTATGGTCTAGGTTAGGAGAGAAATTCTGGAAATTTCAAATAACGATTAATTAATTATATTATGAATAAACAAGACAAGGGGCTACGTCACACCTCAATACAAGAGGAGCTTGCGCTTCGCATGCAGACCTTCGATCTGTGGCCGATGGCCTATCTTGTTCTAGTAACGGACTTTGTGTCTTAAAAAAATTAAAGGTTTCCAGTATATCTCTCCTAATAATTTACTCTTGGTGTATTATTTTTTCAGATCACTGCTTATTTTCTAAGCCTAAAAGCAAGAAAAAAACTTTATCGGAATTCCTTTTGATATAGGTCAAAAAGAATCCTCAGAGCCTTATTTTTCAATCAAAATTTACTTTTATATACGGCCTCCCCCCCCCCGGCCATGACCTAATTTTGATACATTTTCTGAACTTCACGATTTGTAATTATTTGCGTTTTAAATAATTCCTAAACATTCGAAAATCGAAGATGATACGAGTGAGTCTTTAACACAACAATTACCCTAAACACACCTCGAAATTGGTTTCTTCCTGGTTGAATGGTCATCACAGTCGCCAGACCTCAACCCCAAACCCCAAAGAAAATTTATGGCATCAACTGATGTTCCTTGTCCTTGCCAAACACCCCCAAAACATCGACGGTGAAAAAAAAATTGGCAGGCAAGTTTGTTTGAACCTAGTCAGAAACTATAATAATTATCGTTTGACGAGTATCATTAATTAAAAACGATTCTACTATTAGCTATTCGTTATCAAATTGTATATAGTATCAATACTTTTGATTGTAAATTTTGTTAAAAGTTATTATTATTCCTTTATTTGTTCCTCAAATTTCTTTACCTTACAATAAACATTTAATGAACTATGGCGAAAGATCCTGGTATTAATTAGGTAGGGATATGAATCTACTTTCTGGACCAAGTGTATTTAGATGCAACTCATTTTGTCAAGCAGATCACTAAAGTTGTAATATTAGCGAAAACAAGAAGTAAAAATGACATTTATTAGATGAGATTCACCACATTACATAAGAGGTGGCTGCAGAAGGGTAACCAACCAAGCTCTGTAACAGCGAGTAAACATTTTATTAAATTATGGCGAGAAAAATGTTCAAGTTATAGTAGATTCCGAGTTTCAGGTAGACTTAATTATGCAAATAATGCAATAGCTTCTCAATTAAGTTCTTACTGAGCAGCGGGGTTGTAGCTCGAGTCGTCTTAACTGAATTATTGGTAGCCATAGATTTATGGAATCGTATCGTTGAAGGTAAATTGTTATAAAAAAATAATTTGGTAGGAATTTCACCTTTGAAGCCTTTATTTTTCAGTGTGGACCTACTGCTTGACGTGGGATTCGAACCAAGGGTATTCATGGCGTATGGCAGTCAGTAAAACCTCCGAATTGGGATTCCATTTCGCAACCAACTACACTCGATGTGGCTTAGCTTCAAGCAGTGAAAAAATATATCTTGTAAAGTATAATTCCTGTCTAAAAAAAATAATAGACCTCGTGAAAGCCTACACATGTCTAGGAACATGGGCCAGATCTTCTTTAATTCTTTGCTCTTGTTTTCAGTTACTTTTTTGCTGTATTCTCATTTGTAAGTAAAAAATAAATTTTACAAATCTTCCGGTTTTGCGACGTTTACGAAGTGAGTGAAATTGACTGATAGAAGATAAAACTAAAAAACCTGATAAAAAAAATGGCAAAAGTGTCTGAGAAAGTAAACTCACAGTTGTGGCCTATCAAAGGAACTTGACATTTCCCATTCAAAGCTTGCTGAATCCAGGACCAAACGCAGCGAAAAAACTCAAAAGAATCTTTCATGGGGCCTTAGCATAAAACGAAAGAAATGGCAAACAATTTTGCGACAAAGCTTTTGAAGTGGATATTAATTCGGTAGGGAAGAAGCTGTGCAAATAGACTCGAGTTGAGAATTTTCAATTTTGACCAGTTTTCCTCTTTCTCCACTTTCATAAAAGATGGGATAAGGTTTTGATTTAAATGAAAGAGTTCTTATATTTTCTCAATCGGTTCTCGGTCCATAAGGTGTACTCATGGTAATTTTACAATTTCCTTCTCACTCCGCTCAAACTGAAAGTGTTCTTTATGATCCGTGAAATAGGATTGAGGCTTGCCGTCTCAAAGCCGTATTTCATATAGCTTTTTCCCCGAAATGTAAACATGATTAACGTCGGATGTATATTCAAAAGGTTTCTTCCACATGAAGATAAGGACCTAAATGGTGGCATATATCATTGTCCAGGTTCCAAATCCGAATTAAAAGATTGTCTAGAGGGGAGGGAGTCTTGAAAAAATGTGGTCTCTGGTAATCTGTATTTAGCCGATTTTCGAAAAAAACGTTGGCAGATCAGCGCTGTCTTTAAAGGGATTTAAGTTCGTTTTCAGCCGCTTGTTACATTACAAGGAAAATTCAATAATAAATTTTGTGGTAAAAATCAATAGGATTTTTATACTTCATTTTTACTAAAAAAAATGTTTGTTAAAATACAATATGCCTCCCAAATGGACACACTTTCATTACATTTCGCCTAAAATACGTTTTTATTACATATTTGATCATAGGAAAACCAATAAAAATGTAAATATGATTTCCCCATAAAATGTATTCAAAAAGTTTAGTCTCAACATACTTTTGACCACATGTATTAACTCCTCTATTTTTTGTATTACTTCCGACATTATCCTTCACTAGCCTCTTAGTATAAACTTTATTCATACTATCTCAGTGTCATCTTAGTCGCCAGGTGGTAGCTCATATTGGATCGAGTGTACGACGCTAGCATATTCTCAAGCGACCTTGGAACGGAATCCCACCCCCCTACGTTAAACTAGAGGTCTTCCTCAGGGCCCTAGTAGTAAAGGTAGAAAAGCAAAAATAACCCTTCCTTTACCACTCTTAATCATAAGCTGGGTGTTCGCCCGTCATCGTACAAGAAAACCCATCCCTGTTTAATTCTTAGTTATTACACCATCGTATGGATTGAGATCATATTTCTTAGTTATTACACCATCGTATGGATTGAGATCATATTTCTTAGTTATTACACCATCGTATGGATTGAGATCATATTTCTTAGTTATTACACCATCGTATGGATTGAGATCATATTTCTTAGTTATTACACCATCGTATGGATTGAGGTCATAGTTCTCAGTTATTACACCATCGCATGGATTGAGATCATATTTCTTAGTTATTACACCATCGCATGGATTGAGATCATATTTCTTAATTATTACACCATGGTATAGATTGAGGTCATAGTTCTTAGTTATTACACCATCGCATGGATTGAGATCATATTTCCTAGTTATTACACCATCGTATGGATTGAGGTCATAGTTCTTAGTTATTACCATCGTATGGATTGAGATCATAGTTCTTAGTTATTATACCATCATATGGATTGAGATCATAGTTCTTAGTTATTACACCATAGTATGGATTGAGATCATAGTTCTTAGTTATTACACTATAAAATGGGTTGGGATTATAGTTATTAGCCATGTCCATTGAGGCGGTACCTTAAACAGACTGTGCCGCGTTTTGGAGCAATTGAAATGATTCGAAACAACTTCGGGAACTATCCGGAGTCATCCAAGGAACTTATTGGTTCCGAGGTCACTAAGATAAACTTTAGTTTTTAGTTTATGACGTTTATATACAAAAATTCAAATTTCTACTTTAGGTTAATCATCAATTTAGTCAATTATAACCTAATTGGCAATAAATATTAGTATGAAAGATCGTAATCATAATTAATCATGTCAATCCTGATTATTAATTATCAAACGATATCAACTTATTTGAATTATTCTTATTCTTATTCAGTTTATTATTACGAGTATTATTATATTTTTTATTATTATCACTTCCTAATTTCATTTAAAACAGAGTTTTCGCTAACCTACTGGATACGACTTTGGATTTCTGACGTCAGGGAAGCGGTTCAATCCCAGCGAGTGCGGACACAAAACCTTCAGCGGCGTCATTAGCTGGCTGCCCATTGGCGGATACGGTGATACCCATGCGGTAGTGAGTAGTTGCACACGCATTCATTATACACACAACAAATAACAACACCGCTACCATTTCCCTTCCTGCATTCGCAACACAACATCCACTTTCTCTCTGTTCCGAAACCCTTCCGACGGAGTACTAGTGCCACCTATGGTGTTACCCATATTTACCTCCTGATGGTGAACGGGTGTCCCCTCCCCTGGGTTACAAAGGGTTCCAGTATCGCTACTTGGAGTGAAACGAGGAGCGGCTCCGGGCGTTTTCGCGCTTACCAGTGATCGTCCTTCTTATCTTTATGTGCATTTCATTAATTTTATTATCCGGTCGGGGGACTACCTAAACGATAAGAGCCACGAGTGACGCTACCTACCTATGACCTACCCTAATTAGCACCTACTAATAGTTTGAACTCTTTGGAATAATTACCATGGCAACCATAGGCACATTAGACTCCACTGGGGCGAATCTGATTTTAAATTTAAACTTTGGCTAATTTTAAGATTTTTCCCAGAAAAATGGGCGGAGCGAGGAGGGGATCTTGTAAAAAGGAATAAAGCAACTCGTGTATTAAATGGAAGTGTCCAAAACACACGAGATAAGAAAGAATATGGAGTGATTGCATATTTCTTTCCTCATCCAAGACTTAAATGGTAGAAAAAAAAAATGATGGACGATTCGTATCTAAAAAAAGAGATTCTTAAAATTACTCTCATTATAGATTCATCTCTGGTCTTTTATGGTATTCAATCGAGTGGTCGGTGAACAAAGCGAATTCCCGCCATAATAAGGCTTGAGGGGGCCTGGAGGGCAATAAAAGTTCTTCCTTCCCAAATTTTTAAATTTATATATATATATATATATATATATATATATATATATATATATATATATATATATATATATATATATATATATATATATATATATATTGGAAGGAATTTGATCACGGATATGTACCCATTAAAAAGCCTTTCTTTAACAATGGAGAATTACTGATTAACGTGGGATGAGAACCAGGGATATCTACAGGGTGTGCAGCGATCGGAAAGGCGAACTGAATCGGAACTACATCCTATAACTAACCATACCCGATCTGGTTATATATATATATATATATATATATATATATATATATATATATATATATATATATATATATATATATATATATATATATATATATTCTTCGGAAATATTATTTCCTAATTCGCAAAAATTCTGTACAGGGGAGAGATTCGAACCGTTCACACTGAGGCAGCAAGCGACCTCTTTATCTCAATTAAATCATCTCTTAGGCCACTTTGTTGGATTCATTTTCATCATTCTTTCGCGCTCATGAAAGATTTATACATATATATATATATATATATATATATATATATATTGCTTGCTTAAGACTTAAAGTGAGCTTGTCAAACTAATATTTCAGGGGTGACATAGGGTCAAAAATTGATTATCCAGAGAAGTTAAATTACGACCTGGACCAGTAAGTTACGAACCCATAATGAGTCTCCATATCCTGCCCTCTGTAACATGGGATGGCTGGGACGGAGACGAAATCTTACCATCTCCCTCCCTCTCCCTTTTCCGCCCAAATACACTTCGCAAAGGAGGCTTAGGAACGGCATTAATAACCAGAAGAAAGACCACCCAAGTGAACTATCCAACATTTATAAGCGGCTCAATTCCAGTCACTCCCAACTATTATATAAAGATGTCTCAGGGAACTCGTGAAAGTCTATAATTTACAGAAAGTGTCAGATTTCACCATACGATTATCATTTAAGGTGGAATCTTCCTCTCTAACAGCCACGGGGCCTTGGGAGGTTCAGAAATATACGAATTATTCTTACCTTTTGCGTCCATGGGCGATAGAGAATTCCTTCTGGGTCATGGTGGATTAATAAATGCCACTCTATACTAAATGTAACGAAGAGAAACACTCGTTAAGTATCATTATTATTCATAAGTTTTAGACAAATCGTTATATTCACTTAATTTCCATATCTCCCCTTCTCTCTATATTTATTATGCTAGTTAGGTTGAATTGAGAGAGCATTTGTAGAAGAGCAAAGGGATTTTATATACGAGTATGTCTCACTTGAAAATGAAAATTCGGCCAAAGCCTGCTTAATTTAATAGGCTTTGGTGTACTTGCTTTGATATAGAGGTACGGTAATCTTTGCTATATCTATTTGCATCGAATCTTTTCAATTATTCATTTTAAAGGGTCGAAAGTGATACAGGTCTCTAATGAGGAGGTTTTATCAGTATATGGTATAGATAAAAATGTCACCAGTGAAATATACTAGGCACTTTTTCCTCCTTGAGCTATAAATAACCGTATAGATAAAAAGTAACATTTTTAAGAAAGTGACATTCAATACGTTATATATGCACGTTTTTATGGCTGATTTTAGGTTGCAGTATCCGCGGTCGGGGAAGAATTTAATTTTGGTTGATGGACTGATGCAAGACCTTTTATTTCTCTCTCACTTCCTCGCTATTTCATCCCTATGTATTTGTATAGTATTATTATTTTTTTCGTGTCGATTGAGATAGGTTGAGAGAAGGGATTAAAACTGGTAATAATCCCGCGGATGAGTAATGACGACGAAAGGAGGATATAACAAGAAATTGAATGATTGAAAAGGAGGTAAAAAATAGAATAAGAAAGATGTCGGGCAATCAAAAGTGAGTGGAACGAAAATGGAAATTTGATCATTGCTGACCAACAATAGCCTCTTACCCTCTCCCCTCCCCCTCGTCCCTAACAACCTACAACACGCCTGCCAATGCCCCGTAAGTCTGGCCACAACTCCAGCCAAGTTGTTTGCAGTAGTAACTCGATAAATAGGTTCCAAATCTTTCATGCAATCAATCTTCCGAATTTAAGCCATATTTTGTTTATGTCTTCGAGTTCTCTGAATAGAATATTCTCCGCCGAATTCATTTGTGCGGATTTTTATGGATACCCTAAAGACACGCGCAATACCATCACATTCCTGTATCCTCCATCGATCTTTCTCCCTTCGAAGGGTATAGCATTATATTTACTCTTTCTCGATAAGGTGAAAAAAAAGTTATTCGAAGGACGTTTTCGTCCTTCAAATAACTGTGAGAGCCCCCAAAATATATTCGCCTTTTTAAATCCCTCATATACAAAATGTACATTAGTATGTTCCTTCTCTCCGGCCAACAGTACTTAAACGTGAGATCAAATACTAGGGCTCTCACTCCTAGGGGTGTTCTTTTAGGAACACCTTGTATAATAGGAATATCTTTGCATTAACTACGTGCACCATGTTGAAAGCAGAGATTCTTGTTCACTTAGAAGTTAAGCAAAATTGAGCCTAGCTAGTAGGGTGAGAGATCTCTTGGGAATACTAGGTGCTGTTGGCTCTCCTTTACAAAATCTTCGTTTGCGAAGCCAAGTCAAGATCTCAATGATCTTAACACAATATCTAAGTTTTAAGAGAAGATTGATCAGCCAATTACGCCATAAGTCAGCCGGAATACAAAACTATGCATAATATACACGTCTCCATCAATCTAAAGATAGCAATGAACTAGGCATTTTCAAATGCTCGGTGTAAATCCAAAGACTTCGTAACAACTCTTTGAAAGATTTTTTTTTATTACTCGTAAAGGTAAAAATAATAAGGAAAAGGGGTTTACTATTTTGTAATAACTACATTTTCTTACGGGAAGAATGATTTTGCAAGAGTTTGAAGCCTTAGGCAGGTTATGTTAAATGTTTACGAGATGTTTTGCCATGAAAAAATTATGAGCTGAAGAAAAAACATTTGATGAAAACACTTGTTTGTCAAATTATAGGTGGCAAACAAAATGCAAGAGTTGGATGTTGTTGATTGTAGAGCAGTGAATGTAAGGTGGATTCTATTGAACGGGGGCTGAGGCAAAAGAAAGCTGTAAAAATTGGGCTGTAAAAAAAATATTTGTGCGGCTGGGTGTTTTTTGTGACATTGATATTCGCCCCTACTTGTGGAAAAGGAGTCAAAGTTCACATTTCTATTATTAAAACCAAGTGAAGGAAACACCAAGTGTGAATACATATACAGCAAGTCCTCGCTTAACGACGAGGTTCCGTTGCAACGACCCCCGTCGTTGAACGAACCCCCCCTCCCTCCCCATTGACCGACAACTTGGCTGACACATAGCGTCAGGCCTATTAATGAAGTCATGTGTTATCTGCAATCTCGGCACTTATTCTCTTTATTTCGGCTTATACAGATTGGACTTATATAATAATTTGTACTCGTGTGGAAGACACGAAAACATGTGCGCAAACAAGTCCGACACGGCAATCTCGGCACTAGGAAGGTTATACGCGCGTCATAACTTCGAGAGATTTTTGTTAAACGAATATCGGACCGGTCGTGACGGCCGTCGTAACTCCGAGTCGTCGTTAAACGAGTACGTCGTTAAGTGAGGACTTGCTGTACTCAGAATTTCCGTTGTACATGTTTAAATGAACTCGGTGGTGCATTGTGTATAGATAAGACCTCTTTAACATTTAGAGTTGTTCATAGATAAAAACCAGTTTATTAGTATGGGGTAAAAAGTGTTGAAATAGGAGCTGATCCTCGCAGTAGGGCAGCTAAAGAAAATGCAGCAAACGACATGCCAGAGAAGAGCGTGACTGATAACAAGGCCTGTATTGGTCAGGGAATTATGTGAGGAAGAGAAATTCACTCAGGCAACTCGCAAAAACACCTGTAAGGAAACATTTCGTGTATTGCAAAAAATGATTAGTTTGTTAGATTTTTTTGCCTCTGTTTATTCATGTTTTGGGGGTAATACAGTGTCAGCCACTTAAGCTTGAAGAGGATCGCTGTATTACTCCTGGTCATCTTCAACTCACTTTAATTTTACTCAAAATGGATTACATATACTCTTACCGTTATTTAATAATTCAAAATATCTTTTCGGATGACTCAAGTTTGAAGGAGTTTCATTTTTACGTCATAGTCATGTCAGCCTTCCGCAATGCGGGCCGAGTTAGGCCGTGCTTAGCCTTACTCCCAGAAGTTCTTTACCTTGGCCTAAAACGATTATTCTTAACACATAATAATAATAATTATGACACCATGAAGAAGGTTCCCTTCCTGAAAATCTCCTGTAGTCTTTGATAACTGGTCGCAACAGGGTTTTTTTAGAATCGTATACTACATATGGGTAGTGTGTACGGATACGTGTGCGTGCGCGTGTCACTATACGCCTACATGTTAAGCGAATGGGTGAGCCAAAAATCGTAAATGCAAACAGAGATCTGTCAAAAGTATCAGCGTGGAATAGTTGTTTTTGGCACCCCAAGAGTATCCACTTGTTCGTGCCGTGTGGGTAGACATTGGCCTTTTCTGTAATATAAAATTTGTTTGCTACAAGGATGAACACCCAAATCCGCCCCTTCCACACACACACTTTGTATGACTTTGAACAAATTGAGAAATGAAATCTATTTCATTCCATAGCACAAGACTACACAAATGTCTTTGTCTGGAGGTCTTCCAAGATCCATTTCGAAAGATTTCAGCCAAGATAACGTTAGGACCATTCCACAAAAAAAGGACTAAAAGTGGTTTCCTCGTCTTAATGAACGCCATCTCTAAGCAGAGTTGCCATATTGTCCGTTTTAATTAAGTTTAACCTTGGAACGTTATGTTGAGTAGGTGCTAGATGAGGTAAGGTTTAGGAAGAATGGTTACATTGAAGCGTCTCGTCTGTCGAAGTTTTTCCAGATTCTTTTATCCATCAGTGTAAAAGGAATGGATCAACAAATACAATGGCTTACGATGTGACCGAAAGTTGGATTTGGGTTGAGAGACACAAACAGGGAAAGTTAGGTCAGTGTATAAGAGGGGTTTGTAAAAGGAAACAAATATATATAAATTAGGGTGACTGGGGTCAGTAGGAGATGAAGAATATGGTAGAATCGATTCAAGAAGACCTAATTTTTATTTCTGTAATCTCTGGATTGCTTTAGATGGATTCTTTTCTACAATTTAAAGGCGACCATGTTTACAATGCTATGATGCCCATTCACATATGGGATATGGGCTCATTTTTCTCCAACCCATGTTTATGCATGGGTTGGTAAGCCCCTATTATATGAGTCAAGTAAAATACAAGATGTCGAGTTCCTGAAGCTGATAGAAGAAGAGGGGTGGGGGCGCCTCTCACCCATAAAATCCGCTAACAGGATCTACTGAATTTAAAGGCTCTTACGTCACATTCATTATTACTTTTAGCCATTAGAAGTCCGTTATTACAACAGGTAAAATTCACCGATTTTGAGATGGCCTTAAACAATTTTCCAAATTTTATAACTCACGCTTCATAATTTTAGTTCTGGCGTCACAAATCCATCGTTGTTCACAGGCTCTGAAAAAATGTCGAGGATTATTTCACGAATAGTATTATTCGCTTATCTCAGATATTGGATTTCGTGACCGGGACTTTGTGTAAATGACTACAACGTCGGGCCATTCACTGTGAAATTGGGGATTATCTGTTGTTGTCTTGCATTAAAGCTTCAGCTATTTTCAGAATTTTATCGATGGTCGAGACATCCTCGCTGGGACATTGAGATGCACTCACGTACAGGTAATTAAGGAAGACCGAAAAGCCTTCAAGCTGTTTTCACGCTACGAAGGTTTGCACCTGTTGGTCGAAAACTTCGACATTATGAAATAACTTTTTATCGGAAGATGAAACAGACTTTGAGGATTACTTTAGTCAGATTTTATCCTCGATTTATATCCTATTTCTGGTTCATATGTACTAAGGATTCATAGCCAGGGTCAAAACAACCTATAGCACTCAACGGCAAATCCAACCATATATATGGCTTTACTTAGCTGATGGTGGGAAACAAGGTTTCCCACCATAATATACACTAGTGTGAAGAAGGGTTAAGAAAGAAACAAACAAGAGTGAAAAAAAAACGTGCAGGTAATTGCGGTAAACCGCTTCCTCCCATTCCGTACTTGAGATCAGACGACACAACATTGAAGGCCAAAAAAATCTTTTAATGGACGGGGAAATGTTAATTGGAATATTATTATCACGTCTCGATTATTATTAAATCTTCTCATGCTCGTTACTTCTCTCGTAATTTTGTTACAACGAAAATGTCATCGTCGGTGACACTTTCCTGACTTTTCTCAATAAAATAAATACAACGAAGTGAATTGAAAATAATTCATTGATAAAAGAGGAAAACAAATCCGCATAAACCAAAATAAGAAGAAAAAGGAAGATAAAGTATAAGCGGCATCTAAACGTAGGTGACTTTTGGACCCCAACTAAGCTAATCAGCAATTCAACCAGACCCATGATGGGTCAGTTCTAGAACTCAATAGACAAGTTCCTCCTATGAAAGAACCTAGGAACTGCTAAATATCATAACATAGGAGTAAAACATTATCTAAAGCTGAATAGAACTTATTATTTAGATATAAGTAAAAGCGCACATGCGCGTTAGGCGATTGCAGTTCAAGAACTTGATAAATAAGCACCCCGTAAAAGAATCTACCTACGAACTGTAAACCAGAACCATGAAGTAATACCTTCTTAAGTTGAATATAACTTATCCTGCAGATATTAGGGAAGCTACGCGTTCATAAAGTCAGTTCTAGAACTTAATATACAAACTATAAATTACTTAACACTGTAAATCAGAATCTAGGAGTACATTTTTCATCTGAAACTACAAAAAACTTGTTCTTTAGGCTATGGACACAGCTACGTGCTTGTAAAGTCGGTTCTAGAACTTAATAAACAAATAGCAATAAGAGAATCTAAGAACTCTAAAATCAGAACATAAGAGTAATACGAGTATAATCTCTGAAATCCATTAGTTTGGTGGAGATCTTTATCGATTGCCATTTAAAATAATACTTTATTCCGTACTTTGCAATATCTTTGGGTCATGCAATACTTGGGCATAATGTAAGAGGTATTTTAATCATCTTTTCATAATTTCAATACCTTCTCTGAGTTTTTGGCCAATAATATGCAATTTTAAGAGGTATCAAAATTTGTTTAAATATCTTAATTATGTTGTTTTTCGGTTTAAAGGAAATAATCAATATGTATTTAATCTTTGATCTCCCTCCCCCATTTGGAGTTCGGTGGCAAGTCTTAGTCTTCGATTGCATTTGACATGTTTTTTGCCTTTCATTCCTTTGCTATCGTCTACGTATTTCTTATTTTTGATTTATGCGGACTACGGTGTGTTGTTTCCACTGCTATTTTTATATTCATTCAGGGACTCTTTGTGCACACCATTCGTATGCCAATCACCTCTTAAAATATTTTAAAGCTATTCACAAATTCGAATGGATTGGATGTTGTTAAGTTCCCATTCAAATGTCAATGTTCCTTATGCATGAATAGGGCAATTTAGAAGGAGGAAAGTTGACGGATAAAGTTCATTGCCATGAGGGATTCAATCGAACGTCCTATCTGAATTCAAGTGGTTTGAGAGACAGGCTTATTGCATAAGGAGGGAGTTTGAAGCGACTTCAAGGCACATAAATCCCTCGCATTTTCTTGTCGGTTTTGTACCACAAAGAACATCTAAGGGAAACAGCAAGTAGAGCTATCGCTAGCATAGTGAATACGGCGTTAGATTTCTGACATCAAGGCGGGGGTTTAATCCCAGTAAGCACGGACGCAAAATTTTCAGGGGTGTCATAGGCTGGTGGCCCATTCGAGGATACACTGATAGTCGCCTCGCGGGGGTGACTATCATCATGCACATATCGAATCACCTTTATCATTTTACTTCCTGCCTTCCCAACATAACATACCCACTCTAGTCTGTTACTAAACCCTGTAGGTGGAGTACTAGTACTCCATCTAATCATATCCACATACCCCTGGGGCAAAGAGGTATTCTACCATCACCGGTGAGTGTTAAAAACAAAATACGCCCCCCCCCCGCGCCGTCAAAAAGGACTAGTCTATAGTCTTTGGGGGCTTACTAGTGATTGTGATTCTGATCTTGATGTGCATTTCATTTTTCGGTCAGGGGATCTCGTCCTTGATGCGATGGACGTATGGCGCCACTTACCTACTAAAGCAATCAGATGTGAAAATGCACGGCTTAGGCAATGCGCTCAGATCGAACAGCTAAGACAACATAACGACAAACAATTCTAAACGTGGTTAAAAGGGCAAAGGGGAATAAATGGATAACAAGAGAATAGAGAGAACAAAAGTAAACTTCTACGATAGATTTGTCTTTGCTGATATTGGTACTGAGGGTAAAATTACAATTTATAACGTTTGTTTTAGTGAAATACTTAAATCCTTATACCCTTAAATAAAAATGCAAAAAAGACGGACTTTCTCCAACTGGAGGCAAAATGTGGAAAATTCTCTTTTTATTTTGTGTGTCGCAGAAAATAAGTCCTAAACAAGGGAGTTGCTTCACATGTTAGCGAATAAATTTCAAGGGGATGTTTTTTTTTGTATTGAAATATTTTGTAGCAACAAAGTAAATCATTTTGACATTGGAAGCAATTTGTAATTGATTGATGGGTTATAGAGCACCGTGTTTCTTGTGTTGAATGTTTTTTTTTAGGTCTAAGTCTTCTACAGCAGTTCAGGGTAAATTTAGACCGGTAAAATCCCCGTGAGTGCTCTAATAAAACACAATAATGCCATTGAAATTCAAACTCCGATCTACTAGTTCAGCTAAGAACAGTAAAGTTTCAGGTCGTTCAACAAGTGCCTAGTGTTTTTCGCATATTGCACTTCCTTAAGTTACATCCCCCAAATAGTCCAAACTACCGTTACTTTGCAAGTGAAAAGCCATGATTTTTTTTCTTAATTTTAGGAGCCTATCTGGCGACTACCCACTTGAGCATAAGTCGCCATGATGGGTTCAAGAACTTCATTATCCTAAGGCAACGGTTTGGTGCGCAGTTTTATCATTTAAGTTACTGGGATCTGGCTATTTGAGGACGGCAACAGAGTTACGCTTAATGTCAATCCAGAGCGCTACAGAGATTTAATTGGCAACCTGCGTCCTAAACTTTAAGAGCTCGAAAACTGCCATGAACTGCGATACCAATACTACGGTGCAACCTCCCACACCGCTAGACAGAGTATACAAGTTTCGCGACACACATTTCTTTTGTCATCAAGAAAGAAAACCTCCAAGAATTGGGATTACTTGGTATATATAAATTTTCTGTGAACATCCAAAATAAAATGTCATTAATGACAACGATTTCAATAACCAGTGAAACACCCATTTTGAGAATTGAGCCTAATGACTAGCAAGAGAATTAGACCCACATTACTGGGTATCGTAATTAAGGATCTTGCAAGGAGACATTTATATAAATGGGAAAAAGAAATAAAATCTCTAAGCTTGAAGGGAAATTAGTCGATGGAGGCTGCGGGGTTTTTGTCATAAAAGAATGACGAATGGGACTAAACTATTAAAACGGGTAGATCCCACATACAACTTTTAAAAAGGGACTAAGAATTACAAGAACGTATGCTACCAGTGAAACAAGGCATTTCAATAGTACCCGAATATTAAAATACAATCCTTTTATAGGGAAACAAAGACCATTCCATCTATACCTTCCACACAAAATGCGTCCATATAAAATGTTCCCATAAAATGCTTCCTTAAAATGATTCCACACAAAGTTCTTCCACATAATAGTTCAACACAACATGCTTCCCCACAAAATGTTTCCACGCAAAATACTTCTACACAAAATGCCTCCACAAAAATGCTCGTAAAATGCTTCTACACAAAATGCTTCCACAAAATACTTACACAAAAAGGTTAAACACAAAATGCTTCCACAAAAAATTCTTCCCCATAATGGTTTAACACAAAATGCTTCCACAAAGTTTTTCCACACAAAAGTTTACACACAAAGTGCTTCCATAAAATGTTTCCACTAAATACCTCCACACAATCCGTAAGACGCAGAGTTAACATTTAAAGAGATCGCTTATTTTTGCCTCACTTGCGTCGTTGCTTTTAATGTCATCAGAATCTAAGCGATGTTATCTGGGTCTGGGCACCCAAAGCATATGTACATAGCTCACCATTTCCTAGATGAAGTCATTCTAAAAGAAATTTGAAGCGTTCTGTCATAGTAATATGAAAGCAATGAGCGTAATGAGTGAGACGTACACCTCGTGACCTCGATGGTCACGATAGGTTAAAAATAGTTGTAAATTATTTGCGATCCATTGCATGTGTAACATTTACTATCGCCGATAAACATTTAGTTTTCCTATTCTTTCTTTTTTTCATCTAATATCGTTTCCTGGTTCTTAATGTCCTTTTAGCTTTAAAAATACCACGTCAAATTAATTAAAAACATTATCCAATTTGGAGATTTCAGGATTGTAGCACTCCTGTTTACTGCCTGCTCCCAATTCCCTTTTTTCTGACATCATATTACATGCTTCTTCCCAACATCAACAAACAAAACCTAGTGTTCGCCATTCTTAAAACTACGGAGCTAAATACGAACGGTCTAATTTTCTTCCTCTTTGTAGTAGAGGACCGCGAATTGAAATACCTAAATTGTCCATGTTGTAGCATATATATATATATAAATATATATATATATATATATATATATATATATATATATATATATATATATATATATATATATATATATATATATATATATATATATATATATATATATATATATATATATATATATATATATATATATATATTAACATGATTAAATATAAATGTAGAGTCATTCTAGAGATTGGGGAAAGAAAGGCATCAAAGAATTGAAAATTTGAGGGCTCCAAATTTACATGTTTGTAAAACTTTTATGGGACATAAAAAACTTTCCGCGACATATCATATTATGGAAATGACAATAAATTTATAACCATCTCATCTTATATCTTGCAAAATGAACCCCTGATTGACATAGATTTTTTATGTTTATTTGGCGATTCTAACCAAAATTTTCTTATAACTTGGGCCTACAAAGATAATACTCAAATGTCCATTTTTATGCAGCAAAGTTCATCCCTTTCTTAATGCGGTAGGCACTGAACTGACTGCACTTCGTAAGTTAGGACCACACGTAAATGCAATGGGATTCAAACCTGTCTTGTCCCTTACACAAGTCAAAGATCTTAACCACCTGATAA
The DNA here is from genome assembly GCA_963969495.1 of Ceratothoa steindachneri. NCBI lineage: Eukaryota > Metazoa > Arthropoda > Malacostraca > Isopoda > Cymothoidae > Ceratothoa > Ceratothoa steindachneri. The sequence continues at coordinate 95,862,621 of OZ018332.1, forward strand.
GATCATCCACGCAACGAGCCGATAACTCACCTTTTGAATTTTCCTCCGTCGCGGGCGAGGAAAGAAAAGAAAAAAATAGAGAATGCCAAAATATGATTTAATACGAATTACCCATCAAATTTAGGAATATCGAAATTTTCATTTCGAAAAATAAACGCAGTCCTTTGTGGGCTGAGGACTTTACGTGCTTGCAAGTATTATATTGCCTTAATATTCGGGTACTAGTAAAATGGATGCTAAATAAGCCAGTGTGTAATGATTTTTTAGAATTTTCTGGATATCGGATTATGGAGTTTGTCAAACTTTGTGGACTTAGAATTAAGAAGATTAAAGAAAAACGACAAACTTCAAGCCACTAATATAGAGGGTTAGATTTGAAGAGCTAGACGTTGGAATTGACCAAAGTGATGTTTCCTAAGTTGTCGAAGATAAACTTTGATTAAAAATCGAGAAATAATGATGGATGTAAGATGCGTACATGTAATTTAATCAACCCCACTCAATTAAGTACGCACCGTTTGACTGTTTCAACTCGTAATTAGGTTGTTTAATGTGTTCATCGCCTTTTCTCAGTAGATGCGCTAGCCAGGTGAAAGGAGGAGAAGGAAGAGGAGAATAATGAGCAGAAGAAAAGGCTAAGCGACCTCCCCCCCCCCAAAAAAAAGGTGAACAAATCCATGCAGAACAAATAGTTGCATAACATGGGTCATGAACTCTCAACGCCTGGGTCGGAATGACTATTTCGGTTAACTTCAGGAACAAGTCCAAAAAGTATAGAGACTTGAACTATGAATTTATTTACAGACAACTGGGTAATCGGGCTTTGAAAGATGCCTTACTTAGTATTCGACTTGAGATAGATTTTATCTCTTATGATCTTTGCCAACATTCTTGCACATATACATAAACTCTTTCTTTCTCTCTCCAGAGACTTCATGAATTAAAACATGACTGTTGATCGATTGATTCCGCCTTACCGGCCAACTGTCGCCGAAAAGAGATTGTTTATTTTCCCCCATTTTTTCATTGCAGTTTTGAAGCCGGAAAAGGCAAATGAAGCGTGAACAGTTCAGGTATTTACTTTTTCGTCACAGAGTAATTATTCTCGCGAGTTTATTCACCTCCCAGGATTTCTTCTTTGTTTTGTTTTTTTAGGTTCACCCATCGTGTGGTAAATAATCGTTCCAAATACTGGTTCCTGTGCCCTTGTTGCTGGTCGCCACAAAGGTTCTTCAGGGGCGAAAAAGCAGAAACTTATTTCCAAAAACATTTATTTCATAACTTTATGTTATCTAAATAGATTATTGAAGGACGAATTAATATCACATTACTCTAAATGTGCATGTGTACATTTATAGTACACAAGGCCGTGTTTTGTGTTTACATCAGAACGTGGAACCCTTCCTATACCCATCAGAAATGCTGTTTCCGCTGAAATTAAACCCAATTCTTGATATTTTTGTCTTTCTCCGATGGACAAAAAATGAGTGTTCTAAAATGATTGTTCGTCACTTTAAGTGTCACATTAGGAGGGTTTTATGATGATTTTGAGCCGCTGAAAGAGAGAATCCTTGTGTTTACTTATGAGAATGATAGAAAAAGGTGTGTAAGGCGGAGGGGGGGGGGGGGGTTGTAGTAGAAAAATATTTGTTTTCATTCTCGACTTTAAGTTTTTCGTGAACTCAAAAATGACACAAATACGACTCAAAATGGGCGTTAATTCTTCTAAAATATTTTAAGATGGCAAATTTACTAAGGATGTCGGACTCATAAAAAAAAACACAAGGATATTACATGGAAATCAATACCATTCTCATTTTCTTTATTGTGACCGAAGCTTGTGGAAAGAATTGTCCTAAACGAGGACCCCAACAGCGCAACATTGTAACGATAGGATTACGTAGTTATCAACAAGAGCATTTCAGCTAAAAGTTCTTGAAGAGTGTAGGAAGGAGTCGTAAATAAAGTAGTAAAGTTAGGGGAAGTGGAAATGTGTACGGTACATGACCAGAGTAGCCTTATGTTCAAAGGTTCAAGTAATCCAAACAAATCATCATCTCTTTCCTTTTAAGTGTTTGTCACTATCGTCTCTTTACTTTTATTTTTTGGTCACTATTTTCTTTGTGTCCGTAAAATGTCTGTCCTTTTAATTGTTAGTCACTATCATCTATGTTCTTTAAAGTATTGTCAGGATAATTTTTGTCTTGTTAAGTGTTTATCACTATCATGTATGTCCTATTAAGTGGCGGTCCTTATCATGTATGTCCTTTTAAGTGTTTGTCACTATATCTTTGTCTTTTAAAGTGTTAGTCACTATCATCTATGTTCTTTTAAGTATTGTCAGGATTATTTTTGTCCTGTTAAGTGTTTATCACTATCATGTATGTCCTATTAAGTGGCGGTCCTTATCATGTATGTCCTTTTAAGTGTTTGTCACAATATCTTTGTCTTTTAAAGTGTTAGTCACTATCATCGCTGCCTTTTTAAGTAATGGTGACTATAATCGCTGCCCTTTCAAGTGATAGTCACTATCATTTGTTCTTTTAAGTATTGTTCACTATCATCTTTGTCCTTTTAAGTATTGGTCACTATCATCTTTGCCCTTTTAACAATTGGTCACTATCATATTTGTCCTGTTATGTGTTGGTTGGTCATTATCATCTCTCCCCTTGTAAGTGGTGGTCACTATCATCTTTGTCCTTTTATGTATTAGATACTATCATCTGTGTCATTTTAAGTATTGGTCACTATCTCATTATCATATCTGCCTGTTTAGGTATTGTCACTATCATCATTGTCCGTTTAAGTATTGGTCATTATCATCTTTGTCCTTTAATTGTTGGTCACTATCATCTTTGTCCTTTTAAGTGGTGTCAATACCACCTTTATAATATTACCCTCGCCTGACTTGGCTCGGATTGACCTGACCTACTTGACTTTTAAAAGGGGGTGGCAGTAAGGAAGGAGGGCGAGACTTGGTTTTGCAGCCAGCCTAACTTTGGAAGGCGCAGAACACAGGACGGAGAACTGCTCTGACCCTCCACCCATCACCCGTCCTTTTGAGCAAGCCACCAGGGCTGCTTAGATACAAGAAAACAAAAAGACACCCTCAATCCCAAAGGGCAAAAAGGACTCCCTTTTAAGGGTACCACTAAACTGAATGGAAACACTGCTCCCGATAAAAGCGAAGGTAAGTCACATCGTGTGTGGTAAGTCGCTGGGTGGTGTCCTGATTCGAGTCGACTATTCGGTGGCTGCCATACGCTTTGGATGGCCGTCGTTCGGATCCCACGTTAAACTATAGATCCACTAAATAGAAGTAAAAAAAAGGTATCTTAAATGAAGAAAGATGAGTTGTAAAAGCCCTACACGATTCCTTTTCCTTGTGGCAAAAGCTCATGCAAGACCGAGACCAGGAAATGGACTTGCCATCTGAAGGATTATCAACAGATTATTGTACAGATTATCAACGGGTTTAACCCGATGAATGAAGGCCTGATTTTAGCTTGAACTGGTGTACGGCACATATTTCAGTGGGTCCAGGATCAGTGGTAAATATATTTAAAAATCACCCAGAATCGGCACATCTTAGAGGAAACTGAAATAAAGGGGAAGAAAAACTGATGAACTTCCTGACATCCGAAGACATTGAACTCGTCAAATCATCCAGATCATTAGGAAAAAAGAGTAGCAAGGATTTGAAAGGCGCGCAAGTGCCTTAAAAGACCTTGCGAACCATGCCGAGGTGCTTTATTTAGGGTCCCTAAGCTTTCTAATACTTTTTATCTAAAGTACAAAAATAATAAAATTGGACAGTACAGATGAAGACTCTCCCTACCCACCTCTCGCGCCTCCCGGGCATGGATAATGAATTATTGAAAAAACAGACAAAACCTAATTGAGGTGAAATAACACACCCAAGGTTATTTTATATTAAAGGCTTAGTTTAAACCCTACTAAGTTTCCTCTAAGAAATATATAAATAATAATAAACAATTTTAATGATATACATAAAAATGAATATTGCAGGCCGCCCATAATTTATATATTACATTGTAACTTAGCTTAATTTTTAGTCACGAGCGACTCTACATCTCACTATGTCGGTTGGTCGGTCCCTGTTTTGCATTTTTTTGTTTTTGTAATAACGTCATAACTATTCGGCCGATTCTAACGAAATTTGAAAATCTTATGTTGTTTTACATTATCTTTCGAATGCTATAATTGCCAAAGTCCTCCCAAGGTTAACCCGGGAATTATTTTGTTTTGGCAATAACATCATAACTATTGGGCTGATACACTGCTAGAATATACTAGGCTATAATATGCTATACTCTGTTAAGCAAGCCTAGAATATGCTATACTCTGCTAGGCAAGCCTAGAATAGGCTATGCTATGCTAAGATATAATGTACAAAGGTAAAATATACTATGCTAATTTAGGCTATATAATGCTATGCTAGGATAGCATATAGTATGTTAGGCTAGATAATACTAAGCTATGCTTGGCTAGGATATAATAGGATAGTATAGGCTATACTTCTCTAGGATAGTTAATGCTAGGCTAGACAGGGCTATAACATGCTATGCTAGGGTAGGCTATAGTATAATAGGTTATGCTAAGTAATACTATGTTCGACTACGATAGGCTAGCTAACCAAGGCTATAATAGGCTAAGCTATACAAGGTTATTCTAGTCTAGGGCATGGTATGCTATACTAGTCTAGGCTATAATATGATACGCTTGGTTTTATTATGTTAAGTGTGGTTATGCTAGGATAGGCTATAACAAGCTAGCCTATAGTATGCTAGGTTAGGCTATCGTATACAAGGATAGATTGGCTAGGCTATAGTAGCCTATTCTAGCTTGGCTATACTAGGTTAGGCCCACGCATGCAATGCTAAGCCATACCTGGTTAGGCTAGGCTAGTCTATAGTAAGCTAGGCTACACTAGACAATGCTACGCTAGGCAAGGCTATACTAGGCTAGGCTAAGCTAGGCTATTTTATAATATGCTAGGTTAGATTAGGGTCTACTAAGCTAGGCCAGGCTATGCTAGGATACGACAGGCTAAGCTATACTAGGATACGATATGCTAGGCTATACTAAGCTAGACTAGGTTAGACTCGGCGCAGCCAGGCTATTCTATTTTAGGCTAGGTTCTAACGAAATTTGAAACCCTTATGTTGTTTTACATTCTCTTTCGAAAGATAGGATTGCCAATCTCCTCTCAAGGTTAGTCCGTTTTGAAGGTCATAAATCAGAATAAGTGAGAGCACGCGACTTTTTGGTCAGCAGACCTTGTTTTTACTCAATTTAGACCACTTCACGGTTTCGTAGAGTCCAATTCTTGATTAAGACCTTTCGATCCATACAACTGAGCCACACAAGTCATATTCCAATAGGATAAGTTTCTGATAACTTCATTTAACCTTTATTAAATGTAGCTAGAGTCATACTCGAATCCATTTCCTCCGACAGTTGGGTTGAGACATTAACTATTTTGTGTGAGAAAGTTTTTCCACATAAACCAGTTCTAATTTTTTTCTAAACAAGTTTCAGACCATTGTTAATATACAATTTCTATTGAATTTAAAAGAGATGCAATGGCCTAGATTCTATTTCTAAAAAAATTATAAGCTTCAATTAATTTACATCGCATACATATAATTTCTAAGCTGAATAGGTTCAACCTTTTAAGGCACGTCTCATAATTGTGATTTCTTATAGCGATGGAATTAATTTTGTATTCTGGCTTGGACTTTTTCCAATCTTTCAATATCTTTTCTCAAATATAAGTGGCCAAAACTGTGCACACAGGACTCTAGCTCAGGCCTTACATCACTCTATTTGGGAAGAGAGAGAGAGATACATACATTCACATACACAATGAGCAAGATCGAAAGGAAAAAAAACATCAATACTATTTATCACCGTGGTTTAATCAAATACTTAACAATCACTCCAATTCTAGTATGATACTGGAACGGAATTCACTAATCATCATCATCATGATGAGATCATGAGACCATTATCATGAGATCTGGGCCATCAATTAACCATCATGATGAGATCTGCGCCATCAATTGACCATCATCATGAGATTTGTGCCATCGATTAACCATCATCATGAGAACTGTGCCATCAATTAACCATCATAATGAGGGCTGTGCCACGCATCCCATATCAATTTCAACTATGTGCCCTGTCTAATTAAAATCAAAAGTAAACCAATAAAAAAGTATTCTGCACATCCATACCATTTCACAATATTCTAAATTAATAATTTGAAAATAGTTTTATCGAAGGGTTGAATAGCTTTTAAGTATAGACCATCTTTGATTCGTGAATAATCAGCAGATATTAAACCTATCATATCCTGTTTATTGGTATTTCGTTTCATTCACTCCAAGTGAAGAAGCGAGTCGTCATAAATGTTGCCTCTGTTTATTGAAGGAGACATGAATTGAATGCCATTTCGTAGGATTTTCAGTTTCATCGACCCGACACATCCTTGAATTCAAGCTTCATCTGAGGTGTTCTTAGCAACGGGTAATTTCGATGGCTACATTTCAATGGCGATAATGGCGCCTGATCTATCGATTAACCGATACATTATTATCTGTCAACTTATGAGAACGAAAGCAGAAAATGATGTCACCTGCAGGCAGGATATCTTTCGGTGGAGTTGAGGGGGAGGGATCCAAAGGATATAAGGAGAGTTAATAATAATGAGGAAATTATATTTAAGGTGATGAGGTTTGTTCAAGTGACCCGAGTGAATAAGTGTAGTTCTTTAGAAGCACCAGAATAAACATGGGATCCTCGACTGACGATGATATGTCGTAAGCTAAAAAAGCAGGTCTGATTTTAAGGAAGGCTAAAACAACACATAAAATATACAAATAATAATAATTATCTTAATTAAAAACATCATCGTATATTATTCTCGTATATATTTATTTCTTTACAAGAGTAATCGTTTGACCTAAAACGTGTGGAGGTCAGTTGTGTGTAACTCAGGGAATATCTAATACAAAATGAAGCCAAAATATCGTTCGAGGACGCGTACCTGTTTTAGTTGCAGTTCGATGCAGCACACCGATGGACGACTTTGAGCTATTTAGCACACTGAATGTCGTCCTTTATTTATAAACCACAGATCAGCCCAACGCCCCTCCCCTATGATTTATAGGGTCAAACGTCGCACACATGACCAAATGTCATAAATAATCCTCACTTACGAGATTAGCCAAAGTCCCAATTTGGATTACTTATGATATTCTTAAGTGAAAATGTATTTGATTATCTTGGAGTGAAAAAATATATTTGATGATCTTTGAAACAGTTGCTTACGCGTACCACTGGTGCATTGGTGCAAGAGTATGGAATTAATTTTAGATCAGTTAATTATTAATTTCCGTCTACGTTATAGATTTTAGAACTGAACGTTACATTTTGTGAATAATATTTGTGGTTATTCATTTAAGTGAGCAAAATGAAGGTCAGAACATCTTTTTCTCTCAACAAAATTGGAACATAAGAAGTGATGATATACAGTATGTACAAAGAATGCCACGAGGATATGGCGAAACCCGAGAAATAAATGCGAGTTTTTATTATTTATCATTACTTGCGCCGCAATCCCTTCCTCTGGGCCTGGACCACGACCAGAAAATGAAATTCGCATAAAGATCAGCGTGTAAATGATTGACCGACCTGTGCGTACCAAAGACCGGTCCTTGTTGGGAGGGATATGAAGAACAGTACTCCTGTGTTTCTTCGACTAACCAGTGATTTTGTGAACAGTTGGTGGCCCAAGGGAGAGCCTATCATTTCACCTAAAGGGAATGTGGTTTTGAAACCTCTTTGATGAGTTTTGTAGAAGATTAATACGTTGTGAATGCGAGAAAGGAGGTGGAAGTGACAGCGGTGTTGAAATTGGCGGGAGCTTCCTACCTACGCTATTTTTTTTCCTTTCTCCTTGGGACTCGAAACCTGTACTCAAGTAAATCCACCGTTTGATTCTATGGGCAACGAGAGCTTCATCAATGTATCTTTGGATTCTTGAGTTTATATTTATTATACACATATTGATGAGTTCCCGTACATTCGTTGGCAGATTGGCGAATTCAGCCAAGTTCTGCCTCTCGCTTAGTAGACCCCCCCCCTCCCCCTCATCACTCTTCCTCCCTTTTTAATCTAAACGTATGACGATTCTAAATACTTTCACCGCGAGATGTTCAAGACACAAGAAGCGCTTGTCCCCATTCATCCTACGTTAACCTATATTGATAAACGGCATGTAATGAATTGAGGAAAAAAAATGAGCCATTTTTCTTTTCATTCTTGTCTACAAACCCTTTCGTATAACCATGAATTCAACACCTTCGTATATCTATCTTCCTTAGCGCCACACGAAGCTACATAATATCTTTTAGTTTCGTTCATCTTTAGCGATGAGGTCACGGCAGAGGTATTTATCTTTTTACACGCCTTCTCCTAAAAAATGGTTTGAATGGGACATTAATCCAGTTTTATGCTGACAGGTGCAGTCTCGTTGGTTTATGTTACATAGCATTGAGTAACTAACCTATTATGGTATGTAGTAAAATGTAAAGTTTCTACATACGCTGATACCCTGTACGCCTTTCTCTTGTTTTGGGACACGTATAGTACCACTTGCATTCTCTAAGAAAATTTTGATCTCGATTAGAATTCTGGGTTGCTCTGCAAGGTCGGCCTCATACGGAATTCTAATGCAAGCTTAATCATCATCATCATCATCATCACCATCACTAACTATAATTTAAGAAGGGGATTTTTTTTAGTATTTGAATAATAATTTCATCTTAGCTTGCTTATGACATATTTTTTGAAAGTTATTTCAAATAATTCTTTTATAATATCAAAAAACAAAATGGTGAAGTTCAGAAATAAATATAAGTATCAAAATTTTGTGACCTTTTTAAAACCCAGAGAATTACAAATGGTGAAGTTTAGAAAATTTATTTTTATATATCTTCTTCTATGACTATATTTTAGCAACGTGATATTTTGAAAGGGGGAAAATTATGTTTAGAGTTCCTTTTAAAAATTATTATAATTGGCGAAGTTCAGAAAATTTATAAAAATTTAACCATGGCTGCTTTTTTTGAGATCTTAAATTTTAATCTTAGTAGCGAAGCTATTACCTGGTTTAATCTATATTTTCCATTTATGATATGTGACCTGCACCTTTTCTCTACCCAAAGCATAACAATGGTCAATGAACGCATGACCAAGGCACTACACCTAGTAGATTGATTTAAAATGCAAGTTGAAGCAATTTTTAGATAAAATGAAACTCATAATGAATAAATTAAACTAGAAAAAAACCTGAGAGATATTTGGAAAAGAGATAAATTCAGATAAAAATAATGAAATTTATCGTTTCAATATGATGTGATTGCATTCGACAATAAGTTTAGTATCGACATATACGTCAGAAAATAAAGTGAGAGATTGAAAATCTGTATTTTATATCTCATTTCTACGTCTTAAAGAAAAGAAAATAATCGATAAGATTTGAATCATCACTATACAAAATCAGAGATCAAATGTTCGCGTATTTGTCTGAAAGCAATGCGGGCATTCAAGAGCATACATAAAGACACGTACATAAAGGCACATCTAATTATTCATGGGTTCTTTTAATTGGTTTAGGGTCTGCCAGTTTAATTAATAACTCTTGCGGCAGTCAACTTCCATCTTCCTTTAGTCTTGTAAACCGCTCAACTCTAATGACTCTATCACGGTTTTCGAAGCCTCTTCTCATTTGTACATAAAGGAAATAACAAATTAGGCTCTGAGATGTTTCTTGCTATATCTCTTATGATAATAGGTAGGGAGAACCGGCATCTTTTATTTAAGCTGAGTTATTGTATATGTTAGGCCTAATTTGCGTCTCGTGGGTACCTTATAGATACTCATTCAATACACGGACTCAATTTTGAAAAGAATTCGTAAGATGTCGGGAGAGTAACAGATGGTAGAGACTACTGAGTGAGTTGTACATCAAACGTAACCCCTATATTCTTCCTTATTGGGAATAAATAACAAACATGGGGGTTCTAAATTTGCCTTGGGGTTTATTTTTCGTCGCTATGTATGTCGGACTTATTGGGCATTTCATTGTTTCTCCTAATTTCTCTCGTCTCCCTCTCTGAATCCCCACTTAAACAAAGCCACCATTTCATTGTTTTTTTGCTCTCCATTCCCCCTCCCATACGAAAGGATGGCGTTGTCATTTTTTCCCCTTCAGCTTTATGAATAAGTCGACGTTGTGATGTTTTGAGTTAATTAGTTATTAACGTTAAAAAAATACGTTCAGCTTTCGAGGGAAACAATGAGGTTCAAGAAATTGTCCCTGGCAATTTGTATATTCTGTCTTCAAGAAACGTTGCGAGCTTCACGCTACAGGGTGACTCACATGTGCTCTTAGAAATGTTATGAATTCAAGGAGTGATGATGAAATCCATTTACAAAAGAAGCATTTTAATGTTAGGATGAGCCAAGGCAGATATATAGCTAATAATGGGCAGAGATAAAGAAGGCTTTAGTCATCTGACAGAACAAAGAGGCTTAATGTTAGGTTGAAGTAGGCATTTACAACGATATTTAAGACATATTTAATGTTGAGAATATGGATTATGTGACAATTTAAGAAGGCAACGATGCATCTCGGGTTGTTAGCATAACCTTAAAATTTGGCATGTTGCAAAACATAACCTTGATATGGACTTTCAAAACATGGGTGACTGGCAACTAAATCCCAAACCAATATGTACATTACCAAATGGATACTCAATAAGGGTACCCCCCTTTTCTCTCTCCAGTTCATTCTATTTATACACTTCTTTAAATTACAATTAAACCCAAACTTGCCATAGCAGAGGGAGTCTTCTCGACACGGGTCACACCTAAGGGATAAGGTCTCCTCATCCAAGGCAAACAAGTAGCTGTACAACCATACAACCACTTGCTTGGCATGGCTTAGGAGCGTCCCCCAGTCGTTGCCGATGTGGCAAAGAAGAGACTAGCACTACTATGGTAAACCATTGCGATTGCGACTGATGTTCATACATCTACTTCCTTAAATTCGAATCGAATTACATCTAACCGGATACTGATATATAGTGAAATGTAAAAAATAAATCTGAACAAACTCCTTACATAAAAAAAATCATTAAAATATTTTTTAATTATTTTATTTCAAATTTTATAGCATGTTAATACAGTACAATAAAATCCTACGTATCAATAATTTTTCTCAAGACCAGCAACATTTTGCTATGATTGCCGCTATTTTCTTAATGTATTAACGATTTTAGGTTTTCTTTTTTCGGTGTCTAGTTTTTGGCACTTGTCACCATCTTCCAAGAAGGAAATAAAGTATAATTTATCATTTGCTAAACTATCTTTCCATGAAGAAAAATGATGTAATTTCTTTTTGTATTCTCATTAATATTCAGATCTACTAAAACAAAAAGAAACTACGACTACCAGAACAAACTCAAGAAAATAGCTTCTTTGAAAGAAGTGAAATATCTAAGTAAACCAAAAATGAAAATGGAGCTCTCCCATACTACCCTGCATACTTTTTAACACCATTAACATTTTAACAAATAAAAACTAACAAAATAACACATACAAACATAAAAACTACTTATTTTTTAAGATAGCAAAGGCGTCCGTGAAAAAGATCCGAATTTTAGAGACATTAAAGTAGGATAAGCAAGCATTTGCATCCTTTAGATTCCTCATAGGGAGATCGGAGCCATCCCCACAAATAAACATTCCATACTGAACAACAACGAGACAGATGAATAACTGATGATAATGGAAAAGAAAATGCTCAACAAGAAGTAAGCCGTCTCCCTTCGAATAAAAGAAACGGAAAAGGCACTCCCTCTTGTGGAAGGGAAGTAGAGGGGAGAAAATGGATGAAAGAGATGAGAAAAATCAAAGGAACGACGCGAGGAGGGAGAGAAATCTGGGTTTTGGCGATGACTCTTACAATCAGGAGGTGGGGGAACATTCTGTCAGCGAGGAGGCGGGTCAACACTGGTGCCCTTCCCTCCTATCGATCTGGCGCCGGCATCTTGAGACAGGGAATCAGTGAGCCTGTAAAATGACATTCCCTCCTTCGTGTTTCCATAAAGTGGCAAATTGGTCTCTTTGTGCTTTTTTTAATCCCTTGTTCGTCCTTTTTTTGAACATTATTCGTGTCATTTTAGTCTCTGTCTGATATAAACTTACGTGTCTTTTTTGGCCCCCTTTGGTCCTTTTCTGGTAAATCCTTTGAGTCTTTTTGGGTCCATGTTGGATCTTTATGCTATAACGTCGGTAACTAGTTGGCTCCCTTTAGGTAGATTTCTGGTACATCTTGAACTTGATCTCTTTTTGGCCTTTTCGTGCACAATCTTGGTATCGTTTAGCTCCATTTTAGACAGTTTTTAGCATATCCTCGGCATTTGGGGAGAGGGCGTCCCTCTTGTCCATTTCTGATGCAACTTTGGTGTCTTTCTGGTTCCTCGTTTGTTTTATTTTATGCACATTCTCACAGTGTCTTTAATGCTCCTTGTTTCTCTCTCTTTGGCACATCATTGGTGTCTGTTGGGTCCCCGATTGGTCCCATTCTGATACATGTTTGATGCTTTGTAGGCTTCATTTGTTGTCCATTTTCGGAACGTCCTATGTGTCTTTTGGGCTCAATCTGGACCCCTTTTTGGTACCATTGGGTTTCCTTTTGTATCTGCCTTGTTTCCATTTTAGTATATCCTCCAGTTTCTGTCTGGTTCCTTCGCAGTCTCTTTTCGGCTCCTTGGAAGCCTCCTTTCAGACCAGTCTTTGTTTTGGTCTATCTTCCTGGTGCCTCATTGAGCCCCTTATTAACATTATGCAATTAATTTTCCAGAATCCCCAATTTTAATTAGCACCCCCGCGCAAATTACGGATCAAACACCGCACAAATCGCCTTGGAGTGTGGGGTCGTAGGGTCGTAGGGTCGTAGGGTCGTGAGGTTGATAACCGACTCCACCTCTCAGTCTTGCCTCACTGGCTTAATTACAAACCCTCGTTAAATCCCTACATTAATGAATTTACTTTATTACATTCGAATTATTATTAGGATTCAAAGGGGTAAGTATATGTTTTGTCACGAGGTTTAGAGGTCAAATGGCTGGGGTCAATTAAACCCTAGTTTTCTCATCTTAGAGGTGCTCTAGTTAAATGGCTCCTAAGAGGAGAGGAGGCAAGTTCGGAGATTTGAAAAGGGGGGTTTTAGGGTGGGAGGCTGCAGGATTTTAATTAGAATCGCCCCCACTCAATGTGGGATCAAGACGTAATAGTCACCTAAGCATACAGCGATTAAGAAAATGGATGTAATTAAATAAGACCAGTTTGCTTATCGAGGGAGAAGAAAGATTGAAAAAAAACCCTCTGGAGCTTAATTACTAAAAGTACTGGAAACATTGTTCGTAAAAATAACACGAACCCAAAATTACGAACTAAAGTAAAGCAAAGAGGAGCGATATCAATTTGATCTCTTCCCTTCCCCCAGTCTCTTTAGACTTTTTTACCCCCGGTTTATCCCTCCCCTCCGTTTTCAAGTATCAAATTTCCTCTAGCATTGCCATCTGAGCTATCTTTTTCGTTTGTTTATTCTCCCTTTCTCTCCCATTGACTCCTTTGTCCCTAAATACATTTCTCTTTCTTATCCTATCCGCTAATCTTTTGTAGGAATGTGGCTCATCCGCCACAGGAAAATGTAAGAAAAATAGTCAATCTTATCGAAGGAAAATAGTAAGTTTTCTAAAAAAGTTTTTCCGAAATTTCTTTTTACAGAATTACGCGACAGGAGAGAAAGATCTTAAGATCCTCTCGAAGCCATTCCGAGAAATTAAAAGGGAGAGAAGATCGGAATGGATGGAAAAGTGGAAAATAGCAAGTTTAAATAGTAACTTTATATGTTTAATATTTAACAATTCTACTCATAATCATATTGACTTGAGGAAGAACGAAGTACGGAGTTATTCCATATCTAAGTAATTTTATAAGAGAAACAATGTCTGCTGACCAAAGTCGCGCACTCTCACTTATTCTGATTTATGACCTTACGACATTCAAAACCTTCAATAATTCCCGGACTAACAATGAGAGGACCTTGGCAATTATATTATTCGAAAGAAAATGTAAAACAACATATGGGTATCAAATATCGTCAGAATCGGCCGAATAGTTAAAATGTTATTACCAAAACAACAAAAAGCAAATCGGTCGAATATTATGATGTTATTGCCAAAACAAAATAATTCACGGGCTAACATTGAAAGGACCTTGGGACTTATATCATTCGAAAGATAATTTAAAACAACATAAAGTTTTCAAATTTCTTTAGAATCGGCTAAATAGTTACAATGTTATTACCAAAATAACAAAAAGCCAAAACGGGGGCCGACCGAACGACATAGTAAGATATTGAGTCGCACGCGACTAAATATTCTCTGTTATCTAACTCAAATAGCAACTCTGCTTTATAGTGGTGAAGCCGTTTAAGATTTCAAAAGACTTAGATGAGTTAACTGAGCAAATGAAGATTTTTACACTAAATTGTGATCGTCGTTCTCAGATCTAAGATCTAAGTTATAAGATCGGTGACTAATTTCATTCTAAGGATAATATGTTTGAGCCTTTGCTGCCCGAATTGGACTATATATATATATATAGAAAATATAATAACCCTTAAGCCTTTTTATATTAAGAGTCAAAGTGGCTTGAAATTGAGGTTCCGAATGGCAAATTATGCCCTTAAAGAGTTGAACCAAAATTGAACCACATATTTTAAGTGAGGACTAAGAATAGTAAGGTAAACTTCACTGTACGCAATTATGGTATGCAGTTAGTATATCATTATGTAGCTCCCTTCACACTGTATCGGATACACCTTGGAGACCCTCTTTATCTACACCAAACAGATCACTGTATCGAATAGACCAATTTAACCCCCCCAAAATGGATTGGATCAATTAGGTATTTTGATTTTCACTTTGGCCGTCGCAGTACCAGTGCAGTTTTCCTTAATACTGTTTGATAAGGCGTGCCCACTGGGCGAAAACTTCACTTATAACGACCCTAGGGGGTAATCTGCCATTGCAGGGATGGAGTAGTTTCCGTAGAGTTGTGCGCCCTCCCGGCCCCTTTATAATCTATGAATCAATGGGCCACCCATCACTGTGCTCGAGCCCAGGGCCCTTCATAGCGATGGTTTGATTTGCTGAAGCTTCTCGTCCAGTCAGAGTTCCTCTCGTGGCAGACGTCCCTCCCCCCCCTCCCCATCAAAGCACACTCCTCACAAACACCATCCATGCACACCTGAGCACAATATATACAATCTCTTGGCACACCTGAGCACATTATATACAATATCTTGGCACAACATCCTTCATCAAAGCACACACCCTCACAAACACTATCCATGCACACCTGAGCACACTATATACAATCTTTTGGCAGAACCTCCTTCATCAAAACACCTCCCCCCCCTCACAAACACCATTCATGCACACCTGAGCACACTTTATACAATCTCTTGGCAGAACCTCCTTCATCAAAGCACACCCCCTCACAAACACCATTTATGCACACATGAACACACCTTAAATCATCTTCCAGCAAAACACATCCGCTCAAAAACACCCTCCATTGCATACTTTAACACACCCTATATCAACCAGAATGGTATGAATTAAACCCTTTCCTTTTTATTTCTTCCATCACCTTCAGCCACTTCTTCAAATCATTTTCCCAACTTTCCGGTGATTGACAAGACTTATTTTGCTTGAATTCTGTTTCCTGCCATGAAATAGACTTTTCTTTACTGCGCGAGCGGTACAGAACTGTTGAGCAGTGGAAGTTATCCCGTTGTGTAATAATGCTACAACTCTGCTTTTAAAAGTTGCTACACCCCCAAAAGAAGAACACATGAAAAGTAGTTAACCATCTTTGGCCTCAGTCTCGGCAGTCCATCTCAAAACTTTACTAGATTCCATCAGAATTCCTAGAAGACTATTTTCCCCAAGCAAATTTGGTTCTAGATACCAAACTAAAGTGTCAAGTCTTAACGCAAACAAAACCTAAATAGTTTATACTAAGATAACTAAATATAATTACTTTATTCAAGCTAATCTACATAATTTACTCATTAAAGTAATTAAATTGAAAATGTGCTCATCAAAATAATTTGAGAAAAAATTGTGCTCATAAAAGCACACTCATTATAGTCACTTGATGGGAAATTGTGATCATCAAGGTAAGTTGAAATTGTGCTCATCAAAGTTAATGAGAAATTGTGCTGCTCAAAGTAATGTGATAAGAAATTGTGCTCATCGAAGTAGTTTGAAAAGAAATTGTGCTCATCAATTGCACGAAGAATATGAAGACGAAATCTTCAGGATGGGATGATCTTTAATTTCGAATCTGCCATCCTTCTTTTTCTTCCAGCACCGATTACTTCGCTCTTCCAAGAACTTTCCGATCCATTGCTCTTAAGTCTTTCCGAAGATTCACCAAAGACAACTTCAAAAGGTTCAATTTAGAAACTTTGCTTCTAATGAAGAATTCGAACACTGAAGCATTTTTCACGGTAAGTTTCTATTAAAACCTCTTTTCAGCCTTTTGGTTAAATGAATCATTTAACTTGATTTTTCATAATTGCCGACCAGACCCTTTTCCTCTACGTGATTCTGTTAATACCATATCTTCCATTATCTCTTATTTATAGGTAAATTGAGAACTGCCGAGTGAAAACATCCTATTTTCACAGTTCGGGTAAAGTTAACTCACATTGGGTGCGGTTAGTCATTGGATGGGGTCTCAATTGGGGGTCAACTTGCAGTGGTAGTCGTCTAGCCCCTAGTTCTGATCTTACGTTAACATGTCTTCTGCCTTCCTAAATGAAATATATTAAACTCAATTCTCATAACCATTGATCAGGGTTTTTAGTCGCGCGCACGCGACAGATGATAACTATTTTACTTTTCAATGAGGTTTTGAAAGATTTGAGGGTCGTAAGGTCGGATGATACGTTTGTTAATTAATTTTTTTTTTTCTCGTTTTTTTCCAAAATTATTGAAATAATTTAGAGCACGCGTCAATTCGTTCAACACGCGTAAAGGAGGTTGTGATGGTTTAAAATATCATTTAAATCGCAGGTTCTTACATTTTTTATAAAAAAAAGAATGCAATTTCACTTTAGTTTTTTGTAAATATATATATATATATATATATATATATATATATATATATATATATATATATATATATATATATATATATATATATATATATATTTGGGGGGATGGGGGGGTAGGAGAGAGGGGGGATGGGCGGTAAATTACCAACGCATTTTGAGAAACCTTCGAATCCTTATGACTTCATTTCATTCATTTCAACCACTTTCCCACATAAAAAAAAGGTCGGCGCGCATTAACGTGGACACTAGGATGTATCATAATAACAAATGGGGGAAATTAATAATTCTTGAGGTCGGAGAATTGTGTGTCCTCCTGGTGTCCAGTGATTTAACTCTCCCCTGCTTTACACTAATGAAGCTAGGTATCTTCCATACATTTTCACTCCCCATATATTGACCACATTACTTACATACCACGATTAAACAAACGTTCCGGTGGTTATGCCCTCGTTGGGTTGCGCTTCTTACGCTGTGACACTATGATAGAATTACCGAATATGTCCTCGCAACTCACCATGTTAATTTTTCCCTTTCAGCCATCTGTTTTTTCTTTTCTCCCTCTCTCTCTCTCTCTCTCTCTCTCTCTCTCTCTCTCTATATATATATATATATATATATATATATATATATAGATAGATAAATAAATATCTCTTTCTCTAACCCATTGCAAGCTGAGTAAAATTGCCCCCCATTGGATTACTCCAGTTGATTCTCCTCAAGAACCTGTGAGAACCAACGCTTACCATGAGTCGAACAAGAATTAAGCATAAACGAAAGAGCGATTCACGGTCATAAAATCAATAAATTATTTGGATTTATTAAAAAATAAAGAAATAAACAACGAAAACATTACTGGTAAAGGTTTTAAAATAAATGATGGCAAAGTGGTAAAGTCAGAGTAATTGATTATTTTGAAGGTACTAAGCCCAGGTAGCAAACGAGGAAACTATTTGGTGCTCTCTGGATTTGGTGGTGGTGCGGAAGAAAGAATCATTTTCTACCTCTCCCAAAAGAACAACGGACCCTGGTGCTCTCGGGATCACCAGTGATTGTCCTACTGACCTTTATGTCTATTTCATTATCTGGTCCGAATCCACCTGGATAAAGGCGGGTTGGCGAACTACAATTACCACTACAACTAATACTACAACTACTATTAAAACTACTACTACCTCAACCAAAAAAACCCCAACTTTTGGTTGGTCAGTGGCATCGTTCTTGGTTCGATTTTGCCCTATTTCAGCTCATTGCTCCGCTCTATACCATTACCCAACCAAATAAGATAACTTATCCGCTCTATTCAGCGCCCTCTCGCAATGGCAGGAGCCTTCATTGTGATACTGGTGGGAACCGGTCAGGAGAGTTGCGTACGCTCCCGGTTTCGCGTGCCTCAGATAATCTACTCTACATTAGTCCCCCATATTTTCATCTCCCTAACTTCACCAATTTCTATACGAACATCTAACTGTGGGATTATTCCCTCGTTTGTTTAACCAACCCAAGTAGGTATTAATGTACAATATTGACGTTATGGTTAAGTATAAATGGAATAAGCAAGGAGGAAGTCTAATGTAATTGGCTTCCTATTATAGATAGTGTAGCTAATGACTTATTTAAATAGAGGCAAGAGCACCTCAAAATATGAATAGTGATTTAGTAAACGATGTAATAAAAATCATTAATTTTGTCAATGAATATTAATCTAATGCATGCGATTTATACCCTATTAATGCTTCCTTTATTTTCCTGCAATCATAGAATTTTTGACCAAATTAATTACAAAGGTGTGAGAATCAAGCCTTCTAAATTTAGCCCTTTGTAGTTGCCTGTAGATGCCTAAGTATCTTATTCTACCACCTGTGAGGCTAAATTATAATGGTTTTCGATAGTCACAACCCAAAGTGAATGAACTAAAAGGGTGTTGTAAAAAGAGGCAATAAATCTTAGAAAAAACTATTCAAAGAGTGAAGGATAAAAGCGACTGCAGAATGGAAACAAATATATACACAAATGAGGCATCGAAGTGCTGAATGTAGACACACTTCAGGCACACCGGTTATTCACGTGGAATTCCTCACAGACAAAGGGTCCTGACATCGAAGTTCTGTTGATTATTATAGATACCTGTTACTTCCTTTCTGCACGGACTGTTCACCGGATGTTGTTGTACATACCTGGAATTAAAAGAAAACAATGTAAGAATCCCCTCAAATACAAACATAATGGCTAACAATTGCCTATTGCTTGATAAAAAAGGCATAGATATGTGTGAGTGGGTGTAAATGTGCCTACGTGCATTTCTTGGCCTTAAGACAATCAAAATAAAACTCAATACGTGTTAATATCTATAAACAAGATAAAATTTCAGAGAGTTCTTAGAATTTAGGATTCTAGTGTTTGCTTTCGAGCATAAATTCATCTTGGAGTTGATTGCAAACAGACCTTCAAAATTCCCCTAAAACCAGGCAAAAACAAAACAAAAACAACATCCAAATACGTTCCTAAGTTCTGCGAACGTCAGTGTCAATATTTGAAATATTTTAAGACTTGTTTCTCAAAGAGATATGGGCGAAAGGGAGACTCTTCTCATAGGGTCTTGATAGATGCAGAACGAAGACAGCGTCTTTTCAGTTTACTGACCTTATTATCAACTGACCTCGACTCTTAGATCGAGACCCACAAACCCTTCAGCTACCTAGAGAATCTTCAAAGGGAAAGAGTTGCCTTTGTTTTATTGTTGTTGTTTATTTGTTAATAGTTTCCCTTTTTATCTTTTTTGACGGGTTTTGAGCCAAATGGTAAAAACGTTCGGGAGGGTGAAAGTGGTAGGAGCTCAAGTTTACGACCGGGGATTTCCTTTAGGAGTTGGTGGAGTCTGATCAAGCTCCCCAAACTCTCAGGTCTCACGATTATTTAATCCCTTTTCAAGAGTTTTGGATGTTTGTCATCGCAAAAGGGGACGAAAATTTGGATATAGCAACGAACTTTAGGATAGGATTTTTTTAAAAATACATTTAGGGCTATCACACACAAGAACAGGGTAGCCGAAAAAAGATAAAAAGGAAAACCCCAACAAAAACAAGCTGATTTAAATTAATAATAAAGAAAACAACAACATTCAACAAAAGCACAATGGGAAAAGTGAGGAATCCTTGGGCTCCCCCCCAATTGGGGGGCAGCTCACCTTCCTCCGGGACTCGTCGAATCAGCAGTTTAAAAACTTGGTAAGCAAGTACCCACTCTCAAGCGATTCCCACAGCTCAGGAAACAAGACATACCATGCCCGAAGCTACCCCAGCCCGGGGCATTCCACCAAAGAGTAACGCACAGACGGGTAAAGGAAATTTTCGTTTATCTCGAATTTAGAACGCAATAGCAACGAGGCCGTATTAAGCATAAACATAGCAAAGAGATCTCTAAAGAAAATGATGAAGTTGAGGAAGTGAAAATGTGCGGAATACAGGCATAGCTCTTCCTACAGGCATTAGGGGATGGGTTTATTGGGGGGGGGGGATAAGAGCCCATATGGTGACTGTCTACTAGGGCAAAAGTCGCTGTAATCACACTACGGCCTAATACTAGGCTAGAAAATAAAACAAGTAAATAACAAAGATAAAAAACAGAAACAAAGGCTAATAAACAAGCTAAAAACAACAAAAAAATCAAGATAAGCAAAAAGCAACGAGGAAGCGCGCCCCGGCGTCGGGAGTAAGCCTGCCTTCCCCCGGTAGGAGGTGGGACTGCAAGCTGCATACGTTGGGGGGTCCGGGAAGTTGGGGAGGGCAGACAATCCCCCCAGATGTCAGCTACAACAAGGTTGCCCAATGCCCATGTTACACTGACGTCTCTTCGAGGTGCAGAAAAGGATAGATAAGGAAGAAGAAGATGGGGCAAGTAGTAGAAATGGGGGAGAACATAGAAGTCAACCCACCTTCATACCTTCAGCCATTTGTGTGCACTGTCACAGATACAGTGTGGCAGGGAAGGTGTACATCGAACATGTGCAAACTGTGGGAGCAGAGGCGTGGCGACAAACCACACTGGTTCTATCTTCCAGGATCCCTGGTTTTTGGCAATAGGGCTCGAGCCCTCTTTGACTGCCAACCGGATCAGTGAGTATCCGGAAGAAATAGAACCCGTTAACGAGGTTCTTAATGAGCGTGGGGTCGCTCGCGTTTTTAGGTCTGGGAGGGGCCGCAGCGGAGGGTGGCCTTCTTCACTGAGACGCATAGAAGCTGTCTGGTTTAAGAGATCACGTCAGGGCCTCTTTCCCGAAGAGATACGAATCTTAATGCTTAGAGGAAGCAGGGCGCAAGCTGTTACAATTTATGCATTTGGGCGTACGCGAGACAGATTCGTCATGCCGGGTCTTAAAATAGGATAGGCCCCCTTTGGGGTTACCCTTTTTTGCACGTCTATACGCTTGACATGTATTGCCTAAGCGGTGACAGTGACGATAATAATTCGGCGGTAAAAGCAAATGTCTTCACATGAAAACTCGACTACCTAGTATTTTCACTGTCTCGAGCAGCTTCTCCCAGTCAAACTAAGGAAGAGAGTCGGGGAGAGTTCCGAGATCCCCATCTTTTTCATTACTAGCTCAGCCTCGAATTCCCTTGGTCGGTCAACTCATCAAGAATGCCTTAAAGAGAGTAGTCAAGCAGCTGCTTAGCATAAACTATCCATTTTACAAATCCCAGCTTAGTGTGTTAAGTAAACCGCACAAGTGTACCAGTGAGTGTCCGAATAGCACTCAATTTGGCATTTTTGATAGGTTAGGTCTCATTAACCAGAAGACTTTTGTCTGAAAACGGAAAGATCTTCGGTCCTCTGCCAAGAGGTGGAGATATATTCTGACGCTGATAAGAGAGGTGCCCATCAGACAACATTGCTCGTTCATCGAGCGGATAACGAGGAATTTCGGGCTCGACGACACAGGGTAGTCTAAATAAGTAAGCCAGGCGTGTTCGATCCTACTTGATCTTCATTATGGGTGGGGAAGAAGGGATTGTTACCTTTTTCTCTGCCGCTTACGAGAGTGCCCAGAGACGGGCGGCCACGCCTCCGCCAGGTCCTTTGCTGGAAGGAAGAAAGATACACTCGTTTTCGGAGCTTCCAGTCCCCCCGCCCCATGATTCTCTCCCGGGAAAGACCCTCTCTTCCCTGGTAATTCAGCTTCAGTTGCTGTATTAAGGGCCCCGGTCCCCTCGATGAAGTATGGGATCCATCTGGAAATCCCAGCTCAAAGCGTCGTGGATCCCGTCCAAGACTTCCATTGTCTGGAGATCCTGAAGAAGAGTATCAGGGTCTGACCCCTAAGTGGGACCACCCGACACACCTGCACTAAATGGGAGGATACGGGGAACCGGTACACCGGCCCCCAGGAAATAGACCTGTCTGGGCTTGAATATCTGGGGCAAGCTCCAAAGGCTTCTGCCATGCGACGGGTCTTGCCCTTTTCGGGAAGGACGATAGCGTCGTCCGCTCCTCCTATTCTTTTGAATGGAGCCCCGTGGTAGAAAGGGGAGGGGACCTCGGCACTAGAGAGGGAGCCGTTTGAACACAGCTCCGTGAAAGAAAGATTTTTTAAGTGGAAAATCCTCAACCGGAAAAGTCCCATCAGCTTAAGCAGTGGTAACCTCCTGACTGGGAGGGTTCCGCTCGTCACTTTGAATGTCAGTTGCTTTATTGGGTTAATGTCTTACAATTTGGAAAGGAAACCCATTAAATTTCCTGGTGGCAAACCCTAAACACCCACCCTAGAAGCCTGATCCGGAGTAGGCCTATATGCTGGAAGGACTTATGACCACCTCGCTACCTGGTGGCCAAATATATATATATATATATATATATATATATATATATATATATATATATATATATATATATATATATATATATATATATGTGTGTGTAAAAGATAGAGAAATGAAAAGAGGGAGGCAAAAAAGTGCATAAATGGGGGGGAGGGGAGAAAGCAGGCATGCTACCCCCCTTGAACTTAGCCAGGAGGCAGAGGGTGAAGCTTGAATTCCTCCACCTATCTCCTGCCTCACCTTCCGGCGAAACGGATAAGAGGAAAGCTGGCCAGCGACTCAATGCCGAATTATGAGCTGGCCAAGAAAAGCTGGTAAAAAGGGTGGCAAAAAGAGTAAACAGGAGACGTGTAGCCAGAATAAACCCCCGGTAATTTGGGACTATCGGATGTAACTGGGCCCGGGGAAACATACTACTCCCCAAGGGCTCAATTGTAGCAAGGGCTTTACCCTTGCTATATTATTCCCTTCCTTGCGGAAGTTTAGGATAAAGATTCCTGCGGAACATTAACGTCGAGACGTGTTCAACGGTTCCTCTTTCACGTACCATGCAACCATACCTTAAATAAAACATATTTAAGTTATTTAAACACCTCTTTAAAACAGGGTTGTGGTAGATATCAAGGCGTGGGCAAGCATATGAACTTCATCGAGAGGAAACCTCGTCCAAAATGCTCAGGACGCCTGGAATTCGGTCTGAAACGAAGAGGAAGATGGCTCCTCGGATGAGGTAGCACAACGGATGAATGTCTTGATTGACCCTCCATCCAGGGTTAATTTGCGAGAGACAAAATCTAGCCAATCCCCGGTTTCTCTTTCATATCCCATTATGGATTGGATCGATTAGTTGATTAAAGATTGATAAGTAGATTGATTGGTCAATGAACGGATCGATTGATTACTAGCATGAGAGATTGAATCGTGGCTATAATGAATGTTTTATTGTTGGATTCATTTACTGATTGATGAATATATGAAATCATGGTATAATAATTAATTGGTTGATTGGTTGTCAATTGCTTAATTGGCGCGCGAGTTGATTGATTGATGGGTATATTAATTGATTGGTGGGTATATTACTTGATTGATAGGTTAACTGTTGGATTGATTAATTGGTGTCAATTGCTTGATTGCTGGATGAGTTGCTTGCTTGACTAAGTATTGATTAGTTGGTGTGGTTTGATTAATTGTGGGTAGGTTTTTGTCTGATCGGTGTAAAGGTGGATTGTTTCATTGGATTTTAGGGCACGGTTGACGCACGTGTGCGTCTGTGTCACATGAGCCTATAGCAGACGGTTTGTTGAAAACTTAACACCCATCAAAAAAGGTTTGCTAAGTATAAATATGCCTATTATTATGATTATAAGCCGAACCTGTGATACTCCTTACAGGAGGAGATTGCGCTTCACAGGCAGACCTATTGTTTCCTGATCATTTACTCTTGGTCTGGGGTTATTTCTTTAGGTCCATGCTCATGTGCTAGGCCTAAAGGCAAGAAAAAACTCTCCGAATATATTTGAAATAAGGGGAGGAAAAGCCCTGCTGGTTGTTTTTTCCGATCTAAATTTAAAGAGTCGGATAATTTAAAGCAAGTATCTTCCCTCGACTAATTTTTTAAAAATATTTCAGAAGATATAAAAAAGATGAAAAAGTATGATAACTTGAAGAGTAAGTTGCTCTACTTGGACACTTTTTAAAGTTCCACTCTCTTTAAACAAGGTCTGCTGACCAAAATGTCACGTGCTCTCACTTATTCTTATTTGTGACCTCACGACCTTCAAAACTTTCAATAATTCAAATACTAACCTTAGGAGGACCTTGGAAGTTATATTATTCGGAATAGAATGTAAAACAACATAAGGGTTTCAGATTTCGTTAGAATCGCCCCGATAGTTACAATGTTATTACAAAAACAAAAAAAGCAAAACGGGGACCGACCGACCGACATAGTGAGATGTTGAGTCGCCCGCGACGAGACTCGCACGTGACTAAAAATTGAATAATTAAAGTAAATTGGCACCTTTTTACCGGCTGAGGTTAGCAGGATCGTTTATACAGAAAAAAAGGGGTCCTATAAATGAGCGAGTATGTGGATTTACATCACATGTGGTTCACATGAATGAATATACAGTGTGGGAACCCAAAGTGTAGACTGTCGGTATGACCTGAGCGCAAGTGGCTGGTATTTTCGCCTAGCATTTTTCCAGTTTTTACTTCATAACTTCGACAATTTGATAAGATTTGGTACAAACTTTCTGCTCAACTATCAACCACACTCATAGTCCATGAGGTTCAAATCTGGCGAAGTAGGAAGCCAAAATTTCTTTGGCCAAAGCGCTTTAAATTTGCTTGGCTTAGTCTTGAACTTTTCTGCTGTGTGTGAAGGCTTGTTGAAGGGTTACACCGTCATTTCCTATGGTGATATTGACCCAGAGGATGACTTTCTCCTTCAACGTGTCCAATATTACGCCCCCCCCCGCCCCTTCAATGAAGTTGTGAGGTGTTTATTAGTCCGTTGATGTTACGCCCGCCCACAACATCACCGAAGCTTGTTTCTGTCTCCTGTAAGAAATTCGCTGTTGAGCCGAAATCTCATTTATATTTTGTGCCCAAGCACGATCATTCTGTGTTGTGGGTGGCCTGGACAGCGAACAACTTCACCTCCGTCCACAGAACCGGATGAAGGCTGCGAGGCCTAAAGGAGCCGTTGGGGGAGCAGATTTGTTGTTTCGAGTCTCTTTTTTTGGTGGGGTTTCAATGAAGATATCCTTTAGCTATCTTAAATGGACGAAGTTTCAGATCATCTTTCAGCAATTTTTGTATGGTTACATGGTTCACTTTTGCCTCCAAAGCAAGCTGCCTGGCACTGCTCTTTCGATTTTATAAAAAGAATGTTTACCCTTCTCTTTCACCCTCCGTTGGATCTATAGAGGCTTATTTTCCTTGGATTTCGCCTGATCTTCTTCAGCATGTTCTTGATGAGGGTTTGGATTCTCTCTGATCGGGTCGGGGTGGTCATCACTCTTAGAAGACAACGACCTGGCTCTTTAACCCGTTTGATTGCTTTGAAACCCCCAGATTTGTTCACAGTATGGTTCAACATTTGGAAGATATTGCCCCTTGTCTTCCCGCTTCTACACAGATACACAATTGCTTTATATTTTCCATTCTTATTTGTAAAAAGTGTTGTTTTTTACTTTACTCTTTGATTCACAAAAGTTAATAAATGCTGAAAGGACCTGCAAGAAATGAATTAATGGTAAGTAAACATTTAAAATGTTTTGTAAAAAGTAATGAATATTTAGTATTTTCGCCGTGTATATAAAATTTTAAAAATGGGGGATTCTGACAGTTGGATTAATGTCCTAAAACAATTTCTAGGGTAAACTCATTTTCAGTACAAAATACTCTTCGTGCCAGCTTTTAAATTAAAAAAAACCCACTAAAATTATTCCATCAAACGTTTATAATTATCAATTTCGCATATCATTTCCATCATTCATGTTCCGTGCGATGCCCCCCACCCACCCGCCCTCGCTAATTCGCCCTCTTTCTTTTCTAGACATAATTAGAATGATGATGACGTCAAGCATGAAAGCATAAACACCTTTGCCCGGCTCGACTACCCTGGAAACAGGCATGAGGCTTGTGGTCGAGTTCAAGCCCCGCCTACTGTCTGGGAGAGATGACGTCATGAAGCTCCGTCGGCGGAGTCTTTGCTGGTTTCTCGGCGGGATGCCAAAACCGGTTATTTTCTGACTGGGGAGGTCATTGTGACGGCAGTGTAAAGAGGTCACGCGAATTCACCATTATGCCGAGCCTTTGGCTTTAGACATGACCAACAGGGGAGCTTAGAATTAACTCTTTCATGTTGACGGTATTGTTTTAGATGCAGTCCCGGTTATGGTCTATAAGAGATAATTAACCTTTGAACTCCCTTGAACGGAGCTTTTCTTAAAGGCAAAAAATATGGGTAATCATAAATAATCAATTAGGAGTATCTTTGATGTGAATAATACTCCCAGTAGTAATTAAAGTACAAAATGGACATGATTGGTAGAAAGTGCATATATGTATTGTATTGGTGGACAGTCTGTTATTTTAAGGTTTTTAGATCTTTTCTCCACCAAAAATATTTAACTCAACATTAGCAGAAAAAATAAGTTGAAGCTAAATTTCATCGCATATCTTCAACCAAATCTAATATATTATACATACATATCTTCTGCCATCTTGAAGATTTGGTATTCTTTGTATTAAAGCATTTCAAAACTACATTTTGCACAACACCTATAGTCTGGATCTTCAAGTCTGATAGGGCTAATAAGGCGCATTATAAACCGCGTTATTTCTCTCTTCTCAGTATGTATTGCCTTCATTGTGCCGTCCTTTACTCTTTGATCCTTGTGTTCTTCTCATGTCTCTTGCCTTAAAAAAACAACCCTGTTTCTTGTCTCATTGTCTACGTCAAATTTCTCTTATTGACGAGCATGTCTTTTCTAGGTGTTGTAAGACATCTTCTAGCACTTCATTTCCTTGATTCAAAGCTCTCAATCTCTAGATGTCATTTACTATTGTTTTATGCAACATATGTTGAACATTTTATTTTTTCAAGCAATTTCTACCTGTTATAACCCTTGGCTATGGAGAAGCTAGATTTGTGCTCTCTGTGTTTCTGTAAGTTCTTTAGTTTAGTCATATTACTCATTTCGAACGATATTGAATACGCAATAGTTATAAATTTAAACTGAAACATAAGAAATATTGGTTAAATTCTGACTTTAGAAAACCTACCATTTAGTGAAATACCAAGCAATTCAAACATAGTAAAAAAAATATAAATTATTATAATACATATTGATGAATATGATAAATTCTAAAAGGTTTGACTAAATATGTCAAATGAATCGATCTATCTGGGTATAAACGTAGTAATCTTAAATTCTTTTCATGAGAAGGAATTTAAAATTCATAGAGGTTCTCAACAGCCTGTGGATATTTAGCTCCGTCCATCTCAATCAGAGTCTCAGTCAGATCAGCCAGCCGGGAGAGGAAGCTCCGCTCATCTCATCCACTGGTTTGAATATAAAAACGAATACTTTACTCGACATTCATTCAGTTTAAGTTCAATTCAGTCTTTATTTGCTACAATCCAATTCATTTAATTCCATGTGTTCCTACCATCAATTTGCACTCAATTAAGATGACTTCATTTCTGTTTAGAGGACCTACTGATTAACATATGATCCGAACCATGGGTATTTCCAGCGTCTGGCGGCCACCGGGAAGGCGACTCGAATAGGGACTCCATACGGGAACTAACCACACAGGATATTGTCTAACTTCGCCGTAGCCCAAATATATATATATATATATATATATATATATATATATATATATATATATATATATATATATATATATATATATATATATATATATATATATATATATTTAAGACAGCTCGGAGTAAAAAAGAAATCTGGTCAGACATAGCTTTAAGCCATGGAGACCGCATACTCGTCACATTGCTTTTTACCAATCGAGCTTCCGTTCATTAAAAAACCCATAGCTTACGCACATCATTATCATTATATGAATCAACTACATTCCCGTTGCCATAGGGACCACATAGCCTACCAAATTTCCGTAGCCCTAGATAGAGTCATAACTAACTCAAATGACATCTGCCTTTATTCACCGGGCAAAACTTTGTATACAATATTGTAGAAAACCATTAATATAACACTTGACTGAAAATGGCTCGGGCGACGGTCAAATATATAATGAATCAAAGGCTGTGTCTACTAAATACCTCTTTAATCGTTTTCATAAATCTTTCACCATATCTATTAATATCACTCCAACTTCCATTTATCTCTGCTTATTTTGATTCCTTAACTTTTTAGCCTCATTTCCCATCGTCATTCGACTATGATTAAAAATTCTTCGACTCTTATGTTCTTATCCTTTCGTTCATTGCTGACGATTCTCGTTTGGTGAAGAGGCATCAGAAATATTCCAAGCCGTATGCCCGAATTTATGCTCCCTACCTTGGAGGGGGTTGGGGGGAGGGATACCCGAGCGTCGCATGTATGCAACCAATAAAAGGCAAATCTGGTTTGGGCAAATTGAGGATGAGTAAATAATAGGCTTCATTTTAGCCTATGGCTACTGAGAAAAGTCGAACCTTGAATGTCGTTGGAATTATTATTATTCATGGAGGTTTTTTTTAGTTACTTTCTAGTCACCTTTTTAAAAGAGGACAGTTTTACTCTCACTAGAATGACTAAATATTAAGACCACGATTTTGCAAGAAATTCTGCGTGAGTTGCGCACCTCCTGGTCCGTAGACACTCCTACGTCTTTTCTTTTGCCTGCTCGGTCTGTGTACAATTTTTTATTACCATTAACTTCACTGTAATTCTGAGTTCGTTTTCAAAACTTTCTGGTGGTAATGTCATTTTGGCGAATAATAAAGAACGTGAAAAAAATGTAAAAAGCGATTCCGAAAGTTCTTTCAAACAACCTCGGTATAAAACGAAAGCATTTAGCAATATGAGATTATTTTCCTCTCTGATAAGGTCTCACGCGCTAATTGACGAGCCTTTTCTTCTTGGTCCGTACTAATCAATGCCACTTATTTTATAGGTAACAGTTCAAGAAATGCGAAAGGGAAAGGCAAAAAATTAAGATTAAAAAAAAGCTGACGGGAAAATGAGTAGCTATTCCTAACGCTACCTCGCTAGTCTGCAAAAATGATCTTTTTTTAACGGCCAAAAAGACATCTTTAAAACCGTAAAACATTAAAAAGAGAGACGAGCGAAGCAAAATTTTGGTTTATATTGTTTCCTGGGTTTGGTCCCTTATCTGGTCTTAGACCATAGGCATCAGTCAAGGAATAACTTTTAAGGTTTCTTTTGGTTCAGTCACAGGTTTTATATCATTTTGGGGTCATGGGTGTCAATAAAGGGTGTCCCTAAAGTCTGGACACAGGAAATATCATAATTGCCTGAACGTTCAACAGACCTTACCCCCTTGACTTCTTTTTCCTGGGTATGCTAAAGAAGTTGTACTCAATGGTCTTCTTGTTGACCAGACCTTATCCCATTGAATTCTTTGTGTATGTACTCAATGGAAATTAAAGACCAGAGACGCCCAAGGGAACAGCGCCTCATAAATGAATGTGCTCAAATTGACGCAAATTTGCAATTAATGCATCGTATTCATCGGGTGAATCTCGCAAAGCGCATCAAACCTCACATCGCAGATGGTGAAAATCGCATTGAAGATGCTATTTATTGATATTTCAATTAAATAAAATGTAGCTCAAATTAAATATAGTGTTCATTTTTTTTTTTGGGGGGGGGGGAATATGCATTTTGCCTGTACCCAGACTTTAGGGACACCCTGTATATTACTAACCAACATGACTCATCCAACGCGTCTTTTTTAAAGGCGACCATGTGGCCAGACCTGACTCATTCTACTCAAGAGAGTTTTCGTCCATCTTTTCCCAATTATAAAATTACCTTAGACAAAATTTCCCCATTGATCATTTTTAAGAGAAAAATATAAGAGTATTTTTCCACATCGTATATTTAAGCCCTGTTTTCTTTCGGTTTTTTGGCTATGAGGAATAGCTGCCATCTAATATATTTATTTTTGCTTCGGCCTTTCTTTCTCAACAAAAAAATCCACATTGAAACAGAGCCCTTCCCCCCACACCACCACACACACATATAAAATACCCTAATGAACGTACCACTTAGATGCGTTTGTGGTTTCCCTGATGGAGAACAGATGTTGGCTAGGTTATCCAGGATCATGACTTGTGAAATATGGCTTTCTGTACACATAATTTACACATGTTCAGGTAAGGAGTTTGGAGAGCCATAATTCAGGAGTCATGATCCTGTAGGAGTAGTGGGCGATTCTTCTTAATTTCCCTGCTTCTACAGCAGGCCGCCCTGCCAGCCTGTGGTCTCCATGAGACCTACCGGCAAGTGTAAATACTGCTGCCCTTTTTAAAGGCGACCATGTGGCCAGACCTGCCTCATTCTACTTATGGGCAACTGATTGATCCTTGGCAGACCCGTGGACAACAAGCTCATGACCAGACGGCGTGGGCCACCCACACAACCCTCCGAATAACACCCAAAACACACGTTTCCTGCCCTTACAGGGCCCTTACAGGGGGCTTGCGTGACGCCCTACAGAATCTGATCCATTGACGAGGAGAGATGAGCCAAAATGGCCATGTATAGGATGGTCGAAATAGCCGCATTTGAGGCTCCAAGGGCTGAGTAGGGGATATTCACCCCTAAGAAGTATCGTGTACGCAAGTTGCTATTTATACACAAGTGTAAAATGGTGTGCGTCTCTACGGATATGGTCTTTAAATGCGTGACTTACCTCAGCACCCATTGACAGTCGGTCCTTAGTTTTAAGACCCCATTTAATTTATCCATTGAATAATAGGGAAATCCCTAACTAAGGATGCCATTTTTTCTCAGTTGGAGGAAAAGGGAAGGCCAAGGTAAAAGGTGGATAAATAATAAAGGCAATGGTTTCCATTATAATTAAAATTAAATTGAAAGATAAAATATTCCGCTGTCCTAAAACGGGTGAGGCACGAAACTAGCAGGAAATAAGTTATAATTTTAATATTAATTGATCAATTTGAAACAAAAGGACCTAATTATGAGGAACTCCGTCTATCTGAGACCCATGACCGCAATAAATGGACAAGATCCGTAAAGAATTGCATAAAAATTACCAAAATTAATCAATAAAAAATATTGTAGAAGTAGAAAAGGAAAGGAACAACTAAAATGACATAAACCAATACCAATAAATATAATAGCTCATATAAATACATGCTTCTTAATGAGTGCAGATCCGTAGTAAAACTCTTAGCATCAATATATATATATATATATATATATATATATATATATATATATATATATATATATATATATATATATCATGAACGCGAAAGAATGATGAAATAAATCCAACTTCACCAGAGAAAAGAGAAAACGGAATCATTTTTCTTCGGAAATAGTTCTTTCTTACTTCGAAAAAATCCGAGCTGGGGAGGGATTCGAACCGTGCCCATTGCGGCAGCGAGCAACCGCTTTGATCTCGAAGCGGTATGTGTCTACATACCCATGACGCGGAACTGGTCCCGTTCATCCCGTGATAACGAGGGATCCTACCTGGTCACAGTTGGTATCGAAAACACTTCTTGGCAGGACACAGTCTGGGTTATTCATGTACTTCCTTTGGGTATTGTAAACAAGGGCAAAAGGGGGAACATTGCAATGGGTGATGAACGTTTCCAGTGGGAGGACCCCTGGTGTTCAACCTTTGCCAAAGCCCATCAGAGTAGCCCCAAGGGTGAGCATGAAACAGGGCGAGGAGGGCGGCTCCCTTTCAAGTGCGAGATAAGAATTTCTCTCGTCGCATCCTTGAGAAGCGGCTTTGTTAGTACCATAACCAATGGAACCGAAATTCCTACCGAATATGTACAGTTACACCTCCACACTACAGCTCTACAATCAAGCGAGTTTATCAGTGAAATATTGGTAAGTTCCTTTCCCGGAAGCATGAAATGTCTGGATCCAAAGTAATAATAACAAAATATCAACTTTTTAACCCCCTTTTCGCTGTAAATCAAACTCAACGACGGGAGTTAATAAATGCAAAAAATAAACATAGTTCTCAACCCTCCTTATTCGTATCCGTGATGGCAGAATCGGTTAACTCAAGAGGTCTCCGTTCAATGATCCATTCCTTCTTAATAGTTGCCGCGGAAAGCGCCCCTTAAGGCAGGGTTAAAGGATTCGAGGCCATTTGTAATTAGTTCGTAGAGGAAGGTTAGGAATCTACTTGGACGCCACAGGAAGCGAGGAATGCAAAACCACCAGCATTATTTGCATATACAGCCACTCCAGGCAACACACATTTACAACCATACAGGGCACCACACATTAGTTTATTCTTTCAGGTATTGTTCACATTCATTATGGACTTTTTTTTCTCTATTCCTATCTAGCCCAAGGGGTTGACTACGTTTCGGAGGCAATTTAAATAAGGTTAAACTGCATTGGGTATGATAAGTCACCGGATGGAATTCGATTCGGGTCTTAGCGGCAGGTGCTATGCACTGTAGCGACGTACACTTTGTATCCAGCATTATGATGTAGAGACCAACTGATAAATGCCTAAAAAAACAGTAAATATCGGTGGTAAAACCATTAACCCAAACCAAAAACAACAGTACT
Source organism: Ceratothoa steindachneri (assembly GCA_963969495.1). Lineage (NCBI taxonomy): Eukaryota > Metazoa > Arthropoda > Malacostraca > Isopoda > Cymothoidae > Ceratothoa > Ceratothoa steindachneri. Next base: position 95,896,022 of record OZ018332.1, read on the forward strand.
CCTGTCAATTCCAAGTACTTTTTTGTTGAATTCTCATTAATATTAATAAGTTTTATTTATGAGTTTTTATAAAGTTTATGTAATCTATGTCTATATCCAGTTAATTCAAACGTTCTGCGGTAAATCGAAGTTAAACTGGATTGGTTGATCCGATCTTTGCCATGAAGTCATTGCTGAGCTTTGATATATTTGGTACCCGTTTGTCACACAAAGGAAGCTTTCTATAAATGGCACAGTAATATATTTGAACATTATATCTTTACCGAAGTGTCTCTGCTTCGGAAGTTCACTCAAATCTTTGGTCATAAATGTTTACGGTTTGAAATTTTAATTTTATGACGTGCCCCAAAGTCGAAAATTGGTGTCGTTGGTGATAACATGAGAACCTTAGTTTAGTTAGATCACCGTCAACGACTCTAAGAACTGCCATCACTTAAAATGTATCCAACTTTCTGCCACTATTTTATCCCACCTACTGGATAAACCACATCCAGTATTTGCTGAATTTTTTTTCTGGCAGACACTCGATAGATGAGTTGAACATACAGACATCCAGTGGTAGACGACTTCTGACTGGAAGGCGAATGTAGCATAAGATCCTACAACAAAGGAGTTTTGATTGGAAGTAATTCATTTAGAGCTCATCTTCCGCAAAGACTATTGTAAAAAAATCATTAAATATAAACCCAATGATGCGATTAAATGATTAAGGGCTTAACCCCGTTAATAATGACGGGCTTAGAAGGCATTTCACGCCTTTGGCTAAGTCGTAGAGAAATAAAGCTCCAATGTCAAACTTTGCATTATGTGCAATAAAGAAAACCTTATAACTTCTTTATTACGATCAGTATACGACTCTGAAAGGACCACACTGCATGTAAGCCTGGACGTTTACATTTGACTGCTATAAAATGGCATAGTTATTTAGAAGCTTGCAAGAGTGCTTTGTATGCTACAAATTTGAAGCCCATACTTCAACCACCTGCCCAGACAAAGACAAGCTGTGGTGCAGTGAATGCGCCACGCAAGGACACCGTTTCGACAAATGTGAAAGCAACACAAAGAAATGCCTTAACTGCAAAGGGGAGCATAGGACGATGGCTCTTAATTGCCCCAAGCGCAGAGAAATTATTAGAAGGAAGGAAGAAGAAGAAAGAAAAGCAAAAGAAACGACGTACGCGAGCGCCGCAAAAAAAAACGCAGTGACGAACACTGCACCAGGACCTGCACCCTTTAGCGTATCAGGAGATCTGAGCGCCAAGATACTGATCTGCATTACCCATGCAAATGTGGCAAATGCAGTGAAGCCTGGTTGTTATAACCAGGTGCTCAATGCGCTCCTGAAAGCAAACAACCTCCCGGCAGTAATCATGCCAGAAGACCCCGAGTGCTCGCAAGCCTTCAAGAACTCCATAATCCAAAATAAAAGTACCAAATCTGGTTTGGAGGAGATGATTGGAGCACCATCGGAAGAGGAAACCGAAGAAGAGGAAGAAGAAGAGGAAAAGGCTGGAAGTGAGGATGGATCATCCTCATCTGACAGCGAAGAGGGCCCCTGCACCCGCACGCGGGCAACCAAAAGCAGGTCAAAGACCCCGAGCCCCCCCCCCGAAAAAAGAAAACCCTGGGCCGAGTAAAATCGCCCAACCAGCCCCCAGACCAAAAAAGGGGAAGAAGAAACATAGGTAAAACAACTCATCATGCTACGTAACGGACTGAAAATAATGGAAATCAACACCAACGGCTGGACGACGAAAAGAATTCTTTACGGAAATGTATTCAGAGAAATTGATGCAGACATCATACTGATCTCAGAGCACGGGATCGACACGCGTAATACAGAAATGAAAATCTGGAACTACGATGTGTTGATCACGAACTTTTCGCAAGAGCGGTACGATGGCGCCGCTATTGCAATAAAGAAAGGGATCAAATACAAGCAGATAAGAAACTTAGAAGAATCCTACCTCGCGATTGAGGTCGAACTCGACTTAGGAAAGTTGGTCATTGCAACCGGATATCAACCGCCAAGGAGAGATGTGTTGCCTATTCACACTCTCACTGGCCTATTTGGCAGAAGAGCCCCCACCATACTAATGGGGGACCTAAACGCCAGATGCCGAGAATCCGGTTACAGGACCTTCAATGGAATAGGGAGAAGCCTGGACCTGTTGCTGGACAGAAATATTGCCCAGCGGATAGGCCCCGACTTTCCCACCTATGTCAGAGAACGAAATGCCACAAAGCCAGACATCTGTCTGGTGAATCGTCAGCTACCGTTCAATTACTACATGGAACCAGTCCAGGTTCCATGCAGTGATCATATAGGGATCCTACTCACAATCAATAGGAACCCTATACAAGTCCCAGCAGTAGTCAAAAAAGAACTACAGACGAGCAGACTGGGCACGGTATGCACACCTTCTCGAGGCCTACGATCCGCCCAACCTGGACGAGGCAATTCTCGAGGAGATTGACGAGGCACTCGATGACCTCAATAACCAAATCATCGACGCAGATAGGGCTTGTATCCCTCGTTCCTCATATAGGACCATCTCAACCTACGAGTGGACCGAATATATGAAGGAACTATACCGTGAACTGAAGATAATGTATGAACACAACATCGTGAATGCATCAGTACACTCGATGCAAAGAAGTAAAGAAATCAAAGAAGAATTGAACCAGTTGATCCTCGAACAGCAAAACAGAAGATGGGAGGATGCGATCGAAAGCATCGATCACGAAGCAACTCCCAAAGAATTTTGGAAGAAGATCCGAATTCTTAAAGGATCAACTGGAAAGAAGCACAAGATCGAGCTACAGAAAGAAAATGGAAACATCGAAGAAGAGGAAGAAAAAGTTGAAGAGATATTCCGAAGATATTGGGAAAAGATCTTCAGTATAACTGAAGAAGAAAACGAAGACTAGACCTAGAGTTCGAAAGCAACATCATCGACGAGCTCAACGAAGAAATAGAAAAGACGCACCCTCATCACCAGGTGGATAGGCAGCGCGACGGAGCCGCCGAGATTACAGAAGAAGAACTACTCGGCGCGCTTCGCTCATTCCAACAAAAAGCCCCAGGACAATCGGGGCTTACAAAGCTTAACTTTGAAAAGGCACCAGCCTGTGTCATCGAAGGAATGAGAAGAATATTCAACGCCTGCCTTAATACGGGGTACTTTCCAGACGGTAATAAAACGGCAAAGATGATTTTCTTGCCCAAGCCTGGAAAGAACCCCAAGTTGAAGGAGAGCTACCGACCAATTTCACTACTGGAATTTGGTGGGAAGCTCTTCGAGAAGATCCTCAACAAAAGACTGGTGTCTCACCTGGAAGATAACTCGCTCTACAACCCACACCAATTCGGGTTTAGGAGTAAGCGAAGTACGGAAATGGCGATTAACGTCATTACGGAAAAGCTAGCCCAAGCAAAACGGGAAAAGAGTTACGTGGACATTGTTTGTCGGGATGTATCAAAGGCGTTCGATAAGGTGTGGCAACGGGGAATGCAGTACAAGATCTTACGACTGGGACTAAGCGAAAGCTTAGAAAGAACTCTCTGTGACTATGTCATGGAGAGAGCGGCGTACATCAGTTTAGGGTGCACGGACGGGCCAAAGTTTCCGCTCAATGCGGGCCTCCCGCAAGGGGGGTGCCTGTCTCCCACTCTCTACTTGATTTACACCGCGGATGTCCCAGTCCCTGTAAACCCCACTTGCCTCAACTTACAATTCGCCGATGATTTCACCCAGGTAATCACATGTCCATGGAGGAATGCGCCTATGCAAGCTCGCATGACGGCAGCAGAAATCGAAAACCTGAACACCTACGAGGCCCGGTGGAAAATCCGTACCAACCAGGATAAGTTCAAAGTAGTCCCCATAGGCAGGAGACTACTTGATGACGTCAGGGTGGGGGATAGACGATATCCCTACACCAATGAATGCAACGTACTCGGCATGAAGATCACCTCAACCGGGTACGCAAAGCACGTCCAAGAACGCATCACCAAGGCCACTGCTGCAGTCAAGACTCTGTACAGGTTCAGAAATCTTCGTCAAAGCAACAAAAAGAAGATCTATACTGCACTAGTTAGATCGACGTTGCTTTACCCCGCTTCCGCCCTCTCCTGTGCCTCAAAGACACAGAAGAGGAGACTACAAGTGGTGCAGAATAAATGCGTGTACCTAATCACAGGTACACGCATAATGGAAAGAAGATCACAAGAAGAGCTGCACCGAGAGGCGGGGTTAACCCCCATTAACGTTGTCATCGAAGAACGGACAAGGAATATGCTGGAAAAGGTCAATCGTTTGGACGAAGATATCGTACAAATGATTGACCAAAACAGAAGAGAAGTATGTCGCGCCAGATTTCCAAGCTCCGCTAGGATTTTAGCTGGCGGAGCAGAAGTACCGTTCTACGCTAGATGATGAGTCAATTTACCCCCAACTAAGAAAAAACTACCAATCATGAAACCAACCGATTTTGACAAAATTCACCGATATCGACAAAACTAACCAACTAAGACAAACTACCGAAGAAGGAATCCTACACAAGAAGACGAAAATCACCAAACAAGACTACAGGAAGAAACACTGTACACTAAATACACACACTACAAAATTACGAAGAAACAAAAAGATACTAAAACAAACACAGTAAGTTAATATTAACAACTTACAAATACAACAGCTAACGCGCATAGCATAAACAAAAATATTAGCAATAAAGACAAATGGCTTGAACGCCAAACTATATGTTATATATATACCTGTATATATATATATATGTATAAAAAAAAAACATAAATACAACAACGAAACCACAAATCAAATAAATTTGAAAGCGATAGGCCTGATCACCAGGCTCTAGCATCACTTTGCACCCTACCACACTTCTTTCTCTTTTCACCACTGGTCTACTTTCCGCTGTCTATTCACACACCCTTTCTATCCCCTCATCTGCATACTCTCACATACACGATTCAAATTCAAGCTTGCAAGAGAAACTCAAGGTATAATGGCGTATGGGGGTAAACCCCTCAAATTGTAGATATAAATTTAGTTCAGTCTTGACTGACAGTATGACATGTGTTGACATAAGGCATCATTAGGAGGAAAATAACATTAAGCGATCAGATATTAAAATAAGGGTTGCAGTGTCAACTAATAATGTCCTGATGTTCAAAACCGATAGTAAAAGAACAAAATAAAGAAAAATAAGAGAAAAAACGAAATGAGAGAGAGTTGGGATGATAGAGAATACTGTTGAAACGACTCTCACCAACTATTTGGGATAATAAGCCAGATTTGAACAACTCAAAGTAAAACAAGATGCAAACGAAAACAAAAACTTCAGTGAACACAAAACATTCAGAAGACAAGAACTCTAAAGCATACGAGGACTACCAAAAACATAAGATTATTAAAAATATGAAAACTAGAAAATAAGAACTTTAAGGACACAAAAACTTCAACAGCACAAGAACGCTAAAAACAAGATATCGAAAATTACAAGAACTACAAAGTACTCCAAAAACACTTAAAACACAAGTTCAAAGAACATGAGAACTCCCAAAGCACAAGAACTCTCTTAAATAAAAGACCTAAGAACACAAAAACTACGGTATATACAAGAACTCCAAAATATACAGGAATTAAAATATAAATCACCTTTCCTGACTCCCAGCAGAGGAAAATTTACCTCACCTTAAAATTTGGATTTGTGAAATGTCAGGAAGATAAATATTGTTGTTATTGTTTCGGTATTGATGTAATTGATTTTAAATGGTTCGGTATTCGGGATTAATATAATTGAATCGAAATTAATGTTATTGATTGGGAATTAATGTGGTTTAAGGAATATACAGATGATGCCCCAAAGCACATCCGATAAGGACTAAGTGGAGAGGAAATTACCAATGATCGGATGAATTACCACTGGATCGATAACTCTCAGGAAACTGAATTTTTATTGAATTGACAAATATACTAAAACGGGTGGAAGGGTTAGGGTGAAGGAAAGAATCAGTAGAAAAGAGATTGGCAGCGAAAAAAATAATAAAGGAAAGGAAAGATAAAATATGTATAGGGCAAAAGAAAAACTCGCATAGAAACCCACCCCTTCCCTGCCACCCTATTTTTGTTGAAAAACAACTAATCGGGGAATTTTAGGCAGGATTATAGAAGCGACTTTTTAGAATTATTTTTAAAACAAAAACCAACGAGGGTATCTCCCCAAAGGGAATTCAAACTCTTTTACAAAAAAGTTGCATCATTAAAGGAGAAACGAAGAAAAAAAGGGGGGCGAGAGTGTAACGGAAACATCATGATTATTATTATCATCATCATCATTTCCTTACATCAATTGAGTTTGACCCCCTCCCCCTCCTCCTCCAGTTTAATTCGTATATGTCGCTCTTTACGATACGCACACAAATTATAGGAGGGGGGGATGCGTAATTACCCAGGGGTGCAATGTCATCATAAGCCTTCAGACAAGGGAAACTACTCTTCAATTGTAAAGCAGGAATGGTTATAGATTTAACAAAATTTCACTATATTTGGTCAGTGATTAGTCAAAAATTCACTAAATTTGCCCGTCACTTGAACAAAATTGCACTAAATTTGGTCATTGATTGGTCAAAATTTCACTAAATTCGACCGTCGATTGAACGAAACTGAATTAAATTCGTTCATCTATTAAGGATAAAAAACATTAAACTCCGCCGATTGATTTTTCTCCCTAAACTCGATCATCCGTAAAATAAACTTTGACAAAATTCGATTAGCGATTAAATCAAATTTTATTAAACTCGATCATTGATTGAGAAAAAAATCACTAAACTCGGTTATCGAGCGTACAAAAATTCACTAAACTCGGATCCTCGATCGGAAAAAAAATCACTAAACTGTCATGGAAAGAAGATAAATTCACTAAACTCAGTCATCGAGTGAATTTTTTTTTTCACTAAAGTCAGTCATCGATTCAACAAAAATTCACTAAACCTGACGAAGAAAAAGCTCCTTTGCAGCCTAGAACCACATTCAAAAGCCAGATATCATTTGCTATCTTATTTTTTTTGTCGTGTATTGAGTGTCAGTGTACGTTCAAATATATAAAAATGAGGTATGTTCGCGTGTCTAGTATGATTTTACAGCAGATTTACACTCGTTTATTGAAAAGTTACACATAAGATAATTTAACGTGGCATACTGACAACAGGTCGCTACAACACACACACATCGGTATGAGTGTAGTGGTAAGGGGGATTGGTAGAAGTCTACTGATTAATTTGGAATCCGAACCGCGGCTATCAATAGTGTATGGCAGCCACCGTGAAGGAAACCCCCGAATCGGAACTCCACCCGGCGACTAACAACACCTGGTGGAGCTTAACTTCGCAACAATATGAAGCGATATTTTCACTCGGCTATAGACTGTAGCTGAGTAGTGCGGGTGAAGTACAACACTTACTTAAGTTTGCACGCTTGTTTATCTGTCTGTATTGTCTTTTCTCATATCTTAAAACAGATTGAGGGTTCAATTTCGTTCATAAATTGCAATTATTAACTTGAAAGTGAATTAGAAAGGCAAATCTTCCATATTGGAAGTTATTCTTTGAAGCTTTCAAACAAAACCTTTGTATCACTTTAGGAGGCCAACGAAGAGAAAAAAATAGAAGGGCTTCAACAAAGTAACGTTTGCAGCACTTTCATACCCCATATTATGTTGAGCCAGTTTAAAATAGCAAAAATCTAGTTAATTTTGAACAAGTTTTTTCTTTGAATCCAATTTCAACAAGTCTAGCCTCAACTTCTATCTTAAGTATATATTATAATTATTTATCTATAAATCTATTTTCTCGTCAACCATCTTTACCGCCCTTGAAATATTTTTAGCCATCGTTTGCTTCGATAGGCGAAATTCTTCCCTTAAAAAAAACTTACCAGGGTGCTATGTCTGTAATTCTGCACTAATATGTTCAGGTAATGGTCAAATCCTTATGTTCTCTGCGTCGCCCGACCAATTGCGGTCACAAAATGCCCAAAATAAGACCACGAACAGACATCCCACTGTCACCTGCTCTCTCGTGCATTCCTCCATAATGACATCAGCGTTGGAGATCAGAGACGCTTTGATCTGGTACCTTGCTACGGGTTAGCGACTTCAAATACTCGTGGCCTTACAAACACGGCAACGGAACTACACTCCGCCATTAGCGTCAGAACATCATTTGTAAAATCGTGAAACGAAAACCTGAGTTTTGTGATGAAATATCAACCAAAGTGACTGGGAAACAGCTATTTGGACCGGTGCCCGGGCGGGCATAGTTGCTACATACACACAAACACCATCTCAGAATTCTCGTTTAGGAGAATGAATGAATGGGAATGGCTGAAAGGCTTTTGGGGTGGGGCACTGTTTGTTTCGCTCGTCCATTTTAGTATTGTTTCTCTCGCTCTTTCAACTGTTTTGAAATTATTTGCTTCTCTCGCTCTTTCTTCCTTTTTGGTATTATTTGTTTCTCTCGTTCTTTCATACCCTTTGACCCATTGTTTAATACGTCGACTCATGTAATCGGGTTGCAAAAACCTTTAGACAAAGATTTTCCAGTTGATTTTCGTCTTTATTTAAAAGCATAAAAGTCACCTTATATTGGGTAAGTGGGCATGCATCTAGCCTTGTAGCTGTAGTCAAGACATACATTTAACCTTGTAGCTGCGGTCAAGCTATGCATTTAGTCTTGTAGCTGTGATCAAGCAATCACTTAACTTTGCAGATATGGTCAAACCATGCATTTACCCTTGTAGCTGTGGTCAAGCCCTGTAAACTTGTAGCTGGGGTCAAGCCATGCATTAACCTTGTAGCTGTGGTCAAGCCATACATTTAAATTTGTAACTGTGGTCAAACCATGCATTTAACCTTGTACTTTAGAAAAAGACATATATTTAACTTTGTGGCTTTGAACAAGAGATACATTTCATTTTTTAACAAGAGAAACATTTAACTACGTAGCTTTGAACATGACATACATTTAACCTAGTATGTTTTAAAAAGAAAACATTTAACTATGTAGCTTCGAACATGACACATTTAACCTTGTATTTTTAAAACGAGATTCATTTAATCTTGTAGTTTTGAACAAGGTATACATTAACCTAATATATTTTAATAAGAGAAACATTTTACAATGTAGCTTTGAGCATGGCATACATTTAACCTTTTATTTTTAACAAGAGATACATTTAACCTTGTGGCTTTGAACTAAGGGTGCATTCATCATTGTAACTTTGAACAAGGGATGCCTTTAATCTGTGGCTTTGAATAAAATATGATTACAGGCAGCTAAGCTTTGAAGTGAGTTTTCCAAATTAGAGGGGCCCATATAAAAATCAAATTACATAGTACATGTCAGATAACTAACTTCATAGTTCCGTGTATTAATATTATATTTCCTCTAAATATCTTTAATCTTTGAGTATCACTTACCGAACCCTTCAAATGGGACCTAACTCCCATCACCGTTATAAACCCCTTCTGGTCAATGGAATCCTCTGAGGAGGCGTCATCGCCTCTACTCGATTGGATTCAGGCAAAATGAAACACCTATTCAAATAAAGAAACAAGATAAAACAAAATTCAAAGAAAGAGGGACAAAAAAAATGTATTGAGTTCTTGAAGGTACATGAAATGAGTACAAATAGTACTCAAAAGTCTACTTGAACATTTGCAAATTGTGGTATCTTCTGCACCTCCTTCCCTAGATTGCCAAATACAGGTGTGTTTTTTTTCACTGCTTCATTCACGTCACACGGAACCTTATAAATTACTGTTGTTCCACTAAAGAATAAATGCTCATTCATAAACGATAATCAAACGATAATCATAATGTATTACCCCCAACGTCAGAATGGCTTCGAACATTAAAAAAAACAAAATAAATTTATTATATATATTTTCTTTATGTTCAAAATATTACTTATTAATTACCCTCCACCATATTGGATACAAGACTGTCTTTGGTCATTCGAAATAGTCGGGTTTTGTAAAAGATCCATTGGAGAGAAGGTAATTCAAAGTTGATGTTGTTTCTAATCAGTCTCACGCTTCTTATATTTTACTGTTCATGATGTGAAGCATTTCAAGGTTTTCCAAGACCCTTATTTTGTTAGTTGTTTAATCCTATATTCTCCTACCTACCCGTATCATATTCCCCCAATCAATAGCCCCTGTAAAATAAGGAGGAATAAAGGGTTATTAGCAGATCTAAGGTTCATTTCTATAGTCGAAAATAGGAGTTACAAGTTATGTTAGCAGAACATATGTTTTCTCCAACTCGGATAGGCGAGAGTCTATAAATATAATTCGGTGAAAAAGAAATGTGTTGGATTCTTGGAAACACACTCTCTCTCTTTCTCCTGGATTTAAATTATACCATATAAGGGAAGATACTTCAGCAACGGTGAAAAAAAGATAAAATGGGCCAAGCAATGGATTAGATTTAGTCTGATTCAAAACTATCTGGTTACGAACTTTAATGGCGTTCTATTGAAACAACCCGATAGACTATGGAGGATAGTTGCCCATACGCATGTCTAGCTAGACATTGAGCGAGTTACTCGACAGCCTAGCTACAGCACCTGCTAAGACCAGTTGTTATAGTTGAATAGAAAGGAGAAATGTAATGAAATAGTACAGCCGGGATCAGATGTCTCAGGGTCGTGAACTTTATTGTCCTTCTTTAGATGAAAAATTGCTGGGTGAATATCAAGTATAAAAAGGCAGGATATTTATGAGTAATGAGGTCAAAATTAGATAATGTGGAGTTGTATAATGTGGACATTGAAGAAGATGCAAATGTAAATATGATTGGCTTCGTGGGCTTGAATCGGGCATTTCATCTGGGTATAGAAGGGATAAATAAGCATGAAAGAGGGTGTTAGTATTGTGAGATATCTAAAAAGTGTGATGGTGAATGCAAGAACTAGAGGTGAGCCAATCTGTAGTGTTGTAAAGGAAGTGTATGGAAAATTTTTGATTGGGCTTATGAGAGGAAAAATGAAAGGTTTGAGAGGGGAATGAACAAGGGGGAGTTTAGATGATGTAGTATGGTATGTTGGATCAAGTATTGGCAGTTATACAGAGCTAGCTAAAAAAAACAGGGATAAGAGGTATAAAGTGTACGGTGTGTACATGGATCTCGAGAAAGCTATGCTTGTGTAGATAGAGAAGCATCATGGCAGGTGAAAGTGAGAAGGATTCGTAAATGTTAATTCTAGCTTTTGATACTGTGTGTGAAAGAGTATGAAATTAAAAGTGGATGCAGAAAAGAATAAGGTAAGTGTATTTGGGGGTGAGAATGAGGTGGGTTGTAATATCCGAGTCGGTGGTGTCATCCTTGAACAAGTGCCAAGTTTTAAGTATCTGGGATACATTGTAAGTCATATTGGTACAGATTGCCACCACAATGTTTTCAATGGTAGAAAGTTCTCTAGGAGGCGATTAGAGCGTTAGTGAATAGTGAAGATTTGAGTGTGGAATGCACCAAGAAACGTGTGCAGGTGCAATCGTTTGTTTATGACAGTGAAGGTATGGAAAGTGAAGGAAGTTATCGAGTGGGAGCATTTCGATGGATGATTTTTTTGGGGGGGAGGCAACCTGATTAAGGAAATTTGGAAAAAAAGAGAAAAGGAATATTGGAAATAAGGTTAAATGTGAGAAAGATTGCATAAGCAAAGATGAACAACCTTGAATACTGCTCCGAATGTGCCCCTCTTGTAAACAATAAGTGAATTTGAAGAATCTAGCTTCATGCTGCACATAATAATTTATAATAGCTATATTTTGGGGTCAAGATCTAACTCTTGCTAGATACCAAAATGAAGAATGGTTCATAGATAATTGGACCACAAAGAATGAATTATAATTTAAAGGTCCTTTTATGATGAAAAAAGAGAAAAGGAAATAACATCAGAGATTCATGGATTATATTTATTGTTTGACGCGATTTCGTATGTAAACGAACCCGAAATATTTTAAAGAGCTTGTAAAGAGCACACACTGTGTGTGTAGTTTTCTTGAACTAGAGAAGATTTGCATTGAAACGATTTACTGCATGCAAATCTACAGTTTTTTTCCAGTAAATCCTCAAAATTGCTGCCCTGAAAACGAATCTTATTCATTTTGGCCCCCAGCCAAAGCACCATACACTTTCCTTACGATTATATAGCAAGTGTGCACCAATATACCACTGTTAGCACCCACAGCTTATGTACTTTCAATGCGAGCATTGTGGGCGTAAAGTTAGAAAAGTTATACCATAGTAAATGAGACGTTGAAAACAGCATAAACTCAGAACAACGCCCTAATTTTCATGTCTGACAAATGTCTTTCTCAATGATACAATTCTTATGTTTACGAAACTTCAAGTGATGAGTGTACCAGAAAATGCTAAAAAAATACTTTAATTATTGAAAGCTTTACAGTCAATATATTTTGAATGTTTAAGGATTATTACAGGATTTAGTTAAAATAACTTTAAAAATTTGTGATGGAATGGAAGCTACTTAGTGCTATTCATGTACTCCGATTAGATTAGGGAAGAATGGATGTAAGTGGCTAGTTTATTGAGGTATAAAAAAGAAGGGAGATAAAGCAATGTAACATAACAGTTTAAGTAACAATGGTCGTTTAATTACAGTCCAAATAACAATCAATATTTGAAAGACGACCTTTAATTCTAGCCTGCATCAATTCTAATTAGTAATATTTAACTTTGGAAGGAATTTTTTTAACATTTTCAAAAATTAGAATAATAAAATATTAAATATAATATAGACAGGATTTCATAAGGTTAGATTACATCCAAATTTCAGCCTCTTTAGGACATATCGAAACATGGAAAAGGCAAAGAGAATTTATAGTAAAAATCATATTTAAGTTCAAAAATATCAATTTAAATGGTCGTTACATAAATGTAGTCCTTTAATATATTATTAGTATAAATTTTATAAATTATCCCATAGTCTATTAATTTCCTTAAGATTTGGTTTTGAAAATTTAGATTCCTTTCTTCTTGACAACCTATCAAATATGGAAGCAGTTTTTTGGATATTAATTTTAATTTAATTGAACTACCGGATCATTTTCAACTAATACAAGCAATGGGGGGGGGGCCTCTATATGTATATAGAAAAAGACTTGTTTCACTATTGCTTGAAATTTAGGGAGACAAAATAGAATTGTACAAAATAGAGGTAAGAGGTATAAAATAGCTTCATATTTATGAATCTATTTTGGAGCCTTGTTAATTTAACTTGTAACTAAAACCTACGGATTCTCCAAGGAACAAAACTGCCCCCCCCTCCCACCTTGCAAAAAGTACAATTATTCTGATTACGTTGACTTTTGCATATTGTTATAAATATATCATAAATATAAAGGTTACATAGATGATCTTTATCTTTCATTAATGAGGTGTTTGCTCACATTGAATTTATTTTCGCATTATCAAACCAAGACTTTACTTAGTTCAATGATACAAAAGTTTAGAATGAAATTGTAAAGTATAATACCCATTTCGTCTATAGCATAGAATTCACGATCCATCAAAAGGCTGGAGTGAGGTGATGATACGAAAATGAGTTTGCAATAACCTCGATATAGAAGAATCTTCTACTTTAATTTTTTAAAATTTCGTCTTTTTGATGGCATGTAATAGCGCTGTTGACGTCTCAAGACCTTCTTTGCATTCAACACAGGGGATGAAACCGGAACTATAAAATAGAGCTTAGAAAATCCCCCAAATGCGATCTAGTCTTGATGAACCGTGTACGCGCTCACATATGACCCCGACTGGCTGTCAGACTGTAGATTCTCATGGTTTGGACCCCACATTAAACTGTAGGCCTTGTGGAAGGTGTAGTTAGATTGGCTCATTATAACGGCGGGGAGGAGTCAATGAGAAAGGTTGTTTTCCATGTCTAACCTCAGAGGGTGAAGAAAGTTGAATACCACATACTACTTTCAACATGACGTGTGGTAAAATTTCAGTACCGTCCAAATGGAGAGAGTAAAATACCAAAATCAACACTTTTCGTATAATTTCTAGAAAATTTCATAAAATATTCCTTGAATTTTACCTCTGATAGTGTCCAATTTTCATTTCATAGAACAGAGTATAAAAAAGAGTTATGAGGAAGGTAATGACAATTTGAGGAAAAGATGCTTTAAAAACTAGAGAACCAAAGCATAAATACAGCCATATCCAGAAAACGAAATAATTATGACAGACAATTGAAAAAATATTATTAAGAATAAATCAACCTCTCGTTCTAAATGACTTGAAACATTCGTCGGATTGTATGGCAGAATTTTATTTCATTCTTATTCCAATCTTTGTTAAATATCTTCAACAGTCGTCAGTATCCAAGACATCACCTTCTCACCAAAATATCTACATTAAGTTTTCTATCTGGGTTAAATTAGTGCTCCACTTTTGTCAGTTCACCACATCAATATTTTCAGCATCCAAGAAGTGCTTCACCCTGTTTGCTGTTTGACATAAAACATTGATCTGCATGAAAAACAGACTCACGTAGTCAAGATGTTGGGCGAAAGGGGGAGTATGGGGAGGGCCAATGTTGCTGAGGCAGATTCTCGTATCCCGCAGTGTTTACTTTGCTGCGTAACCGGACGCGCGGACATATTATTGCGCTTGAAAACCTGCACCGCGCATAACGATGCCACTTTCATGTGGGATTGAATCTTTCACCTGTACAGAGCCATACCGGCTGCTTCTCATCCGATCCAAACAAATTAAATTTGCTTTCGTCGATGGAAAACACTTCCATTTTTCAGCACTCCACAAGACATGCTCATTAGCGAAGGTAAATTACCCGCTATATTATTTTTACGTATAGCTGGTTTCTTAACAAGGGAGCATATTATGATTATCACTTATCGCAAGCGATGTGAGAGAGTGTGGCGAGACACATTCAGGTTTAAGTTTTCGGTACATTGGTGGGAAATACCAGGTACTATCTTAAAGCAGTCTTCGCAGACATCCTCAAAGGGTACTATTTTTTCCTGGGATTCTTTTTCCGAGGGCGATCCGTTGTCACCTTCGAATCTCAGATCTCAGTATCCTCATGGTCAGCCAGTGTCATTCTTTTACTCTTTCATTGGACTACCTGGTGTTTGGAGGATTTGTCCACCTTAACTCGTCTAGCCACCCTCACACAGGAATACTACCGTCAATGGCCGTCTACAATAAACGTAAGACAGTGTTTCCATATATACGTTACAAATGTTTACTTTCCTCATAACATTTTTATCCGCTGTTCGGGAGAGAGAAAGAGAAAGAGAGAGAGAGAGAGAGAGAGAGAGAAAGAGAGAGAAAGAGAGAGAAAGAGAGATTTAATATTGGTATAATACGAAGCACCCAAACCAGATCCCTTAACTAAACCCCCATTTGCTTGATGTCCGACCGTTTGAAAGGGTTAACCAAACAGCTCTCGAAACCACACGGAGAACTATTAACCACTGTTTGGTTGACCCTTCCTCAAATTCTCAACTTAATGCGAAATCTTTCGACCAAATTCCTAACAAATTTGTCTCAAAACAAAACAACCTCAATTCGTTTTGACCCCTTTTGACCCTTGAACTACTAGAAGCGGGGGTGGGAGGAGGGGAGGGGGATCGCAGGACCAGCAAAGGGATCCGAGCAGTGGGTTGCCATCACATGGCAGCCACGCGGTTATGTCATAGGCAACTATGGTGCAGGCAACATCTGAACTATTACGAGCATTCAAAGCTCCAATCATTCCTTCCATCTTCACCGTGGGTTAAAGCCCGTGTTGCACCCGAAACATGGAGGGAAGAGACACCCCCAGATCCCATTGTGTCTCCCACAATGGGGTACCAGGTTTAGTATAGGTCAGCATGCTGTAGCTAACATGTGGAGTATTACGTGCCCTCCAAACCCCAATGTGTACAAAATAGTGAGGTTTCAGGTCTAGCATAGAAAACATGCGGCAGGTGACATCTGGAGGATTTCCTGAGGTCGTGACCCTTAATTCCACCATTTTGTCTACAGATCTCTCCTTACAAACTTTCTAGCGATGCCCTCAATGGTATTTTTCTCTCTAAGTTAAAGCGCAATAGCAACGAGGACGTAGTAATCCAGAAAGTGTGTAAAGAGAAATATATAAACAAAGTGAAGATAGAGGAAGTGAGAATGTGTGGAAGATATAGAGTCCCAGGTCCTCCTTCAGACATTGAGGCTGGGGGGAGAGGACGCACTCCGGGCACTGAGGCCAGAAGGAAACACAACCCCAGGCACTGGAGCCAGAAGGGCACATTATTTAGGGCACTGGGGCCAAAAGGGCACACAGCTCCTGGCATTGGGACTAGGAGGGCAAACAACTCCGGGCATTGGGGCCAGAAGTGCACACAATTCCGGGCATTGGGGCCATAAGAGCGCACAACTCCGTGCACTGGGCCAGAAGGGCACACTACTCCAGGTAGTGGGACCAGAAGGGCGCACAACTCCTGGCATTGGGGCTATAAAGGCACACAACTCCGAGTATTGGGGCAAGGGCGCACAACTCCTGTCATTGGGGCCATGAGGGCACACTAATTCGGGCACTGGGGCAAGTACGGCACACAACTCTGGGCATTGGGGCAAGGGGCCATAAGGGCGCACAACTCTGTGCGCTGGGCCAGAAGGGCACACTACTCCGGGCACTGGGACCAGATGGGCACACAACACCCGGCACTAGAGCCAGAAGGGCACATTACTTCAGGCACTGGGGTCATAAGGGCACACAACTCCGTGCACTGGGCAAGAAGGGCACACTACTGCGGAAACTGGGGCCAGAAGGGCAAACAACCCCGGGCACTGGAGCTAAAAGGGCACATAACTCATGGCACTGGGGCCAGAAGGACACATAACACCTGGCATTGGGACCAGAAGGGCACACAATTCTGGGCATTGGGTCCATATCACCAATAACTCCTTTGGCATCTGGCAGCCAACATGCGGCAGATGCAACCAAAGCCCAGACAACATAAAGCACCTAATCGTAGACTGCCCAAACTTCACACATACACACAATTCAAATCCACACATGTCTTTTAGGGATCTGTAGACCCACCAGGAGGAGGTGGTGCCCCTCCTAGAGGGGCGCCCAGATGGCAGAAGGTAGAGAGGGTTGGCATGTCATGTAATTCATAGTTTCTTCCTCGAAAATTTAGAACTAAAAACGTTAATTTTGTCAAACTCGAATTAAAAAAATTACACAAAAACAAAATTTCATTTATGACAACCTAACTTTTTTAAATAATTAAAATAATCATGATTTTAACCCCCACCCGCAACATACATTATCGCTATCAACAGAAAATTGACTTTAAGAAATTACTAATTTTAAATAATAATCTATATTTGTGTCGCGTTCATAGGATAAAGCCTTCGGGGCGCGGCTTCCCAGGCCAGCGGGCCTATATCCGAGGTTAGTTGCTTTTGAGGACACACGCAGGAAGACGGTAATGGTTTTCTTCCTGGGCTACATACAAGCATCATGTACTAGAGTTAGTGCAGAGGGGGGGGGGTGAGAAGAGGTTGAAAAAAAGGGAGGGCTGATTATATTGTGTACGATGGAGTGCATGAAGGAGGGTGCTTGTACGAGTGATAACAAAGGTCTTCAAGCAGGGCTAGCATCTTGGTGGTGACTCCAAAAACCATCTCTCCTTTGATGAGGTCTTATATTACCTTATCCTGCATTTACTGGATTAATTCCGCTGTGCGGACGCAGTCAAAACGCCTGTTGTGTTCTTTTCTGTTGGCCACGCCTTCGTAGTCTCCGTTGCAGCTGCCCATGTCGCGTTTTATAGCCTTTACAGTGCTAATAGAGCATTGAGCACCAGTCTTGATGTCGGCATTTTGATACCCAGCACGAATAACCATGATGCAGGTAACATTTTTCCAATATACAGATGACTTCCATTTCCCCATGTCAAGCAATCAATCCTTTCCTGTGGCACCCACGGGGGTGCATAGTGCCTCAATGAATTCACGCCACCACGCTCTATCTTGAGCTAATGCGTCAAGATCTTCCCAACAATCATCTCCTGCTTCCTGCCTCATAGTCCTTATCCAAGTCTCCCTAGGACTACCTCTACCTCTTTTCCTAGGGGGGCACCAACCCTGGTGTATCCCGAGCTATACCCTGCTTTCTGTAAACATGACCTAACCATTTCCAACGGGAAAATCTAACAAACTCATCGACTGGTTGCACCCCTGTTATTTCTCTGATTCTGGTATTTGACACTCCCTTCCACCATTTAACTTTTTCGCAACTAAATCTTTACTGTGTATGCTATACAATGCTGTTGACTTTTCAATGATACATCAACCTGTTTCTGAAAAATGAAAACATTAAAAATAGCCAAATTTAGCCTGAATACCCTGATGTAGTTAATTGTTAATAGTAAACAATATTGATTGAATTTCCGTACTGAACTCATTAAAATATATACTTTTTAAGGAGTATATTTCAGAATTTCAACTAATCTTTTTTTACATTAAAATGTTAATATAAAGTAATAATACGGATAATTAAATATTACCTTCATTTTAACGGTATGTAGATGTATGTAATTTTACACTAGACTATTTACTCGGTATAATTATTTAACCTTGTTTAATTGGCAGATATATAAAAACTAGTTTGGGTATCGAAACTAGTCTGATTACCTCTACCTCCACCCTCTCAATCCCTTCTTTCTTATAGATCCTCCATTCCAAACTTTCTGGTAATTCCATCGTTTCTTTTCATTTTTAAAAGAAAAAAGAAAACAACTAATTATATTATCGAAGCCATAACTCCCCAAGAGATAAAAGAAAAAAAGAATTAGACGTTCGAGCTCTTTACAAAACAAACAAACAAAAAAAACAGTACTTGCCAACCCATGCGTGAATGAAATAAACGATTGTATTAACAGATAATTTAGATTCTTCTAACCTAGTGTCTTTTCGCAATCCAACACTGAAATTGCATTCACGCTTATTACAGCGCCAACGTTAACTAACCTAACCTAACCTAACCAAACTAAACATAAATCTAACCTTAACCTAATCTAACTTAACCTAACTTTAGCCTAACCCTAATCTCACGATAGCCTCGAACGCCTAATTCGCTGCCGGGCCTGCTCCGCCCCCCCACCGAAATAGAATAATAAATTTTCAAAAGTGAAATATAAATAAAGATTTATCTGTACAAATATTATTACAAAAGTAGAATACCAACTAGAGTATCGCACCAGATAGCCTTTAACTTGTAAATAAAGTGGTAAAGTGAGGCGAAGTGAAATGTGTGGAAAATATATAACACAAGAATTGAAAGAGGAAACTACTTAGAGGTACTACGAACTGGTAGGGGTGCAACTCTCCCTGCCATCCCCCATAGGCACGTCCCCTTGTGGAATCTATATTCCGGATTATTGCAGTGATTCAATTATACAAAAAATGGGGGAGAGTTGCGTGCCCAAATGGTCCAAAACATTCCTAGTCCCGCGCGCCACTAGTAGCTTCCTTCATTTCCTCATTGTACATTATATACTATCACTTTCATAACTTCACCACTCTTTTATAACATATTTTTAATATTTTCTAGCGAAGATGCCCCTGGTAGTTTCTTTTTTTAGTACAATAAAATGGATTCATCATAACTTGAAGCACCTGCTAATTTTTTTTATTTTACTATGTAACATTTGCACCTTTGCCACACATAGTTATTAACTTATTCGTGGTATTTTTCTATGAGACGCGAGTTGTTTGTGTTTTACCTCATTTTAATCATTAAAGTTTAATTTTCATTGAATAACGTTTTAATTGAGTCAAGTTTAGCCCAGTTGGCTTTTATAGCTCTTTTCGCTTGCGATTTGTAGATGTTTGTATTTTACACGATAATTGTTTCAGCCTGGATTAGGCTTATGTGTGTAATTAATCATAATGACCTTGTCTATTCTAGCCTAAACTAATTACTGTAACATGTAAAATACGAACACCTAAAATCACAATATCCCAAGAGACCCAAAGTGACGTAAGCTAGCCCTAGCCTAAACTAATTAGATGGTAAAATACGAACACCTAAATAACACAATAGGTGATGTAACCCATAAAAGTTGATTGGTGCCCAAGCTTTAACGTTCATGGTATATGTATGTATATCCCTCCTTTAATTGACACCAATTTTTCAACCTTTTTTATTGTAAGATTTTAAAAGAAAGGACAAAAAATCAAAATAAAAGAGAATATTGCATTAAATAAATCCCCGGGTTAATAGTGTTTTATATTTGGAGCATAACAACTGCACACTAAAAGATTGCTTTGACACCGTTAACAGGCACAGATGATAGGGACAGCTCTTCTCTTTTTTTCAATCTAATTCTATACTATTGACAGTTATCACCCAGTCAATATTATTGACAAAAATAATCCGGAATGATCCATCGTCATTGATAATTTTGCTTATCCCAATTATTCCTACGACAGTGGCGTTATATGGCAGTTATTGAGTGAAATGCGTCTGTTTCATGCCTCCAGACAAGTCTGGAGTAGATTAGAGTCGTTTAGCCAAAATCTAACAGATCTCGATTACGAAATGAACGATCTGGTTCGAAAAATTGATATGAATGAAGATTCTATTCAAAAGTTAGCCTATGAAGTGACATATTAAGGGAAGGCCTATTATTTATTAGCCTATTTTTAATTTATATTCTTTATTTCGACAAACCTAATGAGGACTACACGGAAATGGAAACTATGAGGGAAAAAGTACCGTCGAATGATGGAAATATAGTAAAATGTATCCATTCATCTTTCTTTATCTATGAGAGGGGGCTTAAAAATGATCTTGGTTAGTAGTGATAATCTTTCTAAACATTTTATGCTGGAATACAGTGTGTAGTAAGCGGTAACCTAGCCAAATTTTCGGCTCCTTTCAACTAATGGAAAAGGACGTCACTAACTCACCACTTAGACAAGATGTTAGTCCCTTAGAATGGGCTTTTAGGGAGCAACCCTAATGGGGAATAACAATTACATTAGATATCTAACGGAGAGTCAATATTCCTCTTAAGACAATTTGTAACTTGTAGTCAGCCAGAGGCAATTTTGAATAAGAGTCCTGATTTGATGCAACCAGAACGCCATCTTCATTACTTTCCCATTTGAAAATAGCTGCAATTCAATAACAAATCTATGTTTAGGTTATATTAATTTAGAGGTTGTTAAGTAAGCCCTAAATCGTTTTACATACGGGGCCAAAAACATTCTGGACTGCGATTGCTATTTTGGTTGATGAGAAAACCTGAATGCAAGTTTATATTACTTAAATTACTCACATCAACTAAATGAGTTTACTTCCAATAAGGGTTGGGGCAAGTTAGATCAATCACTTATATTAAGATACAAATATAAATTCAAAATGGTTGCTAACTAAAACCTTCGAAACACTGCTATGCATGGAGATACCTTTCGTTTTAGCACATATTTATGTACATATTTAATTCGTATTTTTTAAACTAAATAAATATACGAGTGCTATTTGATATAATAAAAAGAGGGGCTATCGTAGCACTATCAGAACCAAGGTTTTTTTTTTAATTTTAGGAGCCTATTTGGCGACTCTAGTACAAAGAGGAATAAAAAAGGTGAATGAGGAATATGAATAAAATTGTTATGAATTATGATTAACGGTAAATTCTAATGATGACCCCAATCCTTTTTGGAGGACGCATTTGGTAGGAAA
The DNA here is from genome assembly GCA_963969495.1 of Ceratothoa steindachneri. Lineage (NCBI taxonomy): Eukaryota > Metazoa > Arthropoda > Malacostraca > Isopoda > Cymothoidae > Ceratothoa > Ceratothoa steindachneri. Next base: position 95,917,849 of record OZ018332.1, read on the forward strand.
GTTTTTGCAACGTGAATAAGTCACTAGTCTGAAGCTTAATCCCTAAACTATGCATAGCCTAGGCAGCCTCGAAAACAAGGACATGATGACATCATCAGTCATAAAAACTTGGGCGCGTGTCAAGTTTCAGACACATCCATGAGCGCAGAAATAAATATATGAATATATATTTTGAGATTATAAAAGAAAGGAGTGTTACAGAGGAAAGATATCAAGGACATTATATGACATTTGAGCCCATAGTGAGGAAATCGTGAATTGATACACATTTGTTTTTTTTTGTTTCTTTAGCTCATCTGGCGACTGCCTACTTGGGCATTAGTCGCTGTATTCAACGTTGCCTAAAATTAGGCATCAACAAAAATAAAACAAAGAAAAAAGGTAATAAGCAGGAAGCAAGCTCCGGCGTCGGGAGAAGGTCCACCTCCCCGGCGCAGGAACATGCGACCTACTAAAATAAGCAAAAACAACATCAAAAAATAAACCAACTATTTAAATAAAGAGGGGAAGGCCGGCCTCCTCCAAAAAGTCTAAAAGTCCACAGGTTGGTGTGCACTAACCCATCCCGAGTACAAGAGACAGGCGGTAGCGACCCCGCCCATCCCGGTACCGGGACAGATTACGTGCGCGGAGATCGCCCAGAATGGGACATTCAACAAGAATGTGCCGAACAGTCTGGGGGACAACGCAGTCTTCACAGTAGGACACAGGCGAGCGCTCCATCAAATGACGGCGCGTCCCGCGAGCTTGTCCAATCGGAGACGACAGAAAGCAACCTAAGCCGTTGCGGCATTGTGGGGTAGGTCCATGGGAACAGTCGCGGCGCAATGGCACGCCACTTTAAGTTCCCTTCGACCGTCTCCCATCTTCTTTGCCAAGCAGCCCGAGGAGCTGCCCGTATTCCTCCCATGTAGTCGGTGTGAGGAAGAGCGAAACGCTGGTCCGGTCGCAGAGTCCTCGCGGATTCTTTGGCGCCCTCATCGGCGCGCTCATTCCCCGCAATTCCTACATGTCCAGGAACCCAGCAGAAGATAATCTCGACATCCGCCCGGCTCGCCAAAACCGTGGCGTCACAGATATCACTAACAAGGTGGTGCGGAGATTCCAATGCCCGGAGAGCACTCATTGGACATTGGACATAATAAGTGAGAAATATAGTAGTAGAGGGTTTTAGTAGGAGAAATAGTGGGGAAATAGGGAAAAATATAATAGGAAAGTGAAAACGAAAGGTAGAATGAAAGACAGATCCCTGGTGAAAGGGTATCACTGGCTTTCTTTGCGTTTTGGGGTTTTTTTTTTTTTGATAGCATATGACTATACTATCTGATGAATGCGGTGGGCATTCGAGCCTTTGTATTAATACATTGTATCTTTACGTGGCTTTTGGAAGATTTTCATCTTCAATTCTGGGTGTTTTACACCTAGATTTGGATTTTTATTTTTTTATTTTTTTTTTTTTTGGTGTTGTTTGTATGTTTTTGGCGATATTTTCGCGCAAAAATTGGGGAAGTGTTATTTAAAACCAAATTAAACAAGTGTTAATTCGGTGGCTAAACTCGTTTGGCTTTGTTCATGTTTTTGTGTTATGACTGGGGGTTATTTAGTATTTAAGTGAACTTAGGGTCGACGTTAAAGTCATTCGGTAGTCTACTGCTTTTGAAACTAATTGATCGTCTTAAGTTAGGTAAAATGTCGAAGTCGATGTGCTCCAGTACAAACTCGGGGGGGAGGTGCCGGTGCACCTTGTCCCAGATTTTGGTTGCTCTTAGGTGAAGCTCCACGTTTATGGGGGTCATCCCCAGTTCACCATGGAGTTCACTCTGCCTTCTCCCTTCTCTCCTTCGGGCTCCCGTAATGACATATACTGCCTTATTCTGGACTCTTTGCAGTTTAAGGACTTGGGTCTTGGAAACTACGTTTATAGGGATCGGGGGGTACAGGAGTTTTGAGCGAATGCACGCATTGTAGATCTTTAGTTTGTTGGAGGTACTCAGGTTTATGAATTTGAAAAATTCGCCCAAGTCCCTCCGTGCATTCTGTGTAGTTCTCGCTACATGGCTCCTATACCCACCGGTCGTAATTTGTAGTCCCAGAACCGTGCCCTCCGTGCGGTATGGGATGCGTGCACCCCCCACACGGATGTCTGCCAGAGTCCTTCGGAATAATGGAATTACACGGAACTTTTGGGCATTGGTGGATATCTTCCATCTTCTCTCGAAGGAGTTGATGTTTTCGATTTCCACTGCCGTACTTCGTGCCATGAAATTCGCATTCCGATAAGGCCCCGTACATATCATCGTTATATCATCCGCAAATTGGACGTATAAGGAACCCTCAGTCAAGGGTTGGGGAAGGTCTATAGTGTAGATGTTATAGAGCAGGGGAGAGATGCACCCGCCTTGGGGCACCCCCGCCTCGAGTTCGAACTCAGGGCCGCTGTAATCTTTTATACTCAAAAACGCTCTCCTCTCCATCACATAGTCACAAAGAATCCTTTCAAGTATGGGATTGAGGCCTAGTTGAAGGATCTTATATTGTAGGCCTCTCCTCCATACCTTGTCAAAGGCCTTTTTGACATCGCGTAGCACCAGATTTGCATGGCGTTTCTCTGATTTTACTTTTGCCAACTTCTCGGTAATTACGGCTAGCGCCGTGTCTGTTCCTCGCTTCGCACGGAAGCCATGTTGTTGGATGTTATGAGAGTTATTTCTCTCGAGGAACATGTTTACCCTGTTGGCCAATATCTTCTCCAAGACTTTCCCTGAAAATTCTAGGAGAGATATGGGCCTGAAGTTAGCTGGACTGTCCGGTGGTTTACCGGCTTTTGGAATGAATATCATTTTCGCAACCTTCCAGTGGTCAGGGAAGTATCCCACGTTTAGGCATGCGTTCATGATATTCATGAGCCCCAGTAGGATATTGGGTGGGGCTCGAATAAAATTCTCCTTCGTCAGTCCTGTACGCCCCGGTGCTCGCTGTCGGAAGGATTTTAAGGTCATAGAGAGTTCCTCGGCAGTAATTCTACCGCCGAGTCCCTCCATTTCCCTGTTCTGTGATACGCAATGATGAGGATGCGTTCTATGTATTTGGTCATTCAGGTCGTTAATAATTTCGTTTTCGAAGTCCAAATCGAAGTCATCATTCTCTTCCGGGGAAATCTTAAAGATAGATGCCCAAAAGAGTCTGAATTCCTCTTCGATTCTTTCCACGTCAGAAATTTCAGTGTCGTCACGTATAAGTTTAACAGTCCTTGGTGGTTGTCCGCCTTTAAGTCGTTTTACCGTCTGCCAGAATGTACGTGAGTCAGTTTCTACATTCAGTCCGTCAATCAAATTATTCCAGAGTACACTCTGTTGGTCCCTTATAAGAGTCATTAGTTCGTCGCGTATGAGTCGTGTTTGTCGGTGTGTGTTAATGTTGGGGCCAGTGAGGTTTACTTCATCGATCCGTTCCTTATATTCCCTCGCGAGGGTTTTCATTCTAGGGGTCCATGAGGGGGCAGGGAGAGTTTTATACTTAACTCGGGGGATGGCTTCCTTGTCGGCTTTTAATAGTTTTTCATTTAATTTATCCAACTCCTCGTCAATTTCTTCAAGGGAGGCATCATTTAAGGGTTCTGGGTTATAATTTTCGAGGAGTTGATTATACTTATCCCAGTCGGCTCGAGCATAGCTCTTTCGCTCTGGGATAGGGATTTGAATGGGGGAGGTTGAGACTTTAATAAGGATAGCCTGGTGATCGCTGGGAATAGGGGGGCCCGGCTCAATGAAGTAATTATAAGGGAATATATTGCTGGTTAGCACAATATCAGGTTTTGTTGCTGACCTGTGAGTAATATATGTGGGGAAGTCTGGTCCAATTCTAGTCATAATGTTTCTATCAATAAGTGTCTCGAGATTCCTGCCTGCTGGGTTGGTCGACGTATAACCGGAGGCAGCGCTTCTTGCATTGAGGTCACCGGCAAAGAGAACGGTTCTGCCGTGACCACATAACTGCAAGAAGTTTGGGAGGGGCAAATACCCTCTCCTTGGGGGTTGGTACCCCGTTGCCAGGACCAGGGGTCCCACTGCCGTACGGACCTCCACAGCAAGGTAAGATTCGTCGAGTCCACTTATTGATCTGAAGTCAAGACCTCTTTTCACAGCTATGGCGCATCCGTCAAAATGTTCTCCGCTGTGATTTTTGGTCAAGACTTCGTAGGGAAAGATTTTTATCTGATTAGCGTCGTTTATTCCATGTTCAGAAATAAATATAACGTCTGGGTCACTTTGTCTTAATACGTTTCCGTATAATATTTTTTTGTTTGTCCATCCGTCAGAGTTCAAATGTAAAATTTTTAGAGTCATCATTTTGTAGTTCACTTAAGGGTTTTCGAGTGTAGTATGATGTTTCAGGACTTTATTCTCTTACGAGTTTAGGTCCTTGTGGAGTGTTTGGGGGCGTTATGGTTTTTCCTGTGCGTTTTTTCCTGTATTCGCCGTCGGTTAGGGTGATAAAAGAGTCCGGAGTCAGTTTTATCAGGCCTTGGAGTAAAGCCTCCTCGACCTGTTTTTCACTGAGTTCGTCCGAGGTGAACTCCCATTTGTATACTCCGGCTATTAAGCCTTCGGATACGTCAAGGGCATCCATCTCCTTAGGAAAAGGGGACCTTTCGGCAGCGAATACCTTCAAGTTAATTTTTCTTGAATGGTATGCGTGCCTAGATTCCCTCTTACAAGAAGAGGACGATCTCGGGCGTCTCTGGGGCTGCGAGGTTTTCCGTGAGCGGGGCGAACGTGCCCCTCCCTCGGCTCTCGCAACTCCAGTCTCCGTGCTCTCGTTATTCACTTTTTTTGTGGGTGTGGTTGCGTGGGTATTTTTGTTATTCGTGGTTTCTTTGAGTTGTTTTTGTTCCGTGCGTGCTTTCGCAGCCTGGATCCTGGGGTCTCTGGAGGAAGCTGAGGTTGTGGCATTACTGGGGGTTGGGAGATTCTGACAATTAGTCTCGCACTGGGGTTTGAGACTAATTTTCAGGATCTCTTCTGACCGCGGGTTCGAGGGGAACCACATACTCTCCATTCCATTATTGGTTAGCATCTTATTAAGCTCATCTGCAAAGCACCCCGGGGAGGAGAGATTCGCAATATGAGCATAATATATGCAACACATAATTTTAGTCGAGTTTTCGTTCTCGACGTGGAGATATGTGGGGTTCGCTTTAGACTCCGCTACCGCAGCTTTTGCGACCTTTGCATAAGTAGTATTAGCTTTCCTTTCTTCGTCGGTTCGTTTTTGAGCGGTTTTATTCTTTAGGATCTGTTTTTTGATGGGGCAGGCCATGGAGAGTGTCTTATGTTCCCCCGCGCAGTTCAGACACTTCATGGTGGTGCTTTTACAGCTCCTCCAGAAGTGGTTGTCCGAGGCGCAAATGGAACATAAGGTAGCATTCCCTTTGGGGCAGTTGGCTGTGGTGTGCTCCTCATACTTATAGCATTTGAAGCACATCTGGAGGTCGATAAACTCCTCACGTTCGATCTGCTCGGGGCAGATTCGAACGTTAAAGAGGAGCATACCGCACTCCGTAGCCTTAACCGCCATTGCCGAATCAGTGAACACTATCTTAAAGACATGCGTGTAATCCTTAAATTTAAGGATTTCCGCAATTTTAGCCCAGGGGTGTTTTTTTTCAACCTCAGCATGAATTTCTTCAATGCTGTGGCTGCCTACCCAAGGATCGAGGCGCCTAAGAATTATGCTGCGATGTGTTTTAATCTGAGGAGGTGTGTGGGGTCTTAGGTTAATCTTTTTCAACGACTCTGCCGCTTTTTGAGAGGTGAGGACCTCGCAGTCACTCTCCTTTTGGCAGATAGCCGAGTAGCCATTGTGAGTATCGATGAGGCGTACTAAGGTTACCCCTAGCTCCCCATGGGTTATCGCGAAGACTTCTCCCCGATCTGGCTTGGGGCCATCGGAGAGAGTCCTCAGCGGTATCCGCCGAGTCTCCCTCATTTAAATCTCCATTTCCGCATGGGAGCTGAAGAAAATAAAGGAGTTACGAAGACTCGGGGTGTGTGGCTGTGTTTGTGTGTGTGAGTACGTGATATTTAACACCGGTGAGAAAGAATAGATAAAGGAAGTAATCCTTGTCCAAAACAAAAAAAAACCCCGATCAAATATGGCACTTTACCTTTGGTGCAGGCGCTTTTCGAGGGCCTGCAGGTCTCCGGTCCACCACAAAGGGAGTCCGGGGTGGAAAATGGAGGGGGAGGGCGGAAACAAGTTCACCCTCGCTACCGACGCACGAAGCGAGCGAAATTTCACTTTTTACGTATAGGAACGCAATGACAAATTCGTACGTACGCCGATTCAAAACTCCTGGGTGAGCAATCACTAAACTGCGCGAAAACACTATTCACAAAACGTAAGCGAAAACAAACTTAAGGTTGGCTTTTTCAAAAGTCACGAGTGAGAAGGGCACGACTAACTCAGGCAAGCAAAGCAGTCGAGAGCACTCAGGGCGTTTTGTGAGTCGCTATAGATCAGGCTGAACAGCCATAGACAGATACAAAAGGATATATCAGAACATCCAAATTTCTTGCATAAATGCTAGTCATATTAACTTGGTTAAACGAAAGAGTTTTGATTCTTACGATGCGTGAATTATAATGGGTCGCAGGTTCGAGGAATAATTTTTTTAATTAAATAGGGTCTTATGGCGATGCCCAGTCAATGAGAGGTTGGGAAAATGTTCTTATATAACTGAAATAATTAATGAATAATTAGAAATAATTATTCACTACTACAAGGCTTGGCCTAGGACGATATCATAAGAGAAGATTCCTACTCGATCCTTACACCCACATTGCACCTACTTCTGCTAAAATATTAGACCATAAAAAATCCTTCTAAATAAATACTTTATTGTTTGGTGAAGATGCATTACGTGTTTATTGGTACTTAATTAAAAATGTCAATTGACTTTGAAAGAGTTTAGTAGAAAATAATAAATAACTACAGGCGTTAGAGTATACGATTTTAAAGTCAATTTAGAATCTTAAGAGTTATATATTCAAATCCGCGGAATATTTTACATTTGATAGCAGTCTCTTCATTTAGCTTGCTTAAAATAACCATTTTATGATTAGTTATGATGGTTTGAACTGTAATCCTACCTTAAAGAGATCTAATAACTTGATCTAAAACAGTATTTGAATCTCTATGAACAGAGATAATAATAACCTAGAACCAAGTTAAGTGTATGAAAAAACACCAAAGTACCCTCGTTTATTGGTCCTTTGTCTGGGCTAAAAAAAAGGAAGAGAGAAGCTTCTCTTGTATTAATAATTGGCTTACAAACTTATGATATTTAAAACTTTGCCAATAATGAAACTGGTTTAATCTGAAAATTATATATATTGAGAAAAGCCTTCCAGTATACCTTAATAAAAATGATGTCTTGATATAAAACACATTAGTTGCTCTTTAACTGGTTATTACCGTTTTAATCTTTGCTTTATAGTTAATAATTCTCATGATTTTTTTTCTCTCTCACAGGTTTTGCCATCTCAACCACAGTATTAAGGTGGAAAAATTGAAAAAAAATGTTCGGAAATAAATCAGAGGTTTTGTGCTACAACTCTTTCAAAAGCAGAAGGCAAAAGGAAATCGATCAACCCTCGTCTATTATTTATCTTTTTCACCTGCATTCTCTCTTAGCTCTTTATACCCTGGATTAATCTTTAAATATGGAAAACATATTAATTACATTTATCGTTTCTATTAAGTAGTAAATAGTTAGTGGTAAACGGCGCGGGAATCTGATACAACCCTTGTGTGAACCTAAACAGAACACGAGTCGTACTCGTCACACTTGCTTTCTAGACTTCATGCATGTAATTTCTCTCGCTTTATCCTCTATTTTTTATGTGATGAATTCGTCACATACGGGCGTAAAGGGCTAATGGTCTCAAAACAATTTGGTATAAGAAAATTGAACAACTTGAGATCTTTTGATGTCAATTTGACGAGTCTGAAGGTTAGAAAGTAGCATACAATACCTTCCAAAAAGATCAGAAAGTCTGTATTTCTATCACAACATCTACCGTAACTTTTACTTGATAAAATCCAAGTTTTTTCCAAATTGGTGTACAATAACCGACAGATAGAACCTACATATGGGTAAATGTTATGCAAATTGGGATGAATAAAACAAATATTATCACCAGATAGACAATTTACTAAAAAAATCAAGTGTCCAAAATGATCCGAACACTTAGGTTTTTGTAGAGAGAACCGGTATTGTTTACAGAGCAAATAACTTCAGTTCAATCTCTCTACGTCAGAGAAAACCAGTATTGTATAGAGAGCAAATAACTCCAGTTCAATCTCTCTACGTCAGGTCATTCATTTCCTTGCTAGCTTTCGTCCTGATAACAAGAAATCTGTCACACCTCTCACTGTCCGCGAGCTGATAGTAAAGTTGTGCTACCAAGATGGTCTTTCAATTGGAGCCATTGCCGAAGTTGTCAAACGCATCAAATATGTAATCTAATCCAAAATATCGTGTCTACCTAGGGGAAAATAGGTTTATATAAAACTGGTAAATCAACTAGTAGAGAAAGGAAGACCTCACAATGGGAAGACAGCGGAAACAAATCTATATTGGAATGTGACGATTAAATTATCAGTGGAAAACTATTGTACAAGTTAAAGGTAAATAGTATTTAGAGTGGAGGTCTTTATTCTAGATGATGTTTTTTTCATTTGACACAGGCACGAACCAACTATTGACAGTCTTACGCTGTAAGATTGTAATCTACTTTACTGTAATTCACCATCTTGAAGGACTTTAGAGTTTTTTAACTGTTTTCAGATTCATCGATTTAGACCTCTCTCCGAGTGTTTTCCACATATTTGAAATGAGATTTAGGTCCAGACTCTGTGAGGGCCAGTTCATAACATTAGTTCAGGAAGATCTTCACCGACTTGGCCGTATGAGAGGTGGGGGGGGGGCGATACCCTACAAGAAAATTGCAGGTTGGCCTTAGGGGGCTCACAGATGGGGTAAAGCATGCTGTCGCACTGCAATTCCTTGAATACTTGTGCATTCACTGTCCATCATAAACGTAGAAATGGCTTGATCCCTTCTACTGAAATCACGCCACAGGCCATGGCACTCCCCACCAAACTTCACACTCTTTCTAGTGCGATTGCCATGCAATATTTCGCCTGTTCTGTGAAGAAAGAACGTCCTGTCATCGAATCCGAACAAATTTAACTTAGATTTGTGAATAAAGTGCAGTTGGATAAACTGGTCATGTCCATGTTACGTATTCAGTGGTGAATGCAAAACGAGCCTTCTTGTTCTTCCGACTGACCAATGGTTTGACCGCGGGGGAGCTTGGGCGAAAATTGTTTTTCTCCAGCCGAGAAGACACAGGTTGCCTGGAGACATTAATGGCCAAAATCTCACTAATCTATCGAGAAACTGCTACAGCCGTCTTGAAATGGTCGTTCTTAACAATTTGGCCAATAAACCGGTCTTTCCCTTTTCAGGTCTTCCATGATCTACCGGTTGATTTATTTATTAACCAGCTTTACATAAACTTTTTTTTTGTCAAGATTGACAGAATATTATGGACTGCACTTTGGGGGCGCTTGACAGTCTTTCCAATGGCTTAAATTGAAAGACCATCTTGTTAGTGCAACTTTACTATCAGCCCCCACACAGAATGAGACGTAACAGAATTTATAGGCATCTTACGTGGACGCCAGCTGACAAGAGAAAGACCTAACGTACATGAGATTGACAATGAAAGTTTTTTCACAAGAAACCTAAGCGTTCAGATCATTTTTAAGACCTCAATATTGCTTATCTGCTAATAACTTTCGTTTTGTTCATCCAAATATGCATAAGAGTCACCCATACGTACTGTAGTTTATACCCGTAGGTTTTTGTACAGCGATTTTAGAAACCTAGGATTTTCTCTGGCAAAAGTTATAGAAAATGTTGAGAGAAATATGCGCGTTTTGATCTTTATGGAATGAAGTGTAAATATTTATAGAAATTGGATGTTAGTAATTTTTCTGACCCTTCTTTAGACGTCCAGTTAAAATTGTTTAACTGTTTCCTTCTATGATTTTTTCACATTTTCACGCATAGTACTTAAAAATAATATTTACAAATAATAATTATTTTATATATACTTCATGTACTTTTCAAGAAGATGAAGAACTATCATAGGAACTATGGTGCTCTGTTTATTATGATTGAAAAGAATGTTGTTGTTTTTTTAGAACTCCATCAATCTTGATGTCAAATGGCAACCAACCGCCCGCATGTTGTATTTCGTGGTCAATGTGAGATATGGTTAAAATAAGTTCCTTACTCTCAATTCTATATTATTATATGATATATTAAGTTAAGGCCATCATAAGGCAGGAGGATCAGCCAAGATCATATTCCTTTTGAAGTGGTCATCCATCACGACTCTTTTATCCCAGTTATTGAGTCCTCCGTTTTAGTGAAGAGTCTTTGTACTCAAACTAAAAACAAAATATTTGCGATTTTTAAATTGACTTCTAGTTCTCCTTTCATCTTACTTTAATAGATAAATTCATAGAAAATAGAAAGAAGTATGTAACCTTCTAAAATAAATTTGTTCTTTTCTAAGATTATTATTGACTTCGTTTAATGGGAAAGTTTAAGAGCGAGTACTCTTTCAATGATTAAAATGTTGTCAAGAGCAAAAATGGAAATGTCATGGGTACCGGTAAATAGGGTAAGAGTGAGTACTCTTCCATTGGTTAAAATGATGTGAAGAGCAAAAGTGGAAATGCCACGGGCACCGGTAAATAGGGTAAGAGTGAGTACTCTTCCATTGGTTAAAATGATGTGAAGAGCAAAAATGGAAATGCCACGGGCACCGGTAAATAGGGTAAGAGTGAGTACTCTTCCATTGGTTAAAATGATGTGAAGAGCAAAAATGGAAATGCCACGGGCACCGGTAAATAGGGTAAGAGTGAGTACTCTTCCATTGGTTAAAATGATGTGAAGAGCAAAAATGGAAATGCCACGGGCACCGGTAAATAGGGTAAGAGTGAGTACTCTTCCATTGGTTAAAATGATGTGAAGAGCAAAAATGGAAATGCCACGGGCACCGGTAAATAGGGTGAACGGTACAAAAACGTTGAGCGATATACACAAAAAAGGAGATGGGATTAAATTAACCAAAGGAACTGATGATTTTATTTAGTAATTGAGCGATTCCTTTTTCGACCCATCGACTGAGGAATGTAAACGATAAAAAAAAATCAAGTACGACTGATACTCAGCCAAAGGTACGCCCATGAACAGTCAGCAAGTTTTTTTTTTAATTATGATTGTAAACTTTTATCTAAGCGGCAAATTAGATTAACATTTCTAACTTGTGTATGTTTTTAATTTCTAAAAAATGAAAAAAACAAATGTATGATATTGAATATAACGAATTATAAGTTATATATTCTAACAAGAGATACGAGATTTTAATTACAAGTGTTATTAATTTGTAAATAGCATTTATGAAAATTAAAGAATCTTTACATAACATTTCAATGTATTTGAAGTTCTAAGAATTTGACTTTTTTTTTTTCTATACATTCTGAGTAAATCATCAGATCATGAGATTAAGATAATCTGATAAAGGTTTACGTGAGTATCTCTACCAATTCCACCTTTATTTTCTTTCAATCACCAATGCCTTACTAATGAGGAGTACATTCCCGTGGTCCATATACGACCCCAAAATATCACAAATTATCAACTTCATGTTCTATAAACTTTAACTAACTCTGTGATATATCACATTCATCGCTAGATGTATATTATTGTTCAAGGGATATTATACTTCGTAAGCAGATTCAGCTAGACTCAGATAATTGTGAAAATGGAATGGGGTAAATGCACATTTGGCTTGAGAGACGCAATTTATAACCGTTATTACATGATTATCAACATGATACTGATACGAATCGCTGTAACGAAGAGTAATTTAAAGGGAACAAAGATGTAACCGTCTTTTAAAACCTAGAGAAACCTGCCATCTTAATAAGTATTATGCCATGCAAACTGATGGTTTAATTCTCGGAATTCTTAACGTTTATAGACCTTTCACTGTATAAAAATAGATATTTTAGATCATAGGTTCAACTTGGTCCCGCCTTCAGCTAATGTAGATATACCACGCCATTATTATCTGAACCAAAATTTCTCCAAGTTTGTTAATATCGTAGTCACATTTAAAAACCTTGAATAACGTAGATTCGCATTAAAAACATTAGCATGGGGAACCGTGCTGCGGTAACACCCGGAAGATTGTGTGTCCAATACCCGCAATAAGGATTTAAACTTGGGGGGGGGGGAGGTAGATAATGCGAGAAGACGTATACATATTTATGTCGTGTTATAACAATTTACTTTTATCTAACAAAGTATTAAAAACTTATACTATCAAAGTTTATATGCGACATTAATAGCGTGGGTCTACAAGCCTTGAAACAGCGACCAAGAGAAACTAATTTTTCTTATTTTTATTATTCTAGATTTATTGCATACCTTTGAAGATGGTGCAAGTTAATATTTATGGTTTCTCAGCTGCGTGGGTATAGAATTTCAGACGGAGCAAATTTAATTCAATAAATATGATGGGTACGATGGCTCTAAACGCAAAAGAAGTAAACTATATGTGTATGTCTAATGTGTATGCACCGTCCATAATGTCTTAACACTTATGAGGGGGTTGGTCAGAATTTGAGTAAACCTTTTTCAAACTGTGACCATACGTGCATCTTGTTAACGCATTCACCTTGTTAAGATGTAAATGGAGGGGTTTCTTTGCTAGTAAAATATACAAATATGCAAATTTCTTTATGAAGAGTCCATATATAATTATTTTTTGTGTGGATGCGAAAGATGGAAGTAAAGTAAACTCCCTCTTTCGAAATCGGAAGAATAACAATGTAAAATTTGATTCGATACAAACTTATGTGTTATTATACATACACAAATGACTAAAGGAGCATTTTGTTACTATGGTCGCTTTATTAGAGCCCTGTCATTACTTTAATAAACTGTCCAAATATAAATCTAATGAAAGTATATGACGAAAGAGTGTTTGATACCTATACAATTTATTACATTTTTTTGACCAAAGAAAATTTCGCCACAAAACCATACAATGAAATTGTTAGTGTTTATTGATACCAAAACCACCGATCCTGCCCAATTTTTGTAATAAAGGTCGTTAATAATTTTCTTAGATTTAATATTTAGATATAATATAAATGTTTTTCTTTAGTAAATCATAATAACATAAAAGAATAAAGAATCCAATAGTGTGACGAATGAATTGAATTATAGCGAAAACTTATTCCTGTATAATGTCAACGACCGCCAACATGGCATAGTTCAAGGAGAAACTTCACACTTTAAGCCAAATTGTCGTAAATAAATTAATGAAAATAAATAACTTACATATAAATAAATCGAATCACTAACAAATCAAAATAATGTTTGCAGTTTCAATAATAGTAATATTTTCAAAAATAAAAAAGGGCTCATAATTAGGCCTAGATGCTGATAATAAAAGTGTTAACCGCAAAATATTATCTACTCAATGGTTATAGGAATACACACAGGTAAGGATTTATACATGTACACCTTTCCTAACTTCATAACACTTGTCAGAAGAATTTATGGTGCTAAATGTCCCCGTAAATAGCTTTAAAAGTTTTGTGTGGGGGATAAAGTATCGAAAATATATTTTTTCATGTCAACAACTTGTAATTTATCTTTAATATGGGCCTCATTTAGGTTTGAGGTGTACACACCAGAAAATTTGCTCAGTAATTTATATCATTTATCAGTACTATAATAACGAGCTGGGAATACTTAGCTTTTCTTCAATACACTAATTAACTTCTTAGTCTTTTCTTTCAAATCAATATACCAAAGGAGAGATGGGATTACCTTATATATATACGATCATGTTAGTTTAGGTTTCATTAGTTCTAATTTTTAACATTTTTAACATATACAAAAATATCAAACAGAAAAAACAAGGGATGTTCTCGTTCAAAAATTTATAGACGCCACTATACTAAACGCGTTTGCCGGCATCAAGATCGGTTCAACGATAGTAAAATTCATGCAATCTATAGTTTTAATTGCATAGAAAATATGTCACGCAACGCATTTAAAAAATATTTTTCAATTGCAGTGGTTTAACATCTAATTATCTAATCATCGCCACACTAGTAGTGGTTTAACATCTAGTTATCTAACTATCGATATAATAACCATCTCCACTTGTAGGCAATTGGATGATTGACAAGATGGAAGATAAATAAGATTTCCCAACTAGGGTAGGTTCAGTACCAAGGATAGACTAATAAACACAAAGAAAAAGAATAATGATTGGGAATAAACGCAAAATCCACCCCATGCTATGTAGTGGAAGGTGAATCAGAAGGCTGAGAGACAAGTACATACGCACAAAAGTACGAAGTTAAACTTTTTACGGGGAACGATCGAATGTATGTATTACTTGTTCTGGCTGGTCCCTTTGCATGTGCGTAGCTAAATACAAACACCGGCTCATTTGCACAAGTCACCCAGCCATGATCGAATCTCGTTCCAGGGCTGGCAAATGAGACCTTCATAGCCAGTTTCCTTATCAAGAGAGTCTGTCTAACGAGGCCGGGTACATTATTCAGTGGACATTCTGCATTCTGCGGCCTCAAGATGCTGCAAGATCCTTAATATGATGGTTCGGGATTTCGGATTTGTTACAAGACACCTCTCATATTCGCTTTTTGGAGGTATTTAGAAGCTACTTACTTACTTCGATTCTTTATTTCTCTATTCTAGCCTATCATTTATCTTTTTTTTGTCGCGTTTTCTTTCGTTCCATTCCTTCTCTGGGACATTTACGAACCAGAGTTAATTTTGCCTAATCTGGTCTTTTGAGAAATTGAGCCCCCTTTTTAGCGCGTAGGTTTGCCTTTCTGAACGAATAAAGTCAGGCCGTAAGCAAAGGCGATAGTGTTTACGTCAGCAGTTTTCGAAAAACACCAGCCCAAACACACTAAAGAAATGCGGGATAAAAATATTGAATTCGTTAACGTAACTGGATAAAAGTTTGGGGGGGCAGCTTCGTTGCAAACACGTCATGGTGTGGATAGAAGAGTTGCGTACCCTCTTCCTAGTGCTGCAAATTCTCTTAATTTGGCTAATCCGGCTATGTACCCGCTAAGCATCTTTACATCTCCATAACTTAATTTTCTATACAAGCAAACCCTATTTGAAAATCTTCCTTGACGCGATGACCGTTGGTTTCGCTTTTTATAATAGTAAATAAAAGTCAATAAATACCATAGAATTAAAAAGTAATACCTGGAAACCTTTTAATCGTTAAATGATAAGCGATAACATTCGTAAGTACTAGTGTCTCTACGAGTATCTGAAGTATCTCTGAAGTATCACTGGGATCATATCGGCACCTAAATTATTTAAATAACAATTGAAAGCCTGATGGAGGAAACCATCAGAGAAAAAGAAGAAAAATAAGGACATTTATAGTGATATTTAGTTTGTTCCCAATCATTGTTTGGTCAGTTCAAGTATTGTTGTTTGGGAGATACTGATTTAAATTTGGGCGTAATATAGTACGGGCGGGGGGCTAACTACCTTGTTACCTTAATTTAATAAACATCCTTAAGTACGAAAAGTTATTCCAGGTGAATTGAAGGTACGCGAATGAGGTGCAAATAAGAGAATGTTAGAAGCAGGTACAACTCATAGAACCAATGTGGGCTCAAGAAAATAAGTCGCTGTCTCATTGTGGGTACACATTGCTGCTAAGGAGGCTTGAAGTTGCCACCTAACTAAATAAAATAAATGTTTTCATACAAATCAAAAGAAAACTATTTATGTAGAGACCTACAGTTATGGATTAATCTAGTGTAGAAAGTACTAGAGAAGTTCTTTTTATTAATCATAGATCCTTTATACAATAAATAATAATTACATATGATACGTAGCATAATATAATTGCAATTAAATTTTTAAAATATTTATTACTAAGTAATTGACGAGAAGAAAAACTATTCAAAAATTACAGAAATGAAGCCCCCCCCAAAAAAAAATTAAGTACGATACAAATTTAATTACCAAATAAAGTTAACTTATGTAAATGTATTCATTACTTTAAAATATTACGTCATTTCATAATAAAAAAGAACATAAGGTACTTCAAGGAACTCAAAGGAATAAATATTTACTAACCAGTCGTTATTTTGAGCTCGGTTTTGGATTCTCCCTTGCGAGAATAAAGTAATGTGGAAGATCATTTGTTTGTTGCGAAAGATTTACTTTCTATTAGCACTCGCATGAGGTATGTCCCTAGAGGGACTGAATCGGTCATGTGGAAGTGGAGAACAAGGTTGTGAATGAGATGAATTCCATTCAAATACAAAGTGAAGAAGATAATCTTGGAAATTATCCTCTTCAGACATGTTCTTGGTAATAATAATAATAACTTTAGCAACAATAACATTAATAATACTAATAACGAGCAATAATAACATTAATAATAATAATAACTTTAGCAATAATAACATTAATAATACTAATAACTCGAGCAATAATAACATTAATAATAATAACTTTAGCAATAATAACATTAATAATAATAATGATAAACAAATTTTGAAGCAGAGCTGGCAAACTGATGGCCACCATCAAATTGATCACTCTCTCATGCTTGAGATATGATGGAATAATTGTGCTCTATTGAGAATGGTTTAAATTGATCACCACCAACGTCCAATCAATTTGGTAGATGATCAACCATCATCTTCACTCTCATCAAGATCCGATCAACCCATGTTTCACAATTCAAATGACCATCATCACCTTGAGGGGGGGAAAGGTTCCTTAGAACTTGATTATCCATGGAAATTCGAATCACTACTTGGAGGCTGTAGATCTAAAACATGCTCAAGTACCATCTAATTTCATGGTATGAGAATGGTTGGAAGACCGCGTAATATGCAGTTTGATTGTGAGAATGAGTGTTTGAGAGAGAAAAATATGGACGGAAGAAGGGAATGGAAATGTGTATGTGGTATAGATGTACACGGGGAGGGGGATCTTATGTTCTGGGCTAAAGCATAAATGGACAAGATACGGCGTTAAAGGGTACCAGGTACTGGTATTTGATCACCGATTTTTTTGCTTTCACTAATCTATTTCTTGCGTTCTCAGGTAATGCCGTCCAAGGATAAGAGACCCGTATAAAGTAAAGTGGGTTTTAGTTTATCATCTTCTTTGACACACAGTCGGGTTTCTCCAGGTGTGAGGAAAAATGAGAAGCAGAAAACGACAGGTGAAAAGCAAGATTAATTGGTCCTTTAATCTAAGACCGGGAGCGTGGATTCAAACCCTTCTGCGACAATGTTAAAGAGCAGTGTCTATTTTAGAAAAAGAAATCGAACCCCTTTGCTATGGAATTAGGTTCTTTAATAGCTGCCAAACTGTAAATTTACCGAAGTAGTTTCCCATCTTATTCCAGAGCACTTTTATAAAGTCTTTTTGGCTCAACGCAGAGGGCAAAATTTCCCTTCTCGCGCTCCACAGTCAATAAATACAAGAAAAGAGCTACTTTTCTTAAGTGAATCGGGCTACTTTAATTTTCGGAGCTTCGACAGAGAGTTAATTTAAAATTACATATTTCCCTAAAGCTGTTAACGAACTACTAATTTGAATAACACTGGGAAACAGTTAAGTTTGCGAACTAACTTAGCGGTTCCCAAACACGATTCATATGTCACGGACTTGAAATATGATACTGCTTAGATCCTTTTTTTTCTACTTTAAACGCTTTTCTTGGTCGACTTTCTTAATTTATTTTAATGATTCCCGGACTAACCTTGGGAGGACCTTGGTAATTATATTATTCGAAAAGAAATGTAAACAACATAATGGTTTCAAATTTCGTTAAAGTCAGCCGAATAGTTACGATGCTATTGCCCCCAAACTAATTGAAAAGTAAAGTGGTTACCATCCGACCGGCGAGCTACGGACCGACATAGCAACTTATATTATCGCGTGCACGCGACTAAAACAAGAACAGACAAGCGGATGTTAGTCTGTTAGTCGAGAACTAGATCGTGACTCGAAACTTCCTTGTCAACTAAATCCACAAAGATGCATATTCCATAACCGTAGATTTAAGGCATTTGATGACTATACAAAAATGTTTGTTTGCGCCAACATTAAACAAATGCCCCATATCTTAATATGATTGGGCATTTGTGGTGCGTCTTGGAACAACGAGTTAGAAGTCGCTGCCCTCCACTGTCGTGTCTGAAACAGCTGGAGCAGGTATTGCAAGAAGAATGGCTCAAGATTACTCTCAATGTAGTCAGGAAGCTGTATGAATCAATTCCAAAATGCATCAACGATCCAAATTTCATTGTGAGTGTTTTGGTTTTATTGTAGATACATAGTTTTATTTATCAATTTTAATGATTATTTGTATTTCTTCTTCAGAACGTGGTATATAGATGCTAAGATGCGTGACCTCACTGAGTTCGAAAAAGGGCAAATTGTTGGATCTCGAATTGCAGGAACTTCGTCACCAGAACAGCTTAAATCCTTGTTTTTTCGAGAGCTACCATATCAAGGACTATGATACAATTCAAGAGGCAGGGCAAAACCTGCAGCAGTATGGAAGACCCGCCATCAATAAACCTCTGCTTTCTCATCAAAACATTCAGAAAAGGCTGAATTGGTGTAGAGATCACAAGGGCTGGTCGACAGATCAATGGAAGCAATATTCTCCGAAGAGTCCAGTTTTTCTTTTTTTCCCACTGTAGGGCGAGTTTATGTGTGGAGGAAGCACGGGGTAGCTTTTAATCTTGACAGACTTCTTCCTACAGTGAAGCACGGAAGAGGGTCAGTGATGGTTTGGGCAGCCATATCTTGGAATTCTCTTGCTCCAACCATTGCCCTGCAACGAATATCTGGATATTTTGGAAGATCAAGTCCATCGCGTGGTCCAGACATTATTTCCTGAGGTTGAGTGCTTATGCCTAGATGACAATGCCCCAATACACACCACGCATGTGGTTAAGAATTGGTATGAAGAGCATAGGAGTGAGCTGCAACAGATGGAGTGGCCCACACAATCTCCAGATCTTAATATGATTGAGTATTTGTGGTGCGTCTTGGAGCAACAAGTTAGAAGTCGTTGCCCTCCACCGTCATGTCTGAAACAGCTGGAGCAAGTATTGCAAGAAGAATGGCTCAAGATTCCTCTCAATGAAGTTGTATGAATCATTCCAAGACGCATCAACGCTGTTCAGAATGCAAAAAAGGAGGACCAATTCTATATTAAATGAATAATATTCATTGAATTTAACACGTGTTCCTATATATATATATATATATATATATATATATATATATATATATATATATATATATATATATATATATATATATATATATATATATATTAGCACCCATGTGGCGATTGTCCTCAACGTCATAAATAGCCGAAATTATCTTACGGCCTAATGCTAGGCTAGATTAAAAATAAACAAACAAACAACCAAAACAAATACAAAACCAAAGGCCCAAAAAAACAAGGCGAAGGAAAAAAAAGGAAGCACGTTCCGGCGTCATGAGACCGCCGAAGTAGCATGCGACCAACACCAAAGAGAGTCAAATAAAATGGAGGAACCCTCCTCCAAGAAGTCAAATAAAATAATCTCATGCGAAAACGCTTTAATCTCTAACTTCAATTTCCGATCTTATTCCGAGTTTGTACATGTATACGGTATTTCATGTGTAAGTTTCCCATCGAAAGAAGAAGAATCATTTTACGATGCATTGGGACTCATAATAATTGTTTTCATTTTTCAATGCTGATAAACTTCCTCATTCTATTTCTAGATTTTTTTCAATTTTAGGAGCCTATCTGGCAACTACCCGCTTGGGCATAAGTCGCCGCAATCACGACAGCCTACTTGGGCATAAGTCGCCGCAATCACGACAGCCTACTTGGGCATAAGTCGCCGCAATCACGACAGTCTAGTTGGGCATAAGTCGCCGCAATCACGACAGCCTAGTTGGGCATAAGTCGCCGCAATCACGACAGCCTACTTGGGCATAAGTCGCCGCAATCACGACAGCCTAGTTGGGCATAAGTCGCCGCAATCACGACAGTCTAGTTGTGCATAAGTCGCCGCAATCACGACAGCCTAGTTGGGCATAAGTCGCCGCAATCATGACAGTCTAGTTGGGCATAAGTCGCCGCAATCACGACAGCCTAGTTGGGCATAAGTCGCCGCAATCACGACAGCCTAGTTGGGCATAAGTCGCCGCAATCTCGACAGCCTACTTGGGCATAAGTCGCCGCAATCACGACAGCCTAGTTGGGCATAAGTCGCCGCAATCACGACAGCCTACTTGGGCATAAGTCGCCGCAATCACGACAGCCTAGTTGGGCATAAGTCGCCGCAATCACGACAGCCTACTTGGGCATAAGTCGCCGCAATCTCGACAGCCTAGTTGGGCATAAGTCGCCGCAATCTCGACAGCCTACTTGGGCATAAGTCGCCGCAATCACGACAGCCTACTTGGGCATAAGTCGCCGCAATCACGACAGCCTAGTACTAGGCTACTTTAAAATAAGAATATGAAAAAACAACAACAATAAAAAGGGAAGATGGCAACAATCAGGAAGCAAGCTCCGGGGTTTCTAGATGTCCCAAGTACCGACTTGAGAACGTATGTTTTTTTGTGTGTAGGAATCTCGTCATAGATATTAATAAACTTTATAGTAGGCCTTGTCATTCCCAATTATCACTTCATTCTACCTATTTTCTTCTGCCTTTTTGTTCCCATAAATCTCCTTTTCCCCTTAAATTCCTTCTGGGATTGAATTTTACCAATTTTTCCCGTGACAAATAGGAATCATCTGATTTTCTAAATGTGTTCGTACCTCATTGGCTCCTAAAATAATCGACCTACGCAAGACGACGCATTAAAGGAGTTTACTTGCAGAAATAAGAATTAAACTCATTTTTCTAGTTTTAATTAAAAAATCATCACTATTTTATAAATTTATCCCCAAATTAAGCTTTAGAACCAAATATGTATAAATACATTAAAAGAAATCTAATGATAATGATCATCAATGAACGTGAATAAATCGAGAAAATAATAATAAAAATGGAGACGAAAGGTGTAAGTTTTGTTTTAAGCAAGAAATATTTGAGAAAATAACGAAATGGTAAAATTGAACAAATAAATTAGTGGATTAAGAAGTATAATTAAAGCAGTAGCAAAGTTAATTTAAATGGAAATCGATTGGTAGTAAATTTCTCACTCTAGCCATGCTAACTTTATTATCATAATATCCCTATTCATGAAACGATGTAGAACCTGGGAAAAATGTGATAAATAGTAAATCATAAAAACACATAATTACCAGCACGTTTGAGCATGATAAACTTTAGCAAATTATTTAAATTAAAATTTAAATTTCTATCGTGACCAAGTTCATTATAGTGAGAAATTTAACTATATTAATCAAATTTAGCATAAGATAGGCAAGGTACTTTAGTAACGATGGAAAATTGCTATTAAATTTGCTAAGTAACCAAAATTTACACATTTTAACACTAAAGCTTTGGACGTAGGAAAAATTACATGTTAATTTGAATGATCTTAAAACTTATGTTATCTACTAAAGATGTAATACAATGGTGGATAATTTCCAATAATTATTTATAATTTATCATATTTATACCAATATTTTTAACTTCTACTAACCATAAATTGTCGAATCAGAGGCGTCATATATTAAATAATGATTAATCTCACAGGTCAAAGCAATTTCAATATACAGGGTGTCTCACCTATATTTGATGCTTTTTAATTTCTTATTAGATCACGGTTTTTGACCGATTTAGATCAAATCTGGACAATTTAAAAGTGTTTAAAAGTTTTAGGAATAAAACCTTCTTAGATCATTTCATAAAATATTTAGCTAAATATGTAAAAATTAATAAAGGTATTAAAAGGCATATATATATATATATATATATATATATATATATATATATATATATATTCATTTATCTATAGAAAAATAGAAAATAAGACAAGATGATACAGAAGCGATTTTGTCTTTAGCGACTAGCGTGGTGTCCTGAAAAGCGAACAGCGCTCGATGGCATAGTTTCGAACCGCACCTATTATTTTACTTTCTTTAACGAGTAAAATATTTTATATTATTTTATTCCCTTTGTTATCTCTATTTTAGAGGTAAGTCTTTTTTTTAGTTGATTTTGGTCAGATTCGACCTTTCCTTCACACCCTAAAAAATAAACGTTCAATTTACACAAAACTTCAAATGCCAACCCCTCCATTGAAGCCAATTGTATATTATTCTTTAGAAAAAGAAAGTTTATGGCACAGTACATGAGAAAACAGGGCCAAATTCTGTTTGTAAAGTCGTTTTATACCGGATACGCATAAGCAAGTTAAAGTGTCTCGGTCTCTCTCTAGAATAAACAAAATGCTGCACTGTGGTCGGAGCTGGACTAATATTTACATGGTTAGCCCATTTGCTGCTGCAGTCCACATGTAGACAGGAGTGAAAAAAAGTGACACATTTTCCGCATTGGAATAATGCTGTGGTGGTGTAAATATAGCAATGCTGGTGCCAAAGGCTGGAATTACATCATTGTATGATGGTATGCTTTAACATGAGCGTATTAGTGAAGTAGCTATGACATCATAACGGAGACCATAAATACTCAGGTAATTTATTTAATCCATTGGCTTAAAGGACATTCTAAATTCGAATTGTTTATTGCTTTTGTACATGCTTTGTTGAGATGACTTCATGTTTATCTTTAATTATTCAGTCCTTTATATCTTCAGATATTTCTAAAAACTTTCCTCTTTCATCTATTTATCTTGTTCATTCATTGGTAAGCATGCATCCAAAGGCCATTTCTAACTGTTCCTCGTAAAGAAACAACAGACCTATTGAACATCGTCAGGAATAATAAACAGGAAACGGAATACGCCCTGACTCTGAAGATTCTTCAAACCGAGCGCTGAGTCACGTGAAGCAAATGCTCTTTCGTTTCACTTCGAGATTATAAGGATGAGACATCTTGTCTGACGTCATCACAAGGCAATGGATGAGGGGAGAGTGAGAGTTACAATGAAAGCATGGTTGAAATAACGACACCAACTATAACTTTTAGCAGCCGAGACAAATTTAAAGAAGTGTTTATGTGACATTAGACATTCTGTGTCCTGTAAAGGAATGAAATGAGGAGGAATTTGCATTAATTGATTTACGACCATCTTTCGCTTGAGAAGATTGGTTAAAATAAGGGTTTCACCGCTAGTGCTCTAATCTAATCCATTACACTTGGCTGCCTTATGCGCGCCGGCGGACAATTTAATGTAGGTCTACCTGGTCATGATTTTTTTCATTGCCATTTTCTTATTATCGTTCAAAATTACTCATCTTCTTATACGTTTTTTTAAACTTTGATGAATTTGGTCCAAAAGGCAGAGTTCACACTTTCATCGTATAAAAAAATCTGAACATTAAGGTAAGAAATTGTGCCCGTCAAAAATTATGCCTTAAAAGTATGGAAAAAAACTAAACCATTTGATAAAATTTGCACCTTGCGTTGGAGACTAGACTAAACAATATTAAGAATTCGTACCACCCAGAAAAGAACCTGCCCCCCCCCCCCTCCAATTACTTTCATCTGTTTAAGAAAAAAAAATCTGATGGATCTCTCGTAAGGCCATTAAATTTAAGTAGATAAATGTCTAAAAAAAATTTTAGATTCAACATTAAAAATACACTCATTAAATAGAAAATTTGTATTACATAAATTTTAATATTCTTAAGAAATTATTACGAATCCTTGCATGAGCTAAAATAAATTTTTGACATATGCCATTTACATCCGGCAATGAAACAATTTAGGCGTAGATAAATTGGGCGACTGCAAAGAAATGTACTACTGCAAAAATTATCTTGTATGTTGCAACTGGCAGAGAACTATTTCTTGTTTCCCTGCCAACTAAAACAACACACTAGCATGAGAAAAGTATTAGATCATTTAATCTATCTACGCTACTATAGTTCAAAGCGTTTTTCTAAAGTTATTAAACCACAAAAACCTAACAGACTTTTTTATTACGTCCAAAGTGATGACATTTTAATATGGAAAATGAATGTTTGTATAAAAGTAACAACAAGGAGTAACAACAAGGAAAAAAGGTACCCTAGGAGACCTTACGGTCCATTCATTAAGAATTCGTTTAATCTTCAGCAAAATTTGCTTCTACTTTCCTGTAGGTGTATATATTTATATATATATATATATATATATATATATATATATATATATATATATATATATATGAATAAAAAATTAGGACTAATAGGAAATCGTGGCCAAGCTATAAAATCTTTGGCGAAATATAGAAATGAAAGTAAAGATGCTTTGGAGGGATAAATGGTACACAAATATCTGATGGTAAATGAATATAAATAAAAGGAAAATTACTTTTATTATTTTACTTTTGAGTTTTCAACATGGATGTGCAACATGGGTGTTGAGAAACCAAAATCAATTTTAAGAAACCCAAAGGTTTATCTATGGCTGAGTAAAACGCATAAATATCACAAAAAGAAGCAAATGAATATCCGCCACACTCGAAAATACTACAGCCATATATGCATCGGAAAATGGAAATAAAGAATATATTAGAACTAGAAACTTTACGGGTCTAAAGAATCAAGATTAAGTTTAAGACAAATAAACAATATATATAAAATAATACAATAGTGGTAAAAAATAAATTCAATGCATTAAGTTCCATAAATTTCTTTAAATAAAATGCGATTAAAAAAGAACACAATTTTACCATTAATGAGAGTCGTAGTAAATCACATTAAATTCCTTTCACTTTGCAACAAAGAGCAATATACATTGCATTTGTCATCCCTACAAAGAAGTGGCTATTAAGATACATCACACTTAAGACGGCTCACTTAAAGATAAAAGTCATTAAAGCCAAAGTAGATGTATCCTTTTATAGCACTTTCAGACCATCAATTCTCACTTTTCTGGTAGCTATAAGCGGCCCCCTTTTTTCTGCCTCACTCACCCCTTCGACGGATAATAGTATGCCTGGAGCGAACATATAGATTTTTTTTATTATAAACCACATTATTTGTGGCGTGGGTGACAAACCATCTTTTGGAATGGGTCGAACGATCACATTATAACAATAATCAAAGCTTATTGTATGACCTTCTTCTCTAACACGCATCTTCAGAGTTCATCCATGCAACACAGTCGATTACGAGGTATAAGCCATAAGGGAGCAGATCAGAGCCCGAACGGAGGGATATAAGAGTGCTGGAAAGGCTGAAAATCAACCTCGCCGCCCTGTACACCCAATTGCTAGATAACCTATCCCATCCACACCGAATCAAAACATTATAGAACACATATAAACCCACTTATCCTCCTGGCACATCAAAACCACCTGCAAAACACCTTATTGCAAAGTGGAAGACCTTGAAGATGCTTGAACGATGGGGGTAACCACTGTAGTTCACGAACATGAGGCTTGTACCAGAAAGTCATCGCAGGTAGAGAAAAGCACGGGCTGCATAATTTTGAACATGTTGAAGTTCTCAAAGTGTGAAATTATGTGATCATCCGGCGAGAAGAGAGTTAGCCGTAGTCAAGGTGCAAGGTAGCGAAAGTGTGGAAGGCAACCATTTTCGTCAAAGTGAGAGAAGATACGGCTAAGATTAATGAAGTAGCTAGCAGAAGAAAGATATTAACGACATTTGTTTTAGGGGCTGATCATCGAAGGTGAGGCCTACATTTTTAGGACTGTTGGAAAAGGAACCGAGGAACCACCGAGTGAAAAGATCAACAGATTGATCCTTAAAAGAATTCTAAGGGGGAAAATTTATATTAAAAAAGGAGTGTGCCAAGAATCGATCCTTGCGGAACACCAAATGATTCCGACTGATTTTTAACAATTTTCCCCCAAATGTAGAGGGTATACAGGCATACAAAAATGATAATTATTCAAGTATATCCTTATTTCTCGCTCTATGAGGGTTTTATGATATAATTTATGAAAAGTGTTTAGGCATTGTTTATGGCTTATCAGATCCAATGGAAAGTGAGTGAGTTGATTGTGGCCAAAAGGACTGATCTACGCCAGTAATACCCTAATAATCGCTCCTACATTAACGAAATGGTATATTCTTCATCATATCTTACTCCAAAATTATTTAGTTATTCCTGGCAAAAGAATAATTCTTTTGTAAGTAAATAGATTGGAGAGTGTTGAAATGTAACTTCACAGCTTATGTTTTAAGGATAACATCTAGGCAGATGACCACTCCATCTCATCTTACGCTGTTAGTTCAGATGTGTTTGTGTGAAAGACGGAACCAACGTATTAGGCGAGATGAGAAGTATAAGGGAGAAAAAAAACCGAAGAGTTTGAGTATGGCCTTGAAAAGATATATTTTCTCTTTCCAAGGGCTGAAATTACTAAGAGGAAAGTCAACCTTATATTCAGATTTACCCTAGTTAGTTCAATTAGTAGTTGAGGAAGTTGATGGTTGAATAAAAATTTGAAACTCTGAAGTTGAATTACCAAGTCATCTTTACATCGTAAAGGAACGAGATAATGCTCTTACCTTGATATTTAAAGAAAGATAATCTTACACGTGACTTTGGGAATTACAATAGCACTCACTAACCAGTTTAAGTGGGGGGGGGGGCATAGTTGCTCGAGACGGCTCGCGAAGATTTGCAGCCACGTAGATGGGACGGGTTGGGTTGAGCTGGAGTAACGACGAATGTCAGATAGACATTGTTTTGTTATGGCTGTGGGCCCGTAGAGGAATAGCCATTGAAGAGGAAGCTTTTGTGAACGAATTATGCCACGTTTTATGATTTTGAGAAGTGTCGGGGCTGATTAGAAGGACCATTTATCTCCCTCGGTGCCTCTTTCTTCTTTTCAGAACTAAATTTAGTAGCCCACGTTCGGTTAAGGATCACGGCACCCACAAACTCTGAGAACACCAATAATTTCTTAAAATACCAACTATTTTTTCCACGTGGGGCATCATAGCTGTTTAATGATCTGAAGCCCCGAACAAGCAGAATTGGATTCCCTCATTCCCATTTTAAGTGTAATACTTAATAGAATGTAGCTTCCTTGAGGAACTAAACCAAACTCAGCCGCTGAAAAGGACCCTACCTGCAAGTTGTATCAAACACAAACATCAGTTGCTGGTTGAAATAGACCGCGAACAAACAGTTATTCTGGCAATTAAATCTTTCAAATAGAATTGATGGTAAAATTCATTGTTTGAGAGAAGCTCCTCAGCCCTCAGAACATGTTGTGCACCGCATCGAGTGAGAGAAAATGAATCCACTTTGTTAGTATCGACTTCCCCCGGTGTAAGGTGGCTTGCTTTGACTGGTTAATATTAAGGTAGGTGACCTACTTAGATTGTATTTTTTGAAAAGTTAGTTGCCTTCACAGAGATACTTTAAGACGCAGTTATTCGTAAATTATCTCGTTAGTTTTTAGGAAGTTGAGTTGTTAATTAGTTGAATATTTTAAATTAAGTGTTAAAGTTTAAGTTTGGTTTAGAAAAGAGACGTTTGAGTCAGATATGGATTTGATTAATTTGAATACGTCCAAGGGAGCCAAAGTTTCCAGGAATGAAATTTATGAGAGTCAGGATTAAACCACATCAAAATAAATAAGCTAAGCACTTACCTTATTCCCCTAAAGAGCATAAATGAACGTACCGCTAATTCGCAAAGACTTTACAATAATTTACTTAAGAGAGAAGTTATTTTGAAAAGGTGATCGCTTGAAATGTTTTCCACGTCAAAACACCACCTGACTTGAGCGCCTGCTTATATTGGTAGCAATTTTAACTCTACTTTGGAAAATTTGTTATTTAGTAATAGACCACATCCAACCCCACCAAAGGATAGGGTGAAGGCACGTTCCAAGGATCTTTCCTCTTGTTCCAATGTCTCAAAGATGTGCCTCCATTCCACCATTTAACCCAAGTAGGAGGGAGGGCAGTGGTAACATCATTAAGAGGATATATAAGGGGAAGAACTCCAAACGCGGACCGCAAGCTCTTGCACAAAAAAGGGAAACCCAGACACGTGAAGATAGACGGGCTAAGAATAGTAGACAGGTGCAAGTGGACAATATTATTCTAACAACACCTACGTAAGCACAGCCCCAAGAAACTTAAACGGGTGCCAAAATATCATTCCCCCCACACACCAAATAAATCAACACATGCTCTTTACTCCCACCCAAAACAAACAAACATCCTCTTTGGCCGATTTCTCCCACTCAACAGTATCACCACGCTTCTGGGTATTATCCTAGACACATACATGCCCTTCCCTCAAACACACAAAGCATCACCTCAAAAGCTATGTCCAAAACAGTAATTTTAGACAACACGATTAAAGAAACTGACAATCCTCTCTAGACAGTTGGTCTGCACAACACTGAACTACACACCCTCAGCCCGTGAACCAACTGTAACTAAAAGACACCTACACAAGATGCAACAGTGCAAAAATAGTGGCACCAAACATCGCAACTAATTGCAAAATAACCACCCCAATACACCATCTCCATGCCGAAACAGATACCGCATTCGAGGACCACCTAAACATGATAGGTACACAGTTCTTCAGGAAATAGCCATGCCGCTCACACATCCTACACTCCTTCTCCACGCCTACCCCCAACCCAGAGCCCTCAAAATCACCGCCACCGGCAACTACACCCAATTGCTAGATAACTACCCAAACCTCACTGAATCAGAACACTATAAAACACATGCCCATTCACTTTACCCATAATGGTACTTCAATACCACTCGCAAAACACCTTACCCCAAAAGTGCCCCATGATATCCACCAAATCGAAGAGCACCACCGAGTCCTACATCAAAACAAAAAAAGATTAGATCCCTCCCACAACTCTTGAATATCTAAGAACCTATTTCAATATAGCATTCTCTAGAAGCCAAATAGTCTGTCCCTCTATCACCTTAATTTTGGTTTGGTTGAATAAGATCCATTTTCTTTCTCCTTAAAGGGGGGACTCAATTAAAGATTCCAGCGTTTACTCCCAGAGTTATGATAGGCCAGGACTTAAAGGTTTATAATAATGAGTCATGCTACTATAGAATGTGCCACATATACTTCGATTCAAATTTAGGGCTCTGCAGATGGGATCGAATTCAAACCTTTTATTTTTTTCCTTCAGCATCTGATTCAGTGTTGCTGGTTAGCGAGAGATGAACTTGGAGTGGTTCGAAACGGAGGAATAAACAAAGGTTTTGGTCAGGGATGGGGAAGTTTTCATGAGTGTAAGGCTGCATTAAGTTAGCTGTAAGTGGCAGTCTAAATTAAATATACTGCAAATTACTGATTATATCGTACATAAATAACTCCCACGACAATGTACAGGCTTAAAAATAAAGAAAAATAATGATCAATTCTAAGGTTAACTAACCTTTTAATGACTGTTGCGAATACTTTTAGGTAATGTAAAGTTTCATGCGAGTGGGATTTATTCATATAAAGTGTCACCCTAGTGAGATATATTTATAAAAATGCTTCATTCGAGTGGGATATTTATTTATAAAAAATGAGTTTCAAGCAAGTAGGATTTATTTATAAAAGAAGAAACCGTAGTGGGTAACTATGCCAGAAAGATTTTGCAAAGAAAACGATGAAGTTAAGGGTTGAGCAAATTTCTTGGAGGTTGGATAGCTGAGTACCCAAGAAGAGGAGACTACTAACCGCGTTAAGGAACAGGAAGATGCGCAACTCTTCCAAATCTCCCCCTCCCCCTTCAACCCACAACAAAGGTAGGAAGAAGGCGTCATAAGAAGTTAATGGATTGTAAAGGAATAGTTACCCACACGTACACCCATACATACTATGTGAACGGATTTAGAACGCAATTTTTAGCTTCTCTAATGCGTCTTCAATAGACAAAGATAATAAGAAACATTATTAATAACCTCGATTAAATTGGGCGGTGCCCATTTCCAAAACATTTTAAATGGGCGTCATCGACCCTTATCTTGGTTTAGCCGCTTTTAACGAGACGCGACCCCGACATCTCCGACATACAGTCGGGGATGGGGGTGGGTATTATGGGTATTCCCAAGCCCTACATACAGGTTGGGTGGGGGCTATGGATATTGTCCAGTGTGACATACAGGCTCCATAAACAGGTGAGGAAATGGTATGAGGATTATTGAGCTCTACATAGAGATCGTAAGACGTTTTGGGTATTGTCTAGCCTGCATACAGGTTCCACATATAGCCCCACATAGGGTTTGGAGGGAAAAGATGTCTTGTTTAAAAGAATTAGTTCACTAAATCCCTAACAAAATCCAGAATTAACTAGCACTAGTGAGAGGTATCGAGAAATAAATGCAGCAACATCTGTCGACGTTTCGATTAGTCAAAAGAAAAGACCACGTTATCAAGTTAAAAGAAATCGGGCTTGGACAAAATGCGGAAAGCCCCAAATCCGTAAACACCTCAAGACAGAAAAGCCCCAAACATCACTCACTTATATTAGGGAGCGACCAGCTGGCAATGGTGTGGTTGTTTTCTTTATTTAAACTCTAACCACCCTGTAGGGAAAGAGAAAGGGAGTGACCAGTCATTCCCACGTGAGAATGACACAACCTGGACATAATCCTGGAGTGGGACCACAACACTTGGATGTACTCCAAGTGAGGTTAATTTACAATAGAAGTTCGCGTTCCTAGCTGTTGCATGGACCGCTAGCACAGGTGGTGCTATGAAATTCCTACAGCATGCAACAGCCACCCTTCAATCTAACCCGGTGCCCTCAGGAGGGCCTCATAGAACGCGCGCCCCCAGTTAATTGTGGTAACGTGACGGGGCCTACAACACACTGTAGGTTTGAGGCTTTCTACCTTAATCTCCCAAGTGGTCGGAGGCAGCAGAGGCGCCATCTGCTCCCGAATGGAGATAAACATCATCAACAACAACAACAACAACAACAACTTAAGATAGGTGTTTCAGAACTTTGTTGATTCGGTATTTAGGGATTTTTGCTGTTTTTTTTGTTTTGTTTTTTTTTGCTTGGGGGTTTAGTCGCAGGCGACTCTACCTGTCACTCTGACGGTCGGTCGGTCGGTGTTCGTTTTGTTTTGGTAATAACATTTTAACTATTCGGCCGATTCTAACGAAATTTGAAACCCTATGTTATTTTACATTCTCTTTCGAATGATATAATTGTCAAGGTCCTTTCAAGGTTAGTCCAGGAATTATTGAAAGTTTTGCAGGCCGTAAGGTCATAAATCAGAATAAGTGAGAGCACGCGACCTTTGGTCAGCAGGCCTTTTTCTGGATGTCTTTCTAGATTTGGGTTTTTCAGGATATGGCTGTCTGGGTTATCTCCCTGATCCAATGTAAATGATACTGATTAATAGCATATCATTAAGGACACCGATTAGGGTTAGATCTAGAGGGTGAAGCGAATCGCCCATACAAAGAATACTTATTGAGTTTACTATAATAATAACGAAGTGTTCAAATTCACTATGGCATTCACAGACTAAGAAACCAATGTGGGTATTTTACTTGTGCATAAAGAATAAGAGGAGGGACATAGATATAAGAAAAATGAGGATAAATGGAAAACGAGGTGGGAAAGATTAAGGATGATAATCCGGTTAGTAACTCTCATTCCTAAATACTAGGTGTAGATGGTGTTATGTAAACCTCCAGGAAGGAGTTCGTAAATGAACCACGTGAACTCAAAGTACAACTGAGCATAATCTCAAATTTAATTCCCTCGTGCATGTGGGACGTGCATAGTGTCTCACCTTCTCTCACACACTTTCACACTCTCTCTCACCAACTCATAGTCGCTCACTCACCCACTTACACTATCATTTACTCACACACTTCCACACGCTCTCTCTCTCTCACACACCCACTTACACTAGCTCACTCACCCACTTAGACTATCACTCTCACTCAATCGCTCACACTCTCATTCACCAGCTCATACTCTCTCTGTCTCTATCTCCCCCTCTGACACAAACACACATAATTCACGATTACATCACACACATCATAAACTAATGCATAAAGTCGAACCTTTTACGTCAGCTGAAGAGACGTCTATTCTCTTATAAAGTTTCGAGGATTAAAGCTCAAAGCGTTTCGTTTAACGCTACTTTGTCTTAGGTTCCGCATTTTTTCACTCGCATTCTTCACATACCAATCATTTGATAATAAAAACAAGCATTGTTAAAGCTGTTAAATTTAGTTATTTATTAGGATTAATTGATGATCTGCATGATTTTTCCCACTATTTACTAATGAGCTTTATGCGAGAGCTGTATTGTCTTTAAGTGCGGTTTAAATCACACAAATTATTAATTACCTTTACTAAAGTGAATATTAAGGTTAATTTGATGACATGAATTATATTTTTGTTGTATAAAACCAACCAAAAATGTAGACAAATTTATAGCTAATAATTTTTATCATTTTAGAATATTTAATGCGAAATTTATTTCCTTGAAAAGCTCTTAATTCATATAGTCCGAGTCTTCTGTTCACTCTAACTAGGGTTGGATCTAGAATCTAGCTAAGTGGAAAGAAATCTTAATTTATATCTTCCTGATTCAATCCAATATCGACTTAATACAGTTCATTCAGCTTTCAGAAAATATCAAAATATAATAACTACATCGTTTAGCATCAAGGTAAATTAATCTGTTATTTTTAACGATTAACGTGCTAGAAGGGTGAAATAAACAAGAATTGAAAGAGTAAGTCTTGTCGTTTGGTGTAGGTGAATTAGAATTTGAAAATGATTTGCTTTGCACTTTACAACGCTTATTGATTCGCAAAGAATGACTTTCAATAACATTTTCCCTCGAATCAGTTTCAATAGAAGTGATGTTTTCTGGAACATTTTCTTCAGCTCGACGGTAGAAGATGGCGCATGTAAGAACAATCATTCTTTTACAAATACTCAGAGAAAGAAGTGTAGAGGAGACAAGTGTAGTGATTTTTCTGACCAGAGAAACTTGCATCGGTTTCAGAACCCATTGCTTCTATTGACAGTGATTTAGCGGAAATTACCATTAAAAATGTTCTTTATCGTATAAATTTTGGAGGAGTGCAGAGATCATTCAATCTAATTTAGCTGTTAAAAAAAGTCAGGATTCCGTCTTTCAATTATTGTGTATTTCATCCTTCTAGCTTCAAAATCTAATAAAAAACAGACATATTTTGTGTGACCGACCTCTTTTTTTTTCTGGATGAAATATATCAAATTCAACTGATGAAACCTTCACAATTTCATGTACTCATACAAATACTTACTTAATTGTTAATAAATATCGAGATTAAAAATATCGGCAATCCATCCTCATAGTACCTGTTAACTTCCAGAAACGATTTAAATAAATCGATGTCCCATTTAAAAATGAAGTATCATAAATTGAAGAAAAGCGAATGAAAATTTGACATTTTAAAAATTTAATTAAGATCAAAAGAGAAAACATTTTAGAAATGTAAGTCAGAGATATCAATCTACTTATAAAAAAGATAGAAATTTGTCATCTACATCAAGTAAAACCGTAAAATGAAGTAAAATTCATTATTATATATAGTCATCTTATCTATCTCTTCTCATTCGAAATAAAAAGAAGCTAGCAATTTGTCCTTGAAGAAAATCAAAGAGTGCAGTCAATCGCAAATTATATACAAATTGTTCCCAAAACCTATAAAACAAATATTTCGAACAACAAAAACACGCAAAAGCTAAATTTGACATTCATATGAACGCACAAATATACATAATCATTCAATTGGGACAAAACCACGTTTACCTTCCATAACATACATTTCTGACTATTTCCTAAGATAAAATGGTATCAAGAAAACGATAATAATTATAGCCTTCATCAAACGCTTTCAATAAGAATATGACGAGATTCGAATCTCTTTCCAACATACAACCGAAATCATGTACGGTGAAGATGAGGAATCTACTATTGATAACCTGATCGATAAATCATTTGACAAGTGTTCAGGGAGATTCTACCTGTAAGAGGATGACGGGCGCGTGCTTAATAAAACGCTTCGGTTTATTTCTGAGTCTTTGTGGTGTCAATCTACAGGGTGGCGCATAAGTCCCAGGACACCACGTACAACTTTGTGTGTAAATATGTTTTTAAAGGAAAACAAAGGAAATTTTTATGTAACTGTAGTGTCCTGAAGTCTGGACACAGGAAAAATGCATATTTACAATAAAAAAAGTGAACTGCATCATTTAATTTGAAATGCATTTTATTTAAGTTAAATATTAATAAATAACATCTTGAATGTGTACTTTTGACCAACAGCTTCGTTCATCCTCTTCTTTTAAGATCTTTCGTAGTACATTGCTCAACGTGATGCGAGGGAGAGAGCTTTTAGAAAATGAGTTCAGGAGTTTGGGTCGGGATCAAGAATAACATGAATGGAAATAGCAAAGGTTTTGAACTTAAAATCGTGATAAACAAAGACGATAAAGAAATATTCCAACCATCCCGATCTGGAACAAAGAAAATTAACCTGAAACCTTGGGAACCAGCACGAATGGTGAGTTTGGAGGCTCAACTCGGGTGATTTGTTATTTTAATGGGGGAAAAAAGTTATGTAATCCAATAGGGGCATTTCCATGGGTAAGAAAAGTGATGTAGAGAACATACACGAAAAGAAAAATTAATACCAAAAAGGAAGCTAAACACGAATGAAAGCTAGCTAGAATTCACAAAGTGCCGAAGTTAGAGGAAGTGAAAATGTGTGAAAGATAAATAGTCCTCAGGGTCAAAAGAGATAACTTGGAACGTTATGCACGAGTTGGAACCACAACTCTCCTGATTTTGTTCTTGTTCTACAACTAAAGCAAGTTTCCTTGCACATCTCAATAATTTCATCAAAATACGTACCAGACTGCGTTCATAGTATGGCATCGCGAAGGTCTATCGATATATGTGTACCTTATGAGTGTATTGTGTGTGTGCACACTTGTAAGAAAATAAACTAGAAGAAAAAATCCGGCGTCACAAAGCAGCATAGTCGTGTGGCAGCCGACCCTATCTGCACCCTCAGAATAATGACGTCATTCACTCGTCTGGCTGAGGTCCAACTCATATGTTTATATCGCATATTTATAATGGAAATAAACAAGGTCAAAAATGTAACAGCCATCTATAAATTTTAACTATGAAGTTTATTCCAATATGTAAAAAAAATAAAAATTGAGTCGCAAAAACATCTATTATGCACCAAATAATTCACATCTCGTAAGTCAACGGCCACAATGGTAGAAAAAAAAGGACTGTCCGCGCGACAGGTTAGTTTTATCCTGCATTGCTGCTTCAGTCTCTTAGGATTTTTTTTACAGGCACATCTGGCGACCGCACTAAGGGCATAAGCGGCGTAATTTTAATTTTTCAGTCGAATACTAGGCTACTTTAAAATACAAAACAGATAAAGAGAAACAAAAATAAAATCTGTTACTCCCATAGAGTACGCGAAGAACGGGTGGTTGGGACATATGGTTCTGTATCCGATTAACTGACCGATAAAGCCACAAAAGCTAAGTCCCAAACAGTAAAACCTGAATGTCTTTAAAGGCTGATTTTCTACCGCCTCCCCAGGGGTCCCTTTGATTCGAGCTACATAGATACCAATTTGGGGCGATTGGTAACCCTTCCTTGCAGAACCGTCGGGGCTTCAACCGATCCCCCGAACGTTGTTGGGTAGGGTGTTACCACTGGCACGTAGGGGTAAGGTTGGAGGGCGACCCTTTATGCAGCAACTCTTGCGAACGCAAGTAATTAAAATGGTTCGGGTGAATTCCTCGAATATAAATTGAGAAAACAACCCCCGTCATTTGCCGGATCGCAACCGGGTGATAATGCGAAAAGGTCTTTCGCCCAATTGTCGCCTCTTCGATCATTATTATTATTAACATTCCCCCTCGTCCTTTCGTAAATAGTTATTACTATCAACAATGATATTTAATGAAAATGTTGATGCGGCTAAAATGTTCGCCGATAAAGGGCTAAATGTCTATCATTTGGCGAGACAAATCCATGCTTTCGCTGTTTGTAGTTTTCATGTGATTCCTCTACACATAAAAGGGTGTTTGTTCGCAATAGGAAACTAAAAGATTGAACTAATAAATTTGTAAATAACTTCATAACAAACGCTTCTCTCAACGAATGTATTTGTGCTATTTATTTATGGATAAATTTCAAATAACAGTTGAATACTGGTTTACAATTCCATTGAGTTTTCTCACTACCAAACTTGGGATAAAGGTTCGAACTTTTTCACCAGACATATATGTACATTGATCTGAATAAAAAAAATATATGTTAACACATATTCACCTCATACAGCATGCATAGCCTAGCTGATGCGGTTAGGTTAGGTTAAGTGCCTAAGCTATTCTGGCTTTCCAAACCTAGCTGATGAGAGAGTCCAGCGAGGGATTCATTTGTTTACATTTCAAATCTGAATTTTCAGCAGTGCCATACCAAGTAAATCAGGCCGTAATGAAAGAAAAGGAAAGCCTGAACAGGATTTTAGGTCGCTAAATGTTTTGCAACATAGTTCCATATTTTGAAGTACAAATTGTTTTCTATTGCACCCTTATAAGGGTACTTCCTATCATTACGGAAGGGAAGAGATTTTCGTGATCCTTTTGGCTACTTAGCCAATGTGACTTCCTCATATTTTTACTTCTCATAGCTTCTTTGTGTACGAACTTTTTATTTTTAAAAAAGACAACATTTTAGCGGCGGTGTTTCCATTAATTTTCACCTTTTGTTTTGATAAATTATGTATATAATAAAAATAATAAAGTTTAAATCAATGTTAAGGGCAGCTTGGAATACAATAGATAGCGGTAGAAATATGCTTTAGATTACAGTTAATTTTGATAGCGATTTTCAGTTTACTGACTTTTGACCTTTCTTAATTTCTCGATGCAAGAGAAAGTCTCATAGGAAGTGAAGACAAGTTTCTATATGCTCACCCACTTGCTTTCTTGAAACGGGTCTCTTATTTTCAGACTATACATCCTACACCTCCTCTCGTGGCAGGTTCTGTCTTCGCTTCTTTTCTACTTTCTCCAGTGTACATCTCGTCTTGATCTGCTGGATGGGTGTGCCTTACGATGCGTTGTTAAGACCCTGTTTTGGATTGCTTAGTTTCCACGATCATGAACCGGTTTTCTTTCCTCTCCACCTATCCACTAATTAATGAATCTTCGGAAAGGATAAACATTAATAGAAAAGATTAAAGACATTTCGAGGGAGTTTTCGATTCTGAAACTTTTCAATGCTGTCAACGACTACAATTCATTTAGCATTTCTTATACTAATAGGAAAAATTGGAAGAATAGCATTTTAACTTAATATACAAAAGTGATCAAATTACTGCGTGAGTAATGAGAGAAGGGGTTTTTATATTGGGTCCAGGATTAGGTGCGATGCTTCTCGCCTTATCGTTCAGGTGTGCCATAAAATAAGAGAAAGCGAAAGTTCCTTGTACAACCAGTGGCATACGAGTACATGTATGTTGGCAGTAAACATGGTACTCTACCAGAACTAATAATTCAGCTCTCACCTTGCCTGTATTCAGTAACTTAGATTCATTTGTCGTACAAATGCATTAGACGTTATTCAAATGCATAATTGACTATTGGATTTAAGAAATAAGAAAGTGGACAAAATAAATCATTTTTATAGGTAAAAATATCAAAATAACCATAGTCCGTATTCCTTTCCCACATGTATTATTTATATGTTGAAGGCGAATTCAAATTATAAATCGATTTCCATAGCTTTATCTTAATTACCACTCAATAATTGCCCACTATTTTGCTTCATATATTCTCCATCCCATAACATTCAATCTTGATGATGTACACAATTTTCGAAAAGAGATGTTATAGTGGAAGATATAGTGGGTGAAAAATTAAAGATGGGGGGGGGGTTGCCCTAGTATGGAGGGCATCACTTTATTTTTGATTACTTTTTCCTTTATTTTAATATTTTATTTATGTCTATGTTTTCGTTTGTTTGTAGTGATCTTCTTACTGTATTTTTGTGTCTTCTTCTCTGTCTTTTAATTTTAGTTTAATACTTTTGTTGGTTTTCAGCATTCGAGCCTTTGATAGCTTATTTGCCGACAATGTAGTATTTGTATTTTGTAGTCACATTTTTCCGGTGTGGATGTATGGAGTTAATGTGTTGTGTTTTGACGGTGTTATGTGTACATTGGGGTTATGTTATTACGTGTACAAAGTTTTGTGCTCGGGAACCGGCTTCTGCGTGAGGCTTTCGCCCGTAGCTACACAGGTATATTTAGCCTGCCACCTGCTCCCTGGAGGTTTGGAATGACATCGTCCGTAAAAGTGGACCAGATCTTCTTGCCCTGTTTCTGGGTGACGACATTGATGGGCTCCAAGCGTTTCCTCCGATGCAGGACGCTTTGCCTGACATGGTCACGCCTTCTTACTTTATTAATAAGCAGAGAGGCAGTGTTCTGGATACGCTGGAGCCTTTTCATAGAGGTTTTGTTAGCCGCTTGGGACACCACTGCGGGGTGGATCAGCCCGGACATACATCATATATAATTTTCTGATGTTAGCCGAGCTAAGATTTCTAAACCTGTAGAGCTTGGAGATTTCTCTCTTCGCCAGGTTCCGCCTCTCCGTGTGGTGTCTCGAGTATCCATGGTCGGTAATTTTAAGGCCCAGGACAGTGCCTTCGGCGGAGTAGCCGTATCTCCTCCCGTCTATGATGATGGGCCATGTCAACTCGCGGTTCAACGGGATAATTTTGAACTTGTCCCTGTTGGTCCTGATTTTCCATCGTCTCTCGTATCGGCTGATGTTGTTGATTTCCGCTATAGTACGGTCCGCCTGCGCCCTTGCTTTCCTCTCCGGGCACGGGACAATTTGTGTGACGTCATCTGCGTATTGCAGATACATCGTGTCCCTGTGCACCGGAGTTGGAAGGTCGATGGTGAAGACCAAGTAAAGCAGAGGACTCAGGCAGCTACCCTGAGGGACGCCCGACTTTAATTCGAATTCGGGGCCCTTCAATCATGAGATACGCTCCTCTATCCTTGATGAAATCATAGAGGATCCTTTCCAGGATTGGGTCTAGCTGGAGGTTCAGGATCTTGTATTGAAGTCCTTCCAGCCAGACTTTGTCGAAGGCCTTCTGCACGTCCCTCAACACAATGTCTACATAGAACCTGTTCGCTTGGGTGTATGCTACTTTTTCCGTCAGGAGCGCCAGGGCGGTGTCTGTGCCCCCTTTTTTTGCGGAACCCGTGCTGTTGTAGGTTGTGCGCTCCTAACTCGCTCAGTTGAGCTTGTAGCCTATTCGCTAAAACCTTTTCTAAGATTTTACCCTGCATCTCAAGAAGAGAGATGGGGTGATAGCTTGCCACCTGGTCTAGAGGCTTGTTTCCCTTTGGGATAAAGATGATTTTGGCCATCTTGTATCCATCCGGGAAGTAGCCTGTATTCAGGGCGGCATTCATTGTGTTTGCCAGTCCCTGAATAATTTGCCTTGGGGCATTTATGAGGTTATTTTTCGTAATTCCAGACCAGCCTGGAGCCCTCTGCTTGAAGGACCTTATGGTGTTCAAGGTCTCTTCTACAGTTACCGGGCCTCCGTGGTCAGCCATCACTCTTTCCTGTGACACTTGCGGATGGGGGTGGGTTCTATGTATCATTGTGCCGAGGTCGTCGAGCAGTTGGTCTTCGAAATCCTGGTCGAAGTCGTCGTTCTCCTCTGGCGTTATAGCGAAAATCGTCTGCCAATGTGATCTAAATCTTCTTTCGAGAGACTCTGGATCCTCTATGATGTTGTCTCCTTCCTTGATTTTGGTTCTGGGTCTGGGAGGTAATCCCCTAAGTCTCCGGATGTGGTTTTCTATCTGATGGGGTTTACGGGAATGACCTTGGTTATAACCAGTCGACTTCTAAAAAACATGATCGTTAATATTTCCAAATTGCAACTGAAATTCTATGATAGGGAAAAAAGTTCTGTCAAGTGGTGAAGTTAGGAGAAATGAAATCCTATGAACGGTACAGAATAAATTAATCGGGGCACTAGCGACTGAGTGGGAATGCATAACACTTAAATCGTCTCCCCCTTCCGTAATGAAAGCAAATCAGCTGGCGGAGTTTTAACAGCAGAAGAGTAATAGACAGACGGGCGAGGGTGTTTGGAAGAAAAAAAAAGGGACGTTTTTAAATTTGTATCCTGTTTACGGAAGAACATCTGGGAGCAACCCTGGAGAAAACCTACATAGATCTTTCATTGTCTTTATTTTCTTTTGCGAGAGGAATGTAACTTCCGGAAGATTGTTGTTTTTCGCTTTAATTTTATATATATATATATTTATATATATATATATATTTATATATATATATATATATATATATATATATATATATATATATATATATATATATATATATATATATATATTTTTTTTTTGGGGGGGTAATACTGACGCTCGTGATCATAATTAGGTCTTTATAAAGGGTAGAGGTGGTTTTTACCTCCAATCAGCCCAAATGTTTACAGATTGGAAGCGCAGACGTGTCTTTAAGGCCTACACGCTAAGAAGCTGCCGCATGACTGCTGCAGTTAAGCTAATGGACAACATCTTCATCCCTTCGTTTGTTTACCAGCTTCTGCCTTTAGCTGTGTATTTGGTTATGTAATTTTGTCACCTTTTATATAATTTGTACCTCGTATTAGCAGGATTTTTTAAAAACTTTCATTTATTCCCCCCTGACTCCTCTTGGCCCCTTAATCATTCTTTCCTATCTATCTACTAGAGACCAGTGAAGGTGTGTGGATGGACTTGTTTGTAGAACCACTTTCCTACCTGGTAAGACGGAGGGCTTTTGAAAGCAACTCTCTTTCCCACCGGGATGAGGGAGCTTTGGCATCTCTCACACCTGCAAAGTTCTCACAAATTCCGAGGGACAGTAATAGGCTTATATACAAGTATTTGCTCTTTTTCACCAAGAAAATAACCACATTTTGCCTTAACTGCTGTTTTTAATCCCACGTTTGTATTTTACCACCACGTCTCGTGCTACCTCGTTAAAACGATATCTTTCACTATGTAATTAGGTATGGATATAAGCGCACATCCGAGCGTATACTTGGTTATCCAAGTTTACAATCACTTTTAATGGTCATTCGGGTTATACATTTTCATCCAATGAAGGAAAATGAAAAGTTTTTTTTCGACAGTAGCTGTGGTAGGAACATGGAATAACGAGAGAAGGGATTCGAGCCAAATTTAATAGGGGTTATGGAGCTAATGATGTGAATTAATTGTGTCACATCGGTTTTCAGTTTCTATCGCTTACTTTTAGATCAAGAAAAACCCAATTTCTAAAAGTACCTCAAATGGGCTTCTCATCTTTTGATAAAACTAATCTTGTATTTTGAATAGAGACCAAATTTGATTCCTGACTTTTCCACTCGATTTATTTGGCTATCTTGATTACATTAGATCTTCTCCATTGAGTTTAACTCCTCTGGCAAGATCAAAAAATACCTCACTCACGGCTATTTATTGTTGGAAGGAGAGTGAAACAAGAACTAATGAATTAAAGGTATTGGTAGAAAGCTTGTGCGAAAGAAAAAATTGCTAGAAAAAAATGCTTAAGCAGAAATTAGGCATTTCCCAATTTTACGGAGAAACATTCAGAAAGGTTTTTTTTCTGGGGTGTGGGTGGGTTCAATCAAAGAAAAGCATCGTCAGATGCCGATCTCAGTGAAGTCCTAAAGCATATAGTAGACGCCGCAAATTGAATCGGAATCGGGACTTTACCAATTGGCTAATCATTTCCACTGTTACTTAACTTCACCCATAACACAAAACAGTGTTTCCATTCGCCTTGATCATAACCCCAGTACTCGCGAAAGGTGGAAAGGATTCAACCAGCCAAGCTTTGCCTTGCCTTACAGGAGGCAAAGTCAAAAGTCAAAACTGGTACTATGTAACGAATGCACTCGAAAAAACATCACTACAATAAACGATACAAAAATACAAATTAAATAATACACCGCTATTATCACTTAACATTTTCTGTCATCTATTACATCCCCTTTTATGTTTTTGTATACAATTTTAAAAGAAGTTCTGCACTTTCAACATATGGCGAGTCGTTTGCAATACCAATATTTTTTTTAATTTCGAATAAATATACCTATTATCTACTTTTATCACCGTTCTTCTTTGCAATTGTAAGTTTAGCT
The DNA here is from genome assembly GCA_963969495.1 of Ceratothoa steindachneri. NCBI lineage: Eukaryota > Metazoa > Arthropoda > Malacostraca > Isopoda > Cymothoidae > Ceratothoa > Ceratothoa steindachneri. The sequence continues at coordinate 95,960,391 of OZ018332.1, forward strand.
AATCTGAAAGAAATAAAAAATCGCAGAAGGTAAAACGAAACCAAAGAAACGTGTAAAATTTCGTTGATAGGCAATCTTAAATTCTTAGATGAACATTAATGAATGATTTGGTTAAATTGTATGTAGCCTGGAACCCACACAACATCGAATGTGAGCAGGAAACATGAATGAAGAACGCGATAGAGAAACGAGATAAAAAATTCCGATCATTTTAAATCTGATCATCCGCAATGAGAAGGTTTCAGAACTCTTAGGCATTGGAGAAAATTGAATCAAATTGAGTACCATTTAGCAATGGTTCTATATTTAAGACGAAGATATCAAAATATCTGTTGCACTTCGGCTCTTGACATTTGCAATTAGGAGTAGCGCTGTTATGTACTTCACTTTTGATGTGTACGCGTGTGGTCGAACTTATGTGTAATTGTGTGTATATAGAGTAAGAAGAAGCATGCATTAAAGGCTGACTCGAACGGAATGTTAATGATTTCTGTTTGCATTCAATGAGGTAATTTGGGCTTGGCGTCATTTTGATTTGGATTTAATGGGAAGATAGGAGTGGGTGGGGGAGAGTTTTGACCGACGGTGACAGAAGCAACTAAGTTAAAGGTAGCGAAGAGTTGGAACAGAATGAAAAATCGACACGAGTTTCTTTTAATTAAAAAGCGGAATAAAAAACGTGTGCGAGATGGACCGAATAGGGTGTGGTCAGGCGTGACTCGTCGTTACGGCGTGGCTGAACTATTGAGTGCTGAGAGGGATGTAGCAATGGTTGAGTATGGGGGTGAAGTGGAGATCTGCAAGGATGAAAATGTACGTAGTTGCAGAGCATGAACCATCCGATAATAGAATTGAAGTTTGAAGGAGTGGAGGAAACTACTTATAACGATAAGTACCATGAGTGGCAATACCAACTATCCTGACTAATTCCCTGTCCCGCGACGAAGCAGGGATCTAGGATCTTAACTGTGTCTGTAGAACAGCATTAAGTTCAAAGTCACAAGTTTGCTAACAAAGAAAGAAGAAAGGCAAAAAAGGATACAGACTTCGATAAGCACAAAATAACAGACTTCGATGACTTCCCACAGTTGCCAGGAAAAAATCAGCACAATGAACACTAAAAAAAAATGAGACTAAAAAGATCAGGGAATGAATAAGAAGACTTTAAAATAAGGCCAGTGAAAGGTTGCGTACATCTCGAGGTTTTTATCAGTCACAAACGGAAGGTCCAGGGTCATTTCACGAACGGCTGTCGGGACAGGTAAAATAGACAGTAGACAGCCGTTAATCGATATTCGTTGACTACACAGATCAAGGGCTGTAATTTAGTTGAATTTGATGAGAACAATCAATTCCCTTGAATTGAGTACAGGGCAATATTTTTATGAGTCAATTTCTATAACCTCTAGAATACTTGAAGCCTTATTCGGAAACTTGTTCAAGAGTGTCTCGCTCATTATTTATTTGGCATATACGACTGGATAGCGTTGGCCGTTTCTGCGCACCCTTTCCCCAATCCACCCCATCCACAGAAACCTACCCGCATTTATGCTACCAAAGTAACGAAAAACATAACATTCGCACCAAATTACGTAATGAGTCATGAATGAGGCAAATACTTATACATCAAAACCCTTCGTTGGTTGTTTACGAGAAAATATTTGTTTGAATGAAGTTATTCAGAGGTATAGGAAGCTCTTTACTCTGCCCCACACCCGAACAAGAGAAACTGGCATTTCCTTTGAACACAGAGAGTGATATTCTCTCTCATTACTCGATAACTACTCTCTTATGAGCCACCCCCCTGCACGCTGTTGCGTATTGGTGTGGAGAAAACATTAGTAATCATTCTCATCTAAAGTAGAATGAGAGAGACGTTTTGCCAATCAGAGCTACTCGTATGAAGCAATGTTGCATTTTAATAGCTTAAACAATGCAAGGGACTCAATGAAGGTTGAAAAAAACAAGATATTTAACTCACGATGAAGCAAATATAGGAGTTTTCAGCCCTAGAAAAATACTGTAGAAAGTTCGATAAAGCCGGTTTATTTGTTTGCAGTTCTTTACGTTTGTGATTGTGGACGTCCAAACGGGTTCGAGGGTGGAGGTGGGGGTCAGTTTGTTTGTTCGCACATTTTTACCCTTTCATGTTGGTTGCCCCGTATGTTTGTGTTTTTTTTGCGTGCCTGCGAATTTAGTTTGTCCGTTTGCGGTTCCTTACGTGTTTGTGGAAACAGGTTCGAGCGGAGGAATTCGATCGACTGTTGTAGTTCCTTCGGTGTTTGTGGAATTATGTGCGAGTGGGTCTGGTCGTATGTCTGTTCGCAGTTGCTGATGTCTTTTTGCTGGTTTACACTTGTTTGTCGAAGTATGAGTGTTTGTATGTAAATTGGGTTTGTATGTTTGCATTTCATTACGCGTTTCTATTGATTTCCATTTTTATTTTTATGATGTTTGTGTGTCATTGCGGTTTGCGCATTTGCAGTTCCTTGCATTTTCACTTTTCCCCATGTGTTTGTAGATACATGCGAGTGGATTGAGTTTATGTTGTCTAGTTGTTTAATGTTTGTGGAAGCATGTTCAGGCGTATAGGTGGATGAATTTGGTCTGCATATCTGCGGTTCATTGCGTGTTTGTGTATGTGCGCGCACGTGTGTGACTTCGGTTCTTCTGTTGGTTTTTACTTACATTTCTGCTTGTTTACATATGTGTTTGTAGAAGTATGAGCGTTTATACTTGTCAACTCGCATCATCTTGTTTTGCCTTGTCTATCGAGAAGTCCCTCCTTCCCTTTGATTTTCTGCTTAGTTCCAATTTAAGCAGGTACAGAGATGAATAGCAGATCTTCAGTTTAGTTCCAATTAAAGCAGTTACATAAGAAGTAAATAGCAGATCTTCTGTTTAGTCCCAATTTAAGCAGGTAAATAAGAGGCAAATAGCCCGTTTCTTATAATTAAAGATGAATATAGCCTTTGCTACTGTATTTACCCTCGATTTCTACTTGTTTTTGAGGCAATCCTAACAAGAAGATGCAGTTTAACGTGAACCCGATCCATGAATCATTACAGAAGCCGCTGTAAACTCGACCAAATCAAGCTGCCATCCGGGGAATAAACACACCCCATGTGGCTTAACTTCTCTAAATTGGATAGGGGTACTTCTACTCAGTTAAGGGAAGAGTATCTGAGTATCAATGGAGTTTAGACTGACGTATATGTGCGCATGATTGGTTTCGTTGTTGTAGTCCTTTGGTTGGTTTCAACGACGGTGTGGTTACCAACATAGGCGAATTCCGCCCTTTCCTTTAATTAAACGAAATGCGGCGTAACAAATCGAGTCCACTTTTATTTGATGTTTTTCCCCAAGTGCCTATGTCACATTATATGAGTGTATTACCATACATACTCAAGGTTTTTCGATAAATCCGTGGGCATTAATATCATTTCATCCCTTTAATATGCCACGATATCCTTGAAATCACCATTCGCATTATGACGCAGCTCCCATTTAATATCTCGCCTTCAGATTTCGTAAATCAGCCTTTGTCTGTTTGCCTCTTGCCAGCTCAGAAGGGGCCCCCATTTTCCGACACGGGACTGAGAGTAACCCTGCTTAAATTCATAACACAACTCCTCATTCATTTCCCCCTACCCCTGCATGAAGAGAATACGGGCTGCATCAACTAGGTTCCAAGGACACTGCACTGGTCAATATAAGTTCTAAGTTCTGATTTCGAGTTAGTGTTTATTTGGGAATCTGCTCCTGGAATTATTTATGGTCGTATCCTAGGTTCTTTAGACATTCCCAGCTAATAACCTTTGATATATCAATATTCCTCGTCATTCAAAGGACATTTTTCTATTAATTCATTTATTTAGGTCATCCATTCACTTCTCGTAGGGGTATCAAACATCTTCGAATGGTAGTTTGCTTTTCATTTATTCCGCAGGATGGTGGATGGTGTATCAAGGACTAGCCCCAACTCCACCCAAAACCCCGGAGGAATGCCCCCCCCCCCAAGCCAGTGAGTAACCTGCAAAGGGCTGTCAAAGGTATCATAGGCCAGCATCCGCAGCTGACATCTGGATCATCGCATGGCCTCTAATTCCACCAATGACTACAGGAGGAATTGCGGCTAAATATCTCCCACACACTTTTGTTTTGTCTTAACGACTTTCTTCACATATCTCTTCTTACAAATTTTCAACGAGAAATGCTTTCGTTAGTTTCGTTTTATCTTGGAAATCCTTTTCATTCGGATAGCTTCCCTCGAGCACCACGCTAAGGGCCAATATGCTTCGTACGTCGGCGCTTCCAAACTCGCCTCTCAAATCTCCATAGTAAAAGCTAAAGCGGGAAAGGTTTTAAAGTCATTCATGGGTCTTGCATTAGATCACAGGTTGGCCTCTTCGCTGAAAGCCCCAATAAAGACACTCAAGGAAGGATGGCACATGCAAGAGCGTTACGCACCTTAGCTCCTGAAGTGTTTTTTCTCTTTTGTCTACTTCAGCCTTCTTTACATTCTTTGATATCTCCAACTTCACCACCTTACGAACATAGTGTAGAAAACTTCCTTGGAAAGATGCCCTCACTGGGTTTCCGTATTTAAATGTTCGTGAGTTGTTCCAATATCATATTTTCCTTGAATTCTCTATTATTGTATCATGGCACATTTAATTAATCACATGTTAAAGATTTCCTTTTATCTTAGGGGAAAAAATCCATCTAAAAGGAAACATATGCTGAATGGCAAACGGCAAATAGGAGTAAAAAAAGTCGCGGAATTAACTAAAAGTTTTGTTTTCATCTGACTCAGGAAGAGAATCAGAGACTAGAGGAATATAATTAAGCACTTTTAAGAATGGAAACAAATAGGTCTCGGTTCATATCTTCAAAACTTGAGTGGTAAACATATTTCCGTAATAATTAACACTTGCGTCACATTGGAAATTGACATAACTCAGCCACCAGTGATATTCCCTCGTTCAACCATCAACACTGAGATGATAGCTTTGCAATCAAGACTATCATGGTGATAATTTATCACTTTGAAATCTAGGCGATCATCGTGATCATTAACCGCAATACAATCAAAACTATTATCCTAATCATTAGTCGTTTGCATTCAATAATATCATGGTAATCATTAACCGTTTGCAATCAAGAATAAGCTCACTGGACAAAGAATTAATCACTTGTAACCATAGTAACGGCCTCTTGCACGCCACTTTGCTCCATATGTTCATGCCATGGAATTCCGTGTGTAATGTTCTTTCTGAAATGGGTGGTGAAGGACCAGAATTGACGTTTTGTAGCAATTTCTGCCTGGAAGCAAATCGATTTGCAATTCCAAGCCTGGAGATTCTAGGACGGTCCCTGTTTGTCAACACCTTCTTCTGTCCGCAATTCTAGAGATAATTTTTCCGCATTTTGGGAGTTCTGCCATTGCTTGTAAATCCGGATGACCGTACTCGTTGAAACACTGACAAATTCCGCCACGTTCTTCACATGATGACCTTTGGCACGGCCAAATGCAATCACACCTTTTTGACATTCCATTTCATCGCTTTTTCGGCTCATTTTAAGTAGAGCTGATTTGCAATCTACAGATCTTCACGCCGTTCGTAACACAAATAAAGCCTAACTAACGTTTCGACGTAAACTAAGCTACGCTTCTCGGCTGCCTAAGGTTCTTACACGTTTCAGATGATAAATTATGTTTTTTCTCCCTAGGTGACTAATTTCTTTTCCGGTGACCTTATAATGGTAATTATTGGTAGCATGGTAATCATTAACCGCATTTAATTCATGATAACCATTAACCCCATCGGTTTCATGGTAGTCATTAACCGCATTTGTTTCTTGATAATCAGTAGCCGTTTGCAATCAAGAATAAACGCTTTGGTATTATGGTAATCATTAACCGCATTGTTTTAATGGTAATCATTAACCGCCTTGGGTAATGTCGTAATCATTAACCGCATTGGTATGATGGTAATCATTAACCGCTTTGGTAATCATTAAACGCTTTGGTTTCATGGAATCATTAACCGCTTTGGTAATGTCGTAACCATTAACCGCATTGGTATCATGGCAATCATTAACCGCTTTGGTAATCATTAAATGCATTGGTTTCATGGAATCATTAACCGCTTTGGTAATGTCGTAATCATTAACCGCATTGGTATCATGGCAATCATTAACCGCTTTGGTAATCATTAAACGCATTGGTTTCATGGAATCATTAACCGCTTTGGTAATGTCGTAACCATTATCCGCATTGGTATCATGACAATCATTAACCACTTTGGTAATCATTAAACGCATTGGTTTCATGGAATCATTAACCGCTTTGGTAATGTCGTAATCATTAACCGCATTGGTATCATGGTAATCATTAACCCTTTGGTATCATGGTACTCATTAAATCATGAACAATTTGCAATCAAGACTATCACTGGAATGATTAACCAGTTTCTCTCAAAGTAGTTCGGCGCGCTTCAACGCCACTTAAAGTAATGCACGGGGTCGAACCCCATCCATGCCTTATTCATCACAAAGTCATCTATCACTTTACCACGAACCACTTAATCGCTATCTGCTTCCTCTCTCTCATCCTCATTTACGATTCAACCTAGATACTAAAAACTCCATCACGTTCAAGGGCAACACCACGGAATCTATTATCACACTCCACCCTAACATCACTCTAAAACATCATCGCCATAATTTTTTCCGCATTTACTTTTATCCCCTTCCTCACACATCCTACCATGTCAAACGCCTTGATCAACGTTTCCAAATCCATCTCACTCTCACATACTGGTTACTGCCAGGTCATAAACATATACCAGAATAGATAGAACCAATCTTTCACTCTCCCTCGTCTATCTCACACCACTTTTTCTTCAACTCATTCGTACTTCTTTTAGTAATACATCCATAAAGATATTTATAGGCCTTGGCTACATCACACCACCTTGTCAGTCCTACACACACATATCAAAAGACTTATTCCAGTCATATTTCACCCGAAACCCTCCCTTTTTTTCCAACATAAATACGTTTTACACCATCCAACAGCTTATCACTCGCTTCATGCCTTCTTAAAACTTGGTATAATACTTCCCTTTCTACGCGATCATAACATTCTCTCCAAATCCATAAACGTACCATACACTTTCTCTCACTCATCCTTTTCAGATCCCAATAAGGATTTTTCTATATACTTTGCCGACGACGATCAACAGACTTATCACTTTTTAGCTCTTGCATTCACCTTCCCTCTTTCCACTATCATACCATTCTCCCACTTTCAAATGCCTTACAGCATAACCACCAAACCATTCCATAACAAAATCACAGGAATATATGTAGTTATAATATATAACTCATTCAATCTACATATATATTTCCTATTAAACTACAATCTACACTTAAAATTAGAAGCACCACTTCTTATCATTCAGATCAACCAACCATTAACACAAAAATGCTTATTTCTATAAATAGTCAAGCTAAATTCTATAGCTTGTAAGTTAAGAAGTGTCCTATACCACACTCTCTTTACATAACTTTATGTTATATAACATGTCTCGGAAAAGATTATTCCCAAACAGCATGAACAGAATCATCCTCTTACGTGACAGACTATATCAACATGTAAAACATCCACTCCATCTCTTACCCCTATAACCACACGAAAGAAATAAAATATATATAAAAAAAGGCATAAGGAAATCCGTCCCTAGCCATTCCAACACCCAGACACTTCCACCCAAGACCTTCCCGGATCACTACATGACATAAACCAAAGGGTTGTTAACGGGAAATATAGCGTCAGTCCGATCGGCGTAAATAGAGAAAAGGAGCGTCTTAAAAGAATTGCTCGTTCTTTATGGCAAGCGGCAGTGAGGCTCATTAGAGGTCATTCGGAGGCAACATTTCTTCCCTCTTGTAACGCTTTGCGACTCTGCTTGAGGCAATCTCTGACGTCACTTCCGTTGTTTCGTGATAGTTGAAATATTGGATTCGGACGAAAGATAATTAGGATATGAAATCGTATATCGACCTGAGGTTATCACTTGTTAATCACGGTATTCGTGGAATTTGGTGAAAAGATATTGGTTATCAAGGGTCATAGATAACGAATACTTGATTGGTAGCTTCATCAAATTCCGGATTCTGCTACTTCCATAGTCGGGCGATAATTCAGCGCGGTTGTTTGCTGCTATGCCCGCCAGGGGGCAATTCCAGTCATTGTTACGATTTACTTTGGGTGAGACGCTGCTGCCATCTTGAAAAGTTTTGAAATCATAAGTTAATTGTATTTATTTGCCGTTGTAGGCCTGTTAGCTCTAGTACTTGTAAATAGTGAAGATGTGGACTCCTGCTATTTAAGTTAATAAGTTATAATGTGTGTTAAATAAGGGAAATAAGCATATGATACATATATGTTGCTTGGGGAGGGACGCTATAATGATCTATAAATTGCAAACGCGTTAATTTCTAAAATAACTTAAAAGTTATAGCAATAATTACGTAAATAATACACTAATTTAAAGTAATAGTGAATTTACACTATAATAAACTTAACTATTATCGAATGATTTTATTATTTATAGTACTGTATACGTTTGTAAACAAACGAAGACGATTAGACTTAACAAGATTGCGATCGTCTAAAATTGTCAGATATGACGTCCTTGAACATTTTTTTTTATACGGCAATAGCTCCTTCATTCGGCTAAAATATTCTCAAATATATATTTTTTATTTTGATTTCGTTAACCTTGTATCGGCGCCGATATATCGGTTATCAGCTAATTTGCATATCGGTGCAACCCTAATCTATGGTATTGTTTATCCATAGATAACTGTTTATCATAACTGTGATATTAAAAGTCGTCACTACGATACGCACCCTAAACTACACATTCACCGATGGCTTGGGTTGATCAAATCATCTCTGGCTAGTTATTACGGTAAAATTATATTTTATTTTCGTTTATCATCATCACTAACTCTATAATTTAAGAAGGGTATTTTTTGAGTATTTGAATAATAATTTCATCTCAGTTTGGTTATGACTTATGTTTTTCATCAAAGTTATTTCTAATAATTCTTTTATAATATAAAAAAAATGGTGAAGTTCAGAAATAAATATAAGTATCGAAATTTTGTGAATTTTTTAAAACCAAATAGTGAAGTTCAGAAAATTTATTTATACATGTCTTCTTCTATAACTATATTTTAGCAACGTGATATTTTGAAAGGGACAAAAATTTAGTTTAGAGTTCGTTTTAAAATTATTATAATTGGCGAAGTTCAGAAAATTTATAAAAATTTAACCATGGCTGCTTTTTTTAGATTTTAAATTTTAATCTTTGTAGGGAAGCCATTGCCTGGTAAATTTATTAAACACGGGTTCAAAGTCTGCAATAAAATCTAATTAATAATACTGTACCTTTATTCATATGATTACAAATGATGTATTACTTTGCCAGAAAGGCCCGCAGCCTCCTAAAGTGTGTTTCTTGCCAGGAGGCTACCAGAGACTTTCAGAGAGATGATTGAATTCCAGGACCACAGCGGTCTCCTCTACCCCTCAAACGCGTGCATCCACATGGCCATGATGGCCGTGGAAGTCTTTAAGGCGATTACAACACCAGGCGAAAGGAGAGCCAAGTTCCTGGCGGCCTACTCTTCAGAAGAAGTGTTCGTGAGTGTCTACAAGGAAATAATGAGCAATGACTTAGGCATGTCGCTGCTGGACTGTGAAAAGGGTTGCAGCCTTTCAACACCGTTGTTCCTGCCATCGCCATGTCCCTTTTCCATGTTATCGGCAAAAATATGGTGTCAAAAGCTAACAGTCATGCCCATGCAAAAGTTAAAAGGAGAGTCATAAAAAGAGGTAATCCGGATGCACCCGAGAAAGCTACAAGGAGAAAAAGTGACTACAAGAAGAAGAAACTTTCTAGTGAGAAAAAGTCCTAAGTCAATTTAAATGTGCGTAGCCACTGATATTTGTTATGTATCTTTATTTTGTAGGGTAGATATTAGAATCCAGGTTAACTATGAAATAGGTTACTAGTACAGGATGTCCACACCTTAGATTCTTACTAGCTATTACTTTATTATACCTATTTCAGAATAATATAGTCAGTACTCACCCATGTGCTATGTGAAAAAGATTTATAAAGTTAAAAAAAAATGAAATTAAATGAGACCTAATGGAAATATAATTGTTTACTAGATTGGGAAGGTGTGGGCCCTGGAGGCATTTCTTCTTTTTTTCTTTAATTGATGCTACCTACTTTATTGCATTTATTAGAATATACCTTGAAATATGTTTGTAGTTAAATGTAATATACCCATTTTTTTATTACAGTTTTAATTAGAGATTTTGCCATTTATTTTTTTTAAGTACTTGGAAAACCTATGGAATTTTGAAATTTGATATTAGTAAACACCCTGTAGTATCTAAGAATCGTACTGTATACAGCCTTATTAAATAAAATTGAATTGAATATAACCAACATCGGTTATAAATATAAGGTTTTTATTTTTTCTTTTTCATTAAATAAGTAACACTTTCGTTCGTCACGCCGAATCTGTTCGTCAAATAAATATTTGACTTTACAAGTCGAAGTACATTGGTCCCTGGATGCTTCATGCCAAATTTGGGGTGAATATCTTTAAAAATAAAGAAATGAGAACGATTTTTGTTTTTTCCTGGCTAGCCCGACTATGGAATCGCCCGATTTTGAGCTACCAATCAAGTATTCGTTATCTATGCAAGGGTTAAAATAGCATTAAATGATGCGCTTTCACTCAAGGTATAATATTAAATTGTGAAAATGTCATTATCACCTAATGATGATTAAAAACGTACTTTATCAGGATAATGGGCCAGGAAATTACATAGCAGAGGCAGGTTGGAGGTAGAGTTGAGCACCTGCCCAGTCTAGTACCTCTAACAGTCCTTTGTTTTAGTTACCCATGCACTTGACAAGTGGGGATGGGGATTAGAGTGTTACACCACTTGGCACTTAGAGGAGGGGTAATGTCTCAAGAGAAATTGGTGATCCCTCACGTGTCTTCCTTTGCCCATCTTTTGAGTGGGTGTTGTGGCAGGGGCAAAATGCCCCTGCTTTCCATTGAAACCTTGAGGTACGCCCTAGAAGTTCAAGTCCACGCAGTTGTGCACCCTCCCGGCCCCAATGTCTGGAGGGGGACCTGCGACTCTATATCTTCCACACATTTTCGCTTTGTCTATCTTCACTACTCTCTCTTCAGATCTCTCCTTACATACTTTCTACGTGGTACGACCTCGCTGCTATTACGCTTTAAATTTTGACCAACCTATCTATCCTTCTATTTCCTATACATTCTCCCTACCCCTAACTTCACCATTTAAAAAAAACTGGAAGGTGTAGCTTTTTGAATAAATAAAAATTAATAATCATTAATTGATAAATAAATAAATATTGCTACCTTTGCATTAAGACTATAATAGAGTACAAGGGTATTTATGTTGCATCAAAGCAAACACACTCCAGACCATGCCACTTCATCCACCAAACTTCACCAGACTCTTTTGGGAGTAGTTGACAGGCAATCCTTCGCCAGCTCTAAGACGAACGAAGCGCCTATCGTCGGATTAGAACAAATTGAATTTAGATTCGACCCTGAAATGGACTTGGCTCCATTGGTCATCCGGCCATGTAACGTATTCATTGGCGAATGCCAGACAAGCCTTCGCGTTCTTCAGACTGACCAACGGCTTGACCTACGGGTGTGCGAGTGTGGAAGATTATCTTCCAGCCAAAGTGACACAGTCTGTCTGGAGACATTGGTGGCCAAAATCTCACTGATTTCTCAAGAAACTGCTGCAGAAGCCTTGAAACATTCTTCATAATTTGGGTAATGACGCACTCTTCCCTTTTGAGGTCTTTCTTCGCCTATTGGTTTATTTGAGTAGCTTTACAGTAACCTGTTTTTTTCAGGCTTGAGAGAATATTATAGACTACATTTATAGAGCGTTTGATAGTTTCCGCAATGGCTCCAATTGAAAGACCATCTCGGTGGCGTAATTATACGATCAGCTTGCGGACAGAGATAAGCGTGATAGATTTCTTAGGCATCTTACCTGGACGACAGCTGGCAAGCCTAACTAGATTGAACTGGAGTTAGTTGTTATACAAACAATGTCGGTTCTCTCTCCCAGAAACCTAAGCGTTCGGATTATTTTTGCCACTACATTTTTTTCTAGTAAATTGCTTATCTACAGAAACAGAAACAAAGACTAAGATTCGCTCTCAAGGCCAGTTCGCTTACCCAGAAGGTGTTAAACTACCACTATCTAATGTTTGTATATCATGTTTTTTTAACATTTTTTAACTATTTCAATTGTACAGTACACACTTATCTACACGTGTAACCTTTGACATGCAGGTTCAGTTTTTCTTCAAATGCACGCACACGAGCGTCCGAACTGGGGAAGGGGGTGGGGGTGCTTATCTGCTGGTGGCAATTTTCGTTTATTTCATCAAAATTTCCATAATCTTAACCCGGTGGTTCTCAACCTTTTTCATTCTATTCCCCCCTTCATGATTTTTCAACATCCTTGTGGCTCCCCTTCATTTTTCTCCCAAAACTACACCGCCCAAAAATTAAAATAGTGTATATGAAGAGAACACCTTTGCTTTATTGTTTATTAGAAAGTTGACAATCATAATTATCTTATATTTTGATAGATTTTTGTGATACACTTCTTAAAAGTTCAATTAATGTATTTTTTTATATAATCAAAAGCATTTGTATCTGTAATTGTATTTTTGTATATCAATTAATTAATCTATTTTTCATATCAAAATTGAAAGTATTTGTATTTAACCTAACAAAAATTGTATCACATCTCAATGAGAAGGGGGACATTGTTTATTTTCAGGCAGCTGACGAATCCGAGGCTGTAACACTGACACTGCACATCACATGTCGGAGTCCCCATCCTGTCGGTTCTGGCTCTTATTTTAGATTTGTAGAAGGGTGGAGAAACTAGACTCACATAAATAGGTAGTTGAAAAAGGCAAGAGTAGTCGAAGTGCAATCTCACTAACCTTTGGATAAGACTGATATAACGAACACCAAAATACATTCAGAGATTTTTCTTCATAGAGTTCTTTGGCAGAAGAATCATTTTTGAGATAAAGGAATTCTTCCTAAACATCATTGTGAATGGTAGGAATATTAAGCGTTCCAGTAAGTGGATTCTCACGATCTTCCCTTCTTCCTCCTAGAATTCTGTGAAGTACATTTTAAGTTCACTTTCCAAGGATCTCAGATGATGAGTAATTTCAGTTTTAAGTAATGTGTTAAGCAGGCGATCTTCTTGATTATCGTCAAGGACACTTGAAAGATCTTCGAACATAGCAACATTGCCGGCACCGACTTTCCTTTGCTAATTCTGAAGCTTGGCAAGAAATGCACGAAGACAATCCATCAGGTTTAACACATTTCATTCCTTGCACCTAACTTGATATTTAACCTATTTAGCTGCTCAGATATATGTTATATGTATGCAAGACGTGGCTTCCACAAAACCTCATTGAATTAACTCGAGAGATCACCTTTCCCTTGCATTTCTAGGAACAATTTAACCTCCCTCCGAAGTTCAAACAGTCGACTCACAACATTGCCCTTTGAAAGACAGCGCACTTTGTATTAAAAGAGAAGAACTTCATGCTCTAAACCCATGTATGTACAAAGGTTCTGAAAAAGGCGAGACTTGCCATCTCCATCTTTCACAAAATTGACACATTTGACCTATCCCTCTAGGATCTTGCAAAGTTCATCAGGGAGGGTTTTCGACGTTAATGCAAAACGATGGATCAACCCTCTATGATGGTTGAATTTTGCCTTTAACCCTTCAGTCATGCGTTTATTTAATTGTACTATCAATCATGTAACTGTTAAAAGCAATTAAAATTGAAAATTTTCTTTCCCCGGGACAGAATGAGTGATGCAAATTTATTTTTAAATTTTGATTCCTAACATTATTTAGATATGTATAATTTCTAACAGCTAGCCATTGCCTCCAAGTTGGGAACCGCTACCTTAACCCATAGGTAGTTTATATCTATTATAAGCTCAGACTGCTTTACAAACTATGCAAGATCATGGCCGTGCAGAGTGCATTTAGGTTGCATGCCCTTACGCAAAAGAAACAGGCTTCAGGCATCCATATAAAAGAAATTACAGCGTTTATAAAGCGAGAATGGGTTTGAATCCGTTTCCCTCATGTTATTTTTAACTAAACTATTCATTTTTCCCGAAATAATTTAGTGAGTTGTAGACTTTTCAATATATTTCATATAATAAAAGAATATAGTCATTTCTTTTCGAACTATCCATATTGAATGGGCGGTACTGTTCAATACACAACCCACCAGAAAACTCTTTTTTTTATAGTATGAATAAATAGCTGCAGATCTCGATATCCCTGTAGTGAGGGGCGTAATTAACTTATTAGTTTGTTGTTAATGATTGACAATAAAAATGTATGGAACGATCGGGAATGAATTCATTTCGGCTTGAAAAAGATTGTTGCCCTTTCCAAAGATGGCTGTAAACGGTTTTATTTCCCGAATATTTTCACAAGTTGAAATGATTTTAAAATAAGATTTCCGTTAATGGTTTAGATATTTTATTTTAAATAAAAATCTATTACATAATTCTAATAAAATTTTTTGCAGGCTCCATTCAAATAGACAATTTCTTATGCTTTAATCTATTATGAGAAAATTTCGATTTCTCAACAGTGAATTTCTTGTGAGACCAAAAGTTTAGCGGAATGGATTTAAGACTTCATAATTGCTTCGGTCCATAATGGGTCTACAAATTTCACATTCCTCCCTGATCAAGGTCTCACATTTAGTTACATCTATATTCGGTCATACAATTCACCAAACTTGTTAACCAACAACTTTTGAGACTTTATTGAGCGATAATGCCTCGGATCAAAACACCATCGATAAAGTTAACAAAGGTAAAGTAAATGGGGACTCTTCCCTTAATGTTATGGTAACAGTATCCTTCCCAATATCTTTTAACACGCTTCTAGATTTATCTATAAACGAAAACAAACGAAGGCATCTCAAAGCAAATTCTGTAGGTTGGATTGGTAAAATTTACAGATACTGCCAACAAAGCAACAAAAATATGAGTTAGATTTCTAAATAAAAATCTAACGATATTTTTTTTTTAAACAGGGTGCGGCAGAACCGATTGAGCAGTTTTAAGGAGTTATAAAAAAGTAAGGGGGGTATATAGAGTCGGTACGCCATATTTGTGGTGGTACATTCCCGAGGGGAGCCCTGGAGGGCTTTGCCCAGGGAAGCGAGCCACGGAAACCGGCAAGGGGACACCTCCCTCCCCCATCCTCCTCCCGAGCATTGACTCCTCAAAACTGCTCAAGCGGTTCTGCCGCACCCTTTATATAAATATAGGATTAAATAATCTTTTGGGCAATAATAAGGATCACTGGCGGATTCAGAATAAAAATTGGGGGGAGGGGAGTAACCTGAATTCTTCCCTCTGAGTAGTCTGAGAAAAGGGCATTGATGATTAATAATGCTTATCTTACACAACATTGATAATAAATAGAAATCTCTCACACAGGAGTGAGCACCAGTTCTTTCAAATCCGATTTTTTTTTCCAAATATCAGAAAATTATGAATTGTGGTTTATTGTATTTTTCGACGTCAGCTAAGGTATAATACTGAATTTAATAATTATTTTTTTTTAGATTTACCTGTATTACTACATTCTATATTACTACATAACACTTTCTGAATAACGCAGTGCAAGTATGGCTTACTATAGAAATATAAACATAAACGGACTGAAATTTGGGGGAGAGGCTTCAGCCCCATAGTCCCCCCTGGATCCGCGCCTGTTAAGGATCAACATTCCTCTCAACTTCCAAAAGTTCGAAAATAGTAAAATCTCAAGGCCTAATTATGCAGAAATTCGCCCCAATCCCCAGAGCACAGAATAGGCCTGGTCTTTGTCTCACAGGTGGTTGAGAGTGTTTTAAGTACCAGTGTAATATAGGAACCGCGTGCTTATAAAAAGGACTCATAAAAAGGTATTACTTGCTCTGTTAGACCAATTATCCCTCATTTATTTTAAATTTTAATTGACAAAAAAAAAACATAATCAAAAGAAGCATTTTACTCATAAACATGAATCTTTGGATGGATAATTGCTATCAATGTATGGCTGTATGATGGATGGAAAGTTCATCCGTATTTTTTATCTTTTTCTAGGCACCTAAAGCCAAAGTTTCCTTTTTTCAAATGAAATGACAATTAAGAACATTAGCAAGTAGCACCGTTTGCTAGAAAATTCGCTAACAATTTCCCTAAAATGTTATCTCCTGCTAGAATATTAGCTAATACTTTCTCCTTTTGACCTCAACCCCTTCAGTGATTAAGTGACAGCGGATCCTTAAACGACATTCCTGTAATGACCAAAATGAGATTTCTCTTTCTGGCACGCCTTTTTGAGGTCATTTATCGCTATTTTTCTTTCCTTTCAGACGAGATTGAGTTAACGAACCAGGTTCTCTTCCCAAAGACTGATTTCACCCAAGAAACCATCATGTAATATCAGCCCCTCCTCCCAAGGAAAATATCACCCGAACATTACGCAATGTCAGCCTCCCCGAGGAAAACATCACCCAATGTTAGCTCTGACCTAGTCAAACATTACCCAATGACAGAAGATTAAACGGTGGATCGAGTAACTGTAAGACTGACCTTTCTCTCATGTGCATGCAAGACTATGCTCTCAAGTGTTCCTATCCACCTAATGCGAGTCTGCATCTTGGATCGGGATGTGCTCTAAATTCCTGACTCACTTCCCAAACAAACTTCGTACAGTGCCCTTGGCAAGGAGAGATTTAGATATAAAGTCCCCTTAGAATATATGATATCACCATGCTTCTATATGTACTTGTGTGAGCCATTCTGAAAAGCTAGGGGAGATAAAACGATTCTGGAGAAGAGGAACTGACAAGTATCATGGCCTCAATCTCGGGTTTCATTTTCGCGACCTTCAGTTTTATGAATTCAACTGTACGTCTAAGCGGCGACGAGCTATAAAATGAGATTTACTTCCACATTGCCAAGAGCAAATAATCTTATTTCACGGAGACCCCAAATAAACAAGCAAAATTATAAAAATAAATGCACACCCACTGTGGACATCAGCTAACGTTACAAATGTCCTTTAACACCCTGACAATGCTATCCATTCATTCAAGACATGTTATTATATATAAGTCGTTAACTCAGTGCGGCATAAAGGCCTTAGAGTCAATTGTTGCAGGCACTTATACAGTTTCTGTCTTAAGAAGCAGGTTTGACATCGGTAGTTATTTAAATTAGTGTTGAGCCTTTTTGTACTTTGCTTGCTCTCAGAGAGCAAACCTATGTGTTAACAAATTAACGTGTTTTAGAGCCATGTATATTTAATTAGCATGGAAAAGAAGGAAATTGGTGTGTTTTCACAGTCCTACAGAGTTGTGAAAGAATTGGAAATGCGAGAAGGTTTACTTAAAACAAAACGTGTGATGATATGAAACGAGCAAATGGATGAACCAGAAATCATACATATCTCGCTAGCCGAGTAGGTACGGCGTTAGTCTTCTAACGTCGTGGTACAGTGTTCGATCCCGGCACGAACGGACACGAATGTCAGCGTACATAGAGATCTGACTACCAAATGGTGGACGTGCTGCGCTTATCCTGCACCTGCACCTGCACTGGAGGTTGGGTAGATCTTACCCATTTGATCACACACATAACCAATTACACCACTGCTTTCTTTTCTCTCCGGTTTCGCAGCACAGCAAACACACACATACATTTTCTATTCCAACGAATCATACCGATAG
Source organism: Ceratothoa steindachneri (assembly GCA_963969495.1). Taxonomy (NCBI): domain Eukaryota; kingdom Metazoa; phylum Arthropoda; class Malacostraca; order Isopoda; family Cymothoidae; genus Ceratothoa; species Ceratothoa steindachneri. Next base: position 95,978,354 of record OZ018332.1, read on the forward strand.
GTAGCTATATCCACATACTTCTGACGCGGAACAGGACCCTCTGTCCCAGGGCGACGAAGGTTCCTACACGTAAGCTGTTTGGTGTCAAAACATAATACTTCTTGGTACCCCTCACCAAAGAGGACCAGTCCCTGGTGCCTTCTGGCTCTCCAGCGATTATCATACTGATCCTTATGTTTATTTCATTTTCCGTCGGGACCCGCCATGGCAAAAGCAGGATGGTGAACTACTACTACAAGAAATACCTTTTATTCATATTATGCTAAACGTTCAAATACTTAATTTTATTTGACAATGTTTAATTTTATCACATTTCCTCTTAGTCTCACTGGGTTTTAGCTCAATTGAGAAACTACCGATTAATCCCTACCAAATTGAAGAAAACAGCACATATCAGAAAGAACCAGAACTCAAATGACCTACATTTCTTCAATTCAAGTTTATACTCAAGCACTTCTAACTGGTTCCTTTACACCGTCGGATGGAAAGAACACAAACCCTAGCAGAAATGAAGGGTTAGAAAAGAAGGGTTCTACACATAACGAAATGTCCTTGGTTGAGTAGCAGACGAGGAATATATCAGACGACACACAGAAACTCAAGTTAAAACCAGTCTCGCATAACGCAATAACTTATAATTAGTGTCTTTTTATCTTCTGAATAATCATCTTACGTGAAGCATAACACAGTCATGACAGCTCATTAAGGACTTGACAATGAATTGGTTTACCCAGTAATTATCCCCACGTACTCCTTAGTCAAAACGACCATACATATTTTTAACTGCCAATCCATTTATCTAGGTACTCATTTCAGCACTTCGAAATGGCAGAATGTCCACAGGATTAACTTTAATATTTTATGATACATATCAACGCATTAGTAAGCTACGACCAGACAAAGGGATCAGTTAATTCTATACGTGTCTAGACCGATCGTTGAAGTGCTCTGTGTTGTACTCGGCTAGTCAGATGAATTTAGTTGTATTTGTCAGATTACTATGAGGACAAAGACAGGTGTTTATTATTCTAAAACACCATTTTTGTCTTACATTTAAAAGAGATTAAAATTGACAAAAGGTAGTTTTATTTTAGTGTGGACCCTAATCCAAGTTTTGTCGCCATTCTGGTTTACAGACAAATTGCTCCGAATGGGTTATTTAGCATAATTTGATTACCTGGATTTTTCCTTAGCGTAAACCAATTACCCAAAGATTTTTATGAGGGAAGACGTATTCTTGGCTACATGTTGCGATTTTACCAACTCGTTCTTATTATGCAAGACAAGTAATATGATCCTGCACCGCTTCTAAGCACAAAAAAATGCTTTAAAAACCCTTTAAAAACAATTAATAGGGATTTGTATGCAGTGAGATAGTGTTCGTATGTCAGCGTCCCTTTAAAACATTAAAGCATTAATATTAATGTACTAACTGGACTAAAGCAATCTTTACAAATAATTACATTGAGCAAAACCGACTTTACAAAAGGTTGAATGAGGAAAACCACCTTTACAAGTTGTTAAAAGAAAATGCCTCAAATGAGTTTTGAGATTAACTGAAAAAAAAAATTCTGAAAAATTAGGTTTTTTGAGAAAAAAACACCTTGGAAAAGTTGTTTTAGATTGAATTTAGCTAAGGACTTGGTATGGCAAAACTAGTAAAGAATTATAGAAATAAATCTCTTAGTACTAAAGAACCGATGGGTTTTTTTTTATTTACAGTCATAATCCTTATTCTCGAATTATTATTTTCTCTTTTTTGAATTCATCAATAAGCGTATTAAAATTATTTAGACTTAGGATAACTTGATAATTATCTATTTATTCTCCTAATTCCAAATAACAGAGTATAAATATTTTTCCTTCGATTGACAATCCATATGTATTTACTTTACTTATTGACATTTTAGTTTTTCCCTTATCAGAAAAAAATCCTACCTGCCTTTCCTAGAAAGTTGTCCTTTCCCCCTGGCCAGAAATTTTCATTTAGGGGCACTCTCCCAAAATTACCAATTCAATATCCAACAGAACCTTCGGAGTGTCGCCATTACAATGGCATGAGGTTTCAAAATAAAGAATTTGATTTTAGGGATTTGTCAATTGGTACAAATGCTTGGACATGAGTATTTATGGAGTTTCAAATATTCGTAGAAATACATTTCAAATATTTTACTGGGACTCGAACAATGATCTCTCGATTTCCGGTATTTCATACATATTACATATGTGTGGATTGCTCTCAATTATACTGTTCGTTGCTCTCATCGGTAGTCTTTTGGTTGCTTTCTTCTCTTATTCGCTGTCGAATTTAACTCTTTTTCGTACTATATGCACATAAACTTTAAGTGCCAAAATGGATCAGGGCATTTAGAGGTAGTCATGGGAAGCGCCACCGTGCCCTGGGCGTCATAGAAATTCCAAAACCTGTATCAGTTGTGATCTGACATCTCGTATTGGTTGCCAGACGGAATCGACATTCCATTTCTGAAACTGGCGGTCATTCAACAACACTCGATCTACTGAGGCACGTGAGTACCGAGAAGTATCTCATGGAAGGCATTACCACCCACAGTGTACAGCACAGTAGGCGACCACGGGTCCCTAATACTCGTGACCAGCGTCTTCTGCCTGGAATTCCTTATGGTAGCATACATGCAACACTGGTTCAAATTGCTCTAGTGCAGCATTCTCTTTACCTTGCGTGTGATCAGAGAGCAGAAGACCTACCTTAGTGCCACTGTTAACACTACGATACTAGAGAGAACCGCAAATGGGCTTGTGAGGTTGCTAATTCGAAACTGGAGGACTGGCAACATGTGTCTTGGTCGCATGAGTCGCGGTTAAGTTGTTTCGGGCTGATGGTAGGATTCGGGTGTGGCACGGGCTTTTCAATTTGCTTAAACACTTCATTGAACACTGAATACTACGTTACACTGCTTGGTGACCATTTTCATGCATTCATGAGCATTATTGTATCCAACAGCGGTGGGCTATTCAAGCAAGATCATGCCCCGTCTCACCGGAACCAGGTTGCCCAGAATTGGTTTGAGGAGCCTTCTGGAGAGTTCCAAAGGATGGTGTGGCCACACGGCATGAACTCAATAGAGCATTTATGGGACGGAGTGGCCACCTCTATTCGCACCCAACATCCAGCACCTTCAAATATCAGGGAACTGTGGACAGCTACCGAGGCGGCATGGGTCAACATCTCTCCAGACGTCTTCCATCCACTCGTAGAATCTATGCCACTCGTGTTGCTGCACTTCGCTGGGCTAGATAAGACCAGACGAGCTGCTAGGTACCTCTCATAATTGTTGGCACTTTACTGTAGGTTCAATGATCTGGTTTATGCAATTCTACAGGTTTTCTTTCCTGCAGTTTCGATTGATCACGCGGTCCGCGTCCACACGCTGGAATTCATTCTACAACTGAAGGTGAAAGGAGACCCGAACACGGAATTCCGGGTTTTAACGAGACTGATGTGTGTTGTAGTCGCCACCATGAAGATGACCATGATTGAGGATATTCGCTACCATTCTTAATAGAGGCACTATGGACAAATTGTGAAAGCCAAGGCCAAGAAGAACCGCTTGACGAAATCAAAGAAGCTCCTGAAGAAGCTGAAGCATCCTGTCTAATATAGAATGATCTGGTTCTTTTCAGACGTGAAGAACATCCCCAGAACCAGTTGACCAACAACCAGGACAACAGGTGGCTTGCCTACAATCCATGCGACGTTCGATTTATCATGACCATGTTACCCCCAAATGTGATGGTATTTGCTTGTCTCCAGTTAGGGTAACGTCTTAGGTACAATCCACACGGCTATGTGGAGCTTTCGGAGACTGCGGTCAAGCCCTGGCTGCACAGGGTTGCTGCTGGAAGGCCGTACCTCCGGAAAAAGTGAGAAGTGGTTGTTGAAGAATTTCTACGACTTCATGGATTACTATGTGTGAGGCGCAGTTGAGAAAGAGAGCAACCACTGTGTCTGCAACATCAAGAACGTGTTGACGGCCAAGATCAAAGAGGTGTTCGAAGATATTTCCAGGGACACAATGAGGGACCGATGCGACAAGATTCAGAGCCGTCTTGTGGCCGCGGTGAAAGCTGAAGGCGGCTACTTTGAGTAAACTCTTATCTCCCAAACATAATCTAGTTGATATATATATATATATATATATATAAATTTAATGCATTTATTTTGGGCTGAGATATTGCAGGGGGGAAGGAGTTGTTATGCAAACCGTCAAAATTAGCCTTTCGGGCCGCGTGGTGGTCTGAAAAACGAAGAGCGCTCGATGGTATAGGCTCGAACCGCATCTAATATTTTACTTTCTTTAACGGGTAAAAGCGTTTATTTTATTCGTTTTGATATATCTTTCTTCCTTTCTATTTACGATACGTGTTTGGTCTTATAAAAAGACGAAATCTCTTGTGTATGTATCATCTTTCCTTATCTCCTATGGGTTAATGAGCATCTACGATGTCACGTATTATTGTGATTTCCTTTTCATATATATATATATATATATATATATATATATATAAAGGCAACGCCAAAAGGAAAAAGGAGGTCGTTAAGATGGAATGATCGCAAGTTTGGCACCAGAAGCGATCACAATGCGCGTATGCAGCTCAGAAATCGCAAATGACCGAGAGTTCTTTTCTCGTAATGTGTTGATGGCTCCCCATCTCTCCTCTCCCTCTCCAAATTCAAACAACAGAAATGGCTGTATTAAGAGACGAAGGACTCCTCGCAACTACAGTAAATATTCCGCCATTTTTCCTGTCTCTTTACAAAACTGCTTTATGGCGACTTCATAACGGGAAGGAAGGAAATAACTGCGTTTGGGTGGGGGAAGGGGACTTCTTTATGAGTAAATAGAAATCAAAATAAACAAATGTTATATTCAGAATACTCGCCGGATTTCAAAAGGTGATTTCCAAGAATGAATTTGGGTCGATATCTTCAGAATTGACTTCTCAATTGATCAAAACCATATTATAAGCGGTGAACCCGCACAATCTGGTAGCTCCAAACCGATTGCGTCATTTAACGAGAACCATATTGTTGCTTCTAATATCCCAGTGGACAAGACGTTGGATTTTCATGCCTGGGAACATGGTTCGATTCCCGGCGAGAGCGGACGCAAAAGATACAGCTCACGCAGGGAGCTGCCGCCACTCGGGGAGTGCATCGAATCTGAGGCATGCGTGTAGACAGCTCCGGCCAGGAACCGCTACCCCCCCCCCCCCTCATAGACAAGCACAACACCGCTGTCTCTTCCTTCTTCTTCACTTTGCGCAAACATGACTCTTCCTAAGAGTTTCATATCCACACTCCCCTGACGTGGAATGGGTGACCTTCCCTTGGTTCTCGAAAGGTTTCCTACTCGCTAGGAAGTGTCAAAACACAATATCAGCACCCTTTCTACACTTCCCCCTCCATCTAGGACAAGCCCCTTGTGTTCACGGTCTTGCCAGAGATCGTCATTTTGATTTTCATGTGACTTTCATTAACTAACTCCTTGTAGTAATTTTTTATCTCTTGCACCCTTCTGGGCCTTACATTTTCAGTTTACTTTTATGACCCTCACAATTTTAACTTTGTTAGTTTAGGTTAAGTTAGGTTAGGAAATGAAATTCATATTAGGTTACGAATGAACCTACCCTTTACAAATTTATTTACCTTCTTATTATAATGGGGGATGACGTCTCTTTCTCTACCAGGGTCTTCGCACGCAGCCTTACTGGTTCCCTCGCTATTATATAAGCCCATAAAAGTCAACTGAGCCTATTTGGGCCAGCATACTTGCACTCGCTTTTAAGGGATCGAAAATACATTGCCACTTTAAAGAGGATCGGATCTTATCTCGGAAGAATAGATATATTAGACACTTCATTAAAAGGGCGGATGTCAAAGTACTTTTTTATTATTCGTCTTATGTTTGAGAGGAGATAAGAAAATAAAACAAGGTTTTTGTTCCTTTATCAGAATATATTTTTGAGTTTACAAATCTCTTAACAACCCAATTCGTATTACTCAATGTGTATTCGCTTTAGCACAAATATTTACCTAAGCCGGGTGGCTTTTAAGAATTAACGCTTGAAAAATGCATTCCATTTTGAAATATATTTAGTCGCGTGTATGCCACCCTTATAAGTTACTGTGTCGTTCGGTTGGGTGGTAACCATTTTACTTTTCACCATTTTTTTTAAGGTCGTAAGGTCAGATGATATATTTGTTAATTGATAATACGTTTGTTATATATTTTTTTTTCAAAATTATTGAAATAATTGAGAGCCCGCGACCTAGGTCTGTTGACCTCGTTACATATTGGTTCCTATTTTACTTCGATATAACCTATGGTATGTGACCTAACCTAGGTTATTTAGACACTTTCAACCCTGCCGTTACTTGATGCATCCTTATGCCCCCATGGTTCTATGGGTTTCACGCACATTAAACAGAAAGAAAATAAAGAGTAGAGGAATCTAAAATGAACCCTTTAACGTTTCTTCCCATCGGAATTATTTTTAATACATTCCTTACCACTGGATATAGGAAGCGAGTCAAAATGCTCCTTTGAAACTAAAAAGCGAAAACCAACGAGGCCATTCACCGAGGATCCTGAGTGAAGAAAGCAAGGGTAGGAATGCAAATTGCCTCCAAAAACAAATGAAAAGGGAGATATGAGAATATATTTAGTTTTTTCGGGAAATATCGAAATAAATTACGAAACTGAAGACCAAACGGGACTGCTTAGAAATACAAATTGCGCTCTCAAAAACATTAGGAATCAATACAAATAATAGAAACTCGCTAAATATTTTAAAACAAGGGGAGAAGGGGGGAGGGGGGTAAGTACTAATTCTGGCCTCAGGGGACTTTTATGGGGAGGGGGGGAGTAGCTTATAAGTTGGACGTCCAAATTATGTAGGCATTAATTCCGACCCCATGGGACTTTTATAACAATAGTTTACCACTAGGGATAAACAATCAATCCCATTTGTTCAGGTTTCCATTTGTCTATTGGCTTTGTCAAAAGTGTTCCTTCTCCATCATTCCATTTTTACCTAAGTTGCCCATGGCTATGGTCCCACCCCACAGCCAGCAGCCGAAGTGAACTGCATTGGTCGGGCAAGGCTCTCCCTATGATCCACCACTCCGTGCATCAAGAGATTTTGTGTTTTGTGTGCAAGTGTCGGATACATTGTGGATGTGTTGAGGTGCTTAATTTCTGTCGACAGTAGCTGGTTGTGTCGGTCAGGCCGGGAAAGTATTTCTTTTGAGATGATGATCGCACCGGTGTCTTGCCGGGGCGATCCAAGTATGAAGTTTCTAGTTTTTGAAGAATAACGGTCGCATTTAACCCAAGGACCGTTATTCTTCAAATGGACCAATTTGAAAATTACCTGATTAAAATGGGTGGGCTTAGCATCACGTACCCCATCTACAGAACTTATGATAAAGCTATGTGAGTATTAGTGTAGTTTGTTGGAAGCCTCCAATAGGCGCTCTATAGAACTGATTCGCTCGTTCCGATCGCTCTTTTAACTCAAACCAAACTAATAAATAAACGACTTCACTTTTCGGCTTTTACTTTCATATTTCCCCTTTTGGGACCTCTATTCTTCCAATGTGCATAAACTTGGCCCTTATTCTTCATATTTGCATAAACTGGGGCTTTTATTCTTCCAATGTGCATAAACCGGGATCCTTATTTTCCAAATGTGCAAAAACTAGGACCCCTATTCAATACATGTACATAAACCGGGACCATTATTCTTTACATGTGCATAAACCAGGACCGTTATTCTTCAAGTGTGCATAAACTGGGGCTATTATTCTTCAACTGAGCATAAACTGGGACTCTTATTCTTTAAATGTGCATAAACTTGGGCCCTTATTGTTCAAATGGGCAAAACTGGTGCCCTTACTGCTCAAATGGGTCAATTGAAATCGCATTTCTTAGAAAGCTGTGGGATGTCTCTCCTTATTCGATGTCCATTTGAATGCCGCTCTCGTTGGCCCAGTGCGTCGAGCGTTGGACTCCCAGCGCAAAAGGAACGGGTCCTATCGTAGCGAGAGCGGAAACATAACCAGCGGGCGAAGGGAGTTGAGGTTAGCTTGCACGTACGTGAGATTAAGTGGCGCCTTACACACATAATCTCGCAGATAGTCAATCGCAACACCGCTGTCTATTCCTTCACCCTTCTTCATACCCACACAACATACACATTCCTCCGTCCCGGACCTGCCAAAGGGGTATCCACACACCCTTGACCTGCAACGGATGCCCTCCCCGGGTCACAAATCGTTCTCTACTCACTGGGTAGGGTCAAAACAGTACTAATCTGCACTCCCTCCCCCAACGGTGACCGTCCCCTGATTCAATCGGGCGTGTCAACGATTGTCATTCTAATTTTTATACGAATTTCACTATCTGGTCGGAGCTCTATTTCACGGCGTTTGAGAAAGGACTGATGACGTAACCAACAATAAAGTAGGTCATGTCTGATCTCGCTTCTGATGATTAAAAACCCGTAAATGGTCAGCGTTGTAAACCAGAAGTCGACCCTTCTCGATATAACCCTTGAAATCAAGGCTGAGAATATTTAATAAAGGATTAAAAGGCAAGGTCGGTAAAAATAGGATACGGCTCTAGTTCTCACCCGTCGCCTGCATCGTGACGCGAAACAGACAAAGTAGTTCATCTTCAAGACCATGGCATCTGTTTACGTCTCCTCTGAGTGCGCTTACATGTCGGGATTTGATTTTAAAATATCAAACAGCCAGTGATAAAGAAGACTCCAACGAATGATAGGAAAGTGGTTGTGGCAAAATAAACTTAAAATTAAGAAGGCTTCAAAATCATTGAACCCTATAAACAAGATTAAATGAACGAGATTTAGAATTAAAAAAACAAAAAAAAACCAATTCGAACTAATCTGATGTTCAGTTCTCGCATTTAGAGAGACTTGAACAAAAACAACTTCTTTTTCTTTCTATTTTGCTCGAAAGGGGCTAAGATAAGCTTTGAGAGAAAGCGATCGATGAGGATGATATCTTAGACGTCGTGAAGAAATAATATCAACACTGAAGCCGAAGACTTAGTGAGGTAAACACTAAACAATGAAAGCGAAGGATTTCGTAAAACAAAACTGTCAACAGTGAAACCGAAGACTTGGGAGGAAAACAGCAGGGAAATCATTACGTTGTAAAGAAAACTCAAGAGTGAAGCAGAAGACTTCGTAAGAAGGACAATTAACAGTGAGGCTGAATAATTCTTAGGGGAAAAACTGAACAGTAAAACCAAAGAGGTCGCGAAGAAAGCAATCAACAGTGAAGCCAAAGACTTGGTAAGGAGAACACTCAAAAGTGAAGCTGAAAAGTTAGTAAGGAAAGCAATCAACAGTGATCTGCGGGTTTCGTGCAAAGCTACCAAATTGGGTTACAAGGAGCGAATTAGGCTACTTCTTAAAGGGCTTCGTTACTCCTTTTGAAATGTTCGCTACTTTATACTCTTATTTTTTAAGATTCACTCTATTATAATTCTGAAGATGTTTGCTCAGTTTTCTTGAATTTTATCCTTCATTAGGAAGGAAACCTTTAATTTAACTATTTACAGTGAAGGCGAGTAATCTACAATGAATGTCAGAATCAGTACTTAAGTTACAACTATTTGAATATTGTTGACTTTGCTAACGTTCCTATTTTCATTATGTGATTAGCTATTAGTTTTTAGTGGTTTGCTCCATAGGCAATCCATTTTTAATCTATCATCAACATGATATAAGAGAAGCTTAATTACATTTAATCTTTTATTTAGTATCCTTTACACTGGAGTACCACAAGTCATGGAATAGCAGTATATAGAAGTAATGGTGAGCAGTGCAACCCTACCGTGACCTCATGGACATTCCCAGACATGTACAGTTGGGATCTGAAATCTGATGCGTCAATGTGAACATTCGCTAGGCTGTTCAATTTCTGAAACTGTGAGGACACTCAGCATCCCTCGATCTACGGTGCAAACTAAGTACCCGGAATACCTCATTAAATGCATTACCACACATCGCGGATAGCGCAATGGTCGACCACGTGTGCTTAATGGTCGTCGCCAGTTGTAATATACAAGCATCACTTTCTCAAAATCGCATCCAAATTCGATGCAAGAGGTACCAGACGTATTTACATCTAGTTAGTGCAGCGTTCTCTTTAACTTCCTTGGGATAGGGGGAAATAAGACAGAGCAGAGTGCCCCTGTTAACGCTACGACCACAATCACAGCACCACACTGGACTCGTGACGTCGCTAATTGGATACTGGAGGACAGGCAACGTGTGACGTGGTTCGATGAGTCATGGTTTCAGTTGTTTCGGGTGTGGCTTAGAGTCCATGAGGTCATTTGGACCCAGGTTGTCAACAAGGCATCTTGCAGGCTTGTGGCCATTTCATATTAGTGTGGGGTCTGCTAACGTGGCAAGGGTTGGGTCCGCGTATACATTCCATCGATGGATTTCATGTACCCCGACAAAGATAGGATATTTCAGAAGGATAATGCACCGGTTCTTCAGGCCCGAGGTGTCCAGAATTGGTTTGATGAGCATTCTGGAGAGTTCTGACGAATGGTGTGGCCACCAAGTTCACCCGATATGAACGCAATCGAGCATTTGTGAGACGTGGTGGCCAAGTCTATTCTCACCCAGGATCCGGTACCTCCAAATATCAGGGAACTGCGGGAAGTTATCGAGATGGAATGGGTCAACAACATTTCTCCGGAGGTCTTCCATCCTCATGTGGGAACAATCTCACGTCGAATTGCTGCTGCACTTCGCCAGACTAGAAGTGGGGTTCTACACGATACTCAGTATCTATCCCATGACCTTTGTCACTTCAGTGTTTTATTAATCCTTTAATTCCTTATTCAATACAGGATATATTTTAGTTTGATCATTTTATTGTTTGTTTTTATAATTTATTTATTTTAATAAACAAAACGAGTGATATGAATCCTACCACAATTTTTTAACAGCTTAAAGAAATTGGTGGAATTTGGGCATGAAAATATATTAGAAAGATACGTGGCTAAAATTTGGACAGCACGGCTAATTGGGAGATAATTGCTTCAAAAATATAACCTAATAGGGAAGTAAACAAAGCTCTCCGACAACAAAACTACAATAAAGATATAATTTAAATAATTTACATGCACTACTCTAGAACAAGTACGCACGACTGGAGGATTCAGTTTTTTGAGTCGTGGTACCAATGACACTTACAAGGATTAAGCATTTACTGATTAATCTCTCGCCCGTAGCGAAATACGAAAGAAATGAAGCGAAACTTAATTACATCAGACAATCGGTTATAATCCACCATCACATTACGTTAGGCATACCTGGTTAACGCTCTCAAACTACACCAAATGGCAGTATCCAACAACTCAATCTAACAATCCTAAAACGGATCTCAAATGCCTATTTTAACATCACCTTGGAAGAACCAAGGTGATAACAAACACATTGCAGCTGACATCTGGAGGATTGGGTATCCTCTACCTTTTATTACCATAGATACAAATAAAATTCCTCATGGAAAGGATCAAATTTTCCATACCGAATCCAAGATGATGGACATCGTGTCTGGCAGATAAAGGGGAACACTGATTGGCTATGAAAAAAGAAACTGATGATGGTCAACAGGTCATTGATGATTCGGGAAATAAGAAAGAGGAAGAAATTGATCCATGGACTCTTATGGGTGTCCTCACTCCAGCAAGGCAAATAGTCCATTAACTCCAGCATACTTGAGTTGACATGGTCTGTTTTAGTCCTATTTCCGATCCTATTCCCACTCGAAATCGTCATATTTGCATTTATCCCAGATTGATAAACCATGGAATCAAGTTATTTATAAGTTGATAATTATGATATAGTGTGAAATACTTGCCAACAATGGGCTAAGTGGAGGTGGCACTTGATTAAAATCTATTAATAGGTATTATGAAATAAGGAAGCGAGGTGGATTTAATGGAATTAAATTAACTAGGTACTGTACGAGGTATAGAGGTTTACATGTGATGAATTCAAAAGGTGAATTTAAGATACTAGCGGGAAGCATCCATCACAGGACGATGATAAAACATAAGAAAAGGTATGAAAAGTTGGGAAAACTGGATTAAAGATGGCAAAAACGCTGATAGCAAACCTGATTGACCCTAAATTAAGTCAAGACGGGGAGGGGACAATTACCTCAAATAAGAGCAGGAGCCAAACCCTATTCGTGTTCTAGAGATAAGAGATAAGGGATCGGGGCCGAAAAGGGCATCTTGCCAAGAATTATGGTCAAAAAACACTCAACAAAGACCATCTTCAGAGTACTCCTATGGAAATCATGGTTCTTTAAAATCCATAAATCACCTTAGACAAGACACAATAACGAATTATGCACGAATTCGAGGGTTGACCCTTTTTGCAAGCCACGGATGGAAGTTCATAGATCCACGTGACCTGCAGTCAATCAAGCAAAAGCTGTGTCAACCCCCTGTTTACGCGTCTACATAAACTTTCTTGGTCGTGATTTGTTCATTTTAATTGTTTTTTTAAAGCAACGTGTTAAAAAACTAGTAGAAACTCAAATTACTGGGATTTGCAGTTCACGGGGAAAGGGAGCAAAGGTTAACCAAGTGGTCCAGTCGACGGATGAGTCACCCGGCGTCAGTCGTGCGGGATATGAACCCGTTGCCCATAAAACCGCTACCATTTGTTGCAGTTCGAATTCTACCCCCCCCCCTCCCCCCAGACCTCGCCGCTGAGTGGTTATATGTTTCGTGAAAAGGGTTTGGGGTCAACGCATTTTATAATACATCAAAGCAACCCGGGATCCATTCATTGTGGCGCTGGAACGCCGGTCCGATACATCATGTTGATGTTGGCAAGTGAAAAGACGCGATTACGCTTACCGGCAGACGCGCTGCACCTCACTCTACTTCTTGAGGAGCCTTTTGTTGCCATGGTACTTTAGCTGTATGCTTTATCGTGTCTAAGATTCCCAGAAAGTGCTTTGGGCAGTTCCCTGATTGGGGGTTGCCAGTTACGTTGTAACGCTATAATGTAATGATTAAACGTTTTGGAACGTAGCAACTAAGTGGAAACTTAGCAAACCAGCTACTAATGCCTTCCCGATTTGTGTGTGTGGGTGTTTGAAAAAATGTGCGTTAGCGCGTTCGTGTGTATATATTTCGAAGCGTGAGGGAATTTAATGTCCCTCTCGGATGGCGTGAACCTCTCACCAAATGGATATGAAAATAGCCGTAATGGAGATAAACACTTAAGTCAGAGTCTTTTCGCCGACTTTATTCATTAAAATAGGGAAAGATGACCTAGACACAAGCATTAATGGTGGTAGATTATCATTACAGCTTCAAATAAAAGGCACCAATGGGGGCAGGGGAAAAACACCGACTCGCGTAAACATCTGGTCCCTTTTCTACCTTTCTCCTGCAACTAAGACGGATCAAGGGTAAATTACATACCTGGTTACTGGAGAGATGTGCGAAGGTGTGAAATGGGCACAGGAGTGCAAAGGCTAAAAGAGCACAACCCGTTACCCATATATTAACTCTGGGAGCCATCTTTTAAGATGACTCGAAGTGACTGCAAGCCTCTATGGCCGATTTTATATCACCAATTTTCTCTCTCTCGGCATGTACTGGGTGGGAAAAGTTGAATGCCGAGTCAATCTCAACCTCACAACCGACCGCGTTTTCGGGAGATCCACTTGTAAGCAGACTGACCCAACGGACGATGACTGAACTCAGTTGACTAAGGCGGTGAATTCAAGACCAGCTCTCGAAGCATTTGGGCGGGTGCGCTGCCAGATGTCGCTACAAGGCCCAATATAATGCATTCTTCGACTTGCTCTTCCTTTACAAACGATAAGAGAAATTGGGGAACGGGGTTGCGTGTGAGTTTCTTAACGGCAGTAGTACATTGAAAAAGAAGTTGCTTCTAAATAAAATGATTTTTACTTTCTTCATCTCGGGCCTAAGGAAAAATGGTTAACTCGAAATATAGAAATCTCCAAGCATTTTTTATTTTTGCAGGGTAAACGGAAATAAAGTGAGTCACAGGAAAATTTTGTTCAATCACTGAAATCAGCGATCTAAACTCTTAATCGTAGATGACTGATTGTTTTTTACTGCTTTTAGATGATCTTGTTTTTCTCGTGTGTTTGAAGGAAGGATGTGTGTGACCGAGTTATTTTTTGGGGCTAGGCCATCCTTTACCTTCTTTGTCTTTAACTACAGCTTTTCAGCGAAGTCTTCGGAAAGATGATAAAGAATACATACCGCTTGAGGCGTCAATGAAAAACTTTAAGAAGTTTGAATTGAAATTTAACAAAGAACAATAATTAAGAGTTTTCTATGCGTTACAGACCTCCTTTACCCTTTTGATTGGTAAATAGAAAAGGATTCATATCTCCATTTGGGAACTTTATCGAATAAAAGTGGAAAATTAAAGTTTACCTCAGGGTAAAGTGAATTTGGTTGGGGGGAATTAAATGGAGAAAATAACAAATAGTTTCTAAGTTAGGATATTCAAATTCTTTTAAAATGAATTGTACCTAAAGTCACACTTAAATGACTGTTTATCATTGTCATATCTTTGTCCTGTTTTATTAATTCTACTTTTCTTCCTCTAATCAGTTTTGGTCTATCAAATGAGTGTCTAAGATGAACTTTAAGATTTGGATATGACCAAAACCAACGTAGGAATTCCTGTATTTAGAAATAAATTGATAAAGTAATATTCAGTGTCATTCTGAGAGGATTTCGTCTCACAATCCCATGGAATAGACAGCCCAATTTGAGTTGGAGAGAAAACAATTCTTTATCTAGTGGTATCTGAATCCGAGGGTGAATTAAAGTGAATGAATGAAACTTTGTAAATGTGTCGAAGGGGAAAGCTGTGAAAGTGATTGTCCAGAAGAGTAAGGTATTGGTATTCGATAGGGTAGGTGTATAGTGCACTGTGATGATCTTGTAGCGTCATCCGAATGTGAATCTGTGTGAATATGTTAAGTACCTTGACAAAGAAAAGTAACTATAGTATAGTTAGATGAAACGGAGAGCCCGCCTCTCACTTCCATACTTAGGGAAAAATTTGATAGACAGATAAATCAATATAGAATAGATAGACGGATACGAATGAGACTCTCAGCAGTTCATAAAAGTTATATTTTCTTTTTCAAAGCTCAGCTGTGTTTATCCCAGTCTTATGTATAACCCAACTTTGTAATTGATTTTTTTACCATAGACGATGCAACATCAAATTTTCGCAGTCTATGCATGCCATAATCCAAGCAATGCTAAATGCTAAGATGTTCTCAATATCCCACTTTCAGGTTCATTTTTTTTTAATTAATCTTTCTACCTTTCTCGATGGTATTGCTACAAGAATCATGTAAACAAAATAACGAAAACACTGCTGATAAAAAATGTTTAGGAATCTGTTAAACTATAAAAAAAAATCCTTTTCTATTCGCCGGTGCCACCCACTTTTAAGACAGTTTAGGAAGGTTGTAAGCCCGCCCACTGCTCGTAAAAATGAGCAAATAAACAGACAGAGTTGGATAGCAACCTGCCCTTTTTATGTTAACATTAGGAGATCCACTTAATAAACTTGTGAAACAATCTTCTCCCACGCAATATAGGATTGGAAGACTTCCATTAAACTAGCCCATAGCTCCTCCTTAAGTAGTATGCTATTGGTAAAGCCCTTTAGAGGCGAGCCCCTCCTTCAGTATATAAAAACCCTTGTAAGCTTTAGATTAAGACATTCTGAGCATATCTTGTACTTTGAATAAAGCTAAAGCCCTACAGCCCATTTTGCTCTCCGCCACTGTGTTGTACCGGGTTTCGAAGACGGGCAAGCAAAACGTTGTCGCCACTCAGGGCAACACAAGCATTACGTTGAACTGCTGTGATCACTGAAGATCACCGCCCTCTTATACGATCGAACCCGTTTCAAGAATCATCCTTTACGTCAGATTGCACCGTGTACCAAACTACCAGGTAGTCCTTTCTCACTAAGAAGGATTCTGTTGCATCATCTGCCTGATCACCTTGGCTTTGGGCCCAATCTACCGACGGAGGGTCGTTGGCGTCATAGCCATAGTTACAAGGCCAGAAGAAGGGACACAAATTCGCATCAACAAATGATTAAAATATTAATAGTCGCCAGTGCTAGTTTATGAACTTGTGTTGGCGCCTGAATCTGATAGTGAAATAAACTAAATGAATTCAATTGCTGGAAATTGTGTGAGAGGAAATCTTGGGATGAGCATGCAGGTGTTGACATTTTCACTCTATCTCTAATGTTGTGGAATTACAATGCATGAATTATGATAAATAACACCCACAAGGAAATCGTTTTTCCATTTTCCTTGTAGGTGTTATTTATCTTAATTGTTATATGTGTTTTCCGAAATGTCCTCTTTCTTTGTCAAAACACAGTTAATATTTTTGCCTTCATGCTTCATTTATTTCATCCATATTTAATTCTTTCTTAGGTGTCTGATAAATAACTGATTTCAAGTTGCCCCACATATAGAAATCTAAAGGTTTGAGGTCTAGGTGACTGTGGTAGCCACTCAAAGGACCTCTTCGTCCTATCCATTTCGTAGGGAAGTGTCTATTTAGAAAGTCATGCACAATAAAAGCAAAATGCGGTGATGCTCCGTCCTGTTAAAAAAAACATGTTAGTTCCTTTTGCTAATGGAACATTACACAGGTAATCCAGTAAGAATTTTGATTACATGGCAAAATATGTTACACACGTGACATTACTCTCAAAGTAGTACGGACCGATTAACTGATCTTCCCATATTGTAGCCCCTAGGGTCATTTTGTACATGCGTTTCTTGCCTCCCTCTAGGGTTATTGGCAGACCAATATCGACAGTTGTGTCCATTGACTTGCCCAGTTTGATTAAACGTGGCCTTCTTCAATGGAGAATATGGAAAGATCACTGTATCGTAGAAACCACTCGCGAAATTCTTTTCGACGATCGATGTCGTCCCCGTGCAACTCCTGCACTAGATGAACTTTGTAAGGATGGTATTGATGTCTGTGGAGAATACGCAAAACAGACCTTTGACTTATGGAGAAGGACAGTTGCCCAAATGCCGTTGGAAAAGTTTATCGGTGTTATTGCGCGTCTTAAGGTTACGGGTCTACGGGTGAGAGGTTGCTCTGACTCCAAAGGTTTCACGTAGATTCTGCTTCTAGGCTGGTTCCAGAAGATGCTTTGGTTACCTCGGGGTTAAAGGAAAGGACTCAAAGGAAAAGCCACGAGAAGTAGTTTTTATTCTTGAAATATCGTCTACCTTATTAGGCGCAAGCGAAATAAATCTAGTTTTATGCGGTTGTATGTAAGTTTTATTAATTTGGGGGTAACTGAGGCAAAGGTGGCAGGACTTAAGAGCTAGGGACGAACCCAGTGATGTCAGTCATATAATCGGACAAGGCAGATGCCTTTACTTGTATCTATCCGGCTGAATGACTAACTACCCTCTCTCAATGTATAAGTTCCTTAATTTATAGTCCCTTGTTTAAGGGGGGCGTGATCTCTTTTTTTTCATCTCAAGGCGTGGGGCGGTGCTCACGATAAGAAGCTCACTTGTTAGCCTCTCCGCTAACTTTTGAGCGAAGTTATCAGAGGTGTGTGCGTCTGTCGAGCATCTATCTCTACGAATTTTCAGACTGGGCTGGCAGATCCTATCAAGATACGACTGTTTATTTTTCCTTTGACACCTTTACGAGAATTCGACCAGCCAAAGCATATACCACTTTTGTATTTACTCGGCTTCCAGTTGTCAGGCGTTGGTATTTTAGGTCCCGAAGCTGCTACTTTGTGTATATGGATGCGTGTGTGTATGTGGCTACGCGGGAAACCAGTTATTTACTTGCCTTTCTTATGCTTTTCGAATAAATGTACGGTTATGATATAGGCATTTCTCTATTTTTACAACGGTTTACTACTTATTACATGTCATATTACTTAATTAATCAATGTGTGCTCAATTTTAGGATTTCATAGATCCATTGAGCACCCATTTGTGGAGGTTCCTCACTGGGCCTATCTATCTTGCAATTTCAGTGCCACAGACTAACACCTGTCTCCTGACTTAATTTCTTCGTCGATTTTTGGGGGGTTGTCTGTAAGAGTTGCTAGGACAACCACTTTTGATGTCGGATCGGTTGTACTTTTCGGCTTGCCACTTAACGGTAGATCAGCGACACTACCAGTTACTTTAAAATAATTAATTAGATGTCCAACACTTGACTTATCAATGGGAGGTCTGTGCGGATTCTACCTATTTAATTCCTCTCCAACGAATCTGTGTGTTGAACCTCCTTTCCTATACATGAGCATCAAGGCAACTCGTTGATCATTTGTTTGTTTCTCTGGCATCTTACTTCAACAAAATTGTTTCTGTAAAAGAGAACAGTTACTATTTTAAATTACATCAATTCTAATGAATCTGAGATATCATATGTATAGGAGTAATGTTACTATCGATCTCCCACAATGTAGGGGGGCTAGTCTTTACTGGCTAATAAAGGGTTTAAGGTTAGGCAACAAACTCCTAGTTATGGAAAATATAAATGCCTATTCAGAGATACTTTAAGACAATTTGAGTCCAAAATTATTTTGTTAGTTTGTGGTTAGTTGTAAATAGGGATGAAAGATGAATTGAATATTTAAAAATAAAATGTTAAAGTTCAATCAGAAGAAAGCTGTACCCAGCACTCTGAGGCGGAATTGATTGATTTGACAGTAGCTGAAAGGGAAACGAACTTCTCTGCAACATAAATTATTTGAGAGTACAAGGTTACACCATTATAAAATAATGAAGCTAAGCACTTACTATATTTCTGCAAAAAGACAAAATTAGCTTACCGTTTATTCACAAACGTTTTACAAATATTATAATTAAGTGGAGAGAAGTTAATAGGAAAAGGTGAGATAAGATGCTAAATGAAATATACGTCTCGATTCCTTTCCTGTCTGCTTAAAAAGGCTGCCAGCCAATAAAAAAACGGGTGTGACTTATCAATGGTCGTTCTTGACATGGCTTTTTAAAAGTTGTGACTAAGAGTATTTCAAACAACGCCACCAGAGGGGGCCAAGATCGAGGAATTTCCCTCCTAATCTCGCGCTTTTAAAATGTACATCCACCCTACCCCTAACCCAATTTAGGGACAGGAAGCCTAATCTAATTAAGAGTCTCCCCTTCAGCAGAAAACGAGTAAATGCGGGCACGCTGATCGTTCGCCGAAGACTACTTAAAGATCGTATTTCAACAACACAACTCTAAGTAATGACCGCAGTTCGTTAATTAGAAAAATAGATACCCAGATGCGTTAAAAATTGTCGGACAAAGGATGATTGAGAGATGAAAGAAAGATAGGCGAAAGAGGAAAGGGAGAAATCCATCGGTCGAAAATATTTTTCTGACAACTTCTCCTTTAGGAAAAGATCAAATCATGAAAAGGTTCTAATCACGAAAAGGTCTGAAGTTCAAAAGAAATTAAATCGACATTTTTTCTTTTTTTTTCAAAGTTGACTTGAATTACCTGTGTAGCTTAAGATAAATGTTTTAGTTATAAAATCCCATTATGTTTCTCATATTATGATCGAACATGGAGATGATCGATTGGAAAGGGAGAAAATTTGAAAGCAACAAAGAATTTTGAATTTAATGAGGCCGCGTTCTTTCCAAGAGTAGCGAGGAATCTCCACTTCACCCATCTTTTCCGTGTAGAAGAGAAGCGATTTTCCTGTTTTAAAGTTCGGTACGTTGTCAGGGCCCTCATCCCTATCCCTGTTCCCAGGCAAATCTACGCATGCCACGTATTCCAGGCTTAACGAATCTTGAAGATTTAAATAGATCGAATTGCTCGGGTTAAAGTTTCCTCTATCTTAGGTTCCGTATTTGTATACTTTTCAGTCAGTTTGACTTTACACCCATTCTCGTATTTCACTAGGACCTTTTGAATCTTAGAATAGGTTCCCGTTGGATTACCTTCTGAGAGGAAGCTTTTGGGGGCACATACTGGCGAGTTTAATGGTTTTCAAAAGTGACGGGGCAAATTAGAATGACCATTTATCTTCCGTGGTGACTTTTTCTCATATTTATAAAGGAAATACACTAGCCAACCTGCGATTTTGTGGCCTGGTGCACGCAAGCTCTGAGAAAACCTTTAATTTCTTAAAAAGCCAGCTCGTTTTTCTTACTTGGGGCATCACAGTTGTTTCGCGAGCTGAAGCACTCAACGAACTTAAGAGGTTCCACTTATCCCCATTTTAGGGGTATGACTTAATAGGTTGTGGTTTCATTGAATAAACAAAGTGAACACAGCCGTCGAACGGGACTATCCCCGAATAGCTGTACTAAACACAAACTTCCGGTGCTATTTGAAATAGACCCCAAGCGAACAGTTAATTCTCGCAATTAGATCTTTCAAATCGAATTGAGGGTAGAATGTCCTATTTGCGAGAGGAAGTCCAGCCCTCAGAGCACGTTTTGCACTTAAGTTTGATTCGACTAAAGATTTAACCGCTATTTTCACAGGCTCAGGCATGAAAATGACTCCCTTTCTCCAATGTGTTTATTCTGAGAGCCGATTAAAGTTTTTGTGTGTGGTTAGGTCTGTGTAGCATTCCCATGGTGGTAACAACGAAGTAGCCGATGGCTCAGACATGGAGAATATTTAATATGAAGTTTTGACAGGCACTCTGGCAGGTCTGATTATCCGTGTGGTCATCCTATGGCTACTGCTCCCATACTCATCCACTCACCACCAAGGAAGAACATTGCGGCTGGAGACTGGGATGCCTTCTAGATCAACAAAGATCTGTCCAACACCTTTAACAGTTTTCCAATGCATAAAGCACAATCCTAATCCTCAAGCATAAAAGCCTTTTTCCAACGCGCTCAACTTAGTCGAGGATCATCTTGTATCATCGATTCCAACTAAGCTACGACGGCATCAGTACCTCTGAATACGCCAGCCCAATGGACTTTATGTCAGTCCAGCAGCTTAGCGGCAAGTGAATGGTGCGTTTTCGCGGGAATTCAGAAAAGGTGGGACCGTACGATCCATAATCTTGATATTGAGGACAACCCTAGAAAATTTTGGAACGTCATCAGTAAGCTGAGGAGACGAACAACAACGAAGACTGGCTCTCCCATAGTGCACCTTAACAAGAGCGCCAGAACTGCAGAAGAAATAGCCAGGCTTTTTAGAGAAGTCTGAAGATGTCTTTTTCGCAATCTCCGACGAAGAGAAGGAAAACTTTGATCTGGGCTTCGAGGACAGAGTTTTGAACATGCACCCCCCCCCACATATATATATATATATATATATATATATATATATATATATATATATATATAGAGAGAGAGAGAGAGAGAGAGAGAGAGAGAGAGAGAGAGAGAGAGAGAGAGAGTGTACAAGAGATAAACCCTGCACAGAACAGCATGAAGTTGTGGGAGTATTCCCCGGAAGACATGACGATGAACCAAGAAAAACTGGATGCCACAGTCTCTCCGGGTTAAAGCAGAACACTCCAAGCCTAAGCCAAAGGACAAAGACCAGAATGAGGAATATTTTCAATGTGCCATTAGCAGCACGATACTTCCCAGAATGCCTGAATACAGCCAAAATGATACTTATTCCCAAACAATGGAAGCCTAAAGATCAAGTGATGAACTAAATGCCGATCTCTCTCATCAAGGCAATTGGGAAAGTATTCGACAAAAATCTCAATAACAGACTGGTTTCCTATCTTGCGACCCGCTCCCTGCAGAACGCCGGCTAACACACACACACACACACATATATATATATATATATATATATATATATATATATATATATATATATATATATATATATATATATATATATCCTTCCGCACTTCCCCCATTGAAAGCTTACTTGTCGCTGCTGGGGAGATGCCACTTGCTCTGCGCCGTGCACAGTGCATTATTCGCCTGTACGTACGGGTCCGGCGCGTCCCTCATTCGCCAACAGCTCTCACTGCATCCGTAGCTGATCTCGACGGTGCCTATGCCGCCGAGAGACACCAGTCCTACCATGAGCCTTTTTGGTTAGGGCTAGGCAACGCCTTCGAGAGCTAGGTATAGCTCTCGGGCCAGTGGCGTCCCTGGTTCTACCCAGGATGCCACCCTAGAGGGTACCACATTCGACTATTTGTCGCCACGCCTCTGCTCCCAAAGCTTCTACAGCGCCGGGAGTATTACGTTCAGCTTTTTTGGAGCACACCTCGTGTCATGCTGGAACCGTGCCAGTGTACACGGATGCCTCCAAGTCCCAAAAGGGGGTCAGTTTCCTCGCTGTATTCACTCTATTTGAAGTTAGTGGGGCTCTGCCAAGCGCAGCGTCTGTCTTCACGGCCAAAGTGGTTGCAATACACCGCTCAGTACGGTAGATAACGCGACGTGCTCGGTCCCGAGACCGGATTGTAATTTAAAGCGACTCACAAAGTTCCCTAAGTGCTCTCGGGGAATTGGAATCTCCGCGTCCTCTGGTTCGCGATATAAGTGACGCCACGGTTTTGTCGAGCCAGGCGAATGTCGAGATTATCTTCTGCTAGTTTCCTGGACATGTAGAAATTGCGGAGAATGAGCACGCCGATGAGGGCACCAAAGAGTCCACGAGGACTGGGCGATCAGACCAGCGTTTCGCTATATCTCACACGGACTTCGTGGCAGGAATACGGTCAACCCTCCGGGCAGCTTGGCAAAGAAGATGGGAGATGGTCGTTGGGAACTTAAAGTAACGTGCCATTGCGCCACAACTGTTCCCAAATACCGCGAAGGCTTCAAGTTGCTTACTGTTGTCTCCGAATTGGACACACTCGCGCGACGAACCGCCATTCGATGGAGCGCTCGCCTGCGCCTTACTGCGACGATTGCGTTGTCGCCCCAGACTGTTCGGCACATTCTTGTTGAATGTCCCATTCTGGGTGATCTTCGCGCACGTTACCTGTCCCGGTACCTGGACGAGCGGGGTCACTACCGCTTGTCCCTTGTACTCGGGCCTGGTTCGTACACACCAACTTGCAGACTATACGACCTTTTGCCTCTTCCGCTTTATTTGACTGTTTGTTCTGTGTCGCATGTTCCTGTGCTGTGGGGAGGCTGGCCTACATCCGACGCTTGAGCGCGCTTCCTTCTTGTTACCTTTTTGCTTTGTTTTGTTTTTGTTTTTAATCTATGATCTTTTTATCCTTGTTATTTGATTTTAATATAGCCTAGTCGTAGGCTGTAGTGAGTACAGCGACTTATGCCCAAATAAGTAGTCGCTAGATGGGTTTCTTTTAAAAACCCAACCGCAAAATATTACGTGAACCAATGAAAGATTCAAGAAAGAAAATGGGAGATATATAATTTGAGAAAACAGGGAAAACTATTTTAACCATTATATGAAAATGAATAAATGAGTTGGATTCGAACCTGTGTCATCAAACGCTCATCGCCAGAACTATCATCTTCAACCCCTCCAAAAAAGCCCGTGCCCCCTCCTACTAGAAAAACACTTGTCTTCTCTCTCACTGGATAAAAACCTACACTTCATTATTCAAAAGGGTTCAATATATATATATATATATATATATATATATATATATATATATATATATATATATATATATATATATATATATATATATATATATATATATATATATATATATATATATATATATATATATATATTATAATAATAAACAAAATACTCAACCACTAACCAGATTACACCATTATAACTTCATTTTAACCAGAGGCTTGACGTTTGATTTTTCATGTGCAGTGGGGCCAAATATTTTGTCTTCTCTTAACAAAAGCTGCACTGGTGATGTAGGGGAAAGCGCTGGCGCTACAAAGTTCCGCAAAAGAGTGGCGTCATCCGAAGAATACGCTGCTTGAGTTTGGGGATTTGGAACTTTCATTAGAAGGGGAATTTGGATATGAATTTTTAGATTTAGCAGGACCTTCCAGGAAATTTAAAATGGTTGCATTAACAAATCGAGAGTAACAAGAGTCTTCTGAAGAAGTTGACTTAGAATGAGGCGGTGAAACGGGAGGGAACGTATGCGAATCTGACCATTACTTGGTAGTAGATTTGACAGGGTGTTTCGGATCGAGGTTACTCGTAGGCTACTTGAAATCCGATTATGAGTCGCCATCGGAATTGGTAGAATTAGGTGAAGTGAATTTATGATTCTTCAAATGCTTAATTTAAATTTGATTTCGAAGTGGAAGTCAATTTGATATGACAATTCTTCTTCGAGAAAAGTCATTCACTTCATTCATTTCGAAAGAAATGTAAATCTGATTCTTTTGTTCGTATAAATCTTCCATTGAAAAAAGAAGAGTTTTCATCCAATAAACTCTATTGCGCTCTTCAAGTTCGGAAATAGAATCTAAGTTAACTTCAGTATTGATTTTTTTAAGCATTAGGGTAATCTTTCTTTTAATTAAATGACGAATTTTAACTATATGTTAAACAGAATGTTCCAATTAGGATTGGGTACAAGCTAAACTCTCCCGTGCCATTTGCATAAAAATTAAATTATGAAATGAAATGAAAAGCGCTGTGGAACTTGTATTATAAGAAACCTCAATAGTTGAAGGAAAAGTCTGGAAAAATAACGAATGAATTTCCACTAAAAGTACAAGTTATCGCTATGGGTACAATTTTCCGAGCGCAAAGGACCCCGCACTCTTATTCCTTGTGACGTTTGAAAGGGATATTTGAATGCAGGAACAAGTTTAAGGATAAATGCGACGGCTGAGCGAAAAAGAAGGAACCAACTTTGTTCCTTTAGACGTTTGTTTGAAAGGGAAATAGTTGAAAGAGGAACCAGTTTTAGGATCACCGGGTCGGGTTATCGAAAAAGAAAAACCAACGAGTGATTCAATGGAGAGAAAGATTATCCAAATCAACCGATATAAGTTAATAAACGGCTTGCGGGAAGGCAACAAAATCAGATTGTTAGATTTGGAAAATATAAATGCCTTCTAGTCACAAATCTTTTCGGTAGTTGGTAGGGAGACGTAGAAAGGGGTAAAAGATTAATTGAATATCTGAAAATAGAGTGTTAAGGTTTAATCAGACGAATGAATTTAAAAAGAGTCTGCTAGTTGAAGTCCGAAAGGTATTTTTTACTTGACAGTACTTGAAAGGGAACCAAAGTTCTCTGCAACGTAAATTATTTGAGAGTACAAAGTTTGCCCACTATAAAATGATGAAGCTAAGCACTTACCTTATTCCCGTAAAGAGCCAAATTAACTTACTGTTAATTCACAAACATATTAAAAATATTATACTTAAGTGGAGATAAGTTATTTCTTAAAAGTAAGATGAAAAGCTAAAGGAAATAGACGCCTCGATTCCTTTTATGCTTGAAAAGGGTGACAGCAATACAAAACGCAGGTGCTATCACATTGGTGATTCTTCGCATTCTCGCTTTGGAAAAAATGCTACTTAAAGCATCTCCCATAACCCCACCAGGCGGTGAGGGAGGCAACATCTAGGGAACTCCTCTTTTGACCCCACGCTTTTAAAATGTACATCCACCCTACCCCTAACCCAATTAAGGGGCAGGAAGCGTAAGCTCAAGATTCTCCCCATCAGCGCAAAATGAGAAAGTGCGCTCTGGCTAAGCGCTCTCTACAAATCACTTAACTATCGTATTTCAACAACACAATTCTAAGCAATGACCGCAGATCCTTAAACAGAAATTGGATAACCAGACACGTAGAAAATAGACGAACAAAGAGTGGTAGGCAGACGAAAGAAGGCCAGAGATAGATGAAAGAGGAGAAGGGAAATCCATCGGTCAAAAATATTTTTGTAACAGTAAATAATAGTAATATGGTGGACTCAAAACCATATCATTTATAAAGTAAAGATAAATCTCTACGCGAACATTAGTCGATTTTTTAGTACAATTTTATGTACATTGAATTAATTAACTCAACACATAGCCAATATATGTGTGAAGATTCGCCATCACCGTGTATTTTACCACTTGGCTGGCTTATATACTAATGAAAACATTTTGGCGAACTGTTAATTAATCGCCTGTTCGTTAATGTTAAAATGTACCACAGGAAAAGTGGGATATTTTTTAATTCGTTGCACCTTTCAAATGTTGCGTTGTGAATACCTCAAATTCTTAAATCTTTAATTATAAGCATCACCACGGCTAAAATATGCCTTTCCCACTCTCTCCTTTAGCAACGTCCTTCAACTGGATACTGAAATCAACATAATCACTGCCAATCACTTCCAAGTGCGAGGACACCAGGGGTGTTCTTCGTTTGGGGTGGGGGATGGTACGCGAAAAATGGCATAACTGTGTTGCCATCAACCAGGAAGCGTTGGGAACCCCCTTGTGTTAAGGGGGGGGACCTCTTTCCCCGTTAAGGGAGTATATATTAGAAACCTCTTCCATGGGTTCCATAAATGGAAGAGTGATGGGTTGTGTACGCGACATAAAAGAAACAGCAGTGACGTGATTAGCTGCCTGCGTGATGACGTTAGTGGATACAAGTTCCTGCGCGCATGCGCTAGATGGGTGTCCTCTCTTCAAGCGACAAAATTTGTTGGGATTGTGGACTTCTTACTATAATGATCCTAGCGCACGCGCGCGTGTGTGTGCCCGTCTGTGCATTAAAAAAAATAGAGAATAGGAAATAATTTTTTTGGCGACCAATTTTATGTTGTAAAATAAAAAACCTTTTTCTCTCGCACACTTTCTTAATTTTGTGCGCAAAGCAAACAAGCGCAGCAAGCCAAGCAAAAAAACGCCCGTAGGGCGGATTTAGGAGAAATTCAGGATAGATGCGCACATTCCCTACTATATAATATCATATAATGTCATCCAATATCCTATAATGTCATCTAATATCATATACTCACAATGAGTAAACGTTTCACCGCGCGCGCCCGGCAGTTTACGCGCACGCGTGAATGACAGTTAGTTATGAGCGAACGACGCTGTGGCCGCAGGAACAGATCGAGGGTTTTATAGATACAGATTAATTTAACCTGAAGTGCTGTTTCGATCCTGAGTTACCCCTTCTAACGGGGGCGGGGGCTTAACTCCTAGAACGTGTTCTCTCTGCACGAACGTACCTGGAAATTTTATCATTGCCTTACTGTCCCCGTATTTCGGGGTGATATGATTTGATATTTAAATGCATTTTTGCTGTTTCTTTCGTCCTGTGTTCCTTCACTAACACTTCCCATATCCTACATAGACCCGACTACATGCGAAAGAGGGCATTACGTTCCTTCCAAACTCAGTTTAGTTAATTAATTTTATATTTTTCAACCCTCAAGGGAAAACAGACATTTTGCATGGGGGGAAAATTGCCATATGCTTTTAGAATCTTTTGTGTTGGGGGGGAGGGGGAGGGGGAGAAGGAAAATTGGATAAAGTTGCCATTATCTGGCGTTGATGCGCACCCCCCTCAGTTTATATCAAAACTGCTGGCTTTAGTTGAAGGTATCACAACGATTTAACTCTTCCTTTTTGCATAGGTCAGAAATGCATCACTTGGCATTTATCGGCGCAAGTAGTCTCCTCTTTTGATTCCTCGAGTTATATATATCTGTCCACAGAATCTTGCTTACATCATATATACCATTTTATTTAAGAATTTCTTCTCACAATGTTACTGGTTTAGATGCACTCGTTGGTTTTTGTTTTTTAGTTTTAATAACTATGAAAATAATATTATACTACTACTACTAATAATAATAATTATAATAATAATAATAAGAAGAAGAAGAAGAAGAAGAAGAAGAAGAAGAAGAAGAAGAAGAAGAAGAAGAAGAACTACAGAATCTAGGACCAGCAAAGACCCTAAGGTCCGCTCGAGGCTAGTCCGCTACACTAAATCCAAAACTACGATACACACTTATCTACGAGTGTATCTCTAACATGCTTTATTTTTTTATTATTATTTTTTTTTAATATATAATCTACTGTACACACTTATCTACATGTGTACATTGTCATGCATATTAACTACTTCAACCTAGGGGGGGGATAGAAAGTTTTTCTTCTCAGCTTCCGCAGCCCTCGACTGCTAGTGGTGAAAATCTAGTTTTAGGATAGTAAGACTATTTATAGGATAGGCGGAAAAGAAAATGGATATCTAAACTACACATGCAAGAGAAATCGCTGGCATCATTTTTAGTCATCATTTTTACTCTCGTTGTTCCTCCGCTCCAAAGAAGAAGAAAAAGAAGAAGAAGAAGAAAAGAAGAAGAAGAAGAAGAAGAAGAAGAAGAAGAAGAAGAAGAAAAAAAGAAGAGAAGAAGAAGGTGAATATTACCCTTTTTGAAACAGGTTATGTATCATCCATACATTTTTACTAACTCTCTCATCCCACTTTCTTTACAAACATCACTTCCAAACCCATCTGGCGAAGATGATGACCTCGTTAGTTTTCGCGTCTTTTCAAGAATGCGAATTTTCACCTTTTATGGAGCTCTTCGATGAGATTCGATCGTTTCCATGGAGCAACATTGCGCAATCTGCGTCGGCCCGGCGCTCGTGGCCATGGCCATCTGACCGACCAGGTCAATATTTCTATCGTTGGGTGAGATTAGTGTGTTTTTTTTGTTATCCTTCCTCATCTCCGCATTACAACTTTTTATAGTTAGCATGGCATTCCTATTTTAAGAATTTTAGGTGTACTCTGATGGCAGAAAGTTTGACAAAGTAAAATTAAAGGTTCTTCATTTCTTTAGATTATTCAACTCGAGCTTTCACATGTTCCCGAGGCATCTTACAAAATGAAAATGATATCTAAAGGATAGATGAACGCCTCCCGCAGGAGAAATAAAGGTAAATGACTTCTGGGATTGGTTCTGACAAATCCTGAGGGATGGCCCTCCATTCTTGGTTGTACTAGATCTTATTCCGAATAATGGTCGGTTCTCGCTCGGATTAAGATCTAGTGGGAGTTTGCAGGCAATGAACCCCATATATATGGGGGTAGTATCCGAGCCACTTCGTTACACTTTCCTGCTGTGTTTCCACTGTTTATGGACAAAATATGCCTTTTGACGAATTTTGACAAAGACTGTCTGATAAAATTCGTGATAAAATTCATGCGACAAATACTTGTGTGTATAAATGGATCTAAACGAGCAACCATCATCGTTTAATCTTTGCTATCATCGGAGAAGATATCAACAGTGTCGTTTCAGCTTCACGTCCTAGAAGGTAACTAAATTTTAATGGTCTATGGTGCGATATCATGGTGATCGAGAGAGGAGCTTGTGTTTGCGCACTTATGGGAATTATGTGTGTATGTATGTATGTGTGTGTGTGTGTGATACACCTAGGCCGTCTGTAATGAACTATCGATTTTTTTCAAATCCATTCTTTTAAATCGATGAATTCAAAAAGAGTGACTCTACTGAAAGATGGAAACTAATGTAACGCAACGAATAAAGAATAAAGGAGACAAAAATAAAAAAACCCCAATCTTTATCAATGTTAAAAAAACAAGCGCAAGAAAAATTCCAAGATTTCCAGAAATAAAGATGAAAAAGTAGAGACGCCTTTCCGAACAAAAACAACAAAAGAACAAAATAAAAACCGAATAAAAGAAAAGAATACATAACAAAAGAATACACAATAAAAGAAAAAATAAAAGACCCAATCAAAACAAAGAATACAAAACAAAAGAAAAAATAAAAGACCCAATCAAAGAAAAGAATACAAAACAGAAGAATACACAGAAAAAGAAAAAATTAAAGACACAATCAAAGAAAATAATACAAAACAAAAGAATACACACAAAAAAAAACGAAAGCCCCAATCTAAGAAAAAAATACGCAACAAAAGAAAAAATAAAAGACCCAATCAAAGAAAAGAATACAAAACAAAAGAATACACAACAAAAGAAAAAATAAAAGACCTAATTAAAGAAAAGAATACACAACAAAAGAAAAAAATATAAGTCCCAATCAAAGAAAATCTCCAACCTTAAGTGTTGTTGTTCCCTGGGGGCAGATAACATCTCTGCTCCCTCCGACCGCTTGGGAGCTTAAGTGAGAAAGCTTTGATCCTGCAGCTTCTGCTGTAGTCCTCCCACCAACATTACCACAATTAAGCGGGGCCGTGTCATCTGTGAGGCTGTCCTAAGGGATCAGGTTAGAGTGGAGGGAAGTTGTCGCAGGCTGTGGGAATTTTAGAGCACCCTCCACGTGCTCGCGGCCCATGCAAGAAATAGGAAGTGGAAGTTCTACTGCAACGTATCTTCGGGTGAAATACATCCAAGTAGGGTGGTATAAACTCAATGATGGCTTCCATGTGGGATGAGGGCATGTCCACTTGGAAATAACTGGCCACTCTTCACTTTTTTTCCTTGCTCTACAGGCTGGGCACTCTTCAACTTTTTTCCTTGCTCTACAGGCTGGCCACTCTTCAACTTTTTTTTCTTGCTCTACAGGTCGGCCACTCTTCAACTTTTTTCTTGCTCTACAGGCTGACCACTCTTCACCTTTTTTTCCTTGCTCTACAGGCTGGCCACTCTTCACCTTTTTTTCCTTGCTCTACAGGCGGCCACTCTTCACCTTTTTTTTCTTTGCTCTACAGACTAGCTAGAGTTTTTTAAAAAATACAGCCTTGCTTGCCAAGCGACACTCCCAATATTCCCATGGGGAAGATTACGGATGCCTCTGAGCGAGCGAGAATAGTTGTATAATACTAAATACTTGAACCACACAGAGACCCGTGATCCCACTTCACTTGAATGGAGGAATATAAGAGAAGGGCTCAGATATTTGAAACTGAGCTGTGTCTGAATATGAGAAATCTGATATCGGCGACATATGAGAGAGCTATAAATAACATGCAACATTTGTGACATGGTACCACCCTCACGAAAATACGAGTTCTTACTTGTGAGTGACTGTTCTCTTTGTACGAACTCATTCCTGAGGGCCAATAAGACGCTTTTCTTGTTCTATTTTTAGTTTTGGGGATTTTTGTCAATCTATTTTTTTATCATTTATCTTTTTTACAATATCTATCTACCTTTTCCTTTGTTTTTCATCTTTTAGCTCAATTTCACTTTTTAACGAGTGAGCGAAAATACCAGAATTGGTTGTAATAGGTTCTGTTTTTTATTAATTAAAAAATAAGGTATGGTCTGGTTACTAGGGCCTTGAAATGACCCTGGCTATACTGACCTAGGTGTTTCTGAACCGGGCTGATTTTAAGTACAGCGGACCCGCGCCGCATTTGGACCTACATAATGTACCCGGAACAAACCAATTTTATAGAAATACAACAAATTTTCTTTATAAACTCCATAGATAATATTATGAGACATTCAAAGGCTTGTGATATTTTTTTAGACATTATTCTGATCAAGCATAATTTACTTACCTGGGTAATCTATTCATTGTATAGACATATCTTGCATACTATACTCTGCTGTGTGAAATATCATACGAACTATCGCTCTGCTTGATGTCTAGTTTTATGGTACGAAAAAAGTCGGACGATTAACTTCACTTAAAAACTGTCAGAATATAGGATAAGACTTTTCATGATCTGGTTGCTAGTAACAACTTTGTATAAGTTATCGCAAAAACAGATGATATTGCTGGCATAGAGTTTGTGAGAATTAGTGACGGTTATTGTGATAAGAATATAGTATGGTCTTGATGCCATTCATTAAGTATTACAAAAAATATGTATTTGAGATGTCAAAGTTCTTATTAAAATTTGACTCTAGCATTGCACGACTGAATAAAGTGTAATATTGAGTGGACTAAGAGGAGTTCCTCAATGGACTTGAGTGAACTCTTCAATCTCCTACCCGAGCCCTTCCCTGAATAACCACTCTTAATCAGGCCATCTAGTCTATGCGCCACAACCCGTAGACTGCGTGGTCAGCTCATCGAAGTTTTCAAAATACTTCGAGGGTTCGACAATGTTGACTACCGGGATATGTTCACACTGAGTGAGAACAGAACGCGCAATCACGGCTTCAAACTTGAACTGAAGCGTTACAACCGCAATCTGTGTGGAAATTTTTTCACTTACAGTATCTGCGGTATGTGGAACGCACTTCCAGTGGAAGTTGTCAACAGTGAATCTGTTGACCAGTTCAAGTCAAGACTAGACAAAGTCTTGAAAAGTGGCCGTTTAGGGACGCAAAACAATTGAGCAGCCTTGTGCCCGCTCAATTGCTAGTCCAAAGGTACCCTCTTTGAATGGACCGTAAGGTCTCCTAGGGTACCTTCTTTCCTTGTTGTTACTCCTTGTTGTTACAACTTACTCTCCCGAAAGGTACCTCAAATGATTAGTCCCACTTGTTAAATTTGCCGTGGCTGACGGGTAATTGAAGAAAAATTAAGGATGCAAATAAACTTTCGGTAACAATAAATTTACTACAAAAGCAAACCAAACACTTTCAGAAAGACAAATAGTTTAAGAGAGACATATTTTACCACAGGTAAAAGTAGATGTTGCACGACCCACGTTACTAAAGAATACAATAAATAATTAAAAAGAGTACTTACGTTAGTCCTTGTTCACCATGCAAAACACTACACTCTGAGTAATACAAAGCTCAGTAACACTTTCGATCGAGGGACTTCGGGCTCTGAGTAAATGTGGGGCGCTCACTTGTGGAAGATAAATCTTTGCTTAGGGCTGCGAATATTTAAGTGCGGATCTTTTCGAAAGTTTTTCCGAAGAAAGTTCCCATTCCAAGAACAATAAGGGCTCCCAAGATCCCTTAATTAACTCAATGTACTTCATTACCCCTTGGGGCAAAGTTGAACCTATCCCTCCTAATCCCTCCATCTCACGTTAAACCACAAACCTTGAGCTTCTCCCTACCACAACCCCATCCTAAATAGAGGCTTTATTTCAAGCTGCTATTCATCAGAATGAACCAATGGGCTCAAAACCCCTCAATACAAAAAGCCGCGTGAATAAAATTAATTCCTTTGGAGCGACAGAGGAAATGTAAAAAACCCACGGAAATAAAAATGACTTGGTCCTCCTCGAATGATAGAGACACCTATGAAAATGACTCGGTTCCATCCTTGACAAATCCACTCTTGAAAGAAGAGACCTGCAAATAGAGTTAAGCGCCCAAGCGAAGGAAAATACAAAACATTTGACAAAACCAACAATAGCCAATACAGTATGAAAATATAAGTGCAATGACAATTAAATAACTTTATTTTACTTGAAAAGAAAGACCGTGGCAAAATAAAAGATCAGGAACTCAATTAGCATCTACATTGCACATACTTTATACATGCTAATCATAATTAATCAACCTTAAAAGATTTACCAATTACATATACTACATACGAAATCAAAACTGAGAAGTTTAGTGGATACCCATGAGGAGGTTACCGAGTCTCTAGCCCATTTTATACATTTAACTAGAGGATCATAATTCACGAAATCAAAGGTTACTTAATAGTAGATACCAAATGCAAAAACACAAAGGTTTATACGAGCGAGCCAAAACGTCTACTATGGCATTCTCTTTATTTTTAATGGACTTAAACTTTAAATTATAGAGCTTTTCTATCAGTGAGCAACGCAGTAACCAATTATTTTTAATTTTTGAAACGATTAAAATACACTAACGGTTTATGGTCACTAAGCTTCCCTAACCTATATGCTACGTGCACTAGGTAAATCTTTAATTTCTCGAGCGCAAACATGAGGAAAAAAAGTTCCTTTTCAATCGTCGAATAATTGCGCGGGAGCCAACTAGTTAGCTTTATGGACGTACATGAAGAAGTCTGTGCTCGTAATCCTGGAAAATCACTGCGCCTTCCCCGAGTGAGAGGCTTCTTCTTGAAGCCAGAACGCCTCGAAGAAGTCCGGTGATTTAAGAACAAGGGCCGGGACAAGCAGATTCTCAATCTCGCCAGACAAGATTCGGTAAGCTGGTCCCCAGGTGAAAGGCACCTTGGGGGTGACGATTTTCGTAAGGGGTGCCGCTACCGCTACCAATGAGAAATCAGGGTAAATCTCTGGTAGAACCAGGCCATCCCGAGGAACTCTTGCACCCATTTTATATTCTTCAGGTTAGGCATCTCCTTGATGGCTGCCACTTAGTCATTTAACAGGGCCACTAAGCCACCCCCACCACGTGTCCAGAGATAGTGTAATCTCGGCTTTGCAAATTGACATTAACTCAGATTCAGTGTCAAAGAAGACTCATCTAGCCGCCCAAGTTCAAGGAATCTCTTAGAGAAAAGGAAGTGCAACTTTTCGTCCCAGTGCTCTGAATTCTCTCATATTCGTACGTGTATTTGCGTATTACGTCCTTTAAGGTTGCATGACGCCTTCCAATAGCACCCTAAGTATCATGATGATAAGAGGTCGCCGTTCTGAGCCATATAGCTAACACTTTAGTTGCTTTTACAAAAAGAGCTGACGTAAAAGTTGCGCCTTGATCTGAGCGAATCGTTACAGGAAACCCAATTTGTGTTAAGAGTTTAGCCAAAGCATCAACAACATTTTTTGACGTAGCTCTCTCTCCTAAGTGGCAAAGCCTCTATATAAAGAGTGGTTCAGACATAATCGACATGTAATATTCATTACGATTAGGCGAGTACGTGGGGAATAACCAACTATATCTATTAAGTAGCAATCTCTCGGCTACTTGGAAGAAACGGTACGTTCTGACGTAATTCTTCGTCATTATTTAGTCCGGGCCAGAGTAATTGAGTAAGAATCCTGTCTTGTGGATTCTTATTCCTTCATGAGTGAGGGACAAAACCCCTCTTCATATAGACTTCATCGGACACTATGTGAAACACTTCCGACTATCTTCCCTTTCTTTTGCATCTGGGATCATCATTCACTAACTCAATCAAATTATCACCCTTTCTGCTTTCTTGTTCATCGAACAATTTTTCAAAACCTTCAAGACCAGCTTTGTTTCTTCTTTCAGACTTGCAAACCCTCCCCTCAGTATGCTTACTATCGACCGAAGGCTCTCTCATGCTCTACTTCGTGTGAGCCCTCCGGGGAATCGCACTGTGCTTTCCTCTCTCCTTGGTCAATCTTAACTATCGTGAGATTTGCTTTCGGCCTACTAAATCGTCTAGGTACCCGGCCTCGGTGACTCTCTGACCCCTTTTCATACGCACCATTCTCCTCAGATCCTTATTGCACTCACTCTCATCGAGTAGGTGACCACACATGCAGAAAACCAGACTGGGTATTGAGCTTCTAACTCGTATGTGGGGGACTAGCCTTTAAGGAAACACTGACAATTCGGCCCTAGGCAATACACAGCTAGCAGCAATGTCATTGTTTAGTATAAGGCTAACATTTCCCTCTGGCAAAGAGTAATATACCCAATACTCCAGTTGCGAAACTAGAATTTAGGTATAATCTAGCCAAAGGGATAGTCTTTACCGCAATCGCCTCTTTAACTATGACCTTTCACTCGGTTTAAGCTTCTACTGGAACCATAAACAAGCTTCCGTCAATGAGATTCGAAGAAGCGAATGTATCTCATCAGAATTTTCACCGTCGTCGGACTTGATTTTTGCCCACTGAAATCAAACTCTCGCCCGTGAATAAATAAGTGTGGTACCTGCGTAATTCCTGATTACTTCCGGTCATGCTAAGGATACTGTTTGGGTATTCTTACCCGACTTGGAACTTTCACCTCTTCCCTTCTATTTCCCATCCTCCCCATCCTTTAAGGCCAAATAACAAACACTCATGAGATGTCCTGCCTCCCCGCAGTATGATCACCGATGCAACCAAAACCTGTCCACTGCTCTTCTTATTCTTGAGCTCTTTACTTTGCCTCATTTTGCCCCTCTTTTTGTATTGTCGCTCGTGCTGACTTTATCCTTTTGCAAATAGGCCGCTTTCGCCCTACCATCTTCGTTCCTAAGGACGTTGCTCTTGAACTCATTAATTTTGTAAAATAAAATTTCTCCCTTCGGTTATTATGTATAAATCGGTTAACTTCGCTCCCCCCCTTCCGCATACGTTTTGAAACCCCATTCATATCCAAATGCGTAATTAACAGGGAAACTTTACCTTTAATCATTAGAATAAGAAGTCATTTTGAATCTCCGTAGCACTTACTTTATATAACCCTTTTAGCCAGCGTTCCTAATCTTTCCCTAAACGAAGCAGAAATTCGACGCAGGATTTACTTTCCTCCTTCCTACCGAACCTAAACACTTGCCGATACGTTTCATCCTCATGACGTAATTTCTCGCGTCAACATCGGAAAAATCAAACTACATCCGATCTGTCTTTCCCTTGAAACTGGTTGCGACCAATTTTGCCCAGTAGTCCTTATGGCCGCTATAAATACCCGCTTTCCTTTTAAAAGCTCTCAAGTATCATTCCGGGTAATTTTCGTCAAATTATAGCACTAAGCTAACCTGCATAGACAAAGATTCGTTAGCGCTCGGCCTACCTAAATTGCCTACAGATGAGGCTCGTGATTGCAATTCCATTTCTATTTCCTTCAGCCTAATTTCGAGTCTCAACTTTTCCGCTGCCGCGTTATCCCTACGAACTTGCATATTTCCCCCCCCCCCCCCCCCTGAAAATGAAAATGACCCCTATGAAAATGAACTCTCCTTGACAAAAGCATGCAGCGTTAAAAACACTAACTGAGAGCCTGTCAACCTTCTGCATGCTTTGTGACTCGAGCTCCTCAAGGTATATAAAGTAGAATATTCGTAGTCATTTTTAATATGCTATTGTTTTTAAAATCAGTATGAAATGCATGGATACCCTATTTATTCTATTATTCTGTTTAGTTTAGTTTTTAGCCAAAATATATACATCGATTATAAACGATAGCTGTGTTCTTCAACCTCAGGTATACAGACATTCATTAAAGTGATTCATGAAGTGAGCGAGATTATTCAATTCGGGAAGAAGAAGCTCCCTCTGAGTGTTATGCGTGCAAGCTAATCAAAATACTTTGTTGAGCCGTCACCTAAACGATCGATAAAAGAAGTAAATTTGGGGTGATTTTGATGATGATATATATCCATTTCAACAGAAGCGCCTCTTACGAGGAGCTACGCAGTTATTCCTTAATGGTAGCATAATCAGGAAAATTCCCTACCAGGCTTATGTGAAGTAACCAGGAATACTCTTTGTATGATGGCACTTAGTGTATATTTTGAAAGGAAATTTACTATTGCTTGCAACTTGGTCAGTAAGATGAAGGTGGCACTGTATGTGGAAGAATACGGTTTTCCGTCATCTCCCTCCCCCCCCTGACTTCCCCAGTTCACTGTTGACCGTTTGCCCCAACCAATTCGCGCGAGAGCGAGACGCCACTGTCGCAGGCGAATTTAGTCGGCCAACGTCCCGTTCGCAGCGTTGCATTTATCTGCCCTATATACTGCGAAAATTAGAACAATGGAAAGACCATTAAGGGGGTATCGCGACTTCCCTCTATGGACCCTTATCACGACCCAAGGCAATTAAGGAAGTCTGTTGCTGATGAATATCTCTCCCCGTCTAGATAATTTCGGAGTATATATTCGATACTTCGGAGTTCACAGGCAGATTGCACCTGAAGCCGCCGTCCAGTACGTTCGCCGTTAACGTCTTCGTTAGTCGAGAGGAAATCGACTACATTCTCGTCCAGAGAAGAATTGAGTGATTTTCTAAGAGCCAAAGAAGAGCTAGTCGTCACTCAGTGTTGTTTGCGGAGATAGTTTTAGGCACGCTTCAACCCTTCTCACCACGTCTTCGGATTTTAAGGATCGGAAAAGCCATCCCCGAAGCATCCTCCGTTTGCTTCTTAAGGATAGGAGGCCCCATCTTCAATTTCACAAGGTTGGATTGAGCGTCTTGTGAGATGCCCACAAGTTCAAGGTCGAACTTACCTCCCTGGTCCTACTCGCCGCACATCAAGGTAAAAGGGATTTAACCTCCTCTTTGTCACGCTCCTATCACCTTTACTGCGTCGAACCTCAAGGATTCCATTTGCTATAGAACTTGCATAATTGTAAGATCATTTCTTAATTAATTATTCCTTGGTTCAAACTTAATTGATAGTGTCAATCATCATAGCCGTGAACCGTCAATATTTAATTGCATTGCCATTTAACTTGCCCTATATGTGTATGTAATCTTTAGTCCTATTAAAGTATATTTTTGTAGCCGTGTTTGAATATTCCTTGCCCTAGCAACTGTGTATTTAAAGCACTCTTAGAGCCATCTCCAGGTGGAACCTTAATTTCGGTCGGCCGCTAGGCCAGTGTGAGTATAACAGCATACACCTCAACTATTCACTCATATTGCAGGATAACTGATACTTTTATTACACTGGTCTGCGACATTTTTGCTGTTAAAGATTTTTTAACTGATTCTTATGTATTTTAATGCGCTGAATTAAAATCTGGCATTGTTTCTTTTAATCAGATTAATATTTTTTTTGCTATGGCATATTTTCTCTATAAAGCTAGAACTTTTACTTTTGTGCTATTTTCAGAAATACATACTCGTGTGTCTGCGACATTTTTGATGTCAAGGTTTTTTTCAAATGACTCTTATGTATTTTAATGCACTGAATTCAAATCTGACATTGTTTTTTTTAAATCAGGTCAAACCTTTTTGCTATGGCCTTTTTTTCTAAAAAAGAAGAACTTTTATGTACTTTTGTGCTATTTTCCCAAATATATTAATTAGAATCAAAGAAATTTCATACCTCATGATGGTATAATTACAAATTTTGTCTATCATTTGATATTATTTCTATAGCATGCAACAATCATGATACATTACATCATCTTATTTCATCATATTTGGTAATTCTAGAACTTTCTGGATGTAGTGTGACGTCACGAATATGTTTGTATATAAAGAGCACATCTTTGTAAGAAACAAAGCAGGATTTATTTAACTCATTAACATTGGCTATCATAATTATATTCTTAATTGCCATTGAGATGGTTGCTATAAATATTTTTCTAAGCCTTGTGATTGGTGATTAATGTGTAAAATGTTATACTCTGTGTGATTTTTATACATATGTTTTTGATCAAATCCCCCACCCCCTAGAAGTAATAAAAATATATATTTAATATAAATGCTTAAAAGTGTTAAAAATATATAAATTTAATGTTAAAGACCAATTAAAAAAAATCTATTTTTTTCAAAGGCAACGGTAGATTTCATCTATTTTAGTGTATATAGTTTCAATGATTAGTTTAGTAAAAATCTACACTTGTCCATTCTAAAATGATTTTATTTTAAATACTTTCTTTACTGCCAATTTATTTCTGAATTATAAATGTTTAAATGTTTTTCTATTTATTTCCGAAGATTTTAAAATTGATAGAAAATACTAAAATGACCGCAATAGGTTTTGTTTTATCTGAGGGCAAGTAACATTGCCTGGGCATCGATCGAAAATAACGTGATTTGTGAAAGCAAATTACCACGCAAATTTTGAGATGAAATTAAGGGATCAAGATAAAATATTTGCTCCTTATTTCTGTTGCAAAACGTGTGATGAAAATCTAAGAAGATGGAGTAATGAAAAATCACTTCACTACCTTTTGGTACTCCAATGCAGTGGCGAGAAGGCAAAGATCATGTGACATTGTTATTTTTGCCTCACTGCTATATAGGTAAGATTTTTATTTTATATTTAATTATAATAAGTAAATCGAATAATTTTGTTTTTCTCTGTGATTTTTAATCTTTAGTCATTTTATTTCCGGACTAAAAAGGAACAAGGTCTGCTGAACAAAAATTTGTGTGCTCTTACTTATTCCGATTTATGAACTTACGACCTTCAAAACTTTCATTAATTCTCAGACTAACCTTGGGAGGACTTTGACAATTATATTATTCGAAAGAGAATGTAAAACAATAGAAGGATTTC
The DNA here is from genome assembly GCA_963969495.1 of Ceratothoa steindachneri. Taxonomy (NCBI): domain Eukaryota; kingdom Metazoa; phylum Arthropoda; class Malacostraca; order Isopoda; family Cymothoidae; genus Ceratothoa; species Ceratothoa steindachneri. The sequence goes on from OZ018332.1 coordinate 96,018,366, forward strand.
AAATTTCGTTAGAATCGGCTAAATAGTTATGATGTTATTTCCCCAACAAAATAATTTCCGGGCTAACATTGGAAGGCCTTTGGCAATTATATAATTCGAAAGAGAATATAAAACACCATAAAGGTTTCAAATTTCGTTAGAATCAGTCGAAGAGTTATGATGTTATTGCTCAAACAAAATAATTCCCTGGGTAACCTTGGGAGGACTTTGGCGATTATATTATTCGAAAGAGAATGTAAAACATCATAAAGGTTTCAAATTTCGTTAGAATCGGTCGAAGAGTTATGATGTTATTGCTCAAACAAAATAATTCCTGGGTTAAGTTTGGGAGGACTTTGGCAGTTATATCATTTCAAAGAAACTGTAAAACAACATAAGGGTTTAGAATTGGCCAAATCGTTGCAATGTTATTACAAAAACAAAACAAACAAAACGGAGACTGACCGATATAGTGATATGTAGAGTCGCCCGCGACTAAAAACTAGCAACATGTTGTTTATCCTGATCTTCTTTCTGCCAGACGACCAGTTCCTCACGGCTTAGAGGTACCCATACCAGCATCATCAGTTAATCTGGATATTTTTAAAGAGAGTGATGAGGAATATGGGAAAATGGACACTTCCAGGAGCGGCTCGTGATCAGGAGCTGGTGAGCTGCATTCCTCACTGTCTCAGCCTTGCCAGGCAGATGATAGATAAGTGATTAATTCATATTATTAATTAATTTTATACAAATAAATAATATTATACTTTTATATTACATTCAGTTTTTTTTCATCATTTTTTAACACAAAATACTAGCAGATTTAATAAATTATTTCAACTTTACAGTAAAACACTTTTTCGCCAACCCGTTGTGAGCTGCAACTAGTACAGCCCGATTCCCCGGGATTGCACTGTGTCCGCCCTCAGTGTTAGTGAAACAAATATATAACAAGAGTGCATTACGTCCGTGAATCGTGAATACTAGCCAGTTTTAGCACTGCCTCCGTGACGACCGAAGCTCAGTTTCAGTGTCCTGGTTACTTCAATACTACATATTCTGCTTAATAACATGATAAATTTTCCTCATAGCTTTGGCAACGCATACATTTTAAAGTATGAGGTACAAAAAGTAATGTTTGTAATTCACATAAGACTGCCTATAGTACGGCCACATTAGTAGTAGGCCTACTGTAATTGGCCTACTGTTTTACAGAATAATATGATATAAACCCCGTTTCTTGATCGGGTCACGGTAAATATTAAGTCCGAATCCGACTCAACACTCCTCCAAGGAATTAAGCAATTAACTCACTAATATAGTATTTTTCCTCTACATGATGGTATATTCCATTTCCTGTGCAAATTCTCAATTTCATTGTTATGATTTTTTCTGTATTATAATTATCAGGTTAGGTTAGGTTAGGTTGGGTTAGTTTAGGTTAGGTCAGGTTAGGTTATGTTAGCTTAGGGTAAGTTAGATTAGGTTAGGCTCCTCCCCAGCACTGGCCTCACGAGTAGTGACAGCTAAGTGCTCACGCAGGTTCGGCTGGCCGGACTGATTTTTTTATGTATTATATTTATCAGGTTAGGTTAGGTTAAGTTAGGCTAGGTTAAGTTGGGTTAGGTTAGGTTATGTTAGCTTAGGGTAAGTTAGATTAGGTAAGGTTCCCCCCCCCAGCGCTGGCCTCACGAGTAGTGAAAGCTCAGTGCTCACGCAGTGTTGGCTGGCCGGACTGATATACGCTAATACAGAGAAAAAATCATAACAATGAAATTAAGAATTTGCACAGGACATGGAATATACCATCATGTAGAGGAAAAATACTGTATTAGGTGAGTTAATCCCCTGGATTAACAAACACTGATAAATTCAGAATAACTTAGCTTCGGTTGTGGCTCATAGGTAATCTGTTTCTCGCTTGGCTTATCGGTTATTCATATATTTTCTTATCCATAGGTTTATCAAAACCAATCATGGCAGGTCCAAGCTGTCAAGTTAAGTATTTACAAGGCATAAACTTTACTCGTCTGACACTAAGTGAAAAAAATTGACATTAAAACAAAAAGAAGACCTACACCAGTGGTGTCCCTTGAACAAAATGACAAGAGCAGGAATCTAGAATACACACCCAAATTTAACTTGGGTGTTTAGGAAAAAAATGACTGGCTCTGTGGATGTGAAGAGGCTAATGCTTTGTTTTGCTTCGCATGCCTCTTATTAGGTGGGGACCTAGCGTGGACGAAGAGTGGCATGAGAGACCCGAGACACTTACAAGAGAAAATAGTTGAACATGAAAAATCAGCCAAACACTTACATAATGTGGTTAGTCTTTCGTTACTGGGCAGTGTAATCATTGCTACTGAAATGAGCTCCGCAGACAGACTCTCAGTTGCAAAGCACAATGAACAAGTGAGAAAAAACAGCTGTTCTTTCAAAACCTGTGGATTGTGTAAAGTTCTGTGGCAAGTTTGAACTCACACTCAGAGGACACTTTAAAGGGCCTGCTTCAAAGAATCCTGGAGCATTTCGTGGAATAGTAGAGTTTGCTTGTGAACTGGATTCTAGCTTAAATGCTCATTTAAAGACTGCAACAGTATTCAGAAGAACATCTAAAACTATACAGAATGAAATATTGGGATCAAAACTAGAAATATGCAGAAACAGGATTAAAGAAGAGGTAAAATCCACAAGTTTTGTAGCAGTGATGTGTGGTGAAACAACAGACATTTATGATAAAACACAGATGGTAATTGTTTTAAGATATGAGATAGATGGAAAACCTGTTGAGAGATTCTGGGGATTTTTTAACCCTCTCAGCTTGACTGCAGAAGCCCTATCAAGTGTGCTATTTGAAGAGCTACAGACATTAATTGGTGATTGTCCTCATAAGCTTATCGCTCAGACTTACGATGGTGCAACTGCATTAAGTGGAGCTAATAGTGGTGTGCAAGTTAAAATAAAACAAGTATATAGCCATGCTCACTTTGTACATTGATATGCACACCAACTGAACTTGATTTTGTAAAAGGCAGCATCACACAATTCTAAAGTTAGAGTCTTTTTCAACAGTTTGTCAGGAATACCAACTTTCTTTTCTAACTCCCCACAAAGAATGGCCACATTAGAGAGTGTTGCAGATTCCCACAGAATTTCTAGGCCTTCGACAACACGGTGAAACTTCAAAAGCAGAACTGTGAATGCTGTGTATGAAATGAAAGATATAATCATTGAATATTGCAGTAAACTAGAGTCATCTAACTCAAAGGCCACTGGTTTAGCAGCAGTTGGTATCAAGAGAATGTTAAAGGATCCCGAGTTAAATTTTTGGCTGGTATTTTTCTCTAAAGTAATGCCCCATCTAGATATTTTGTTTTCACATCTTCAATCCAGAAATATTGATGCAGTTAAAGCTAATGCTGCATTGAATACTTTCGATTCTGCAGTTCAAAGGATAAGAGTTGCATGTGATGAGTGTGATAAAGAGATGCAAGAGCTACCTGAAGCAAAAAGAAGAAAACCTGAATTGCCTGAGACAGGTAGAACAACAACTGCAAATGAGGTGTGTGATGCAATTATTATGCAGTGTAGAGAGAGATTTCGCTTCACTAACCATCTGGAAGCAAGCAAATTACTTCTAGCGGACAATTTTCCTACACATTCCATTAATTTCACCAATAATGAACTTGAACAGACAGTTGAAGCTTACCCAATGCTTGTAAAAGAAAAATTAAGAACTGAACTTACAGTGCTATACACCAGAGAAGATTTATGGAAGTCACAAAACCTCACAGATCTACTCAAGAAATTAAATGATAATAATTTACAGTCAGAATTTTCAGAAACTGTCAAGTTATTGAAAATCCTAATAATAACTCCAATGACAACAGCCGAAGCAGAAAGGTGCTTTTTAACTTTGAAAAGGATTAAAACTTTCCCGCGTATCACTATGGCTACTGAAAGACTACTGTCCGCTTTAACAATGTTATCAATTAAACGTGCAATGGTAACGGAATCAAAGAACTTCAATGAAGCTGTGATAAATCATTTTGTTACAAGTAAAAGCAGGCGCATGGATTTTATTTTCAAGTAGGCTAACTAACTAGCCTACTTCTGTATATAATCCCTTTTTCCTGGCTGCCACTAGTACCAGTCTACCCTCCTCCCCCATCTCCCCAAGCCAAACTACCTATCCAAGGATCTGAAATACATGATTTGACTGCTGTGATGTACACTGCTTATTGCTGTGGATAATTAACTGCAAAATAAGTAAGTATAGTACTATAGTTTTATTTTTTTAACATTATATTGTAATTTGGACACTTCTTCATCATTTATGCCTTCAATTTCAGAATTAAACCAACCTAATCCTTTAAATCAAGCCCAACTGAACAACTTGACCAGAGACTTAGGTCTATCAAAAGATTCAGCCCAGTTACTTGGCTCAGGACTTAGTAAAAATAATTTACTAGCTCCAGAAACAACCTTTACTGGTACCGTAGCAGGGATAAATAGTTTCGAAAGTTTTTCTCCGTTCACAAAAATACTAGGCTGGTCTATTGCAAAAATGTCAATGGAATAATTGAATCTTTAGGCTTGTCCTATAAACTGGATGAATGGAGACTTTTTATAGACTCATCAACCAGAAGTTTAAAGGCTGTGCTTTTGCATATAGGAAATAAAGCAGCATCCGTTTCTGCTGCATACTCTGTTCAATTAATTGAGAATTATGAAACTATGAAGAATTTACTGGATGCTCTGAAGTTCAATCTTCATGAATGGAAGATTTGTGGAGATCTAAAGGTAAAAAATACATATAAATGCCATTTATTTAAAAGGAAATATTTTTTAGTAGAACATTATAGTTACTTTATCTAAAAACACACCTTATTTAAATTAATCTCATTTTCAAATAAGTTGCATTTAAAAGACAAAAAATGGCATCTCTTATATATAAAATTTTACATTTACATTAAATTTATTACATTTCTTTCCATTTCAGAATAGTTTTTAATTTCAGGTTGTCTTTAATACTAGGAATGCAATGTGGCTACACAAAATATCCCCTACTTCCTCTGTTTATGAGAAAGTGTGTAGAGCCGACGAGCAGCACTATGAGCGACAAGAATGGCCATCTCGGAAGTCTTTTAATCCTAGTTCTCATAATGTAATATATCAACCCATAGTCAATCCTAATGAAATTTTACTTCCTCCCCTTCACTTAAAATTGGAAGTTTTGTAAAAGCATTAGAAAAAGAAAATTTCCCCAAATTAGTGATGGTCCTCAAATAAGGATGCTAATCAAAGACCTTTGTTTCACAGAAGTCATGAGTGAGGCAGGAAAAAATGCATGGCAATCTTTCAAAGCACTTTCTCTTAATTTTCTGGGAAATTACAGAAGTCCAGAGTATGAAACCACTGTAGAAGGTGCAAAACTTTCAAATCTTAGGTGTGAGAATGTCCGTAAAACTCCACTTTTTAAGGTCTCTTCTTGACTACTTCCTAGAAAATTGTGGAGATTACAGTGAAAAACAAGGGGAAAGGTTCCATTAGGACAAGGGTAGGCAAGATACGGCCCGTCAGCCAAAATAGTTCGGCTCGTAGTCACCAAACGAACTATATTATCTACCTGGCCTATCGTGTCTAGAAATAAAAATCTAAATTTTAGATTTTTATTTCTAAGAGACTTTTTGATTTTAAAAGTAACTTGTAGACTAGTAGAATGTGGAGAGGTATTCTCGAATATTCGAGAACAATCAGTTATCAAGAATTCACGCAAGAGCATTCTGGAATATTCTGGAGCAGTTCTGCCTGTGTATAAATTCCACCTCGAGCGTTAAGATCAAGGTAATCAACTTCAGAAAACCATTGAGGCTAGATGTTTCGTGACATAACAAGCGAATTATTATATTCTACGAATCTACATAGTTAACTTTAAAGTGACTTAAACGAAGGTAATTAAGTATCAAGCGTTATGTTAAGAAATTGTAAAATGAATTTTTATTTAAGTTAATAAATGGTTTTAAATGATTTAATTAACTTATCAAATATAAGTCTATTTCTTTAGTAGAATTACTTACCAAATAGTTTCCATGTAATTTACAAAAGTCATTAAAGAAAATTTGGGGGGGGCTTACTATGATATGCATGCATCCTAGCATTTGAATACCGTTTATCCCATAAAAGTAAGTCAATTTGCTTCTGAAATATATTGATTTTGGTAGGATAGTGATAAAGAATGATTTCACATCGAATGGCGACCCTCTACATACCCTTCCCCGATAACAAAAAGTGAATCCATTATTATTTTGAAATTTTTTGACATTGGAACTAATTGACAATATATATTTTTTTAGGAAACCCCCAAACGGGAACAAAACACATGAAGGTTGCTGCGAAGTGTCGAGTTTTTCAAGAAACATGGACAGAAAAGCTCTTTTTTATTCAACGCTTCGGTAAACCCATTTGGGTTATTTTCCATGAAAGTATCACCGTAAATATGGAGCTAAAAACACAAGAGGCACTATGAGACTAAACACCCCAAGTTCAGGGAATTTATTTGACAAACGAAGAAGGACAAAGTTCATAAACTTAAATTGAGTTTAGAAAAACAAAGTTCGATACTCTAAAAACGAAAAATGGAATCAGAAAAAATTGCACGTGCTAGCTGCGAAGTGTCGATATTGATAACAGAAAACATGAAACCTTTCACTGACGGAGAATTCGTCAAAAAATGCTTGCTTGCTGTAATCGACATTTTATATCTCGAGATAAAAACTTTATTTTCGAATGTCTGTCTCTCTACAAGAACAGTTACATGCCGAATAGAAGAAATGTCAGCGGATCTGAAAATTAATTTAAAAAATCATTGCAACAATTTAAAGTTCGCAATAGCATTTGATAACTGCACCGATTCTACCGGCACGGTATAACTTGCAGTGTTTGTACGTGGAGTAAGCAAAACTTTCGACATTTTTGAAGAATTTGTTCAACTGGCACCTATAATAGGCATTACTACAGGAGCAGACATTCTTAAACCACTGCTCCAGTGTACTACAAACATGAATCTGGACCTATTAAAGATAGTATCCGTAGAAACTGATGGAGTTCCCGCTATGATTGGACAAATTAAAGGTACTGTGGCTCTGCTTCAGAAACACGTGGAAGGTCTCGGAAGTAAACACCGAGAAGCATTTTGCGCTAAGATATCAAATTTGAAGGGCATGATGGAAGTAGTGGTCAGAACAGTAAATATAATTTTGTCCAGGGAACTAAACCACCGTCACTTTCGACAACTTTTAACAGAAGCAGAAAATCAACATAAGGATTTGGTTTACTTCTGCAACTTTCGCTGGCTAAGTCGAGGCGCTATGTTGGAAAGAGTATATGCACTGCGGTAAGATATAGCTTGATTCCATGAGAGCAAAAACATGAATGCCACAGAATTTCGGGATCTCAAATGTCTTACAAGAATGGTATTTCTAATAGATTTAACAGCCCATTTAAACTCCTTGAATTTGCAGCTTCAGGGAAAAAAATCAATTAATACATGACATGTTGGGACACATCATCACATTTGAAACAAAACTACGATTGTGGAAATCTCAGAAAGAGAAATCAAATTGTACTCATTTCCCTACGCTCCAGGAGACTAAAACCTCAAATGGCAAGATATTTGTGACTGTGATACGTGATTTAAGAACGGAATTTTTCTTTCAGTTCGTTATCATGCGATCACGCACAGTAAATTTAAACTGTTCACTGCTCGGTTTGATGTGGAAGTGGACAACGTACCAGAAGAATTTCAAATGATACTCATTGACATGCAATGCAATGAAGTATTTGAACAAAAAATTGACGCAAAGGATAAACCTCTGTTTGATTTTTATAAGAAATATTTTTTTAACCCAGGCTGTATACCAACTTGAATGGTCAATACGAAGAAAATGTCATCAACGTTCGGTAGCACGTATGTGTGTGAGCAACTATTTTTCAAACTAAAATATACCCAAAGTAAGCTAGTGACACGAATCACGGATGACCATTTAGAAAACGTACTGCTTCTGGCTTCAACTTCCTTATCAACTGATGTGAACAACTTTCAATCCAAAAGCAACATCAAGCATCACCCAAAATTGTGTCTCTTATAAATATCAATAGTTCAATGTAAAATTTACAATGTATACAAACTAAAATACAAATAATCTATTATAATTTAAAGTTTCATATCTTACTTTTGCCGAGTGGATACGGCGTTGGCTCCCCAACGTCGCGGTACGGGGTTCGATTCCGAATCCCGGCATGAGCGGACACAAACGTCAGCGCACTTAGAGATCTGGCTACCGATTGGTGGACGCGCTGTGCTCACCCCGTTATCGGGTGAGTAGATCTTACACCTCTCACTTCACACAAAGCTAATCACAACACTGCTTTCTTTCCTCTCCCACCTTCACAGCACAACACACACACTCGCTCTGTTCCAAGGAAACCTGCCGATGGGTATCTATATTCACGTACCTCTGACGCGGAACAGATCCCTCTCCCCCGAGGTGACGAAGGCTTCCACCTGAACGCTGTCTGGTGTCAAAACATAATACTTACTGGCACCTCACCCCAAAAGAGGACCGGCCCCTGGGGCCCTTGGGCCGACCAGCGATTGTCATTCTGACCTTAAATACAAAATTTCATTATCCGGTCGGGGATCCTCCCAGTATCATTGAAGGATTGGCGCTAACTAACTAACTAACTATTATTACCTACATTTTTTTATTAATAGGTACCGAATATAACATCTATAATTATAATAGTTGAAATTTTATAATGTAAATTATGAAGGTGACCCTCCATCACTTCATAGACTTTGCTTCTGGCCTGTAAGCTGAAAATGGTTGCCGACCCCTGCATTAGGATACTAAGTGCATGGATGAAAAATACCAGGGAAAATGGGTAATTAATATGCTACGAGTAACAGACTATTTTTAGTGTTTAAAAAGTGATTCACCAGTAGAATAACACAAAAAAAAATCTCTAAAATCTTCTTTTTTTTCTAAATAATGATTATTTTTTATTTTTTTCCGTTTCATTGTAAATTATCACAAATTATAGCAAGTGTATCACTAAAGGTGTTTTATTTTACAGTTTTATTCTTATTTTAGCTTTAAAAATTACCTTATAAATATGAAATATATTAATACTTAAAAAATGGCTATTGCAAAAAAACTTGACCTGATTGAAAAAAAAATGCCAAATTTGGATTCAGCGGATTGAAATATAGAAAAATCGGTTGAAAAAATCTTGACAGGCCAAAGTTTTTTAATCTTAGGGCTTTGTTCTAAAAAGCAACCTAAAGTAATTCTTATCATTATATTAAAAGATTTTGAAACTATATAATTGTACTTATTTATATGACAAATTGTATATATATAAACACTGTTTTTATATATAATTGAGAGCAGGATTACTTAACAGTAGGTTTACTAATATTTCTGCGAAAACCAAATATATATGTCTCTGAGTACTAACGTAAATGGACGTTTTTGTTTAAATGGGAAAAGTTTCAAATTTTATAAGTAATACTTTTAGCACTTCAGAAAAAATATGGTTTATTCGATGTATTATTTAAACTGATAAACTAATTTAAAATAATTTTAATTTGGGGAATTTTATGATCGGTTCGATTCCGCTATTCGGCAACGCAACTCTTATGCCATTATCGAGAGCAGGTATAACTCCAAATAAATCTTTCATATCACACACATTCGGCAAAAATAGGACAGTGGTTGTATAAAGTGTTTGTATTTTATATGTAGATATCCAATTTTATTTATTGCTAAATACGATTATAGAAATAGACATTTGTCGGCCCGGAGCCGCCCTGGAGTTAACCTATATTAGATAGAGACTTGGGCCAAATAATTCAGTTTCAGGTAGGCAGGGCCTAGCTTGGTTCTTAATTCTAATATTAGGGGCCTGAATAGACCTAGATGTAAATACTAGAGCTTATGCCGCGGCGAGCTTAAATTTAATAATATCTTAGGGACTAGGACCGGCCTGGGCCTAGGAAACAGTTTTCGGTCGGGCTGACCGAAATATCAGCCTCGATAGAACTTACCATAAGGAGGAGCCCATTAGCATAAAAGAACGTTAATTATGTAGCAAGAATGTTAAATATAGAAAAGCAGTCGGTATAGATGATATAACTAGTGAGATGTTATGTCAAAGGCATGTGTTTAGAGAATAATAATGATTGTACTTCTGTACAGAGGTAAGGTTGAGTAGAGAAGGTGTTAAAACTATTGGAAAATTTGTCTGTTGAGTGTGTTTGGAACTTTTATGCTAGACTATTGATTGCGAAAGTGGGTAAAATATTTAATGATCTGATTATAGATGACTAAAGTTGTTTTAAATCTGGTAGAGAAATTGTAGATCAATTTTTGCTATAAATAGTTTTTGAAAAGATATCCGCTATTTACTAATGGCCTGATGAATGTGAGGACCATAGGATAAGGTAAGTTAATAGGTCTATGGTGTGTAATACTTGAGAATGTAGGACAATGGTCGGCAACTTTCAACACTCAAAGAGCCATTCGGACCTATCTCCCACTGAAAAGAACTCGCTGGGACTCACAAAACTCTTTTGACATATAAATGAAGATAACATTGCATATATCGATTTTTACCTCTATGTTATAAATAAAAAACAATAGCCTGTCGCATTTATGAAATCATAGAACTTATACCGAGAAAATGAAATTTTATTTCTGTATACAAAAACATTGGAACTCCAAAAAAAAGCTGGTCTGAACACTCCTCAGGGATAAAATATTTAGTGTCTATTTGAGTCCTCCTCGTATTAACGAAATAAAAAGCTAAACTTAAAATCATCCATCTGTAGCAAACCAAAACTGCCGTCTGCTTCTGTGTGGCTTCATCGTGCAGTCAGCTGTCAACCTGAAGAAAAAAAGGACTATTTCACTGAACAATGTCAAATATATATTTGTAAAATAATAGTCAATTAAAATATTTACTTTATATGGTTAATGTGACTTTTGCTCCTGAATCTCAGCGCACGGTTTCTGCACATCAAGGCTGTAAGACGTCACCCTTATATTTACGCAAGATTACAAGCTGTTGTCTGTGAGACGTGAGTGATGTTTGTTTTTATATAGTTCGTGATTGAGAAGACCTGCTCCCATACATATGTAGATCCGAATATTGCCGGGACACCAATTGCAAATATTTTCATGTTGGCGTAAGTGTAGGGGATGACATTCCATGTTTCAAAAACAAGTTGGTCTGGTTTGGAAAGGTTTTCAATCTCACTCCATTTGTGATTGTTAGCAAGCATGGCCTTCTGACGGGCAACATCTTGAAGATCAGTTGCCAAGTGCTGGAACTTCGACACCCGCATATCTTTGTCGACTATGTCGGCCTGTTCGATTTTCAGATCTGGTTGATTCACACTTGCAAATGCAGTCATAATCAGTAGGGATGAATCGATGGTTAGGGAAGTTACAGGGAAAGATAATGTGTTCTTTCCATCTCTAAATTCACAGAATCATTTCCCCAACGATGTTTGAATTGCAGTGATTGCAGACTGCAAATACTCTGCGCAGCAGGATATCAGAATGTGTATTTTCCACCTAATCCAGTAACAAACGGAACTGACGGTGATTTAAACCTTTTGCCATTATTTTGTAGGCAATCTGAATGGCAAAATTAATTTATTCTATACATTCAGAGGAAAGGTTTAAGCACACAATGTCTCTTTGTGCAGGGTGCAGTGAAATGTCAGAAGCGTTCTACCCAGTGAATTCTGCAGTAAAGCCAGAAATCCCTTGTGCGCTCCTGTCATACCCAGTGCCCCATCAGTGCCTGCTGTCACCAACTAGGTGGTATTTATTTCTTTGTTTTTTTTAACAATCCAGAACAGCTTCACAGATGTCCTCTCCCCCCCCCCGTGTTTGGCCTTCTAGTGATATCAACTCGTTCATTTCCTTATGTGGTCCAGCAGAGTTCACATATCAGCAAAACAATGATATAAATTCATTACACCTTTGTCTTTGGACTCATCACATAGATTGAGTACGCCACGGCTGAATTATGTCGTTTATTTGCTATCTGGTGACGTCATCTGCCATTTTGATGGTGCTGTCTTTGACAGTCTTTGTAGAGAGAAAGGCATATCTTTGATTTTATAGGCAATTTCACTACTGATTTTAAAGTCCATGAAAAGATGTTCTGAAATCTTAATAAATGATTCTTTTATATATTCTTTATCTGGGAACGGCTTCCCGTGCTTGACTATTTCCTGAGCGACCACAAAACTAGCATATGTAGTTGAATTTGCAGGCTTCATCCACTTCTTGATTTTATTTTAGCTTAGTTCAAACACCCACATCAGTTCCGAAACGGCTTTTTTTTTCTCTCATTTCCATCCGGATATCTTTCAGCAAAGGAAATGTCTTGCAACATTTGACTTTTTGTTCTCTGCCAATTTTTCACCACATATTAAGCATACTGGTAAACCAGTCGCGTCAGTAGTGAAGTAAATGAATCTGCTCACGTATAATTGAACGTTCTATTTTTTTCAGAAAATTTTCTCTTCGTAGATTTTCCATAGTTCGCCTACTTGGGGTTGAAAGTTTCAATAAATAAATAAATAATTTCAAAAACAAACGAACTGAAATTCATTTTAGTTAAATGCTTGATGGCAAAGACTTCATTTTCGCAATGGTTGACGTGCTGCGTCAGCGTCGTTCCTCCACCACAGGGAACCGTAGCGGAGGGAAGAAAGAGTCGGAGGTTGCCGACCCCTGATGTAGGATATTGGTAGTCGTTTGTTGAAAGCAGCGAAAAATATTTATAAAAATAGGATACTTGTGTTTATAGGGATGTAAAGAAATAAGTATTCACGGAGATTGGTAGGATAGGTCTGACTTGCTTGAGAGTAAGTTTTCGAGCTCCCTTGTATGATAATGATTTTGTGCTGGTACCTCAATCAGTGAGAGTGAACTTAACGTAGTAAATACTATATAGTTTAGAATCGTGCGTGATAATCGGTGCACACTTAGAATTCACTGCTCTCTAGCATGTATGTAATTTCTTTTATCTAAAAAAATATTTTAAAATTAATTTCTAAATGTGGACTAGGTAAGTTGGCCACCTTAAAAGTATAGCTAAAATAACCCAGGATTTCCCATTCTCCGTAGTGAAACTGCTCTAAGACTACCCCCGTGTTTAGGTTTAAAAAGTATTTGAAAGAAATCGTCCATCAAATCAATTTTCGAGAATACCTTGCAAGTTTGATACGTATTCAGTTAAGTTTAGCAAAGGATAGTGATCTTTTACGGCAATTGAATTTAATAACTTATCTACATAGGTTAATAATTATCTAAAGGAATGATTTGACTTCTGAATTAGATTTATTTAGGAGTCACGTTGGGAGATTTTAATGGGGGAATTTTTCCTTAGTGCAATAATATTTGTATTATGTCTTTTTGTAATGGTTAATAATTTAAGCGAAAGACTTCTTGGCATGCACGCAACCAGTTGACCATCATTAATTAGTTGATGAAAGAATGACGAGTGAACACTGGATTTTTTTCACTACCCCAGACAGACTTGTGCCATTTCTCGGCGTATATGACTCAAGGGGTGTTGAATCAGGACACAAAATGAACCTACTCACTATTTGAGTCTCTCCGTCTATTAATAATAAAGGAAGAAGAAATCAGGAACACAATTGTGGCTTTCACATGACATACTAAGGACTTTAACGTAAAATTAAGACGAAGTCCGAAGAAAGCGTTTAATTCGATTCTCCGAATGTATGTCGCCGCCGGAAGGAAAATCTCTTCCTTTCCGTCTCTTTGTCGGAGGCTGATCTCGGTATTATCGAAATAATTGACACATATCTCGAGTTTAAATCGCTCGTGAGGAATCATTAATGTGTAGGCAGTCGTTTTCAAGGACGTTAGAAGGCACATTTCATTTCTTACTATCTCCTTATCTTGGAGTTTCCCTGCTGGTTTCTATTTTTTCACTCAGAGAAGAATTGATGTGCTTGATTCTTGAATTCATTTTGGTACAAGGAAATTCATGGGTAATCCAGCGTGGTGTGAAGGATCTTCCGCTCGGGAAGGGCTCTGCCTGCTCCAATTTTCCAGCCACTTTGAGAGAGTAGCTTCCTCGGCAGTAAGGGAAGGTCACTGTTGCCTGTAATTCGAGGCACGTACTGTGGATTGAGTTCTCCACGATTGCGGCGACATGCCGGTGGCTCACTCTTTCGAGAGCGCGGGCTGCTGCTGAAGTTAACTGGTCGAGGGGCGTGTCAGGCAAACCTTTTTGGATGTACGACGACTAGCGTCGCACGAAATCTTGGCTAATGGTATCACTCAGCGTGTTAGTAATCTCATGATGAGGACCCCGGGTATAGGTTAGAGGTTACGTAGTCCTAATTAACATCTCTATTTAATGACCGACCGCGTGATCATGGCGCTGAGATTCGCGGCCTTGAGCGTCGGGGAAAAACTGCCGCTCGTGTGTTTGGGGGGCGCTTAAACCAGCAATTTTACCTTGTTGTGATCGCTCGTGATCCCACCCAAGAGTAAAAGCTCTACATATTTGCCAAATCAAGACGTAGAGGGTTTGTTTGGAACCCTAGGAGTATTAGTAGTAGTAGTAGTGGTTCGCTAGCGCCTGTACTTATCCAGGTGGATCCAGACCGGATAATGGAGACATAAAGGTGAGCCCGAGGGCACCAGAGACCAGTCCTCTTTGGGAAGAGGTCCAGGAAGTATCATGTTTTGACACTAAACAGTGTTCAGGTGTTACTTTCCTCGCCTCGGGGCAGAGTAAACTGTTCTGCATCAGAGGTATGTGGATATAGATAGACATCGGAAGGATTTCCTGGAACAGAGAGTGTGTGTTATGCAGCGATGACGGGAGAGGAAAGAAATCAGTGTTGTAAATGGCTATGTGTGTGATGAGACGTGTAAGATCTACCCACTCCAGTAGAGGGCTGAGCACATCGCGTCCATCAATTGGTAGCCAGATTTCGACGTGTGCTGACGTTTGTGTTCGATCTTGCCGGGATCGAACCCGGTACCGGGACGTTGCAACCAACACCGTATCCACTCGGCTAGCAAGAGCTCTAACTCTGGGAGTAAATTGGTGTTAACGGCTTGGCTTGCCACGGTATTCTGGCTACCTTATTTTTTTCTGTGCCCTTATTTTCCGTATTATTGGGCTGTAATAGACCTCTGTTCTTACCGTTGATTGTTGCTGCGCCGAGATTAAGAGTTGTTACAACGAAAGCTCCCTCCCTGTTTGTGAGGCTACTCCAGTGGAGTAACTAGACTTGTAGAGAGGGTGACGGGCGATCGGGCACGTCTTCGGCGACCAATTTCGTGGCAGGGAATCGAAACATTACTTGAGTTTCAGATGGTATTTAATAAGAAAAATATCTTCTTAAATAATTAATCACACTTATGAACAAAGACTAGTGGTTAGTGCTAAGTTAAACAATACTGAGGTCTAAATTGATCTAACTGAAAAAGATGGAAGGGAGTTTAATGAATGGATATAGAAGATTGATGGTAATTCTAGTTCCTAATAATGGTAATGGTAATAATGATTAAAAGATCATCTGATATTGTTTAAATCGTGTGCACAATTATAATAATAATCGACAACCGGGTATATTTATATTTGACAACTGGAAAGGGACCGTAGCCTTAACTCACGAGTGGTTGCTGAACTGTTATGTTTTAGGGGCGTGTATGGTATGTTCCTTCACTTTCCATTGGCAGGTATGGTTGCACCTCCGGGTTTCTTTGACAACGATTTCATATCAACATGTGATATTCCTATTAAACCAGGAGTCATGGACTCCCGGTCTTTTGTGTTCTTAGGTTATTTTCTCGAGCAGTCGTAAATTGCTTAGTCGATATCTGTATCTGAGATTCATAGGGGACTTTCCTTGCTGACCAAGCATTATACATACAAAGAATACGACGCTGGCCGCTGAGATAAAAGGCATGTTTATGATTGTATGATCAATAATTCTACAGAGTAACGACTCTATTGCAATTCAAGACGCTGCTTTGTTATAAGTATGTGTATATTGAAAAAATCCTATAATGCTATATACTATTACAATATATAATTTATAGCACCTTCGCTGCTTGAATTTATACTTATCTCTTATAAAGAAAAATAGATTTGCAGGCTTCTTGTCATCGATAGCTTATTTAAAAAAAAAAAATGCTGATGTTAGATGTTTCTCGGGGGGATGGGGGTGTTTAGGGTAGGTTAGGTTTTGTAGGTTCATTTGGTTTCTTTATTAAAGTCTGTAAGATTTTGTGAGCAGTTTTTTCCGCCAAAAACTAACCAAACAAGAAGCCTATTCTAGCGAACTCGGCGTTGCAGGGCCATAGGCTTCACTTAAAAATGACTGATCTACGAGTAGGTCACGGTTGTGTTTGCCTTCTCACGTGAATATTAGTCGATGATCTGTAGAATTGTCAACACTAAACATATTTAAATAACCTACTACTTTTAGCTTTCCACATCGTAGTTAAATTAGTGTCTTACCTTAATGTAACCCTAATCATCATAGTAAGGAATGGGTATTTCTTGAATCGGTGCGATCAATCTCTCTTTTCCCCCCCGAGGCTTATGTTGTCATACCGACATGGTTAGTAACTGAAAATTAGCTCGATGGCTCAGAAAATGTGATCTCAAACACAATGTAATTTGGGGTAGGAGAAAATACCTTGGTTAAATTCGCCTTTACCTCCTCTAGCCAACTTTTTACTCCCCCAGTGCAGAGTAATACGTTAAGACTGTGGTTACCATGAACACTGAAATTATCGAATGAAAAATGCCATGGATGATCAGAGGTTTGTAACAGGGGTATTTGGGAAATTTAAGCTGGTATGTTTTTATTTTAAGACTACAATTTCTTTTTCATCCCCTTGCATTGTCAAGCGTTTGCACACACTAATGGGTATTATTTCGCGACAACAAATTTCATGAAAGAAGAGACACAACTATGATCCCATAAAAATGAACATTCTGTTCTGTCATATAACTGTAACAGTCAATGAGAGATCTTGTCTACTCTTATTTTATATAAGCAGCAGGGATCCTAACTTTGTGACCAAACAGGAAGAGGTTCAGTAGAATTCCGTGCATCCCAGTCTTGATTGTCTTTAGTAGTCTCCTATTTTGCCTATGCAAGTATT
Source organism: Ceratothoa steindachneri (assembly GCA_963969495.1). NCBI lineage: Eukaryota > Metazoa > Arthropoda > Malacostraca > Isopoda > Cymothoidae > Ceratothoa > Ceratothoa steindachneri. Next base: position 96,035,597 of record OZ018332.1, read on the forward strand.
TACACTTCCACTAACTGCACTGCCACTTCTATCAAACGCTTTGAGAAACCTATCCGATATGTCTGTGTTTGAACCACATTTATCATTTAATCTTCGGCCCTACTGGTGATGTGGTTGCACCGTGTTGTATGAAGATAATTTTAGTGCCACGAGTTTCTCTGTAGTGGTTATCGAAATTAAATGCATTCAGTCTTATTCTGAGCCTTTTCTGTTTGCCTTATTTTCTATTATCATCTTTTCCATCCGTTCACGCCTTAGCACGATTTTGAAGTGACCAGATACAATTATTTATTTGTGTCTCTTTTTGTCCTTGACTTGTGATTGTCTGAGATTTTATTTAGCTTTAAGGCAAACGAGTCTCGTCTTTTGTTTATCATCCTTAAGAGAATGTTGCTGAGGTTACGCGGTTGATCTTTATACTCATCGTGTAATCAGTTTAGTCTATTTATTTAGTGGATTAACTGCTTAAGCAATCTCGTTTTTAATTTCGTTTATGTTTTGGCAGATTGGGCGCCAGGGCGGGGCGGGCCACCCAAAATGGTCAGCGAGGGGTCGGCTATAAAACGAACTTTGCAATTGTATCCGAATTTTCACACTTGGTTTGGTTGTATTTGGTTTGGTTGTATTTGGTTTGGTTGTATTTTGGTTTGGTTGTATTTAATTTGGTTGTATTTGGTTTGGTTGTATTTACGAACTTGTTGCATAATCTTTTGAATTGAATCTTCCCATTTGAAGATGTGATACGTTCAGTTATTTTCTTTTATTATTATTTATTACATTTCTTTAGATTAATTTTTATTTATTCTTCATTGCCTTGTATGCATTTTAAGCAATTTAATTTGACGTTTAAGTACAAATCTCACTTCATTACACCTAAATTGTATTTTCCTTTTTCTACTTTCTTTCCTACCTACTTCTCACTCCTTCACAAATATATTATTTTCAAACTTCCACACATGGAGAGTTCAGTTAAATGTGAGGGTCGCACCTAGGGGACAACAGAAAGGCGCTGCTGCTGCTGCTACCACTGCTGCTGCTACTACTACTACTTCTTCTACTCCTACTACTAGAACGACTACTACTATTGCTACTACTACTACGAATACTACTATTACTACTACTACCAGCACCGCAACTGCTGCTACTACCGATAATAACAACCATACCTGCTAATTCCTACTGTGCTCTACCCCCAAAGTGTGTTAACCTGTTAGTAGTCATACCTCTTCCTTCTTTCGGACTCGACCGTCACCTTCCTACGTAATAGGCGGCATAATTGAGGGGGAGGGAGAGGGGGAAGGGGGAGAGGGAGGGGTGACGTGGCGAGAGATGAATCCATATCAAGAAATTGTCTTTACTGAACAATTTCTTGAAGCGATGAAACCAACGCTCGAAAAGAAAGTGGTGAAATTAGGAAAGAGGAAATCTGTCGCACACAGTCATATTGGTCGGGGTACTGAAGCTCTCTGGGAAGTAGTGCCACACGCATCGTCACTCATATTGGCAATCTCGAAACCACTATCACTCACTTCCCGCTTTTCACAGCATAACCAACCCAGTTTCTCCTCGCTTTCGGATCCATGTCTATGGGGTAGGAGTGTCCCTTATGGGGGCTCTAATATGCACATACTCCTGAATTGTAACCTAGAAGGGCTCTAAGATCGTGGGTAGGTGTCAAAACAGAATACTACTCGACCCCCTCCCCCAAACGAGGATCGGGCTCTGGTGTCACCAGGCTTGCCAGCGATTGTCATTCCGATCTTTTGGTTTTATGGATGTTGCTTTGACCGCCGGTTGACGCCTATGCATCCTGCCCAGCGAGCCTTTTGACTAGCAAGGCGAGTAAATAGGGCGAGGAAGTGGGAGGAGGATGAATGCGTGATTATATAATGGGGGGAAATCTACCTCCTGAAAGAGAGAAAAGAGAACAAGGGACTATTGACCAGGATAAAACCAAAGTGTTCCGAATCACGGTAGGAGGAGAGGAAATGAAAGAAGCAGCCACGTGGGATAGAGTGCATGGGGGCTCCTATCGAACACGTAGGACAGTCTGCTTCCATGGTTATAGCAGGACATAAGGTATCGGTGAGTATGCCTGATGCGATCTAAGGGTAGGCCGGCCAGCACGACATCTTTATGTCGGGAGTGGTGGAAGAATGAAGTCAAGGAACCGAGGTGGAGTTTATTGTAGTGAAGTTTGGTGAGAGGTGGAGTTTGCCAGGCAGCGAGCCATTGTGAATTAAGGAGCTCCCTTACATGCTCTGCCTAAGGCCGACAGATCATTTTGGTCAGATAATTCATTGCCAAGCACCCCATCGTGGGAGTGCACTGAACAGAAGGTGACAAGTTTATTGTGTGAGTTCCAAAGCTCCCACAAGGGCAATGTGTTCTTACGGATGAGAAGTAAGATGAGAGTAGTGGGACCATGCAGAAATCACACTTCTAGAAACCGTAAAGAGCAAGAATTCGGTAGGTGAGAGTAGGCATATAGTGTAAAGGGCCTCCCGTAATGCAAATGCTCTGTCTTGTACGATACACACCCGGGGGAAATACGAAAGGAAAGTAAGCACCAAGAAATCATCTCGACCACAACGATATCAGCCAAGTCATGGAGTGAACGGGCGTCATCAGTAAACATAATTATGCTCTGAGATCGTGTGGACGCATGGCTGAGTAACCCTGATAGGTTAGCCCTAGCCAGTACTAAAGAACTGTCTCATTGCCAAAGACTTTAACAGGTTCTTGTTGTAGACATCAGTCAGGGAGGATCACCTGTGAAAGAAACTTGATAGATGGGAGAAGAGGTGTCAGTGGTATTCATTGCAGGGATCAAGTGGTAAGAGACATTACATTATGCACAGATACTGGTTATTGACATGGAGAGGATAGCTCTTGTAGCCAATCGAATACACCAGTTTAGAATTTGATAAAGGTGGGTGATGGTCTAGTGTGATGCGAAATTGTATACCGCACAGCCAAAGTCTAGTTTGGAATTGACCAAGGCTTTGTATAGAGTAAATACATTGCGGCGGTAAGCGCCTCATGTACTATGGTACAAATGACTTAGCAGGTTAAGAGTGGATTGAGTTGCAGCAATAAAGTGAGAGAGATCTCTTTCATGAGAACTTATCATCGAGGATGAGGCCTAGATGCCTCACACAGTGCTTCGAAAGTATTAGGTTACAAGATATAAATAAGTTCCGAGTTTCAGTGTGTCGTTTTCGACGAGGACAAATAAAGGACACTCATTAGGTCGAAATGAATGTTATTTGGACGTGTGATAAGCTTGGGAACAGACCTAGTATATACTGTATTAGGATCGCAAGATCATCAGCTTAGAGTGTGCTGCTAATTGGAAGCGGATGAGAGGAAGTAAGTGTGTTCATCACCAAGAAAAAATGGAGGACGTTTATAAACGAACCATAAGGAATGCCATCCTCCTATGATAAGAGACGTGCCAACACATATGGACCTCATACAACGCAAAACGGTAATACAGATCCAGGTAGGGATCTCCTGCGCTTAGGAGGGCTCCTTCCTGACGTAACTGTGGACTCTGACAATGGAACTAAGGCAGCCTCGCCCCTGGAGCAGGAGCACTCAATAGAAAAATCCAGGCTCGGTGAGAACTAGCACACCTAGTTCCCACCAAACAGAGACAGACCGAAGACTGTGACGCCCATAAAGAAAAAAACAACAAAAAACATAGGGTCTACCTCTTCCGGGCGTTGCCTCGGATGCGTGCGGGTCCTTCATCCTTTCGATGAGGGCAAGGCCGAGGCAGGTTAGTCTGGCCTCGGGGTCCTTTCGGAAGGGGTGGGGAAGAGGGACATGATTTTAACTCTCCATACCTAACAAGACCCACCGAAAGAGGCCGTTGTTTTTAAATTGTTTCTAGTCATCCGTTCTAGTGATGAATTAAGGTTGTTAGAGGGATACGTGCTCCATCAGCGTCAAGATTTAGCTAAGGTTCTCGGTTTAGAAACAATGGTGTTCCGTTTTTGAGAAGGAAACCTTCTTGTTAATGTGTCCGATCTCGCCAAGAGCACCCTGCTGAGGGCTCTGTGTACCTTCGATGCCACACATGTGTGAGTAACTTCGCACCCTAACTTGACTCCTCCGTAGAAGGCATTATTGTAGACTTGGCTGACCAGAAAGCCTGAGTGGTTTCGAGGCCTTCCACAATACCATCTCATTTTGCCATGACAGGTTCCATTAGTTGGTAAGGCATTCCCGCCGCTACCTCGGAGGTTTTACCACTATCACCGCTTCGGCCACATGAACAAGAATTGTAGAAGTAGAAAGAAGGGTAAACCCCAAATTCGCTTAACCTACTGTAAGGTTGTTTAATGGAGAAACTGTCCCCTGTACAGCAAAGTGAATTAATTGTGCGGATTGGACTCTGCTTCTTCCAAACAATGTGATTCTTATTTTTTGAGAAAGAGATCTTGACCGCCTAAAGCAAGGACCGTGTATAAGATTGTATAGAGAGGCTGAGGAGATAGTTCTCTTACGGTTTACACGATCACACATCTCCTCTGCTTCTCAGTTAAATGACACTCGCCGCTTCTGGCATCTAAGGGACAACGAGTGAAGTAGCTCGTAGGCACCTTTCAATCAGTGGGTTCTACCAGCCTCGGGCGCAATTCTGATACGGTTGGCGACACAAATAGCTCAAGCCGTACTCTCGCCAAAAAAGTCCTAAACCACCTGAAGGCAATTCTAAGATAAAGGCAGAGTCGCAAAAGTTTTATTTGTATTTCAATATGGATATAACAGTGAAATAAGGAGGAATAAAAATCACTTATATATCTCCCAAACCATCAACATGAATTAACATACGAGTATGTAATACAAAATTTGCCCAACCATGTAACATCAGCAATATATGTATATTATATAAACATATGAAGCTCTACGAAAATTACAACACCAAACTGATACATGGAGCTCAGTAGCGTATCAAGAGTCCCTTGGCCCATTCCTCGGTGATGACTGCCTTCAGTTGCTAATTAGAAGGTGGCTGATGACGCCTTATTACCTTTTTCAAGACCTACCAGAGGTCTTTCATTGGATTTATATCTGGAGAATGGGGTGGTCAGTCCACTACAGTGATATTGTTGTCACGGGACTACTGTAGGCTGGATGCAGCCTTGTGACATGGGGCATTGTCCTGCTGGAAATTCACATTCCTGGCATTTATGGAATGGGTCTCTAGGTCCGTGGGTCTCTGGAACAAATATGGGTGTTTGGCTTAGTTGACACGGCTACAATACTTGGCTTAGGCTATATGGAATTAGAGGAAAAGCAAAGCCCACGAAAATTATTGCCCATTATTCCAAAGGTTGTGCTACCGGAATTATCAATTTACAATGGCGAATGGCGAGCATACCAAAAAATATTCAAAGAAAATTTGGTTTAGACTCAACACTTTAAATCATTCTGTTAACCTTGTGGACGGGTCACTAGATCAACAGGTTGCACACTCAAGTGATTGAGAGTTATTTAAACACACATAAGTATCCTATAAAGAATGAGCGTGGGTGCAAGATAGAGTTTATAATGGCAAATTTCTTCAAAAATATATGTGACGTGAACGGCATAATCTTAACACTTTTACCTCATTTTGTTCTAGCATTGCGGAATAATATCCATTTGAATAATTAAACGTATAATGAATGATTTTACTATTTATTTGGGGGAATAAACTTACTCATTATTGCAATTTGCTAATAAATTTAGACTAAATATTTTTTTCATTAGACTAATTCTTATTATTACATATGGGAAATCTTTGGGTAGCTCATCATTACCTGAGAAACTTTGGGGTGGTTCAACTATAGTTGTCAACTTTGGAGTGGCTCATCTTACTTAATCTCAAAATGCTTTACGGCGATAGCCAAAAAGAATGCAAAAAGAAGTTTATTCTAGCGAAGATCTTTGTGACTGTTGTGATTCAAAAACATATCTCGCGGTCCAACTTGGGTGCCGTTAACTCGGAAAAAAAATTGCTTTGCGCTTCGAATAAATAACAAAAGACAATGCAGATAGGCCTATAGAACGTCATTTTTTTTGCAAAATTTAATATAAAAAGGATACACGTAAAAAAAATTAACAGAACTTATTTATTCGTTAAATAAACCCTTTTCCTTTATTGTGTAAATTTGATAACACTGAAATTGACCTTCTCGCCATTGGGACCACGACCATTATTTGCTTCCTCATTACACTTTTTGACCTGTTGATTCTCTTCATTTTTGGCCTCGTCGACGCCTTTACGGGGAATAGCACCTTGCATCTCGTTTACTCGGTCGGAATTATCATCGTCTTTTCCATGTATTTAATTTATGACCTTCAAAAAATTGCTGGAGGGCGAATGTACACTTTATCGCCCGAAAAATTCATTTACGGGACCCTTCATCTCTACTTGGATGTTGTCTACATCTTGGGAATACTCCGGATTTCTAGGGCAAATTAGTAAATGATATTAAAGGATGTGAGGTTAAAATGAAGCGAGATGTGAGGTTAAAATAATTCCCGGGCTAACCTTGGGAGGACTTTGGCAATTATATCATTCAAAAGAAAATGTAAAAAAACATAAGGGTTTTAAATTTCGTTAGAATCTGCCGATTAGTTACAATGTTATTATAGAAACAAAGAAAGGCAAAACGGGGACCGACCGAACGAACGACCGACCGACCGACAAAGTGATATGTAGAGTCGCCCGCGACTAAAAACAAGGACCGAGAATATACTAAACAGTTAAATGATTTGCTTTTATCTCGCTCCTCTAAAAATGTCTTAATTTATTTTTTGTCCAAATTTATTCAAAATTATACAAGATAATTGAAACTGGAAAAAAAAAGATGGCTAAGATTTGGGAAGTTTCAAGATTAAATACATAGACACATTTTGTAATTTTTTTTACATGTGCATAAGAGCTGGAATTCAATACAATAGATGAGCAGATAGATTTATACTCTAATAAGCAGCGTGGTGATGATTGCATCACTATATATATATATATATATATATATATATATATATATATATATATATATATATATATATATATATATATATATATATATATATATATATATATATATATATATATATATATATATATATTCTCCACCCCATATAAGTACTATCACAAATACTGTACTCTTCCCAGGTTCTTCACATATATAGCAGATATTTTAATTGGTAATTAACTGCTATATATATATGTATATATATATATATATATATATATATATATATATATATATATATATATATATATATATATATATATAAGGCTACTTTGTCATTTCTTACAAAAATAGTCGTACCGTCAATATCTTCATCATGGAAAAACAAAACAAAAGGAAATCAGTCAATCTTCGTAAACGCATTATAGCCCTTCATAAGAGTGGCCTTGGGTACAGAAAGATCTATGTACAGCTTAAACTACCTCTAAATTATGTTGGTACCATAATACGCAATGGAAGTTTTGTAATTTAATTCAGCTTTTGGACTTTGATGTTAACGGAACGTGTTGCTCGAAAACTTGCTAGAACACTATGTGATAAAATACAGACTACTTTTAGACAGATGCAGGAAGATCTGGAAACAAGTGGCTTTAAGTCAGCAAGGCTACAATAAGTAGCCATGATTTCTTTTCTAATACTCCAAGAAAGACTCCATGCCTTAAGTAAGCTTGTAAAACTCGTTGGTGTTTCCAAATGAACATTTAAATCACCGGCAACGTTCTGGGAACAAATCCTTTGGTCAAATGGAACGAAAATAAAAAGTTCGGGTTGAAATTCAATCAACTGGATTTGAAGAAAAAAGTGTGAAGCTTATATGTCAAAGAATAAGATCCCCGCAGTCAAATTCGGTGGTGAATCAACCATGGTGTGGGGTTGTGCTTGTTCATCAGGGCTTGGAAGAATGAAGAGCAAAATGGACAAGTGAATTTTGGAAAGAAATTTGATATCTAGCGTTGGCTCTCTGAACTTAAAACCAGGATGTGCATTTCACCAAGACGGTGCCAAACATACAGCAAACCAGACCCGACAATTGGCTGCATACAAGTAGAATTAATGTTTTGCAATGGGCAAATCATTCTCCTGAACGGAATCCCATCGAAAATCCGCGGATGGATTTGAAACTTATTGTCCAGAAACGAGATCCGCGTAACTTGTCTGATTTGAAGAAAATATCTTTGGAGGAACGGAACAAAACAGCCCAAGCACACATAGAAAGATCGGAGGAGACTTCTCAAACGCCTGCAAGCTGGAATTGACAACAAGGGTTATGCAACGAAGTATTACACCATGTTTATATGAATGTGTTGTAAACTTTCGCATTGTCAAATTTAACTATTGTCCTTATAAAGTTTCTCCTGATCACCATTTTGCTTTTCTGATCATTACATTGAATTTCTCACATAAAGTTCCACATGCGTTGTAAATTTCATTGACTTGCGTTAAATAAAGTATGTAAATTTGCATTTCTAACAATTGTGTTGTAAACTTTTGCGGCCCACTCTCTCTCTCTGTCTATATATATATATATATATATATATATATATATATATATATATATATATATATATATATATATATGGGGTTAAGGTAATGGTAATGGTCTTGGATATTTTTCCATATATATATATATATATATATATATATATATATATATTAATAAAACCACTGTATAGGAGCCTAATATTTATTCACAAGGCCTGCCTTAATATATCCTACCATCTTAAATCGAATACTGAGTACAGACAGAAATATTGAGTAATCAGATTAAACAAGATGGCAGGAATTCCAGACCTCTAAAAGCATACTTGAACAAACTAGGCTAAAACGCGTCAAAACCTTCCTACGAAGAAGGATTCGGGATATCTGAGACAGGTTGGTCAAAATTCTCCCAAGGTGGAAAATTACAGACCTTAACCCAGAGACAAACGGAGGCAGGTGGAAAAGCTAACTGTTAAACTCAAGAACAGCAGAAACCGAGCCAAGGTACAAATGATCTTGGGAGACTCCTGAGGAAACACGGTCAAAAACAAAAAATCAGAAAACTTCAAAAGAAGAACAACACACAAAATAAGAAAATTAAATATAAAAGATCTCCAGTGAGACATCATCTACAAAAGAACCACTAGATCTCAAGTGTAATATATAAAAAGATCTCGAGGTGGGACAAAACTAACCGAGAAGAATAACGTTTCCATGAACTTGAATGGAGATGACCCGCTCACCGTGCACACCCTAACACATACTTCACTTCGCCTTTAATATTTCTTATACCTTCCCCCCTCTACTACTTATCCCCTCTCTCTCCCTCTTTCTTTCATTAAAAAATTCACTTTAATATCATTATTCAGGGTGGTGGACTGAAAGTAAGCTGAATAAGAATATTTTTTATGATAAAATTTGGGGAAGGTGGCTGCATTTAAATTGACTGTCCGAAAGGTTAAAATTGGGGATTTCTTCAATCAATGAGGATTCTATGATTTTTACTTTACGAAAATCGTTACACTGGTAAATTATTTGGGCCTGGGGAAAATATACTACATGGTCAAAATAATTACTACGTTTAAAAATAATTGATGTAGGGCTGGCTCGCCTGACTGGACCTTTGTGCTCACATACCCTCTTTTCCAAACACCTAATCTCCCCTAGATAGAATAAGGGGCAATTATTGGTTTTATATGGGATTAAGTAGACATCTGCTGAATTAGTTTTCTCTTCAGGTTTAGTTGAATGGAATGAATTTTATTGGTCGAATGGTATTTAAATGTACTACGATTTTGGCAAAGGATGGTTTTATCTATTGAGTAATTGGGGGAATTGAAGGGATAGAAAATTAATAATAGCGTCTGTATCTATCAATAAATTTTGTGAAAGTGCTTATTATGATGCTGAATTCTTAGGTGGCTTTGTCGCCGGTGCTTTATCACTAAGTGATAGTGTAAAATATTTAGAAATTCCAAGACGCATAATGGTTGCCCTTGAATTATTTAAGAATAAAAATATAATAATCACAAAATTTGATAAAACTAATCAAATCGTTCTCAAAGACCAAAAAATTACATTCTGAGAAGTTGCAAAAATTGCTTAGAGATTCAAAGCGACGAGAAATTCTCTTCCAACCTTTTAAGGAATAAAACGTTTTCCTTCAAAAATGTTTGACCAAACTCTTAAAATGATTCAATCCCGACCTCTTCCAACGCTTCAAACCAGTTAACCAATCCCTTTTCCGTGTATGGTTTACCGAAAACTCATAAGCCTGAATACCACTCTCCGACCCATTATCATGTATTGGCTCCTATGCATATAAGCTCTCCAAATGGTTAACCTCTCTTCTCTCCAACGCCGTTGGATTAACTTCATCTTCACGCAAAGTTTATTCATCCGATTTCATCGAGAAATTTACAAAAAAAATAATATTAAGATAGATAGACTTTTCACCATTGCAATTATTATGAAGACCTTATCTATTACCGAATCTATTAACAAAGTCAACAGACCTAAGTCGCGTGCTCTCATTATTTTGACTTATGACCTTATGACCTTCAAGTCTTTCAACAAGTGGGGCAATCTGACCCTATAGTAAGTTTTCTTTTAATAATTCACGAACTAACCTTGGGATGACCTTGGGAATTATATTCTTCGAAACGGAATCTAAAACAACATAAGGGTTTCAAATTTCGTTAGAATCTGGCGAATAGTTACGATTTTATTGCCCTAAAACTCACTGAAAAGTAAAATGATTACCATCCGACCGACGACGTACGGACCGACCAAGTAACTTATAGAGTCGCGACTAAAAAATCCAAGATTAAACGATTAGTATGTATGGTTACTAACTCTCTATCGCCTATCCTTTGTAATCTCTTCATGGAACATGATGAAGTGTCTCCTCTCCTCTCTATTAAACCAAACTCAAATTTCGTATGGCATAGGTATGTTAATGACGTCATCTCAAAGTGGCCATTAAATCGCCGAGACTCATTTCAACCCCGCCATAAATCTCAGGGTTGAATGAGAAGATGATAATTCTTTATCTTTCCATGATGTTAAAATTATAAGAGTCAAAGATCGAGCCATTTTTACTGTCCATCGTAAACCAACAAATTCTAATTCATTTCTTCTTTTCGTGCCATGAAGTTAAGATTCACATGAATTCATTGGTGACAAGAATAGATACCAGAGAGTTGCGTGACCTTTCGTGCCCTAGTTTCCAAAGTATTACTCGTGTAAGCGTGAGACATAAGTCCATTGCAATGTCTAAGCTTTGAAGAGCGTTTAAAATTTGCGATGCATGTTTTTTGTCTCATGAAATCACATACACGATCCTTACATGAAATACATACAGGTCGTATATGTGATTTCATTAGACAAAAAACATGGATCGCAAATTTTAAACGCTCTTTAAAGATTAGACATTACAATGGACATTTTGATCTTAACGAAAACTTTTCTAACTCGAAATCCACATTTTACTGTCTCAGAACAAGAAAACTAGACGCTAATATAAATTGGCCATTTTCCCAATTATTAAAAAAAAAGTAAGTGTTTGAAAAACCACAATGTGAATTATCAATTTTCATCTACTTAAGAATCCTGTGCGGATTCATATATTAGGTACTTCACAAATCAAAGATGACTACAAAGCTTAAAGTTTAATGTCAAGACCGACCGAGGACCAAACCCTTCATCATGCCTTTGCATCCCTCCATTTAATTAGCTATAAATAATCGCTTGCAGAACGTTCGAAGATCATTTTCTCTGAAGATGTAATATGTATATGACGAAAGCATAACTCACCTGTTTAGATTAAACATAAGGTACCAAATTAAAGCCTACATTTCCTTTTAATTTCTAACACAAAAACTGAAATTTAAAAGAAAATAAACTATTATCTATATTGTTTCTTTTTTATATCATTAGTTGAAAATAAGGGTAAAGTAAGTCTGACGCCATTTAAATTTTCGAAAGATTTGTTGACTGGCGTAAATTTGATCAAAACAGTCCGAATGATCACAATATAATTTTGGAGACAGTTAGGCCGATGAGGAATAATTTTCTTTTTAAATCCGCGAGTAATTTGAATGAAACCGGTTACCATAAAATTGGTTAAATTAGATGAATATATATATATATATATATATATATATATATATATATAGTACACGAAAGTTTATTAGGGATTTTTGTGAACTATTAATTTTGTATAAAGGGCTATTTAAACGCGAAAAATGAGTTAAAATCATATTAAATCTCACCGAATCACAATATTACAGTCTCCGGCTTCGATTTAAGCTGTCTAATACATGTTTCTAGTGTATATGGCAACAATAAGTTATCTTTTTGTGGCAACACTCATTTGCCCAAGTGGTGCAGGCACGTTTCGTCTAGTTGTTGTCCAATCGTGTCAGTGTGGCCAGTGAACTTTGCCGCAACAATGGGATGTATTAGTTAAAAGTTCCTATAATAAATTCCATTTAAAGTGTAAATAATGAGATATTTCAATTCATGGTCGAGATGGGTAAATATAGTGACTTAGTTATTATAAAATTGGACAAATAACTGTATTGGAATCAAAATACATTTAAACAAAAATAAATCGTAAGTAAACTTCAGGTTTCGACTCAAACGATTAGGGCAATTAAGAAAAAATATGTAAACAACGAGGATGTGTTTTGATAAAGAGGGTTGCTAAATGTGCTCCGAAACGAATAACAACTAGGCTTCAGAGAAAAAAAACAGCTCTCGCTGTTAATAGAGCATCTATTAAGAAGACAATGCTTCAAGGAATCCAAGCTGTGAAGTTCAAATGGACATTTGAAGGACTGTACTACCCAAAAGAAGTAAAAGATCTGCTGTCGGAGGGTCCAGTGTACATCCATGCATCCTGCGTCCACACGGTGACCATGCTAACCTTAAAACAAATTAGAAGCGGAATGAAGACACCAAAAATCGACTAAAAAACAAAAGTGAATAGATAGACAATGAATTATCATAAAATATTTTAATAGTGACGAAATTTAAGAAGTGATTTTTTCATAAAATATGAAAAATGTTAAAAACGATCTAGAGAAAAGTGAATTAGTGTTTTAAATTACAAAAGTAAGGAAAGTTTATATGTGAATAATCAATCAGCGAATTAACCTAAAACTTTTTTTTATAGTAACGAAATTTTAAAAGTGAATTAACATGTAATATAAAATATGCTAAAACGATTTAGAACAAAGTGAATTAATGTTTTAAATTACATAGTTAAGGAAATTTTAAAAAAGTGAAATAACATAAAATATTAAAAATGCTAAAAGCGATATAGCAATAACAAATAAGATATATAATAACTAATAGTTAAGAAATGTAGAAAGTAAAAACTACAATTGCGTTAATTATAAGTGTTAATAAGTCTAAAATGTATACAAACTTTGAAAACAATTAACCTTAAGAATGTATATAATAATTTTTTTCTGTTAACAAATATAACCCTATAATTTATATAACCTTGTAAAAATATTAACTTTAACATCAAAAATGTATAAAATTTCTACTTACAACTTTGTCTTCTCCACTCAATTTTTCTATTTTTTACCCCACTATTAATTATTTATCTTTACACGTTTGTACATTCATTTCTTAATAAATCGTCATTCCATTTTGCTCACGCGCTGAAGATGACCTGCCACGGTCGAAAAACCTTCTCGGAATAAAATGTCTTTTGTGACTGTTCTTTCTTGCCTCACAAACCCAGTCAAGATCTTGTTTAGATAACAAAGAGAATACAAGTTAAAGTCAATAACGCTGCCATTGCTGTGGACTTCAACAATATATATATATATATATATATATATATATATATATATATATATATATATATATATATTAATGAGTCTTGTTTATGGCAGTGAATTCTTACTCTATCTCTGTGGTCTCTCATCTCATTATTGTTCTTTTAAATTAGAGTGTAGCCAAATATATTTCTGCATCCTCGCCGCCCTAACCTTCTTATCTGTCGGTTTTGTTCGTTTATTTAATTCCTTTACTCGGCTTAATTTTTTTATTTTATTATTTTGGCGGTGGATTTCCTTTAATCCTGTCTGGGAGTGAGTTTTTAACAGGCTATAACTGTCCTGAAACTAATCCTATAAATGCTACACTTTCTATTAATTGTCTGATTCACGTATATGGGTTTTTACTATTATTTTAATTCTGAAATAATCTTTTCAAAATAAAATTTAGGAAAATGTTCAAATTTATTTTTATTTTAGATCGGAAACGTTTATGACCACATGCTATTTAGCTAAATAGCAATTGAAAATAAAAATATAGCCATAAAATGTTAATATTGTGTCAAGCTTGTTGGAGAACTTGCGACGAAAATATCCTTTAAATTCGAATAATCTGTAGGGATTAGACAGACTAATGTCAAGGCTGTATTATATAGGTTCATATTTTTCCCGAACAGTGAAAATATTACATTGTCTTTTGATTTTATCTTTAAACATTTAAGTTTCATATCATCGTATTATATTAAGTTGGAAACAAAGTTCCCGCAAAAACTTCTTTTAAAAGTTTATTTATTTATAGATTTACTTATAAGTTTATTTATTTATAGGTTCATATAGGGTGTACAACTAGTTAATTGTCAGCCAGAACGCCATTTTACAATAGAGTGTAAATGGACAAAGTCAGCGAAATGGACATGGATTCTACGTAAACTGACCGACTTCGACCGTCAGGACGCATAGACGCCTGTATGACACTACATACCAAGTAGACTCGTTTTGATTGGCTGAACATAGTGGTTACTGCAGATGAGAAATGGTGTCTAAGCTCGAACATGGCACGCAAAAGAAGCTGGAGCAGACAGCTCGCAAGTCTACCGGAGGTAAAGCTCCGCATAAGCAATTGGCCACGAAGGCAGTGTAAACTTTTTGTGTAAAATCGAGTGAAAAGGCGGACGCATATAAAGGCGGTCCGCAATAAGTGTTAAATTTTATTCGTGCAAAACTTTACGTACACATCCTCCTTCAAGAACAGCTTTTAGAGGAGGGGCCCCAACATGGGGGCAGCCCCTGAGGACTGCAAAAGGATCCCCCTCCGTACCATAGGGGGGGGCACCAAAACCGGAAACAATGGAGGTGATACAAACCATTTATAAAAAGATCCACGTGGTGCTGATCAGACTCCTCGACACTCCCAATGGTTATGCAACCATTTGCTGCACAATGGGGGACGTCGAGAGGCTGGTCTCCGACGAGGCTCAAGCTCATCTCAAGAAGATTGGGCTTGAAGCAAGTGTACCGCAGGAAATCCTGGCCCAACGAACCATCACTCTAACGAAACTGGACTCAATCTTCACAGAAAATTCCTGTGAAGAAATTAAAAAAGAACTCGAAGCGAAACAAGAGTGGGCCTTCATCACAGCAGTGTACAAATTCGGTAAAGGAAACGGCGTGGTTAAGATAGTATTCACTACCATCGATATGGCAAACCGAGCCAAAAACGACGGGCTGCTCGGCTTCTACCTGAAGGTCAGCCCTGAGCAAATCGTAAAAGAAGAATACATTCAAATCGACTGCTGCTTCAAATGCTATGCAGTCGAAAAACACGCCACAAAAGATTGCACAATTGCTGACCCTGCATGCTCCAACTGCGCCAAAACCAGACACGGTTGGAAAGAGTGCAGGGAAATGGTGCAAAAATGTGTAAATTGTGGGGGTGACCACAGGGCCCTGGCCATGAGGTGCCCAATCTGTAAAGAGGCCATCCGCAAAAAAAGAGATAGGATGAGGGAAGAAAAAGAAGAGAGGAAAAAATCCACGTACGCGGATACGGTAGCAAGGACTACCACTCCGACACGAACAAACACAACGAAGTTGGTCATGCTTAAGAAAGGGCAAAAAAATCATGGCCATGGTCATGGTTGCCCACCTGGCAAACCTTACAAACCCCACCTCAACCTTCTCCTTAAGAAGAATGGTTGCAACAAAAAGGTTTGGTTTCCCGAAAACCCAGACTCGGCGGGCCTTTTTAATCTCGAGTTCATCGAAGAAGAAAAAAAAGGCCCCTTCAAATAATGGGGTAAAGGAAACTGGAAAAGAAGAAGAAGGGAAAATACAAACGCCTTCGGAAGGAGAAGAAGAGAAAAAAGGCGCAAAGAAGAAAAAGAAGAAAAATAAGAAGACACCAGAGAAAACACCGCAAAAGCCACAATATACTTCGGACGAGGAAGAAGAGGAGGACGAAAAGCATGAAGGGTTCCCCCTCACCGAGAAAAAGGAAATCCTCGAAAGAGGTCTCTTTTTCGACGGGAAAGACGTGGGTCTACGTGTCTCCGGCTATCCCCTGTCCCCGGCCCCCAAATACGACCTGGAACTACTCATCATCGGCGTAGCTGCGGGTGAGTACAAATGACAAATGGACGTACGAGGGACCATACTCCAGGAAAGAAGTATCGGCCCTACTCTTAAAATCCCTAGTGTATATCAACCCAAGAGACGTACACAATGTAAATATGACAACATTTAAGGCCATAAAGAGTGGTCAAAAAACATCACAAATCAAATAGTGAATACCGAAAAAAGTGCAATCAAAGTGAATAATAACTGTGAGCGAATGAACTAATCAAATTAGTGAAATAAAACTAATTCAATGAAAAGTTATATAGTGAAAATAGTAAAATAAATGAAATAAATACAAATTAAGCAAAAGTGAATAAACAGTAAATTCTAGACAGTAACAGAAAATCTAGTCTTAACATAAAGTAACGAACAATTAAAATGTTACTAAACTAATTTAGTGAGAATAAATTATGTAGTAAATAAATAAGCAAAAATAAAAATTTATACAATAATAATAAATCAAATTTTAATCGAATTAATGTAAAACTATATTAACAAATTACAAAATCAGAATTAATAAGCATTAAAAACTAACGTAAATATAAAGTGTAGTGAAATATAATAATCTAACGAATTAAATAAGTGTACAATAGCAGTAATTTTAAGATTGTATGGTAAATTATCCTTAACCTCTCTATAATATTTGAATTGTAAATATAAAGTGTAATAAAATAAACTAAAATTAAATGAACAATAACAAATAGATAACAACAGTAATATTAAGAATGTATTGTATATTATCCTTAATCTTTGTATAGTATTTAAATTTAACTTCCCAAAGTAAATTGATAACGATTTCCATGTCTCCGGGAAGCTATCATTTCCTACTCCTACTCAGTGCTTTTACCTCCTCTGCTAAATCTATTTTCACCACTATTTTATATCATTCTAACTACATATAATGTATGTAATTAGCCCTTTTTGTATTTATTACTTAATAAACCGTTAGTGCACCTGAATGGATCGGAATTCTTGGCAGAACTACTACGCAGCACGCATCTCCTGGGTGATAAAGGAGGAAAAGTTTTTGGAAATCTTTGCCCACGCCTCCGAAAATCTGAGTTCTAATTTTAGAACCAGATTTTAAAAAAGAGAATATACTGTAGGTGTCTCACTTATCTTCATCATTACTCACTACTAATCCATCTTCCTTTTACAGCAGCCCCACTTTAGCAGATGACTGCTTAAGTCCCCCAGCCCACCCTCCTGCGTGAACCTTCGTCAGATGTGAAGTGAGATTGCCATTCATGTTTCGTCCCAACTATGTCAGGCAGTTGCTTGGCCATAATTGGGGGCATTGGAGGAAGCTGGTTTGAGGATTAGCCCACAGTAGAGAACAATGTCAGAAACATTCCGGACAAGGGACGGACCGAAACATTCGGTGCCAATTACGGCGAAGGCCCCTTCCAGGACCATAGAATGACATACAACCGTCCCTATGGTATGTTGGGGAGCGGTCGCGATTCCAAACCCTCGGGGGGTGGCGTTGTCAATAAGTCCGCCATACAATCACACCCCTGAGAGGATCCCACCCGGATTCATCCCATCCATCATCATCTTCGATTTAAAAGGCAATTCTCATTTTCATCCAGGCGGCCGGCGAACGTGAGGGGGGGGGCCTCTCTTCTCCCTCAAGGAAAAGCAAAACGTAAATATAACCATACACTCAATACACATACATACATAAACACGAAACATCATAAACACGAGAAGAAACAGAAAAACAAAGAAGATCTGCACCCCACCCCCCCGGACAGAGGGGCTGCAGAAGCACAAAAATGGCAGCCCACCCAGCCAAAAGAGTCCCGTTAAGGGTTATAGGTGGGCACCCCAAACCGGACCGTAGCACGGTGTTTGCCAGGGTCTTTGGGAAACTGAGCGTGGGCATCCCGAGGCTGATAGACACCCCAGTTGGCTATTCAGCAGTCTGCGAGAAAGAGTCAGACGTGGAAACGCTCACGACAGAAGAAGGACAAAAGGTCCTAAACGAGATAGGCCCCTAACCTAGCACCCCCTTCTCAGATCCAGGCTCATCGCAGCGCGGTGTGCAGGCAACTAGATCCATTGATCGGGCAGCACACCAAGGATGAGATAAAAGAGGAGATAAATAAGAACCAAGCGTGGGCTAACGTGGTGGAAGTGATAAAGTTCCGCAATAAGCCGGACAACACCGAATACCAGCACGTATTTAAAATCATTTTTAGTGACACAAAGATGGCATAAATAGCTAAAGAAAGGGGGTTCTACTCTTCAACGCCAGGGTCTCTGCAGACCAAATTGAAAGAGAAGAATTCACCCCCGTTCTGATTTGCTTCAAGTGCTACAAAATGGAGCAGCATGCAACTAAAGATTGCAATGATCAAGCTGTCACGTGCTCCAAATGCAGCAGGAAAGGCCGCGGTTGGCGTGAATGCAAGGCGACTACTGAGAGATGTCCAAACTGTGGACTTAGCCACGGGGCAATGGCCATGTCCTGCACCCAAAAGAAGGGGATAATAAGAAAGAAAAGATCAGAAGAAACCACGAGAAGCTCCAACTCCTATGCTCAAGCAGCAGCAAGGACTACTCCACTCATGGCCTCGGAAAAGCAGCCGTCGAAGACTTATCTCAAACTTGAGAATGAGAATTCGACGAAGATACTCACGTGCATTCTATTCGCTCACGTGAATAATCTTACGAACCCGGGAACGTTCGCGAAAACCCTCAATCTCATGCTGAAGAAGAATGGCATGGCAGAGATGTGGTTTCCGGACGACCCACCATCGGGTGACGTGCTGCAGCTCCAATTCCAGGCAAAAGAGGCAACTGAGGCACCGGCGACTCCATTTCCCCAAGAAAATGAAGCTAACAAACCGGCAAAGGAGGCAAAAACTCCGACGGCAAAAGCCAACCCCACCAGGACTGACCCGAGGCTAGAGGCACAGAAGCGCCGAGAGAAGAGGGAGAGAAGGGCAGCCAGAAAAATAAAGGAAGCCGAAGTCAACCTGACGAGCCAATGCCAATCGTCTTCGGAGTCTGACGCTGAGGAGGTCGAGGACAGGGCGACCAAAAGCCCCGTAAGCTCGAGAAGCAGGTCGAAAACCTTGAAGCGTACTTACAAGTACGACGGAGAGGAGATTGACCTCAAGATAATCTCGAGCGAGGTGAACCCATACCCACAGAAGCTCTCCCCCAAGGAGATATTTCAGGGTATTCACCACAAGATCTATAAATGGACCTACTCAGCAACGGATAAAGAGACAGACGTCGAAGAGGCAATGTTGGAGGGCGCCGTTAAATTACACAAAGACTCTTGCATCACCCTAAGTGATGCAGAGTTCAAGAAAGTAAGGAACGGCAAAGTAACCAACACATAAAACACAACAAACTCCAGAACACAATTACAAGAAAACATGGAAAACAGAAACAACGCTCTAAAAATACTCACACTGAATGTGAATGGATGGAAGGGAAAATCTATTCTTCACGGGAACATCTTCCGGAAAGAAGACCCAGACATCATTCTCATATCAGAACACGGAATCAACACAAACACTGACACTATAAAATACATAACTACACAGTCATACATAAAAACTACACACAAACAAGATTCGATGGCTGCGCCATTGCTATCAAGAAAAACTTTAAATTCAAAATGCTTCCGGACTTAGATGAATCATTCGTGGCTGTCGAAATCCCAACCCTGGTTGGAAGTCTAACGGTGGCGGCAGCCTACCAGCCGCCCAGGAGACAATACCTGCCGATTAACAACTTTTATACCCTCTTCGGGCACAAAAGGCTAGCATTGTTGGGCGGAGATCTAAATGCATGTTGCCGTGCTTCCGGCTACAGGCGAGTCGATCCAAGGGGACGAAACCTGGAGCTACTAATTGATAGAAAAAAGCTCCAGAGAGTTGGAACAGACTTTCCAACTTTCCTGACACGGTGTACGGCGACAAAACCGGACATCGTGTTGGCAAGTCCAGAATTCCCCTTCAATATAGCCAATGCCCCAGGACCTGCGGTCTCGAGCGATCATATCCCGATTATCACCACCATTTCGCTTGCGCCTATGCTCAAGCCCGTCGCACTTAGGAAAAGTTACGCGAACGCTAACTGGGAGTTGTACCGAGAAATGATCAGCACCTACCAACCGGCTGACCTGGTCGACGTTAATCTCGAGGAAATTGATGAGGAGATCGATAAAATCACTAATCTCCTCACTCAAGGCGACGAAAGATGCGTACCCAGAATCTCGTACAAAATGCTCCCGCAACCTGGGTGGACGGATGAAATGAGGGATATCGCCAGGAAACACAGGGACATTTATGAGGAAGTCGACAGGACAGGCCCCAACAGGAAAAGGGCAGCCCGAATGAGACAGCTAAGCGAGGAAATGAAAAACATAATCCTCGAAAAGCAGAAAGAAATCTGGGACGATATCATAGAGAAACTAGACCGGGAGACTAATCCTGTAAGTTTTTGGAACAGCGTCCGAAGAATTAGGGAATTGCCTCCCAGGCCAGGAATAAAGATCAAGGATGGCGATATCCTCATAGAAGATCCGGACACTCTCGAAGAGAGATTCAGAAGACATTGGGAACAGGTCTTTGCAATCTCACCTGAGGAAAACGACGATTTCGACCAGGACTTCGAAGACTGACTGCTCGACGACCTCGGAACGATGTTACATAGGACCCACCCACAACCTCAAGTTTTTAGAGAGAGAGAGATGGTTGACCACGGGCGCCCGATCACAGTTGAAGAGACTTTGAACACCATTAAGTCCTTCAAGCAAAGTGCCCCCGGCTGGTCCGGGTTAACCAAAAACAACTTGGTAAATGCCCCACGGCAAATTATTCAGGGCATGGTTAACACCATGAATGCATCCCTGAATACAGGCTACTTCCCCGACGGGTATAAGGTGGCAAAAATCATCTTTATCCCGAAGGGGAACAAGCCCCCAGACCAAGTGGCCAACTATCGGCCAATCTCTCTCTTAGAATTCTCTGGCAAGATCTTTGAGAAGATTATAGCCAACAGGCTACAAAATCGACTCGACGAGTTAGGAGCACATAACCCCCAACAACATGGGTTTAGACCTAAAAGGGGCACGGAAACGGCCCTAGCGCTCCTAACCGAAAAGATCACTCACTGCCGAGCAAAGGATCAATATGTAGACATCGTGATGAGGGACGTGCAGAAGGCCTTCGACAAGGTTTGGCTGAGCGGACTACAGTACAAAATACTGGGTCTCCGGCTAAACCCGGTCCTGGAAAGGGTCCTTTGTGACTTCATCATGGACAGAATGGCGCGTATCATGATAGAAGAGCACAAAGGACCCGAATTCGAAATCAAAGCGGGCGTTTCCAAGGGGAGCTGCCTGAGTCCCTTGCTTTGCCTGGTCTTCACCATCGACCTCCCTACTCCTATACACCGGGACACGATGTATCTGCAATATGCAGATGACGTCACACAGATCGTCCCGAGTAGGGTCAGGAAAGCGAGTGATCAAGCAATCAACACAATTGCAGAGATCTGTAACATCAACCAATACGAGAAAAAAAATGGAAGATCTGGACAAACAGGGAGAAATTTAGAATTTTCCCGTTAAGCCGAAAGTCAACGTGGCCCATCATAATAGATGGGAGGAGATACGGCTACTCCGCCGAAGGCACCATCCTGGGCCTCAAGATCTCCGACCGCGGATACTCGAGTCACTACAAGGAGAGGCAGATTATGGCCAGTAGAGATATCCCCAAGCTTTATAGGTTCCATGATCTTAGCTCGGCGAACATCAGGAAGTTATACCTGATGTTCATCCGAGCTAAGCTCATCTACCCTGCAGTAGTGACTCAAGCGGCCTACAAGACCACCATGAAGAGGCTCCAGCGAGTGCAGAACTCCACATCCCTCTGCATCAACAAGACCAGAAGAAGGGAGCAAATTCGGCAGAGGGTACTGCGCCATAGACAACGTCTGGAGCCCATTAATATCGCTACCCAAAAACTGGCCAAAAAGGTCTGGTCTACAATGGCCAATGACATCATCCCAAAAGTAAGAAGAACTGGCGGCAGGATCAACATCCCTGCCAGATTGCGCGGGAAGGTCGCCCGAAATCGATGCTTCCCAAGCACAAAACACTGCTCCGAGGAAAACATAGAACACATATGCACATAAACACAAAACCACAGCATAAAAAATTATAAGACAGACACCAATCCTACGAGAAAACAAGTAAAACAACAAAAACAGAACACAAACGCGAAGTGCAATTTTAACATCGAGCACTAACAAAGGCTCGAATGCTCGAAATCGCGACTACATTCAGTATACAACACTATAAAGACAAACAATAAGAAAAACACTAAAGAGATACGATTACAAAGACACACAACAAACAACAATAAACCAGAAGGAAACACAAGTTACACCAAAAACAAAAATGCCTGCGATGCCCCTAAAACAAGGGCAACCCTACCCCCCCATTTTCACCATCTTTTTTTATCTACTACTATCCAATTTCAAAGAGTGATTATACCATAAGTGGACCTGAGTGAGTGGACCACAGTGGAGTACACAGTTTGTCGTCGTTGAATCTTCAACTTTGCAAAGGAGGAAATTTTGGGGGAAAATTCACAACCCAGTGCAATTTTCAAAAAAGGCTATCAAGCTAGTCTGATCAGACAAACTTACCAGTTCACCCGGAACTGGCAGTGCTCAGTCTCGAATATCTATCTTGGGGAAACAACCGCTGAATAGCACTTTGCTCTCCAAGTGTAACGCCCTGCCTAAGAGAACTAATAAGGAGAGCCAGACTGATTGGAGATTCCTCCTGTTTCTGGCACTCCTCGGTCAAGACGGACTGATTGGAGATTTCTCCTGTTTCTGTCTTGACTAGACCATTATAGGCGACCAGGAAGTAAAAGTGAACAAGGATACAGCCAAATCAGAGGGAAGAGAGGTGAAAATTCATCAACTCTGAATCTCCAAACCGGTAAAGGAGGAAAGGTTTTGGGTAAAATTCCCAGATCCCGAAACTTCTGCAAAACCGGCCAACGAACAAGCTTGCCATCCTAAGGTTACTGGAACTGGAAGGACTCAACCTAAAGCGCCAACAGGCAGACACCCCCTCCCCCACTGACAAGCGCAATGCCCCCCGACTAAGTGGCGGCAGACTGATTGGAGAAACCTCCTGTTTCTGCTGTCGCTCGAGAACGGGACGTAACCCTTGTGGACTGATTGGAGATACCTCCTGTTTCTACCGGGGTATAGCAGTGGCGGGTTTCCCAAACCCGTACTTCTCCGCCTCACGAATCTAATAAGGAGTGCCGGACTGATTGGAGATTTCTCCTGTTTCTGGCGCTCCTCGGTCGGGACGGACTGATTGGAGATTTCTCCTGTTTCTCTCACGACCAGATAAGTGAAGGACCCCAAATTAATTAATGAGAAGTCACCCTCGCCATGAACAGAAGGGGGGAGCCACTGGACTTTCGAGTCCCGCTTAAATTGACCAGTAACCAAAAACCGGAAAAGGCTGAGGTGTTTGAAGCCATCTTTGACAAACTTGACATTGGCCTCAAGCGTCTATTAGAAACCAATAGAGGGTACACAGTCATCTGTCATACTCAAGATGACCTTGAAAAAATATCCTCAGCGGAAGGTGCGCTAGAACTCGGCAAGATCGGCCTAGAACCACGTCCATCCCCAGCTCTTGCTGCAAGGAAAACAATAATCTGCAGAAGAGTGGATCCATGGGTAGGAGAAAGATCAGCCGAAGAAATAAAAGCAGAGATTAAGAGGAATCATCAATTGGCGGAGGTGACTGAAGTAGTCAAATTCCGAAGTATCTCCCATGTTTTCAAAATTATATTAAAAAACGTGGAAATGGCAGAAAAAGCCAAGGAAAGAGGCCTCAGACTGTTTTTCATGATAATCTCCTCTGACCAAGTTGAGCGGGAAAGGTTCTTCGAGCTTCTTACCTGCTTCAATTGTTACAAGGTAGAGGATCATCCAACCAGCGCCTTCCCCGACTCTGGGAAGCCAAAGATCTGCTTCGAGTGCTCGCAGTCCGTACATGATTGGATGCACTGCGTGAGCAGCACTAAAATGTGCATTAACTGTGCAGGGAATCACCGTACCCTAAGCATGCAGTGCCCAATCAGGAAGGAAGAACTGAGGAAAAAAAGAGAGGCTGTGGACAGACCGAAGCAATCTTATGCCACTGCCACGAAACAACAAACCCTACCGAACGTAACGCCGACTCAACCCCAGATCATGTTGCAACTGAGTGACAACACCCCTACCAAAATGCTGGCATGCATTCTACATGCACACGTAATTATCTAGCTTGCCCTGGTCCATTCAACTCAGAAATGAACAAAATGCTGGCAGCTAACAACATGGAGACGATTAAACTTTCGGACAACCTTCAATCCAAAAAATTCCTTTCGGCATCATTCCATAATACAAAGCCGCCACAAGCAGCGAAGAGTCAGGATACTGCTAAACCTCAAGATATTGCACAGACAACAACTCAACAACAACAGACTGACGCCCAAGCACCTACACCCAGCTCACCCAAGCAGAAAAAGCCCAAGAAAAATATAGTTGATCTAAAGGTTCAGGCAACTGACTCTGAATAAAAAGAGGATGAACTCAAGCTTGACGGCTCCAGCAGCGGGATACTCTTCTACTTAATCAAGAGGTAGATCACTTGATCTCTTGACAAGAAGAGGCGTTGCAGAGCGCATTGGACCAAACTTCCTCACGTTTTTCTACCCAGGGTCAGCCACCAAACCCGACGTGGTGCTCACGAATCCTAACTTCCTATTCCACCATCGTATCGCGCCAGGACCCCTAACATCTAGTGATCATCTGCCAATGCTAATCACCATTGCAACAGCCCCTATCCCAGTCCCAGTCATCCCTAGAAAAGAATTCTGGAATGCAAAGTGGGAAGAATACAGGCGAGCATTCCCAGAAATTACCCCTGATTTACAGGACGCATCCGAAGAAGATCTGGATGACGAACTGACTGCTATTAACGCCGACGCTATAGCTATCCCGATAACGTCACACAAAATAATCATGCCCACAAAACCCACACAAGAGAAAGTGGTGCTACAGCAGCGATTTTCCAGAGTCTACGAGACCATCCTCAACTTGGGCTATACTAGACCCATGGATTTTCGAATCGTTCAGCAACTGAGAAATCAGCTGAATTTCATGCTAGGAACTGAAATCCGTAACAAATAGAATAGTCTAATAGAAAAGTTAGACACTGAGAGAAACCCAAAGGCCTTTTGGACGACCATCAGCAAACTAAAGGAAAATGCTCGCACCCCAGGTCAAACAGAAATCAGGCATGAAGGAACTAAGGTGGTCACTAGTAAGGAGAAAGAAAAGCTGTTCCGCGGAGTCTGGGAAAATGTCTTCAAAATCTCAGAGGAGGAAGAAGAAGACTTTGACCTAAGTTTCGAGGATCAGGTTCTCGAGTATATGGAGAGGAGAGAAGGGAGGTTTGACCCTTACAGAACCTCTTGCCACCACCGATTTCAAGGCAACTCTCAGGATGGAAAGAAAATATCAACTGAGGAACTATTGAATTCCATTTCCTCATTTAAGTCTAAAGCCCCGGAGCTCAGCCAAATTACCATCAGGCATTTAAAAGAAGCTCCGGAAAGACTTAAGACCAGACTGCTGAACCTGTTCAATGCGTCTCTAGCAATGGGATACTTCCCGGATGACCTGAAGACATCTAAAATGATCTTCATACCCAAACCGGGAAAACCATCTAACCAGGTCATGAATTACAGACCCATCTCACTGCTGGAGACCATTGGGAAGGTTTTTGAAAAAATCCTCAACAGCAGACTGGCTAAACACCTAGCTGAAAAGAACCTCCTGAACGAAGAACAACATGTATTCAGAGAACACCGAGGCACCGAGACAGCGATAGCCCATATGCTGCAACATGCGGCAGTATGGCGGGCTAGAGGTTGTTGGATTGATTTCGTATGCAGAGACGTAAAGAAGGCCTTCGACAAGATCTGGATCGAAGGCCTGAAATACAAAATCTCTAGGCTGAGACTCACTCCCCACTTCGAGAAAATCCTCTGCAGCTATCTCACCAATAGGCAAGCGGTGATTGCCTTAGCCCCACTCTCTACACCGTCTACACAAGAGACATCCCTAAACCAGCCGATGGAAAAACACTCAATGTACAGTACGCCGATTAAGGCACCCAAGTTGTAGTGCGAAGGACGAAGTCGGCAAGACTGATGGCTATAGCCAAGGCGGCAGAAGCCGAGAAAATCTCCTGCTTCGAAAGACGCTGGAAGATACAGACCAATGTGGCTAAGTTCTCCGCAACTGCAATAGGAAGATATCGCACCGTCCCCTTCAAAATAGGAAACTCTGATATTGAATACTCTCCTCGTGCGTTTATTCTCGGATTCGGACTCTCCAGTTCCGGAATGAGCAAACACGTAAGGACCAGAATTGGACACCCAAAAACCGAACTAGACAAACTCCACCGATTTAGAAACCTATCAACAGCCAACAAAAAAAAAGCTATACATCAGCTTGGTTAGATCCAAGCTGGTGTACCCCAGCATACCACTCAACGTAGCATCCAACAGAAACATGTCGATGCTTCAAAGAGTACAAAACCTAGAACTCAAATTTATCACTGGCTCCAAGGGGTTCGACTTCCGGACCTCGAGGAGCCTACACGAACAAACGGGAATAGAGCCGATAAATGTATACCTCTACAAGAGAAACTGGAAGGGTTTCTCCACAACGAGACACTCGACGCTCTCGATCCTGAGGAGGGAGATTATATGAACTACCTCCCAAACACCAAAAAAGAAGAACCAGGACCTAGATTCAAGTGAATGAACTAAAAAAAACAAAAAAGAAGTACATACATATATATATATATATATATATATATATATATATTCATATACGCATATACGCAAAAATAAAACAACATAAGTATTAACAAAAAAAAAAACCCACTTAAGAATCTAAATAATGGAGATGGCCCGTACACCGGGCAACTACACTATTAACCTAATGCTTCTTTCATTTCCACACCTTTTACTCCCCCCTCTCTTTACGCACTATTCACTCCCTCTTTTTCACAACTTTCTACAAAAGGAAGGAAAGGAAGGAAGTGCACCTGCCCAACTTCATGCAAAGGCCAACTGACATCAAAGGAAGCTTATGGTTTGTCTCTGGTAAGATGCGAATGGAGAGATTTACTGGGAGAGGTTGGAACGCAATTAATCTATCGTTGCTTGTAACAGGTGGCAGATGCAATTGCGCAGAAACGACTAGAATTGACTAATATCATGTTTCTCCATGATAATGCCGGAACATACTGTACGTTGCAAATCATACCCATGAAAAACTCCTGGACTGGGCTGAGAAGTTCTCTTTCACCCACCGTACTTGCCAGACCTATCGCTAACAGACTACCCTCCCTTACAGTCACTGCAAAACCTTTTGAATGGCAAAACGTTCGCAAATGATGACGAACTGAAAACTGCAGTTTGAACTTCTTTGATAGCAAACCAGTTGAATTTTATAACAAAGGCATCCCTGATCTATCCCGTCATTGGAGGTAGGTGGTCGAAAATAAAGGTGATTACATTGTTCATTGATTTGTTTCTTTTGCTGAATTGTTTCGCTGTAAATCATTCTCAATAAAAGTTGTGCGATCACTACTACATTGTGTTCACTAGCACTTTCTAAAAGGGGTTGGTATAAGGAGTGGCCAACCTGAAGTCAAAAGAAGAAATTATAGGTGCCCGTTTAGCATGAATGGCCACAACTACACCAGACCAAATGATTTTTTTTCTAAAGCAGTGATTTTTTACGTTTATGGGTACATACAAAAAGTAGTACTTTATCGGTGAAGAAGAATGGTAAACGAAGACCGACGTTACATGACAGAAACGGTCAAACGCTCCAAGGATCATATACAAACATTACCGATTTTATGCCTCAAAAGTGACAACAGAACTCCCTTGCATTTTTAAGATCCAGTATCTCCAAAAATAGTTACAGAAAAACGAGAACTCCCTAACCTATAACCATGGAAACCAAATTTTAGTTAAATGCACAAAATATGTTCTCGAGATATGATGAGTGCAAAGAGTAGTAAATCCAATGAGTCATCAATATATAATTCGCGAAAGCAGGTTTTATGGATGGGGATTCCCAAGCCTACTATTAGGACTCTGCGGTTCTAATTGTGAAACTTCGGAGAGAAAATCGAAATATTGGGGGTTTCATATTGTTGTAATTTGCCTGCTTAATCTTTGCCTTTAATGGTTTAGTTAATTTTAGGGTACACTTGGTTATTTTAGGTAACCGGCCTCACTCTATGACCTCAAAGTTACTTCTCAGCAATGAAGACATTCTTGCAAGTGATTATGTGCCCTTGCACATCCCAAACAACAGTTTTCTGATAAGGCGATAACATGAAATTGCCATATGTCGAAAGGAAAAAACGAAAATGCCTCGCACAACGCGTTATGAGACTGTGAGGGAAGTGAGATGTAACCGAAAAATATGAACACTCAAATGAACTGAGTCATTGAATACATTGTTATTAGAAACATGCTATATAAATGTTATTAAATTAAACCGACTAAAGGGTAACTCAGGAGTAATTTTGGGGGCCCTTCAGAGAGCAGGAATTGATTTCCAACGGTTCCGTGAAATGACTGTGTATTGCGAGAGTCCGAGGCATTTCACAGAACATAGAAAGATTGACAAGAGTGCCATAAATAACCTAAATGGCGAGCGGCTAAGGCCCTTCACAGAGCAGGCACTAATTGCTAACAATTCCAGAAATGGCCGTGTATGGCGAGCGTTGGAGTCCATTAACAGAGGAGGTAAGGGTTTCAAATGGTGCAACAAAATGATATTGTATGGTGAGAGTCCGAAGCACCTTAGAAAGCTGACAATGAGTGTCAATAGTGCCATGATATATCCCTATATAGCGAGCGTCCAAGGCACTGATTGCTAACCATGCTGTGAAATGGCTCTATATGGCAAGCGTCCGAGGCAATTCACTGATTGTCAACACTACCATGATATGGCACTGTTGACAATCAGTGCCACGAAATGGCCTGGTATTACAAGCGTCGGAAGATATTAACAAAGCAGCTACTGATTGCAAATAGTGCCACAAAAGGGCCCTACATGACGAGCGTCTTGAGGCACTTTCCCGAGCAAGAACGGAGTAACAATGGCCCTCTATGGCGAAGGTCCGATGTACTTCAGAGAGTAGAAACTGATTAACAATGATAGGCAATGATAGGCAATGGTTGCAAAAGGAGCCAGGAAATGGCCCTGTAGGACGAGCATCTGAGGCAATTTGCCTACCTAACTTTGATCGCCAAAATGCCAAGAAATTCCCCTGTATGGCGTTTGTCCGTGTCAATTCAAACTGCATGCTTTGATAATGCCCTTATATATCTAGCGTCCTATGAACTTCACAGAACAGGAACTTATTGCCAACAGCTCAACTAAATGGGCCTGCATGATGAACATCCGAGGCACTTTCTTAGAGTAGTCATTGATGCCAATAGTGCCACAAAATTGCTCTATATGACGAGCGTCGGAGGCACATCACAGAGCAGCCATTGATTGCCAAAAGTGCTACGAACTGGTCATGTATGGCGAACGTGCGATGCACTTGGCAGAAAAGGCATTGTGCCAATAATTTGCTACAAATAGCTCTATTTGGTGAGCGTTTGATGTACTTGACAGAGAATGCACTGAGTGCCAGCACTTCTATTAAATGGTGGCGTATAGCGAGCACCAGGAGTACTTCACAAAGTAAGCAGTGATGCTAATATTACAACAAATGACCGATATACTTGAGTGTCTGATGTTCTTCACAAAACATACACTAAAATCCAACAGTTCCAGTAAATGTCGCTGTATGATGAGCGTCCAGAGAGCTTCACAGAACAGAAAAAAACTGTCAATATTTCCACTAAATGGCATCGATCGCAGGACAACCGTCCGAAGCACTTGACACTGCAGGCATTGACGCCAACACTTCTAAAAAATAGCCATGTATGACAAGCGTCTGAGGTATTTAAAAGAACAGACACTGATGCCACTAGTACCACAAACGGCCTTTATGACGAACATCCGAGGTACTTAATAGAACAGTCACTGATTGGCAACAATTCGACTAAAAGACCCTATATGACGCGCGTCCGAGTAAGAGGTACATTACAGAGAAGGCATTGATGTTAATATTGCCATAAATAACCCTATATGATGAGCGCCCGATGAACACGACGGAGCAAGAGGCACTGATTACCTACAGTTGCATTCAATGACCCTGTATAGCTACGGTTGGGTACACATGACAGAACAGACATTAATTGCCAATAGTGACACAAAAGGTCCTGTATGTTGTGCGTTTGAAGCACATACACAAAGTAGGTACTGATTATCAAGAATGCTACAAAGGCCGTGTATGGCAAGAGTCAAAAGTACTTAAGAGAGCAGGCATTTATGTCAATAGTGTCATAAATGGCGTAATAAAAAAGGTCGCTCGATGCACTTCATAGAGCAGGCCCTGAATGAAAAGTGGCCGGTGTACTCCACCAAACACGCAATGATTGCCGAAAGTGCCACAAATAGCCGTGCATGGGGAATCTCCAATGCACTTCATCGAACAGGCATTAATGCTAATATTACGAAAAATGACTCGCAATGGTGAGTTACTGATGCATTTGATAGAGCAGGTTCTGATTGCCAACAGTCGCACTAAATCAATCCCCCTTAATCAAGAATGTCTAAGGCACATTCACTAAAATTGCCACTAATTGGCCTTGTATTCTGAGCGTCCGATGCAGTTCATAGAACAGGCATTGATTGTCAATAATCACACAAAGGGCTGTGTATGGTGGTTGGTTAAACCACTTACACAGATCAGGCACTGATTGCCAATAGTGACTAAGGGCCGCGTATGGTGAATGTTTGGACAACTTTTGCATAGCAGGCACTGATTGCCAAGAGTGCTACAAAGGCCGTGTGTAGCAAGAGTCAGAGATATTTTATAGAGTAAGTGTCAATAGCGCCACAAATGGCCGTGTATGGTACTCTTAAGAGTCAGGGGGTATTTCTCAGAGAAGGCATTGATGTAAATAGCACCACGAATGGTCCTATATTGATTCCCTCCGATGCACTTCACAGAGCAGCCACTGATTTCCATTAGTACCACAAAGGGCCGTGTAGGGTGAGCGTCCGAAACACTTACACAGAGAAGGCACTGATTGCCAAGAGTATCGCAAAGGCCGTGTATGGCAAGAGTCAGAGGGATTTCACAGAGCACACATTGATGACAATAGTGACACCAATGGAGAGCGTCCGATGGTCTTCACAGGGTGTGCAATGGAACCTAAATGTACGGCTAAGCAAACTACGCTCTTTTCCCATTCAATCAGCAAAACTAACGAGGGTATCCACTCTAATTTTTTCCTTAATTAACAAAGCACTTTTATTCCTTTAAAAATCGGGTAATAGAGAGATGGAGGCAAAGTGTGGCTAAATAACCAATGAGGGCATCTCTCAAATTTTATTTTGATCAAGGCAAAATAAGTGGTGAAGTTGGTGAAGGTGAATATGCTTAGAAGGTACATATATCAATGTGGAGCACTAGGATCTTACAGGATACAAAACTCTCTCGAGCATGTCCCATGTTCCACAAAGATGGGGTAATTTTTAATTACTTAAAATACGAGGGGCGGTCAATAAGTTTTGCAATTCGGATATAAGAAAACGAGATATGAGGAAAAGTCTTTTATTATTTTTCAATATAACTACCCTCGACTTCAAAGCACTTGCGCCACTTGTCCCTGAGGCTTCGAATTCCCGACAACCAGAAATCTCCCGACTGCTGTTTAATCCACTCCTGTTCGGCGAGCTGGACATCTTCATCATCCACAAACCGGCGTCAACGCAGTGCAGCCTTGAACTGGAGAAATAAAAAGTAGTCGCTAGGGGGCCAGATCTGGACTGTAGGGGGGATGGTTGAGCTCCTCGAATCCGCACTCGCGCAGGGCAGCTTGTGCCACTCTGGCCTTGTGGACTTTGACGACGTTGAAGTCGATCATGGGGCGTGAGGTTTCTAGGGACCCAACGGGCAGAGACCTTGGTCATAGCCAAATTGTCGTGGATGATGTTGATAACACTTCCATGTGACATTCCATGTTTTCGCTCGATTTCTTCGACCTTCACCCGTCGATTTTTGAGGATCATCCTCTCTATACGGGCTACATTGTCCTCTTTGGTCACGTCTGACGGGCGTCCTGGGCGGGGGTCATCTTCAAGGGGCTCACGACCATGGCGGAACTCCCTATTCCAGCAAGCAATGGTTGCATAGGAAATGGCGGTATCGGTGTACACTGCAACCATGCGTTCATGGATCTCTTTTGCATTCTTGCCTTCCTTGGTCAAAACTTGATCACTGCGCGGTGCTCAACCTTCTCCATTGTTGAAAAATTTGTGATTGCCGATCTGCGATCAGCTACTGCTTCTTAAATAGACGAGGCAGAAGCGTGCGGCTGCAGGTCCTGACTTGTCATAACTTGTACTAACTTGTACTTGTACTAACGCGGGAATCTCCTCTAAAAAGCTTACAGGTTCTGTAAAAGGGAGCGAATATAGAAGAAGTGAAAATGTGTGGAAAATCATTAACCACAGATCCTCCTGTAGTCCTTGGGTCCGGGAGGGCACTACATCCTATCGGTCAGGTGCAGCATAGTTGTCCATGCTACACTTGGCACCTTGAGAGCCCACTTAGAGGAGACCATTGAGATAGGCATAAGAGGGTTGCGAATTTTGGTAAAATGAATACCACAACGACATCTCTCGGTGTTGACCTACTGATTAACGTGGGTTCCAAACCACAGGAATCTGCAGGGTATTGTCATCCAAGCAATGTCGGGCCAAATTGGGGATACCTTCCGAAAACTAACATACCAAGTATGGCTTAACATATGCCAAAATTAGAAGTGATCTTGAATCATGCCCGCCATACCTGATGTGGCATAACTTTGATCAACGGCGGTTTAAATTAGATTTTCCATCCCACAACTAACAATAGCTAAAGTGGATGATCGTATAAGCTAGGGTTACCATATCTAAAGATCCCAAATGGAGGACGTTACTAAAAACATCCTCTTGTTCTATATACAGAGCATATCTGTGCGAAAATGGCATATGCCTATAGTTATGCTATTATACAACCTGAATGATATACAAATATTAAAATATAATTTAAAAATATCTTATATGTAAAGGTTTCAAGACAAAAATTGCCGAATTTCTTGGCGAAATGTTTGACCTCCTTCGTATATGCAAAGTCTCTTGTCCACTTCTGAATTGTAGCTGTGTTCATTAAGAGTCTCTGTTGGAAGACCCGGAAATAGGCTTCAGGGTGAAATTTAGATCGTGTTTTGTCAATGCCGTTTTCTTGCCACAAAGAATGGTTTGTAGCAAGAGTCGCCTCTCCTCTTCACTAATACAACTCCCTTGTTCCCATCCACGACCCTTTCAACTTATTTCACACTCTCCAGCTTGTGTTCTTCTCCACCAGGGCCGTTTCCCCCGAACAATCCAGTTGCTTCGAGATTTACAATAGCTCCCGATCCTGGTCCACACGGCCTTTAAAGGTCTCCTCCTTACTTACAGCTTCTCCTGGTTAAGACACTATGAGTGCTCTAGTAGGGGAGAGAGATGATCTATTGGTGCGAGCATGATCAGTTGGCTGGTGGCAAAAACATAGCACTACTGTTCTTCCTGCACCACCCAACGCCGACCACCCTCTAGTGCCTACGAGTCAACCCCTAATTGTCAATCGAATCTTTATGTTGGTTTCATTATTAGGTCAGGTGACCGCACCGAACTGAAAGGGACCAAGGGTTCATGAAATGATTGTTAATAAAAATATAGCTGACTTTGCTAGTTTAATGATGACGCTCTATGGATAAGAATAAAAAAGGAGTTATGTTTTGTACATGTTGATAATGGGAAACAACGAGCGTGTACATGGGTGTGCTTGTCATCGACATGCGAGTCGCTGACATAATAGGAAATTATAAATATTCGTTGAAAAAGAATCGGGTCATTTTTCTAGTAACATCGGATGTGCGAGAAGCGGATTTTTGTACTCCAGTTACTGTCACTGCGATCAGGTACAAATAATTCATCGAGGAATAATATAAACTAAGTTATCATATAATCATTATAACTGATATAAATTAATCTTTTATCATTACATTTATCTTTCATATTTATTTTTTCTTTAAATTTATAATATTAATTTGGAATTTAGTAATTATAAAGAAAATAATTTTAAGTTTTCCAGTTTTTAGAGTACAATTAATTATTACTTTCTAATTGCAATAGAATTTTTCAAAAAGAATCCTTAGTATTATTCATTATTACAAAGAAAATATTTTGGTGTTTATATAGAGAAATTTACAAAGTCTAGACGAATTTAAATGTGAATTACTTTTTTAAAATGAGATATTGTGCTTATGTTTATTATTTTTAATACAGAAAATTATACTATATTATATCATAAAAGAGTTTGTGATTAAATAGTTTAGTAATTGAGCAGCATTTTATAAATGTTTAATCGTAAGCCATTTTAGAATCATTTTCTGTATTAAACAAAATAAACAGATTTAAAATATTAGAAAATCACGTAACACGGGGGTTATTTTCTAATAGAAACTATAAAAACACAAAAGAACAAAAACTAAAAAAAAAATAAAAAAAAAATAGACGAAAAGTGGATTAGTTACTTGTCTGTTCTGTTCTGGTATGAGTAAGAAAATAATAATGAAAAAGGAAGGAATAAACTCTACCATAAAATAAAGAAAATATCACGTTTATAGGAAATAGTATTTTTGTGTGTTTAGATTACATTTTTATATTTTACATACCTATGTCTAAAACATCGTTCTTTTATTTTTTTTCAGAATTTATGTTACCCTTTTTGGGGTGGTTTTTTTATAACATTTTATGCATTTTGTTTTTTTTCTATTTATAATATATTTCGTTCTATTTTAACTATCTTTTTTCTACAAAATGTCCTCCCATGTAATGTAGGTCACCAAAATATCTTAAAATTTTAAATTATATCTTCATATTTTACTTCTCGTGTTTTTTTTTTGGGGGGGGGGAGGGCTACTCTTCAGAATGCCGAAAGAAATGAAGGTAGAACGATCACTATGTTCAACATGGCTTCACATGTAATGCGGATTAGGATAGTACAAAACGTGCTTCCTGCGAAGCTTCATGTCTTGAATTCGAATTTGAAACAATCAAAACTCAATGAACATTTTCAGAGCATACATGTAGGCTAAGACGCATAAAACGACATGGCTTCATTAAAAGTCTAACGAGCAAGGTTTGACTGCGGTGGCCCTTTGCCAATGGTTGGATTATTGCAAAAAGATAAGCCTACTAGTTACCTCTTGTCGTGCTGCATATCATATTGCTAAGAGAAAGAAACTTCATAAGATTGGCGAAGAACTCATCAAGCCATTTTCCTTTGAAATGTCAAAGAGAATTCCTTGTAAAGATACATACAAAACGCCGCAACAAGTACCTCTAGCAACAGGTATTGGTGGTGGTGGCGACCCAGCCCCCGGCCCGACAGTGGGTTGTGGTCCCTCACACCTATTCCAAGCCCCATTTCCAGCTCCCCGGACCATCGAAGGAGCAGACCTGCCGCCTCCTGGGGTCTCTCCCAGAGATCCACCGCGCCCAGGTCTGTGTGTATATGTGGGTAGTTGAAGAGATGTGTGGTTTCGTGTATCTGTGTTAAGCATTTGGTGCAGTTTGGTGTTGTATGGGTGGTGGGATATATTATGTGCATATATGATGTCAGAAGTGGTGATTTGTTTGTTCGTATCTGTGGTAGTGTTCTTTTGATCTGCTTTGTGGGCGTTTGTTCTGAGTTGTGTATGGTTGGAGGTAGTGAACTCAATATTTTGCTGTGGGTTCTGTGTGTCAAATATTGATGTGTGATCTAAGAGTGGATTGTTTTCATGTTTTGCTTTATTGTGTCTTCTGTTGTTGTGTTAGGGGCTGTGACTAAGTTGGTGGTGTAGTTGTTGTTATCGAAAATGGTCTGTATTTGTGTCCGTGATTGGGAGGTTGTCTGGTGATGTGGTGGAAGGGATGATTTGGATGTTGCGTTTTCTCCCTGAGTTGTAATGCATGTAGTTTTAGGTGATTTTTAATTGGTATGATGTTCATTTCGTATCGTAGATGTTTGGTGTTTGTGTCATGAGTGCACCCTGTGGCAGTGCGGAGGGCTGTGTTTGTATTGTCTCTAGTTTTTTGGTGTTGGTTTCTGAAATGAGTGGGGACCAGATTGTGTTGGCGTATTCTACTACTGGTCTTGTGATTGTCTTGTATGTGTTAATGAGCGTTTCCTTTGTTTTCTTCCAGTGTGTGTTTGCGAGTGCCTTGATGATTTTGAGTGTTTTCATGTACTTAACTATTGTGTTTTGTATGTGTTTTGAGTATGTGAGTTTGGGGTTAAAAGTGATGCCAAGGATCTTCTGTTCTTTTGTGGTGGGTAGTGTTATGTTTTGTATGTTTAGATTTAGGGTTGTGTTGTAATCTGCAGGGTTTGGTGTGAAGAGAGTGGTCATTGATTTGGTGGTGTTTAGCTTTATTGAGTTTTCTGTCCATGTGTGTATTTTGTGAGGTGTATGGTTGTATCTGTTGTGTAGCGGTTTCTCGTTTGTTGTGTAAGGAGAGTATTATGATGTGGTCTACGTAAGTGACAATTTTTACTGTTTGTTGGGGAGTTGGTATATTTGAGGTATAGATGTTGAAAAGTGTTTGGGAAAAAACTCATTCTTGGTGAACTGCGGATTTTGTGTGCCTGTGTTTGTATTTTGTGTTTTGTATTTGGGTGTATTGGAGTCGTCCCTTGATGTAGTTTGTTATGTATTTGATGAGGGTGGTGGGTATGATGAGTTTGCTTTGGACATGTCAAGGGCGACTGCTATGGTTCTTTGTGATTAAATTTTCTTGTTGAATCCATTTGTGATTATGTTGTTTATTGTGTGTAATGCTGTGGTGGTTGAGTGCATGGGTTTGAACCCATGTTG
The DNA here is from genome assembly GCA_963969495.1 of Ceratothoa steindachneri. Classification (NCBI taxonomy): domain Eukaryota; kingdom Metazoa; phylum Arthropoda; class Malacostraca; order Isopoda; family Cymothoidae; genus Ceratothoa; species Ceratothoa steindachneri. The sequence continues at coordinate 96,073,187 of OZ018332.1, forward strand.
CTTTGTTGTATTTGGGATGTTGGATGTGATGTAGAGTAGGATGATTTTTTCTAGTGTTTTGGCTATGGGGGAAAGTAGCGCTATTGGTCTGTAGGAGTCTCGCTTGTTTATGTCTTTGTTTGGTTTGTGTATTGGGATTAATTTTGCTCATTTCCATTGTTTAGGCATGTTTTTTGTGTTTATAGCGAAGTTGTAAGTGTGCGTGAGGAGGTTTATGCCGTTTTGACCTAGGTGTTTGATGTTTATGCCATCAGGGCCAGTGGGTTGTCTCTTGCTTGTTGTCTCTGCAATAGGTTATCACAAACATAAAGGCTAGCCTCGAAGTGGATAAAAGAATAGCTAGGTCAATGTGTTGTCAGATATTGGTAATGGGTTCGGTACACGGAGGACAAAGAAGTCGAAGACAATTTCCTCTTCTGTCAGTCACTGAAAGTAACTTCGCCGGCTATAGATGTTTTCTATATGATATAGGAAGTTTTCACAAAACCCCAACTCCATCTAAACGTGATTCGTTTGAGATGTCCTGATGGAGTGACAGCCATGCATGATAACCGTTCAGGATTTATGGCGCTAATCGGAAAAGAAATTTCAGACGTCTAGTTCACCTACGGTATTTTACATTGACACTCACTCGTAACAAGAACATTCTTCCCAAACTTGAAGAAAACTTTGATGTTTGTATAAAGTTTGTGAATATGATTCTCGGTACATCTCTAAGTAATCGATTGTCTTAGTTACTTTGCTAAGAAATGGATCCAGAGCACACTGTGATTTTGTATCAGACAGAAGTGAAGTGGCTTTTACGTGGCCGTGTATTATCCCGGGTGCTTGAACTGCGGGACAAAGTTGAGCAGTTTTTCCGAAAGCAGGGGCAAGAAATGGCCATTTAGGGAAATGGGATCTCTATTATAGCTCTAAGCGAGAACCTAATAACATTCAAAGAAAAACAAACTATCGACTAATTGTGTAAGAAATGGAAAATTAGTGAACTTTTTCTCTCGTAAGGGAACGATTACAGAGAATACTATCTTGCAACCTGACACTATTTCGGAAATCTTTGCTAATCTACAAATGCTGATGCCATTATGCAGTAGTTATTACTTATTGAAAAAGCTACATCCCTGCGATCTCTTGATCATAAATCATTTAGGGATAAATCTGAGGGATATTGATGACCCAGTGAAGGTAAAGAAGATCTCTTTGATTTGAGAACCAATTAAGTAATCCTAATCGAGTTGATCGCAAGCCAACTTGAGCCTTTTTTAGAGACTCCTAGAAACAATTTCTGTCTTACCTAAGAAGGCCCTCGCAGTGTTTGTACCTTGTGAAACACGATTTTTGTGCCTGACTTCATATAAAAACCCAAGGAAAAAAATAGGATGAATGCCCAGCACGATATTCGAGTAACTCTTTCCTCCAAAACGTCAAGGTTTCAAGTCATTATGGAAGGTTAACGACAGCAACTAAGTCACTTAACTTGATGCTCAAACACAATTTCTTACAAGACTCCTTCGCCGAATTATAGAAATTTTGTTATTTATTTAAAAATACATGCGTATTGTAAGCAGTAATTATTTTTATAATATAATATTGGAATACCATAAATAAAGATTAAAACCACGAAGGATGTATTATTGATACCAATGATAATATTTATAATTGTTTATGACAGTAGGCCTGAAGTGCAAAAACCACACGAGGGCCAGGGTGGAGTCTTAGCTAGAGAAGCAGTTCAATGACTGTTGGATCCAATAGTCGGGAGTTTGCATCTCGGCTGCACCAAAATAGATCGAAAGGTGGTCTGTGTAAACCACAACACTGAGGGGATACTGTTGATCGCAGAAACCAAAATATTAGTATTCGGTGTACATCGAGACACGATAGGAATGCAATACTTCACCAGAGCACAAACGCAATTTCATCTCATACATTTACCTCACAACAAAAATGACCTACCAGACTAAAAAAAGCATCCATAGTTTAAGAACCAATGACTTACTGGAAATGGTCCTACATCGCGTGCCCCCGACTCTTTCCTCACTGAACTCTTTTGACCCCTGAGAACCTTACTTTCCTGGTCTGCATCCCCTCTTTGTTGCATGTACCTTGTAGTCATTTATTCTGCATGGGAGGGCCATATCTCATTAATCCGTGACCCTAAGATGTTGAATGAACTGTCATTCCCCTCTCACTCTTTTGGTTGCCTCAAGAGTGCTTTAAAGTCATCTATCTTTCGCTGAACCTTCTATCAATGCTTGAGAATCTTCTCTGAGGGCCCACGGCTTTGGATAGCACTATTTAAATTTATTGTTATTATTATCTTATTAATAAACAGGTGCCTAGCAGTTAATAAACATCGTTATATATGTTATTTTGAGTTTATTTGAAATGAATGGAGACTAAAAATTTAAAAAACCCACTCTATTAGTTCTTTTAATTTTATGGTACCTGTTTAATTTGAAGTTAATGGTGTAACCTAAAATTTATTTTGAATTCATCAGAAATTTAAGGTAATGTTAATTAAGGCTTTCTAACACATTCCACACTTAAACTCTTACCATCTCCTAACGCTATTACCACCCATGAGAGTCTCTTACCATTCAAGACCTTCTGGTCTCACTTTGTTTCATCTCCACCAATTAAAAAAATCAGGCTTTTTTAATGGTAAGAACACAGACATCCATATCCTAAGCCACACCAACCAAATCCTAAAAGACACCACCTTACTCTTTTCTACATCTACTTTCAGCCCCCTCCTCACACATATCCTCCCTTTTGGATCAACAATTATATTGAAATTTTGAGATTTTTAACCTGTAGATTACTTTTGTGGATGTTGTTATTTATATAAAATTAAAAATTGAAAACCAACGAGGACAGCTGTGCTTGATGGAAGGGGAAGAAATGTTTGTTAAAAAGTAATGAAGAGGTGAAGTTAAAGTATGTGGTAGGTGTATAACCCAGAAGGTAAGGCACACACCTCTCCAGAAGATACACGGCCTCTTTAAGGTAGCCTCCCTCCCCTGGGTGCTGAGGCTGGAAAGGCACGCAATCGTTCTAAGATCAGCTGCTACCCTAACACCCTCTTTAAGAGGGGGCTTAGTCCTTTTAAAAAATTGAGGTAATGAAGGTAGGTAGGGATTTTAAGGGTTAACTCTTTTAGCAGTGAAATAAATTAATTATTTACCCGGATTTCACTTCATTTAATTGAAAAAAAAAAAACGAAAACTGATTTTACTAACAAGGGAATGGCCACTACGTATAAAATGAAGAGGGGAAGGGAAATAGATGAAAGAAGGGTAAATAAAAAAAAAGAAAAATGTGAGACAAAGGGTGACGATTTTTAAATGAGGCTATGCTTCAAATATTAGAATTATCATTATTATTAGAAATATCAAACAAGATTTTCTATCTTCCATCCCTAGAGATGTTAAACTGGAAACGGAAAGGCTTCACACATTCCTTTTCGATGAAAACGTTCCCATTGTTCACACATTCATCGAAATGTTTACTTTAAATTTCCCTGAAAAGGAAATTCGTTCGAAACGAGATCCCTTTTCATGCACCACAAATTTACTCGGAGTTTTAATGTAAAATTGTGACACAACAAATTCTTAGTGTGATTCTAGTAGGCGAAAACTGACTTTAAATTAATTCCATCATCCAATTAAATATAGAAAGACAAGTCGGCCAGAGTGGCTAACAAGAGGACAACAAGCTTATCCTTATCTATTACATAAATCGTGATGGGTATACATATGTATTCTCTTAGATATGAAATTCGAGCGTGAGTTATGAGTTTCATTTTCCCGCAAGCAAATTAAATAAGTCTAAATCTATTGAACCACTCGATTTTCAGTGCCATTTCATTGAAAGCATCTACATATTTCATCTAGATAAGAACCAGAATTATTAGTCAGAAGCGAAGAAATAAGTACGAGACGTAACGTGATACGAAAAGAAAACAGACAACTAATTCGAGGGCTAAGTTCAATCTCTATCAGTTTATGAGATCATATCCAAAGAGTTATTTTGATTGCAGGGAAAACGAAAATCCGAAATCCGAAACCGAGTCCGAAACAGAAGATAAAAATTGTTGAAAAGAAGAGCGAATAAATGATAAAATCCAACGAAAACGTGTTTGCAAGCGAGTACAGATCTTCTAATGTATACTAGCGCAGGTATCCGGCGTTGCCCGGAATAAAAAGTCCTGTCGCAAATAAATTCAGATTCATATTGTTTGAAATTCTTATATTGTGCCACAAACCTTTCTTTACTTGCTTAGTATTATTATTAGTATTATTTGTAGAGTGAAGGCAGATACAGGAGAGTTGCACACTCTCCCTATCATATAATATCATAAAATGTCATAAAATTAGACCAAATCATATAATATCCTTACAATGAGCAAACGTTTCACCACGCGCGCCCGGCAGTTTACGCGCACGCGTGAATGACCATTAGTTATGAGTGAACAACTTTAGTTCCTTTCACCAATAACAACATGTAGTTCTTAAAATTACGATTTCAATTTAAAATTCTTTAAAGTACACTTATGAGAGGCCACGGGAAAGGACAGAGAAGCTTCTCACTGAAATGGTATCTTGTAATTTTAACTGATAAGCATTCTAGGTCTGATTGTAGCTGATTAAAATGTAAATGATCGAATCTGAACGCTTCCTGTGATGTTAGTCAAAATAACTCGTTTCCCAGCGGAAAAGGCGCGTTCTGTGCTGTTATAGAATACCTATTTTAAGTTTCGTGATTCTATTTTTATATCAATTTAATTGCTATACCGGTGAATTCAGAGTAAAGCGTCTATAATATAATATAGAATCAAGCGCTTTCCAACAGGTGAAAGTCTTGGGCATCAACGCCAATAAAGGCTACCACAATGCAAATTGCCTCTTCAAGGCGATGGGGGAGCTATGCGTTGTAGTCTCTCGTTCTGTTAGGATTCCTCCGTGGCAATGTGCTCCAAGTACACAACATTACACCCTCCCTCCATACACATCAATCATACACGATATGATCCACTTTCTCTGCACTCAGTCTTTTCTCTATCAAACACTCATTCACGTAATCAATCACCTTGTACGCAGTATTCCAACTTTTCTCCCACACCACCCATACCACCTCTGAACACACTCAGTCACAACATTGTTCACACCCTTCTTCACACTATGAATATTGCTTACACACTCGGTACTCCCTCTCGCTACACATTGCATACCGTACTTTACGAATTTTCCATTTGCACTGCTCTCATTCTATGTTTTTCTTTCCTCTTGCATAACATACTCTCCCTCTCATATAGCAATAATGATATTAGCATACTAATTTCATGTAGCTTTCTAACACATTCCACACTTAAACTCTTACTATTTCCTACTATTTCTTACCATTCAAGATATTCTGGTCTCACTTTGTTTCATCTCCACCAATTAAAAAAATCAGGCTTTTTTAATGGTAAGAACACAGACATCCATATCCTAAGCCACACCAACCAAATCCTAAAAGACACCACCTTACTCTTTTCTACATCTACTTCCAGCCCCCTCCTCACACATATCTTCCCTTTTGGATCAACAATTACAAATCCCTCTTATTCTCATCCACTAACACCAGGTCAACAGCATTGACCAAAATACAACCAATCTCTCACTATCCCTCGTTAAGCTCACCCCTTTTTAACTCATTCCCACTTCTACTTTTCTCGTGTCTCCAAATGCATAAATATATTAAATAACATGATCACATCACAAACACTCATCCCCTTCCCTCAACTTATATTTAACCACTAACTTCGGCCATCTTTTGGCCAGCTATACAACTTATTTCCAAAATAAATATCATATCTTTCACACCATCAAACACGTTACCACTCACTCTATCTACACAACCATAAGCTTTTTCCAGATCCGTGAACAAGGCATATACTTTACATCTCTTATTCCTTGTTTTTCTTTTGCAAATACTTGACTCACACACACACACACACACAACTTTATCTACTCTTAACCCACATTCTTCATCTCCTATCAATCCCTCAATTATATTTTTTACACTCTCACTCAGTATTTTGTCATACACCTTGCCCAAAATATTTAATAGACTTATCCCGCAGCAGTTTTTGGAACCACTTTTATCGCCTTTACCCTTATACAACGGTTCTCCCACAACATTTTTCCAGTCTCAGGCTCTCTTTTACAATGGATACCTCAGAATACAACCACCTAACCAATTATACAGTATAATACAATCACCACAACTCTTTAGCAGCTCAAGAACAATATCATATCCTCCAGCTGCCTTCCCAGTTTTCAGCCCTACTTCAGCACTAACAACTTCTTGCCTACTTATTGTTTCTAGACCCTGCTATAACACCCATTTAAACGTTTGACACTAGTCATATTCACATTTGCTTCATCTTCTATAACCCATTATATACAACTTATTATGATACGCTCGCCATCCACGTTTGACCTTTTCATTGCTCACAAATTCTTATCTTTAGTGTTCACACAAATACTGTTCTTACCCTTTTCATTTCATTCCATAAAAACTCATAGTTCCCATCTGGATCATCATTCATTTTCTATATGCTTTATTTGCTTATTTATAACTTTCGTTAATCAATCACTCATTTCACTTTTCCTTTCCTATCCTTGAATACATTCATATTCATCTCGCTGCTGACATCTTCATCTTTATTATTATGTATCTGAAGTACGTTTACACTTTGCTCATTTGTGTGTACATTTGGATTGTTTTAACATATAAATATATGTTTAAATTGTTTTATTAATCAATGTAGCCACCCTCGGCGGTGAGCAAGTGCTCCAGGCGAGACATGAAGGCTTCACACACGTTGCGGATGAAGTCCTTCATCATGAGCTGGCCCACATGAGTTTGATGGAGGACTTAAGCTCGTCGACGATGATGTGACGGACCTTGCAGGCTTTGTTCTCGAGATGCATCCACACGCTGTAGTCGATGGGATTGAGGTCAGTCGACTGCGGCGGCCAAAAGTCTTTAGACCATAAGTTCATGTTTTACCCCAACCACTCTTACACGGTCTTGGCTGTGTGAGACGTGACACCGTCCTGCTGAAAGACGTAGCCAGTAGGCCTTCTTCGAGATCTTTCTCACCCAGTGCAGGACTTTCGTGGCCAAGATGTCCGAGTCTTTCGCCGCGGTAAGCTTGTAATCGACTGCGAACCACACCAGCGGCAGCTTCTCGCCATTCGAAGCCACGACGCGGAGCATTAAAAATGAGGCGGAGTGATTTGTCGTGGAAACGTAGCGGATCTCGGAGACGTCCTGGCCGAAGCTTACCACGAGGTCGTTCTGCTTGCTGATGGGGGGATCGACCCTACAGGTCTTTTCATCAGAAAAAAAGAGAATTCGATTGCCATATCTTCAACTCGTTTAGAAGGTAACGACAGCGATCATGACGTTATTTATGCATACGGTCGGTGAACGGAAGCATGTCTATAAACCTCAAGTCGTCGTCGGAGTTCCTACTTGACGGCCCTGGACACTGTGGCTACCGAGATGCTCTTCTTCTTCGACAATGCAGTCATTTTGACCTTCGGAGCACATTCGAAGGATTTTTTTCCACAGCTAAACGATTGATAACTTGAAGTCTGCCTGAACAGATTGATCTTTGAGGTATTCCCAGTTCTTGGGCCTCTCCTCGACTCTGTGAACGGTCATCCGGTTGACGTTGAACAGCTTGGCGATGTTGGACTTGTTGTGGCCCTCGCGCAGGAGAACAGAGAGCTCGATTTTTTTCACTTCCATCTCGGCCCACCTGGGCAAAATGGAAAATACGTTTTAATGACACATTCTGGAAAAGTAGAACTTTCAGTTTGTTGACGGCACCTATTCTATCACACACGTAAGCCAACTTATCAAAATATCAAAAACCGAGTGTAACAGAACTTTTAAAAACCCGTGTATTTACTGTTGTGATAACAACAGCAAGGGATTTGTGAAGCTGATCACTCAATTTCCTAGCAACTAGAATTTGACGATGAATTACGCACTGGATTGTAAAGATATTGGGCACAGCTTTCTTTAAAAATAAAAGAAAGCCTCTATACTGCTCTGTTAATGCTCGAGCATTATCAGTTGCACAAACAATTATATTGTTCATAGAGATTTCTTTTTCTTTGAAAAACTGCTCAACTAGAGTAAACATGGATTCACCTTTCGTGTTTGTTTCAAGTTCCTTTGTGAACAGTAATTCTCGCGCAATTCTCTTATCTTTAATAAAACGAATATATCCTAAAAGTAGAGCTTCATTATCTGGAAGAGTAGATTCGTCCAATTGTAAACCAAATTGTTGATTTTTAAGTATCTTGATATAAGGTCTCTTCAATATCCTCGGTCATTTCATCTACTCTTCTTTGCACATAATTATTATTAATAAGTGGAGTCTTTTTCACAATTCGACTTGAGTAAGGATGATGTACTACTATACGAGTCTTCTTCAATAGCTGGAAAATGAGTTTTTTTCCAATTGTATGAAGTTTTCCTGATTGACCATCATCTTGGAGATAGTGTATGAACAAACAAGTCCATCTTCGCATTTTTGTGAGTAGTTTGTCATAACGGAGTAAAAAGACTTTTTGTTGTGAAATTTATCTCGTAGAGATTTAAAATATAACAAATTTTCTTTCCCTTTCTCAGGATGGATCTTCTTTAAATGATCGGAAGGCCGGAATGGCTTCATGTCCTCGCTCGAAAATACTTCTCGCAAAGAAGACACATTAGCAGTTGTTCATTATTAGGGGAAGTAATAATTCTAAACTTCAAATATTCAACACCCTACTGTCTATATTTTCGCTTCAATGAGTTCTCCGATATGATTATGTGTAAATTCAAGCACTGAAAATATAGTAAAGTAAGTAAAACAAACGATGCTAAAAAATATCACGAACAACGCCAACAACCACTACCAACTCTTCAGCACCTAATGAGGTACAGGAGTGACACTTTATCTTTTATAAAATAATAGTACAGAATGTAACAAAATTGTTTGTTTAGAAAATTTGGAAGTGATAACACTGGGGAACAAATTTCAACTGTTTTTTTATTGATTTAGATTTGACAGTTAATTATACGTAATTTTGGTGCGCTTAGCACAATTTTATTTACTCCGTTTTGCTCTATCAGGTCCTGATTTTGTTCAACACTCTTCATCTTTCATCACATTCATAAAAAGTATATTTTCTTAATACTTGCTAAGTCTGTTTGCAGTTGCACATTATAATTATACTTATAATTGTCTATGAGTACCTATTTAAACTAATGTTTTTTTATATTTCAGATTTTGAAAATAAGGAATTGAAATACATTTACAAATTGACAAAACAATCAAGTAATATGCCTTTAAGCACTAGAAAGTTCATATGCAAAAACTCTCTTGATGTATTTTGCTACATATGTGGAAATTTTACACTTCCACATCAACGAGGAAATATAACGGACTTCGTGAAAAGAGCTTACTTAGCTTATTTTGGCATAAAAGTGGGGGATCAAGATAAATCATGGGTTCCACATAAAGCCTGCACTGTATGCATTGGAAGACTGCGACATTGGACGAAGGGTTCGGAGTCAAAAATACCTTTTTAAGTTCCGATGGTAAGTTTATGATTTCATAAAACTACGTAATTGAGTCATTTGTGTACTGTAAATTACCTAAGTGTAATTGTAACTTGGTACATAAACAGCTTTTGATAAAATTCGCTTTTGTTAAAGCTTCACATTTGTTCTATTTATTTCAGGTGTGGCGAGAGCCTACTAACCATGAGATGGATTGCTACATCTGCTTTGTCAAGATTTCGGGCTTCACTAAGACAAATAAACATTGTATCGAGTACCCAAATTTCGACACCGCAATACGACCTGTGGTACATTCAAATGAAATTCCCATTCCAAAATTTAAGAGCCTGCCATCTCAGGAATTAGTTGAAGATGTTTCTGAAAGTATTCTTATGCACTCTGAGGAGTCAGACACCGAATTCGACCCCAGCGTAGTTGTAGTGAAAGTGATCAGCAAAGGTTTAACCAGGCCGGGTTGAATGATCTGGAAAAAGATCTAAATTTACCAAAAAAAAAGGCTGTGGAACTTTAGCTTCAAGATGAACAGATAAACATGCTTAGTTCAAACACATACATTTCATTTTACAGAAACTGAGAAAAAGAACTTCTTAAATATTTTAGGACAGAGCATAGTTTAGTATATTGCTGCGACATACCAGGTTTGTTAAAGGAGATGAGGGTTCAGTCTTATAATGCAAGTGATTGGCGTTTGTTTTTAGACAGTTCTAAAAGAAGTCTTAGGTGTGTGTTGCTACATATGGCAATCTATACAGCTCTATACCAATTGGGCACTAAACAACATTAAAAGAAAAGTATTGAGGATATAGAAACTTTTAAAAGTTATCAAATATATGGAGCACGAGTGAATCATATGTGTTGACTTTAAAACGGCCAATTTTCTGCTAGAGCAACAAGCAAAGTATAATAGATATCCTTGCTTTCTTTGCTTATGGGACAGCAGAGCTAAGGAAGAATATTATTCCAAATAAATCTGGCCAGCACGAAATTCACTTACTCTCAGAGAAAAAAATGTAATTACTTCACCCTTAGTGAGCAGAGATAAAATCATATTTCCTCCTCTGCATATCAAACTAGGTCTCATGAAGCAATATGTAAAGACTTTAGATACAAACGGCGAGTGTTTCCAACACATACTTTCAAAATTCCCAAGTTTAAGTTATGAAAAAATCAAAGCTGGAATTTTCGCCCTTCCAAAAATAAGAACATTAATGAATGACAGCAGTTTTTCTAATGTCATGAATGAACGTGAAAGAAATGCCTGGTCCTCATTAGTGGACTTGATGACAAGCACTTTAGGAAATTATAGGGCAGATAACTACGAAGAAGTTGTAAGAAATCTTTTAAGTGACTACAAAGAGCTAGGTTGTATTATGAGCATAAAAATGCATTTTTTGAATAGTCATCTTGACCAATTTTCAAGTAATTTAGGTTCTGTAAGTGACGAAGAGGGGGAGAGATTCCACCAAGTTATTAAAATTATGGAGGAACGTTATCAAGGACGCTGGGATTGCCACATGATGGCTGATTATTGCTGGTGCTTGAAAAGAGACCTGCCGTCAACAACCAAATACTCTAGAAAGTCCTATAAAATAATTTTTTCACCAGAGTGAAAACTTCATATCTCTTGGTTTTGTTTTATTTTAAGTCATTTCTATCGTTATAATATAATTTTACAATAGCTTAAACTGCATGTATTCAGGAAAATTGGAAATAAATGTTAACGCATCACTTCATTTTTAGTCCTAATTTTGAAAAAACTGGAAAATGGCGCATGGGCTGTTAACAAGAATCAGGACCTGATAGAGCCAAACCGAGGTGAAATTCGTTTTCAGCGCACAGAAATTACTTACAATCAAGTGTCAGATATCGTTCAATAAAATACGTGTTCTTCAGTGTAATTATTCATAAAAAATACAGTGGTAGTAAGTGAAAATGGAAAAACCTAATATCTTTAGAAATAATTGAACAAAAGTTAGGTTAGGAGATAAAGCGGTTCTATCTGTCTGGCGGAATGACGGGTTACAATTGACTAAGAATCAGAATGACGTAATTAACTTGCATCGTTACTTGATCTGTCCAATGCATGTGCCCATGGCTAATGTTGATAAGTGAGAGAGTTTCTAGGAACCTTAATATTGAATAATTTTTGAAAACTTGAAATAAAAATGGATAAATGCCCAACGCACTCTTGAGTATATCCACCGCTTCTAAGTTAAATATAAACTTACAGCGACCCCTTTTAACACAAAAACGCCCACTCAATAGGGCGCTAGCACCCACGTTGTGAATCACTGCTTTAGAGTTTGCAAACTGTCTGTAGAGTAACCACCAAGAAGAATGACTGGGATCTTTATCAACAGATATTCATCTAGTCTTTTATCCATGCTGCTCAGGGGAGAAAGAGGAAATAATAATGAGAAGATAAGTGAAACAAAAATGAATGAAGATGAGAATGGTTGTAATATAAAATCAGAAATGAGACTGGCAGAAAGGTCGTCATCTCCGAATAATGAAAATATGCATTTGCATACTTCATAAAAATGGATATATGTATTTACGCAGATGTGAAAATTAGTTATAAACTATAAATTTTTAGCTATTTGCCTCCGTAAACTAAAATTGGTTAGAGAAAAAAAGTTATTTCTCGTCGGAAAGTTAGTCATCAAAACACGACCTCAAAAAGTTTGTAAATTTCCTGCAAGTCGCATTGAGTTGGATCACTTCAATTATCAACATGGAATCTCACGATATTTGGATTTGAGAATTCTTCATATATTGAAGACGAATCGAGAAATACAACATCTGAAGATCACCGTAAAATCTAGAGGTATTTTTCCATCAATATCACTCACACTGATCTGAGTTGTATTAAGTGGGAAACTCAATAATATGTAATTAAGTTCATCTAGTATTTGGACAATCCAATAGTTTGAACTATTCTTTGAGCGCAGAGAAACAAATTGCGCAATTTTTAATCCTTCTCCGATGGACGATAAGAACTTATTTCGACTCCTCAAAAGTGGTGGTAAATTGAATGTATAGCTGCGGCCAAAGGTTTTTTGACAGTAATTTTAGCAATTTAGATACAGGTAGAGTGGCAAAGTTTTAATTTGAATATCAATATGAATACAACAGTGAACTAAGGAATAAATAGAAATAAGTTATATATTTCGCAAACAACCAACAAGAACGAACGAAATAAAAAATTGGCAAAAAGATGTATCATTAGCAACATATAACAGATAAGTAAATGAAGCTTTGTGGAAATTACAGCAACACGAAACTGATAAGCGAAGCTCAGTAGAGTGTCGAGAGCTTCTTGGCAGCGATGAGAGAATCTATTTTTCAAGGCATGGTCTCTCCACAAGGGTGCGACACCTGGGGGGAAGGGTGATGCTGACCCACTCCTCAGTGATGACTGCCTTCAGTTGCTAATTGGAGGCTGGCTGATGACGTCTTATGGCCTCTTTCAGGCCCTGCCACAGGTCTTTCAATAGATTCCTATCCGGAGACTGAGATGGCCACTCCATCACCGTGATATGGTTGTCCCGGAACCATTGTATGGTGGACGCAGACTTGTGACATGGGACATTGTCCGGCTAGGGAATCACATGCATTTCTGAAGAACTCTTGTGCTGAGGGTAGCATGTAATCCTTCAGGGCAGATTGGTACTTCTCTGAACTCGTGGTGGCATCACAAACGGCATGACGACCTACCCCTGAATTTGACAAACAAACCCATACCATTACTGAGCGGCCATCATGCTTTACTGTTGGGCAAAATTCACTCTCGATTCCCCCTCACCCCGAGACTTCTCCAGACTGGGATCCATAAAAAAACTGGAATGTGCACTCGTCGGAACATAAGACACGCCCCCACTGACGCGTGATTCAGTTGAGTGAGCACGTGCCTAAAACTAGTTGACATCGTTTCTGCATTAACCTGACCACAGAGACCTGTCGTCATGTTGCCTATTGACTGTGCGATCCACCGACCCCATCGGGCATTTGTCGCCAACTGAGACCCTTTTTTTGCAGCGCGTATCAGACTTTTTTCCCCCACGGTATAATTACGTATTTTCGCCATTAGCATTATCAGATCCTGTGGACATGGGTTATTTTATTAACCAAAAATTATGATTTGTTATATAAAGACTTTCACTGTAACATACCACATACTGATTGATACCAGTATCCATTGGACATATCCATGCAAACCTACACTAACCTATTCATAGACATACCCGAGGAATAAGAATGATTTCAGGTGACCGAAAACTTTTGCCCTCGGGTGTAGGTAACCAAGAAACAAACATTCTCCCCCACAAAAAAAATCAATTTAATCACCCTAACTTAAAGGTTCGGTGACGCCTCCTGGATAACTTCTTTTGCCTTTTTTTGCATCTGTCTGTCTCTTCCCCTCCCTACTTTTAATCATCAAATAAGAGAAAAATATAAAATAAGAATAATTAATTATCACCATTAACCGCTTTCCCATAAGACGTTTTCGCCTACTAACCCCACTACCGGCATGACTGAACGGTTCCACGAAGTCCATAACCGTTATTGCATATTGTGCTCGCGGGAGAAAAAAACTATCCATTGAATGGCTAGTAAGTTTAGCGGCCCATATCTGGGTTTAGTCTACTTTTACGACAAGATAATCATAATAGTTATTTTGTACAATATGAGGAATCTCTCCGTTTAAAACATAGGCGAACACACAAATAATATGTAAATATACAGTATATACATCGTGAATCTGGAATGGGTGGCAATTCTCATTAGCACCCGATATTTTAAGACGATGAATCTTTTCATGTTAAAGTGGCATCGTTAAATCTCCCTTCTGAGTGGCAACTTTGACTCTCTCTTAGAAAAAAATATATTCGACCAGTAGATATTCCCCTTCCCTCTTTCGTCTATTTGCCCTTATTTCTTCTGTCTATCAGTCTATGCTTGTCTATTTTTTACGTGTCTGAATATCTCCTTTCTGTGAAAGGGCATGCGGTCAGTATTTTGGGATTCTGTTGTTGAAATAAGATAGCTAAGTGGTCAACGCGTCCTCGTTGTCTCATTGCTGATCCCTGTAGATCCTCTTGAACGGGGTTACAAATTCCTTCCCCTAAATTGTGGTTGGGGGTAGAGTGGATGTACATTTTAGAAGCGTGGAATCAGGAGGGGAGTTCCCTTGATATTGTTCCGCCCTCCTCTGGTGTGGCTGGGTGGGATGCTCTTACTATAGTAGATATGAAAGGAACCGTGGTACCTGTTTTCTTTAACATCTCATCTCACCCCTTTTAAATTGACTTCTCTCCTCTTAAATATAATATTTGCACGGTTTGTGAATTAACGGCAAGTTAATTTAACCTCTTTATGGGGATTCCGATTCCGCTGCCCTTGACTTCATCCTCGACGGAAGCACTTGATATAATCTCCCGATCAGTCATAATATTTCGCAGCCATTTCTCCTCCATATTACATCCTCACGGAAAACTTAAGGAATTATCTTGCATTTGGCTGGACATAGTATTTATGTCGGTCTACTCCAGGGTTTCTCAAACTTTTTTAGCCTATTGCTTCCTTTTCTCAATTTTTAAAAATAATTACCAATACTTATTTTTAATAATGATGAACAGTTAAATTACATTTGACTCGCATTGCTTGTTAAAGAGATCCTTGTGGGTGATGTTTTGCTGCGAGAACTCTTTAATATTTGACCTAAAATTTGTAAGTTTTAGTGCAATGTCCCCTCGAATAAATACGAGTATATCACTTTTATTTCTTTCTTTGGTGAAAATTGTATTGATGGCAGTAAATCCACATTCAAGCAACTAAGAGGTTGGAAAGCATAGTAGTATTTTAGCCATTTCAGACCACATGTTTGGATATAGCTGTTTCATTGTATTTGAAAACCATAACTCAGTAATTCCAGCTCTTTCAAAATTGTGCTTGCATTCATCATTACATTTTAGTTCAATAAGTTCTTTTTGCATATTTTCATTGACACTTTCTATTTCACAACCGAAAGGATCCATCATCCACGGTTGGACTTCAAATGAAAATAAATCTCAGAATCGGATATTGAAGCTTTCACTCAATTTCATTAAATTTTCCTCATATTTTCTATTGGTTTGTTCTTAGATCCGTTCACTTAATTTGGTTAACTCGAGCATGTCTTTGAAATCTTTCTTCTGTATTTTTATTCAAAACCAATGCAATTTTTCAGTAAAGGCTCTCAGAACAGTTTTAAAATAGAGCAATGTGTATAATTTAACTTGAAGCTGAAGTGACATTTTATTGAACTTTCGAAAAATCCATGCTAAAAAGAAAATGTCGCACTTGTGCCTTCTGATTTATTCGGCTAAACTTTTCTTGTCTATATTTTCTAAAATTTAACGATTGTATCAAATAAGTTTACAAATCTGGCAGGACAGTTTCCGTTGGAAAACCAATGGACTTCCGTTTGGAGATTAAGTCTTATGTGCTCTTGTTCGGTATCAATGCAAAACTACCGAAAAAGTCTATCGAATTTGTTATGAAATTTAATTTTATTGACAGTCTTAATAACTACTCTCAATGACTCATGAAGATCAGGACTAATATTTTTAGCAACTAAATGGTGATGATGTACCACACAAGGCACTGCAAGGATTGAAGGACAATTGTTTTTTTTCATATGGGCAATAAATCCATTCTGCTTACCAAGCATGGATGGAGCACAGTCCGTTACGTAGGATACCAAGTTTTCTAATGGTATTTAAATTTAGAATAACGCAAAAACGTCAAAAAAAACAATTATACGGTTTTTTTCTTGAAGAAAGCGTCATCCGACAATAAATTATCCAATTGCTCGCAAACAATACTTAACTAGCGGCTTTGTTACAAACTCATACTAAAATTAAAATAAGATACTTCAGCTGTCACAAATATCTGAATAAAGCACTTTAATATAAGATTTAACTTATTAGTAATCAATCCTTTAAGATCATTATATAAAAAACGGAGATTTTTTTATTCCCAAATGACGAGACCACCTTTACCCCTCACTTCAATAAACCGATTGAAAGAAGCACCGATCTGATATAGAAGCGCATGGAGCCGCGTGGCTCACTCGTGTTTAAACATGTTTAAACACGAGTACGTGTTTGGGTACGTGTTTAAAAACACGTACGTGTTTAAAAACACGTACCCAAGCGCACAAGCTTTATAATTTACTTATCTCATAATAAGGTTCCTTAAAACACAGTTGTAAATAGAAGCCTCAAACTCCTCATATAATAATAATATGGCTCTACAGTTCTCTGGCGACTGAATGTAACAGCTTTTTCATCGGTATCGGAATATATTTTGTGCAATTAACTTGATAGTTGTCTATTAATTTGTGTGAAAATTGGCACCCCTGTTTGGGACAATTTATCGATTTATCACCACCCTCAATTGAACATTCGCCCACTGCGGGGCAATATCGCCTCTGTTGAGATTGCTTGGTCTACACCGTCACAATCTCCCTGTTAAGGGAGAGGCGATAAAAAAAGAGAATGCTAGCCAAAAGGCGTGGAGAAGACTCACCCTGAGGGTGTTGAAAGGAGTCAGGAAACCAACTAGGGATAAAGTTACGGAAGTGGTCCAAAGTCAGCTTAATGTTGAGCTCATAAGGCTGTTCTAATCCTTCAAAGGATTTATAGCCATGTGCGACACGGATCATGATCGGGAAACTCTGCTTACAGCAAAGACTATCACTCAAATAAAGGTAATAAACCTTGAACCAATAGTCCCCATACATACAACCGAAGACATCATCGATGAACTTCAATACCAACAGGAATGGGCAAAAGTAAACTCACTGATTAAATTCGGACGACTGGCAAGGACAATAAAAGTCATATTTGCAGAGGCAAGTATGGTTAGGAAATCCATACAAGCCTTCTCCTAGCCTTTAATCTAAGGGTGACCCCAGGGAAAATGGTGGAGGATGAATACATTTCCGTAATGACGTGCATGAAATGCTTCCAACCTGAGGCACATAAGATCAGAGATCGCCCAGCTGACAAAAAGCACTGCTCCGACTGCGGCAAGCCCTACCACCTCAGGTTCGAATGCTCCAAGGAGCAAAGAAAGAGCAGAAACTGCGGCGGCCCCCACTCAGCCCTAGTCACGGTGTGCTCCAAGAAGAGACTAATAATAAAAATAAAAGGGAAAGGAAGACTGAAGAAAGAACGACGGCAAGTGTCCTACTCTGATGTTACCAAGAAAGCCGAACAACCAAAGACTGTAGGCACTTAACCCCAATGGCTAACAGTCAGGGCGTGGAACTGATGTCGATGTTGATGTATGCTCACATTACCAACATCATAAAACTGGGGAGATTCTCAGTTGATTACACAGGCTTGCGTTTGAAAAAAGATATTTATGTTCCTTAGGATTTCATGTTGTTTCTTAATGAATCAAACCTCCTGAGCTTAAAAATGAATGTATTTTTGTTCAATCAGGTCAGATTTTCTCAGTACAGCATACACCATTTTCATTGAAATGACCTTATTTTTCCTGAAAAAAAATTCCAAAACCTTTCTCTATCTAATATTATATTATTATTGTTATATCATATAAATAGGAATAAACGTATGTAAACTATAATCCTTTTAATAAAAAAAACAAAGAATGCAACATAATAAAGAAAATAATTATAATTTCCAAGAAAAGACGCCTTTGACGATTTCAGTTTGTGCCTCTCATGTGGTGCATCACGCTTCAAACACCAACAGTAGTCAGCAAGCATTTTTACGTCCCATTTACCCTGGTACCTGGATCCCATTGTTTTTATGTCCTGATGGAATCCAGATAAGACTGTAAAAAGTGTATCTTTATATACATTCGAGCTCCCAAATGTTTGAGACTTGTTAGGAGCTGATTGACCAGGGCAACATATTCTGGGCTTCTTTTATTGCCTAGAAAGTTGTTAACTAGAGCTTTGAAATCTTTCCAGGCATCTTTTTGTATGTCCGTCATTGATGCCTCAAACTGCTGATCTCTCATCAAGTTCCTGATCTGAGGTACATCAAAAATTCCCGCATGGAGCTTAGCGTCACTGATTTATGGAAATTTTTGAAGAAGAAATTTAAAAGCTTTGTCTTGTTTATTAAGGGTTTTGACATAAGTTTTTCATTATGCCAAGCTTTATATATAGTGCAGGAAGCAGTATTTTGTGAGGAGGCACTAAAGGTTTAGCTATCACATTGTTTGATCCAACTCTAAATGCTTCTCGTGGAGGCCAAACCTTCTTCTCATAGTGCATGCTATCTGCAGGACTGTCCCATAAACATAGGAAACAGGGATGCTTTGTATAGCCTGTTTGCATCCTAAGTATAAGAGACACTAGCGAGAGGAAATTTAGCACGGTATGTAAATTCAAAGTGTAATATTTCTAAAAACAAATTCAAAGTAATATTTCTTAAAATAATAAGAATATGAATATGTACTAAAAAATCATGTATGCCGATGCATTAAATCATTGTATTGGAACTAATTGGATATATGTACATCTTATTTTTAGTTTAATGAGTTATGTTGTATACCTTCTCAATTAGCATAAGTTCCCCATTAACACAAAAGGATGCATTAACCTATAGGGACACACTTCAACAAAAATTATAACTAAAAAATGACTCATGATTTCCAGATTTGCATTCTTGTAAAATGTAAGTTGACCAAAAGGTGTATACAAGTATTAACAATTAAAAATGGAAATGTCAATATCAAAGAGCTTAGAAATGCCAAGTGTAAAATGATCTTACCTTTAAGTCACCACATATCCTCCAATTGTGGGTAGAGTAATTTATTGCATCCAGCAATTTTTCATATTTTCATAACTTTCAGTAAGTTGGATTGAATGGCATATAGGAACGGAAGCTATCTTGTTATCAATATTCAGTAACACAGCTTTTAAACTTCTACTGGAGGAATCTATGAAAAGTCTCCATTCTAATGGGTTGTAGGGAATTCCAAGGGCCTCAACAAGTCCTTTAATATTGGCGCGGTATACTAAAGAGCTGGAAGAATGCTGTAAAAAATAACTTCGAAACTCTTGTTCTCTATTTCTGTACCAAATAAATGTTGTTTCTTTAGCGAGAAGATTATTTTCACGAAGTCGAGAGCCAAGAAGTTGTGCATTCTCCTTTGAAAGCCCCAGATCCCTAGTCAGGTCATTTAACTGAACTTGAGTGAATGGTCTTGCGACCATATCATGTGTGGAAACTAGATAAGACTAAAATGTGTCATAATCTTGATCAACTTCCATATTTATCTCTTCATGGATCTCTATATGTTCAGGGGGAGAAGGTATAGGAATTCCTGGACCAGGGGGCAGAGGTTTGATGACAGCAGGAACATCCGGATATGCCACACTATGTTTATTCTTCTTATTTATACCTGTGGAAAATATAATTGCATATTACATAAAAAATTGATTTGGAGTTGCAGATAGTACATAAATGTTTAATAAAAGATATTATGTTCATGCTGAAGTGAACTATGTTAGTTTTTAATTTTATGCTAAGTCTATGCATAATAATGACATTTTCAGGAGCCAGTAGAATACAGAAAGCTTAAATACTTGATACAATGCTCACCTTTAAGATTTGTCATGCAAAAATAGCAGTCCGTAGTGTGGTCCTTGCCATCTCTCCACACCATGGGAACACCAAAAGAGAGGGACTTCTGTTCGCCCTGACTCCAGCGTCTTAAACTTATGTAGCATCCCTTGCAGCAGATATGTGGTGCAAAACTTTTATCTTGATCTCTTAGCCTTACTCCAAAATATGCATGATACAAAGATTTAATTACAGGAGGGATTGTACTTTGCTGCTCGGGAAAAGTCACTTTGCCGCAAACATAGCAAAATCTGTCGTAGCTATTCTTACATTTTCTATTCATTTTTACCTCAACCACTATTATTATTATTATTCTTATTATTATAATGCTAAGCAATTTCTAACCTCCAATAATATAAACTTATTAACATATACAGTAGTGCAAAAAGTATTGATATTTTGATGTAATATAGGACATGTATAAACTATAAAATTATTACCGTCACCCCTATGTATCGCAAAAACTGGACCTGTTAGAGAAAAAAGGATGACAGATTCGGATTTAGGAGGTCAATTTTATTAAGAAACACTACAGAAAATCTAAGGTACATTTTTGACGCAGACTAGTGTTATAATAGACTGCTGAGGAAAAACGGGATCAGCTGGGACCTATGGTGCCAAACTAATCCCCTATCAGCCGACGCAGTTATTGCCGTCTGACACCCCAAAGGAATATTAAAACACCAAGAAGAACATCAAGAGGAAAGTGATGATTAATATAGACACAACAAGACACTGAGAAAACTCCAACGAAAATGAAGGATAGGTAAAGGCCTCCCCCCCCTCCTCCGGAAATAATTAAGAAAAAACAAGCGCAGAAAAAAACTCCTAAAACAAACCAAAAATTCGTCATTCACCCGAAAACTCATAACTTCCGTAAGATTGCAAGTGGAAAGAGAAGATAGGGAAATATGAATAAGAAGCTAACCAAACAAAATCAAGAATTAGAAATCAGAACCAAAGAACTCCAAATATAAAGAAACAAAAGCAAACCAGGTTAATTAACCCAAACAACTCATGAGTTTAGCCATATCTCCTGGCGTTTGTGCAAATCCGTGAAACTAATACTTTCTTCCATTTTCCACGCTATTTTCCAAATCTATTTCTACGTGTTTTTCTCAATTATACTTATCTTAGCATTTAAATTTACATTACATTACATTTTAAAGGAATAAGGTGAGTGCTTGACTTCATTATTTTGTTTTGGTGTAACCTTGTACTCTTAAATAATTACGAATATTTACGCTGCAGGAAAGTTTGGTTCCTTTGCACGTGCTGTCAAATCAATCAAATTTCTTGCAGAATACAATGTGCAGCCTCTTTTCAAGTCCATTCTTCGTATCAAACTTTGACACTTTATTTTAAAGTATTTAGATCATCTTTCATCCCTTTCCACAACTATCTACCAACTAACGAACGAATTTGGGACTCGACTCGTTTCAAAACATTTCTGGGAAGGCATTTTAACTTTTCCAAAACAATCAATCAGAGTTTGTTGCCTACCCTAAAGCCCTTTATTAATCAGTAAAGACTACACTCTCTTACATCGGAGGAGGTCGATACTAACAAAATTGGAAAAGTTAAACCTTTGCTCCGATTAATTTGGTTAATTTGTCTCTCCAGTGATTCACTCGTTGATTCCTTCTTATTAGCTCAACTGACCAATTTATCCTAAAACTTATTTTTGATTTCAAATACTTCCTTTTCAAACCTAAAATGGAATAAAGTTGCAGGTTTGTTTGCCTTATGAAAATTTTGCTCAATGCGCCAACATGTACTTTTTCTTGGAAATTCCATCGCTAGTTTCTACACTTTCTCTTCAACTATAATGGTTTATTAAAACACTTGTGCCATAAACTTTTAATTTTCTTTTCTAATTTAATTTTCTACAAAATAGCGTGCGAGAATTTAGTCTCTCTTCGATCCCAGTTCGAACATTCTGTTTCACATTTAGTTAGTTAAAAGTCGTCATTTAATTTAAATCAAAGATTAACCTAATTCTTTAGTCATGGCCAAATGTTTTGAGACGACTATATTTTTTCTCTAAAAAAATAATAGAACTTATCAAACATTGCATTTTGTTTTGATATGTTTATATGATAATTTGAAGGTAAAATATAAAGAAATTTAAAGCCCAAGCACATTTTATTAATTGATACAGCCAATTGATGCGCGCAGTCGATATTTACAATAATTTCCCCTTTTCTTCAGGACTGCTTCAATTTGTTTTGGCATGCTCGAGACCAAATTTGTAATAATATCTTGACTGATATTGCTCTATTTTTAATCAGTAAGTATCCACAATAGCTCGTAATTAGATTTGAAACGCTAGTTCAAATCTGTTGAATTTCCAGGCAAAGGTCCCAAATGTTCGATGTTATTTTCAACCAAAATCTTTGTTATTGCTTTTCCTTCTTGACAAGGTGCACCCCCATGCTGAAAAGTACAGTCACCACCCCCAAATAGTCCTGAACCTTTGGGAAAAGGTGTTGATGAAGCATGATTTGATACCATTTTGAGTTCATGGCAATGTTCTTGGAATAAATTGTTAGTGCTCCAGTTCCCTTAGATGAGAAGCAGCCCCAGACATGGAGAGTGTCCAGATGCTTCAGTGTGAATATGAAACATAACTCGTGAGAGCGCTCAAATTTTCCTCCTAACGAGAAATCTTCCTGAAGCTCCAAGCAAGGAAAAGGGAGTTTTATCAAAGAATATCACTTTGCTCCCGGCTTCACAATTGTATTCTCTACATTTCCTCCAAAAGTGGAGCCTATTCTTAAGGTTCTTCTTGGTGAGAGGAGGCTTCTTCCGCGCCCTTTTCGGCTTTAGACCTTTGTCAAAAAGTCTCCGCCTCACTCTTCTCGCTGAAGCGTTCACATCTACTCCTTTCCAATCGTGAGCAAGCTTGGAACTGTAAGTAACCCGATCCTTGTGCTGGCACCTTGCCAAGAGGCGATCTTGGGATTCATTTGAAGCTCTTGAGGGTCCAGAGGACTTCTTCACAGCAGTGTAACCATTTTTTTTTAAAGTTAGTGCTCCTTGATGTAATATCCTTGAACAACTATATCCTTGCATTTCAGGCCACTTTGGTGCAGACCAACAATGGGTGCACGCTTATTTTTACATAAAAATATTACGAAATAGATTGTAATTACACAACATCATTCATTTACACAATATTTACCATCAATTCTCGCTTTTGATCGAATAGCAAATAAGGATTTAAACTCACCTCCTACATGTGGGGCACAGCGCGATTTTGGATTTCAGGAAGGAATGCGACTTTTTTATTACTATTATTTTTGAAATACTGACTTTTTAATAAACCTGCAATAATTTAAATATTAGAATAATTAGTCCTATCAGTTTTTTAAACGAATATATATGTCGTGGTATACGGCCGAATATGTACGTAAGTTTGTTCCGTACATAAATAACTCCGTTCCTTTTTTCTCTAAGAGTGCTATATTTCTATTTATCTTTTTGATTTGGTTCTTTAATCAGGGAGGATTCGTAAAGTTATATATCTATTGCCATTTGCAGCGCTTCGAGGATTTAATTAAACCACTAGAGAAAAAATATACTTTTAATTACAAAAAAAAATTAAATATTAAACAATTTAAATCTACTAAGGATATAATAAGAGGGTCTAAATAAAACTTACTACTACCAATGAATAAATACTACGCGATGGTCGACGCAAAATTCCCTTTAGTACGTAATGTTAATTAAAGAAATAATTAAATGGGAATCCTTTTACCTTTTAAAGTAAGTGACGTCAGACGAGTAAGGACCTTGACCGAGAATCTCGTGAGGAGGGGAGGCGAGTGTGTCCCCAGACAAGAGGCAGACTGGGCAAAACAGCTGGCTTCGAGATGAGTGAGAAGAGGCGAGTCGATGTTTCTTGACGGGACGATAAAAGCGAGGGGCAGTGTATGTGTGATTATTTCAATCCTTGGGTTACACTTATGGGGCTTCTCGATGATGAGCGTTGACCAACAGGTGAATCCTTTTACGAGTGGGACTTCACTTCTTTGGTATTCCTCAATGGTGAGGGATATCTCGGGTTTTATTTAAAAACTGAGATAGGGGGTTTCTCTGACGAGAGAGGTATGAGAGTGATTCTCTATACCGATGATCTACTCTTTGATGTGTCTAAAAGGAACAGCCTCAAGATGAAAACTTCTTCTTAACTCCCGCTCGGTTCCCCTTTAAGGCCTGGACCGACGCCGGTATTCGTCTTCTCTCGATAGCTAACTCGATTCTCCTATCTTTTCATTCATTTTTCATTTTGTGTATAGAAAGGATAGAGAGGGATTACTGTGTAACACAGGCGAACAGGCAGTCGTAGAGGAAAAGATTGCGGAAATAACTTAAGAGGGGATAGGAAGAGTTGATAGGTCAGTGGCTAGACACCGATGCGTGGTGTTGTTAGGTTGGTCTCGAGGTGTTCGTGAGTGGACGAAGGTTGGAGGGTGGTTAGGAAGGAGAGCGTGTCTGCTTAGTCGGAAACGCGTTATTCATTATGCCTTTAGCTTATGCAAAGAACGGTATGGGTTGCGGGTGGTCATGGGCCGCAGGGTATCGCGGTGCCATCGCATACCGTCTTACATGTAGTGCGGTGTATAATGGGTCTCTGGCGAGTTTCCCGAGTTGTTTCGTGAGTCTGGTGTGAGCATATGTGTTGAGGGGTTTAATTTGTTGTTGACGTGTAGTGTGAACATTCTCGTGTACAAGGAAGAGCAGCAAGCGCGCTTCAGAGCAGAGTTCTGAATGCGCCGAGCCTTTTGCTGCCACGTGTCACTCGCGGCTACGAGTGACAGTGGGGCGTACGTGAGAATAGGTTGCACGAGGGTTTTGTATAGGTGTAACTGTAGTTTTATGGCCGCAGGGTAGAACCTGCGCAGCGATGTGTTTGTAAGTAAGGCTCTTGCTTGTGTTATGTTCTGGTATATATTGAACCTGAGGGTCTTATCAAAAGTTACCCCAAGGATTTTTGTATGTTGTGTGTATTCGAGCCTTGTTGGCTTTAGATGGTTTATGCTTGGTGTGTGTGTGAGAAGATTTGTAGGTTGTGCATAAAGTGATCTCTTGCGCCGTAGAGTGTCATCTTTGTCTTCTGAGGATTCGTGGCAATCAGCCATTTATCCTCGTAATCTGTCTTAGCGTCTAGTATTGTTTGTGCGTGGAGCGCGATTTCTTCTGGTCCACGGCCGCTGACGAGAATGGTCTCGTCATCGGCGTAGGACACTGTGTATGTGTGACAGCAGTTTTCGAGTGGGCGTGGGGTGTCATTTATGCACATGGTGTATAGTGTGGGTGCCAGTACGCTTCCTTGGGGAACGATTGGGCGTGGTGTGAAGGGTTGTGAGAGGGTATTGTTGTATTTTATGTAGCATCTCCGTTCAGTGAGGTAGTGCGAGAGGAGCCTTCTGGTGCAGAGAGGTAACTCTGTATTGTTGGCGAGTTTCCAACGGAGTCCCTCGTGCCACACTTTATCAAAGGCCTTCTCCACGTCTTTGCTGATGGAGAGTGTCTTTTGATGTATCTGGCGGGTTTTTTTGTATTCTGTCATGGACAATGGTGACGGCCACCAGAGTGGACCAGCCCCACCTGAAGCAATATTGGTGGGGGAAGAACCAGTCCCTCTCTTCCAGGTATTCCCGTAGGCGGCAGTTGATCATGCGTTCGAGTATTTTGCCTAGGTGCTCTAATAGAGCAATAGGCCTGTAATTTTTCTGGGTGTTTGGGGTCTTTGTTCGTTTTGTGTAGAAGTATGTTGTGAGAGACTTTGAATATTTTAGAGAAGTAGCCTGAGGGTAGTTAGGCGTTGAATATGTGTGTAAGTGTGGGGTATATTTTTGCGGGGAGGTTATGTATTAGTGTGGCTGGTAGCCTGGAGGGGCCGGGGGCACGTTTTGGTATTGTTTTAATGTAGCGTTTTGTTTCCTCGACGGTGATTCGAGGGGTCAGTGTGGATGTGTAGTCAAGCAGCTCCATTCGTATCAGTGGAGCGAGCCTTAGCTCATGAGCGTGGGCTCGACACCACTCCTGGACTTCCTGGAAGTGCTCCCCCGCGTGTGGTTTAGGTGGGTTGTGTGTATGTACTGTGGCCCAGTGGGACCTAAATGCGTCGAGGATGACGTTAGTGTCTGCGAGTATTTAGTTGTTTACTTGGAGGGTGATGGGTTTTGGTGGATCAGTACCTATCAACCTTTTTACGTGCCGCCAGAAGAAGGAGGGGTTAGTGCAACGGGTGTGGTCTGCGATGCGGACGACCTCTAGCCACTGCCGGTTCCTATCTAGCTGCACGCACTTTAGGATGCAAGCACGTAAGTGATTGATGTTGTGTTTTCGTGGGCCTCTAGTGTAGTGATTATTGTACTGTGTGATCAGTTTCTGAGTGTGTATGGAAAATGTGAAATGTTTTATGCAAGTGTAGGTTTTTTGTGGTGAGTGTAGGTCGCGTGCTGTGGTTATAGTGTTTATGATTGAGCACCAGTGGTCAGCTAACAAGTGTGGTCCAGGTCGAGATTTTGTAGCGTGTTATCTGTTATGTGTCTCTTGAACTCTTCCCAGTTCGTGTTTTAGTAGTCGAAGAGAGGTGGTGTGGGTATGAGTATGGGAGATGTGTATATGATAAGGCATATCGGTATGTGGTCAGAGAGTACGTGGGGACCCGGTGAGATGTGCGTTTAGAAGCGTGTAGCGTGGTCATTGTGGAAGACCACGTCCGGAGACGTGGTTCCTCTACGAGTACCGAAAAATGTGGGGAAGGCCGAACAGATGTGCTCTCAGCGATATCGCTGCAAGGTACCGGCCAGGTACCTTCCTGCATCATTCGTAGTGTTTGAGAGGAGTGTCGGGTGAAAGGCGTTGAGGTTCCCCGCAAAGAAGATAAGAAGGTTGTAGTTTGATAGAACCCGGAGTGAGACTTCTATGTTTAATTGTAAGCGTGGTGGTCTGTAGTGTGTGTCTACTAGGATGGGGTCGGAACTTGTCTGTACCTTGCAGGCTAGAAAAGAGTCATCTTGTTTTTGGATGAGGGAGTGGTGTATAGAGCGCTTTACTAGGATCGCTGATCCTAGGTGCGAAGCCTGTGGAGACACCTATCTTTTCTCCAGATTGACGTATATATACCTCATTTATCCCATGGGGGGAAGGGAAGGAGATGAGTGCCCATGTTTAAGCTTCTCTCTGATTTTCGTCGGAGAGAATGAAATTCCGTCTATTTGGTGAAACTAAACCTAAACAATAAGAGGGGACAGTGGTCCTATCATAGATTTTTATTCGAAAGGCTCTACCACCCTCCTTTGTTTATATTAACGGGCTACGAAATATGCCGATTCTGAGTTTCTACCGTACAGCGCTTTCCCTAATCTCAACGGTGCAGCTTTAGCAAACCGAATATACATAATTCGGTAACTGTCCATTAAAAATCAAACTTCAAAACTGTGGGTCAAATAAGAGGAAAGTATTGTCGTTGGAGTCGGTGGATAAATCAGATGGAGTTCTAAAGCCCCAGTAAAATCAATTAAAGATCTCCTCTTCCAACATTGATTAAAGACTTTAGATTGGTGAGTGAGTTCGAATCTTTTTGGGTTCCTGTCAAACTTAATATGAAATATTCTCCGTGTAAAAACCATTGCTACTTCGTTGGTTCCAATCATGGGGAAGCTACACTAACACACTCGCACAAGCTAAACTTTAATCGGCTCTCAGAACAAACATATTGGGGAAAGTGACGCCATTCGCTTCTATGTGCCTGAGATAATAGCGGCTAAAATTTTCGTCGAATCAAACCCAGGTGCAAAATGTGTTCTAAAGACTGATAGGGCCCATCTCTCAGATAGAGCATTCTACAACCAATTCGATTTGAAGGAACTAATTTGGGGAATAAACTGTTTGCTCGGGGTCTATTTCAACCAGCACCTGATGTTTGGATTTAGTGCATCTTCTCGGTAATGGTTCTGTTCGGCGGCCGAGTTCGGTTTAGTTTCTTGAGGAAACCGCAGCGTATTAAGTCATACCCTAAAAAATGTGGGCTAGAGGACCCTTTTTTGCTTGTTGGGCGTTTCATTTCAGGCCACACTTGTGTTTTATCTTTTACCCTCTTTCAAGGAGACTGGAAAAGAACCGGGGCGTCCGTTTCATTAGGAATTTCATGTCAACTTTTTAATAACCTTTCTCCTCTTAACTATAATATTTGTATATTGTTTGTGAATTAACGATAATTAATTTAAGCTCTTTACGGAAATAAGCTAAGTGTTTAGCTTCATTATTTTGTAGTGATGCAACCTTATACTCTCAACTAATTTACGTTGCAGGAAACTTTGGTTTCCTTGCAATTACTGTCAAATCAATCCAATTCCTTGCAGACTGCAACGTGTATCCTCTTTTCAAATTAATTTTTCTTATCCATCTTTAACACTTTATTTTCAATATTTAAATCTTCTTTTCCCCACTTTTTACCACTAACTACCAACTACCAAGTGAATTTGGGAGCCAACTAGTCACAAAGAATCTCTTGGAAGGTATGTATTTTATCTTTTCCCAAACTATCAATCAAAGATTATTGCCTATCCTAAAGCTATTTATTAACTTTTAACTTGTAAACACTAGCGCACCTTATATCGGGGGAGGTCGATACTACCATCTCACGATACACAAGATCATATTGATGAAATTGGTGTGTTTATTGTTTGGTCCTGGTTTTCTGGCCGATTTCCATCATCTGGTACGTATCTCAGTACTGGTCGACAGTTCTTCGAGGGATTTGTACCACGGTTTACCACAAAATATGGCAGCCACTGCAAAGTTCACCCTAATTAGAACTCCATCCGGCGACTAATCATAACTAATAATGCTTACCTTCGCTCTACCCGAATAGTTTGCCCACTAGCGCAAAACTGGCGCACAAATAACTTAAGGCAGGTTTATGCTTCTCAAAAGAAGTAGATTAAAGTTTATTCAATTATCTCTCCAGCGATATGTATTTTTTAAGGATTTATGTTTCAGTGGATAACTATTATGGCTATTAATAAAAAAAACAACTAAAATTTTAAATATTTAGGGTGGACTTCGTGCGCGTCGAAAATTTAATGGTTGAAAAGATATTAATTTTTCCCTCCGTTCTGGACAACCAACCACAGCCTTCATTCTCTCGAAATGGCCTTGGCAATCCAATTTTGAGGACGTTCCTCTCACGCAGCAATAATCCTTTAACTCTGATGTGCAACATCATAGCTTTTTACTCCGAGTTCATATCAGGGATGTTTGGAGATGAGTTTTTTACTCTTTCACCAAATCGAAGTGGTATCTTAAAAAAGCCAACGCTTTATTTGTTTTATAAGCTTGGACCACATCTTTTCTTAAAAAATATATGCACGTGTTTTGTCCTCAAACTCTGGGACCATGGGCGTCAGAACGTCCTCACAATGGGTTTAGGCCTTGATGAGTATCCATCGGATGGAGATAAAATTTAAAAAAATGATTTTGTTGAACCTTCCTGAACAGAACTGAGATTGCTTTGATCCCAAGGTCATTTCTGACAATGCACTAAATACAACGATGCAAAATTCATGTTGATTTTGGCTTTCTCATTAATTTATGCTAAACCAAAGGTTTGCTTCCTCACTCAAGATCTATTCATAAATACTTTCAATGATTTCCTCTGTTCTCACTAATTTTGGACTACCATTGCTAAATTATTGTTGATTTATTTTATTTTCTATCAGGATATTCTCAGTGAATCTGATATCGTAAGTGCTCAACCTGAGACAATGTGGGTTCATATTCTACGAATTTTAGGAATTATTAAGTTATCCCAAAAGTAATGCGTCATCTTTTTCATTATTATCAAATTTTATGAAAAGAAATCAGGTGATTTAAAACGACGACAGCGCCGTCATTCCCAGGATTTTAGAGTGTTCTAATCAAAAAGGTTATATAAAATGTACCTATTTTTTATGCCATTCTGAAGAAATTAAGTTTCTCGAAGTTTTGTTACTTTTTCTAAGTTCGGAGAACTCTTTACTCCGTCTTCGCAATATGTCTTCCTTCCTCTTCCGTGCGGCAATGCCCCGCCGACGCATGCGCGACCCGGCAACAATCCACCGACGCATGCGCGACCCGGCAGCAACCCACCGACGCATGACATTATTTATGACAAATCACAAGGCAGATAGGTTTAGACCCACGCTGCATTTTCTACGGGCGATTGTTAATTTGATTCGACCTCATTTGTTCGAAATGATCTGTGAAGGAGACTGGGATCTCAATCTCGAACGCTTATTTCTCAAAGTTTTGTGCAATCGTGACTCTACAGTGGCATTTTTAGTTTGGCAGAAGAGAAAAATTCTTTCGGAAATATCTTGCTCTTCATTTCTTCTACCGAAAGTTTCCATGACTAAAGGATCGGTTTCACCATTTTTGGGGTGCGGTTGCCGCATTGTATCCGGCGGCAGAAACATTGTAAGGTAAGGATACGAAACTGTTGTTTAGCTTTTTGCTTAAATAAAGGTAAGGCTTATATGTCTGTAGTCAAGAACGTGGTAGAAAAACTAGAGGCCTAATGATATTTAGCAATCGCCTTTTCTATTCGAATCTAATGTTAGGCTTTCGAATTGGGAATATTACGAGTATTTTTTTTAAATTAGAGTGTGCACCCCTCCCCCTCCCCACACAATTAAGTAGGGTGGGATAGAGGCGAAGCCTCCTATTTCGGAGGTAACTTAAAAATTATAATTTTTGCCGGAAATAGCTTAAAGTAGGCGGCGCTATCGTCGTCTCAATTTACCAGAAATTAAACAACTTATGAAGTTATTTATATTTAAATAACGCTTCCTGAAGACATATTTATTCCAGAACAATAAATATGTCATAAAAAAGTGTTTTAATTCCTCACCAACCTTGCGATAGTGCATCAACTTTCATCATATTTAAATAAGTATTTATTTATTAATTTAATAATTAAAATAATTTCTACCAGTTTCCACCACTAATCTCCATTTTCTACTAACTTTTCAATACCATGCTCGTAAAAATCGTTTGACATTGATTTAAAAAAGTTATTAATGTTGCTTCGACCTCTTATGTTGTGGAAATCTTCAGTATCAACAGGTGATTTGCTAAACTCTTAAAAAAGACAGTAATATGATGTCGGCTAAGTCGGGTGAGTATGAAAGATGGTTCATTAGTTCTCAATCGAAATTCCGCTTCTTTATGGTATCTCTTGCGGTAAGAGGTCGCGCGCTGTCTTGATAAAAGAGTACTCTTCTTCTATTGATTAATGATGCCTTTTTTCTTCAAATGTTTGATGTAAATGGTCCGACTGATCACAGTAAACTTCTTTGTTGATGGTATGACTGATTAAGAAGTTTAAAATAGATTATACCATTTATATCCCACCAAACGGACAAGAGAATTTTCTGTGGAACAGTCCCCCATTTCAGGTTTTTGCATTTTTGTAACAAGCTTAATAAAATGATTAACATTTTAGTCGATTAATTATATCGATAAAATAATGATAAACATGAAAAAATGTACTTTACTTATGGGAGACCATATACAATGTTATCCTATTAATACCTTTTTATTATTTTAGAGCCACGACGGTTATTCAGTGAACCACTACTGCTTTAAATCCACATATCACTCGAAATTGGAAAGCTAATGAATTTATAATTGTTTCTTTATCGCACTTCTTAGAGTAGAGTCTATTTTTTTTCGCTATATTGGGAGTATATATCGCCATGGCCTGTCTCATCCCACTCCTAATAAAGGCCTCCGCCAGAAGCTTTCACTGATCACGGTTCATCGCTCCATTGTGTCCGGTTACTCCAGCCATGAGTAATTTTTTTCCTCCCACACTTGGCGAGATAGCATCCTGGGTTTATGTATAAAGGTTGTCACTCTACGATTTCTTTCGTTATGTTCTGACGTTTCTTCTAGTAAAGTGTCCTCTCCATTTCCGCTTCGAAACTTTTATTTGTATACTCGGTACTCTTGTTTGAAGTGTTATGCAGGCATTTCTTTCATCATTCATGTCGATTATTTCTCACATGCATCATTCTTTTTCTTTTACTTGTCTTTAGTTTATGCTCCTTTTTGTTGTCAGCGTCTAAGTCTAACTTCAGTATTTTAGAACAATCCAAATGATTTTTTCAGGACTACTAATCATTATTTTCATCTTTGATAAATTCATTTTCAGGCAGAATTTCAGCCCTGCCTGAGATTATAATGTAATATTTAGCTTTAACTCCTCTGGACCTGAAGAAAATACCATGATATCGTCAGCAAAGAGAAGAATTGAAATATATCTTCCATTAATGTACCATTTGGTCCTGTCTAAAGTCCGGAAAAACTCCTCAAGCATTATTTTATAAATAAATAAATGTAGAACATAAATTACGTGGTAGGAGAGTACACAAAACCCTCTTTGCTTGTGTACTGTTCATAAAACTAAATCGAAGTTTTTAATAGTTTTTAAATGCCATACTGAGAGGCATCTTGTATTCTTTTGTTGTTAGCAAAAATTGTTGTGCAGTCTGTAGATGATCATATGTACTATGGTCACCCTTAAAAACTATCTGTTTATGTATTAGGTTAAGGAATAAGTACTTACTGTTTTTTTAATGTTGTGTTGATTTAAGTTTTGTTGACGTGATTTGTGCACAAATTAAGAAACAATAATAAATAATGAGAGCAAAATTTGCAAAGGTTAGGCTGCGTCCCTTAAAAGCGTAGACTATTAGGCCTTTGCTTAGGCTATGTCTTTAAGTTGAGTAATAAGTCATTGTGGTTTATTTAAAAGTTGTGTAAATTTAATTTTTGTTCTGTACCCTCAAAATGGAATGTCAAGTTGAAAGAAAGGCGCATTTTCGACACTTGTTGTTATTCATTTTCAATCGAGACGGGAACAATGCAAACGCTTTATCAGAAAGGACAGCTCAATGGTGGTTTTCGCGTTTCAAAAACGGTAATTTCAATCTTAATGACGAAGAACGTTCTGGTCGCCCCATTAAGTTGGATTAAGATCGATTGAACGACCTTCTTCATGAAAATCCTCGTCAATCGACTAGAGAATTGGCTGTATAATTGGCGTGTGATCAGAAAACTGTAGTGAATCACCTTCATTCGATGGGGAAAGTTCAAAAACTCAGGGCATGGGTTCCGCACGTTTTGAGCGAAAGCAACAAACTTCAACGCTCCACGATTGCCGCAGGTTTGTTTGGTCTTCACAAGGCTACTTGTGGATATAAGGACAGATTTCTTCACCGCATCATCACTGGCGACGAAAAGTGGTGTGTTTATGTCAACATGAACCATCGAAAACCATGGCTTAGCCCAAATAAAAACCACTTCTGTGATTAAAGCAAGGACTTCAACCACGAAACATGATGCTGAGTGTGTGGTGGGATTGTAAGGGCATCATTCTTTATGAGCTCTTTGCGAACAACGAGATTGTCAATGCAGAACTCTACGTTCAACAAATGTATCGACTCGCCGAAGCTATTCGTGAAAAGCGACCTCATCGACGTTATGGAGTCCTTCTACAACACACAATGTTCGTCCTCACATTGCTAATATGACCAAAGACGCCATCCAAACGCTTAATTGGGAAATCCTGCCACATCTTCCATATTCGCCGGACTTGGCTCCATCGGATTTCCACCTGTTCCGATCGCTCTCCAACAATTTGCGCGGCCTTCCGTTCAATAATGATGTGGAATTAAGAACCTGGTTAGACGAATTCTTCGAGTCAAAATCCAGAAATTTTTATTGCAGAGGCATCGAAAAACTAGTTGAACGTTGGGAAGAAGTTGTAAATAACTACGGAGAATACATTATTGATTAAAGTGCATATTGTTATCAATTAAAAATGAAGTTTTTCTAAAACTTTTAATGGTAATGAATAAATTTGATAAAACCGAAAGAACTTATTCATCAATCCAATAGTTTATTACGTTTGAGAGTTCTGGTTAGTCTGTTTCTGTAATCATTTTGCAAGTGGCTGATAAGAGACTGTTTGGCCTGAATTGTTGTTTTTTCCGTCACCTTTTTTGGAAAAGAATATAATTAAAGCCTTTGCCCTTCCTTTAAGCCTTTTGTAAAGAGAATGGGTCGATAAGACCTATTTAGAAGGTCGATATTTGATATAAACATAAGTCACAGGAAATAGGAAATGACGGATTCCAAACTCACTCGAAAGCAATTTAAAGAAAACAAAACACAGTAAATATAAACAACGAAAACTCCTTTTATTTACAATAAAGTAAAATGAGAATAACGTAAAAATATGATAAAAATGGAGTAGACAATTGTCAATTTTGATAAATAAAAACCAGACTATTAGAGTGAGATTACAAAAACCCTTAAAAATTGTGGAAGACAGAAGCAAGATGAGAGATTTTGAACAATTCAACATAAGCGATCAAAAGAAATAAACCAGAAAGAGGCAAGAAAGAGGAAGTAAAGAAGGAAAATTAAATTAAAAACAAAATAAAGATGTCAAAAGCAAAGGTGGAAGAGACAAACAAATCACAATAAACGATCAAAAGAGAATATCCTGAAAGTGAATGAAGTAAAATGAAGCATAGCAAGACATCAAATATTGAGAGTATAAAAAATAACAAAGGGCGAAACAAAGAAAAAATTCTTGAAGAACTTTTGAAGTGGAAATATCAAGTTTATAAACAATGGCATTAGGTAGCTACTGAACATTCAAAAATAGTTCATATGATGTATATATTCTTGTAGGTAAACAATTATAATAAGGAATTCCAATTAACATTATGGGGCTGGTGACTTGCTGACTCATCATTATTCAGAGGTTAAGTAGAAATCGTGCCTTCAATATTTTACGACAATGCAGATTTTGAAAAACATAATCAAATAATGTATTAATTTCTTGGCTGCTTTTCCAATACGTGATCTACCAACTTTTTTGAACTAGAGTAATAAAATCAGAGTACCTAACCTAAGTTAGGTTTGGTTAGGTTAAGTAAGGCACTCTTATTTTATGATGTTAAAGTTTTCTGCTGAATATTAAAAATTATATTTTATTTTGTTCTTATATTTTAGTTTTAAGATGATTTTTTTTTTTTTGCTAATAAACTTAAAATTCATTATTTTCTCAATGCAAGCTCCTTAAGATAAAAGTGTAGTTCAAAAGAGTTAATAAATAAAAAAAGTTTGTAGATCACGTATCGGAATGAAAAAAAAAGAGTTGTTAGATCATGTATTGGAAGAGCACCAACATTTTTAACCTCAGTTTATAGGAAACAAACTAATACATTATTAGGCACCCATTATTTCAGTGATACATTATTGACTTCCAAGTTAGCAGCTATTAAATGTTGCCTTAAATAGGGCTTTCTCTATTTGCTCGGATTGTGTTTCCATTGATTTAGAAACAAAACATTTAAAACACTTATTTTCCCTATAATTTTTACCCCTCCTATATGTTTGATAACATTGTCAATAAATTTTTAAACAACATATTTTCTCCCAAACAACTTATTTTTTCAGCAGGCAAACTTAAAATTTACATTAAATTTCCTTTTATGGATCACGTTTAAACTTAATCAAGAAATTTTTCAGCTCTATGCAATATTCATCCGCAATGCAGATGTATTCTAATCAACTTAACAGCTTTTCTCTACTTTTATTTTTTTTTGTATTAAGGAGAGACCTTGCTTAACCCGTTGAAATCCTCGTTATTTTATTTATTTACGTGTACGACTTGCAGCAGACGTTATTCAGGAAAAAGTGTCCTCCAAATTAAACTTATGAGCTCGAAACACTTAATCTTTTTTATAGAACTTCCTCGATACGTGAGCATTATTGCAAAGCACATCAGCATTTGATAGCTGATAACTCTTTATTTTTTATCTTCTCCTCCGCCTATAGCAACAGAGATTTTGAGAAATTTAGAATTGTTGTATATTAAAAAAAAAACAACCTAAAACCAGAATTCAACGATTGTAAGTCCTCCCTTAAGCTTATTACCAAACAAAGACCAACTTAAATATTTACAACCAACACGACTCTTTGCTCTTTATCTTTCCCATTTCTATAGTTATACTTTAAACTCCACTGCTACAGGTTAGTTCTGGTGTTTTAAATGTATTTTTATTGTAAATTTCTTAATTTCTTAAATTTCTTGTAAATTTCTTACCAGTTCCTAGTTTCCACATTTTTTATTACTTTAGTTACCCTCTCTGTTAAGAACCTTTTGTGTATTTTTACACTTTTATTGTCACTTATGGACATTTATTGTCTCACTTTTCTGTATTATGCATGCATTTTTATTGTTTTTTACTCTATTTTATTGAAACGTAATTTAGATTTTTTTTTCACCTTCAGGAATAGGAATCGACACATCGTGGTTCGGATTCCACATTAAGCTGTAGGTCCCATGACTAACTAAGTCCATTTTTGTCTCCTACTATTTTCTTCGCTGTGCTATCCTAAAACTTTCTTCTTCATCTCCCTCTCACTCCTAACCGCCGTACTCACAGTGCTTGGATCCTACTTTGGCTCTAGACAGTGTGACTACGGGTGTCTACAAAGGAATAACGGGCCTCCCCCTCCCCCTCCTTGGCGCTCCATGAGGGCCAAAGGGGGTGGGGGGAGGGTCGGAAGATTTGTTATTTGTCTCCCAATTCTCTTTTCACTTCATTTCACCTTCAACATTTGTATACGTTTTTATAGTTGAGTTCTTAGTATTTTGGGGTGCGCCTTAACATTGCCTTTACTGTTTTATTTATAATTGTAATTTTCTGTTAATTAGTTATTTTTAGATAGAATTTAATTTTGTTTTAGCTACTGAAGATGGTCCTAGGTTAAGGTCAGAAACGTTTGGAAAATACATTTATGATTGCGGTCGCTGCTTTTTCCTCATTTTCCTTCTCTGGAAAAGATTCCCACAGACTGTTACTATATATATATATATATATATATATATATATATATATATATATATATATATATATATATATATATGTATAACTGAATCACGAAAATAAGGAACGTGAGGAATTTATGAATAACGTTACAGCCACGAGGAAAATGAAACAACGGAGAACTGCGAGGCCTTTCGACTAATGGTCCTTTACTGAGCCTGCTCAGTGGCTGTAACGTTATTCATATATATATATATATATATATATATATATATATATATATATAGTAGCGAGTTTCTTTTTTTAATG
Source organism: Ceratothoa steindachneri (assembly GCA_963969495.1). NCBI lineage: Eukaryota > Metazoa > Arthropoda > Malacostraca > Isopoda > Cymothoidae > Ceratothoa > Ceratothoa steindachneri. Next base: position 96,110,685 of record OZ018332.1, read on the forward strand.
TTTATAGTATTTACTTAGTAGGATAAGATTGTGACAGTGAGCAGAGAGATAAAACACGTACTCTGACACAAACACAAAAGCATACTCAAGGAAGGGGTCCTTGAATTGTGATGAAAGCAATCGGTACTCTGCCCTTAATTTTTGCTGCAGCAATTCAAGGACCCCTTCCTTGAGTATGCTTTTGTGTTTGTGTCAGAGTACGTGTTTTATCTCTCTGCTCACCGTCACAATCTTATTCTACTAAGTAAATTCTATAAATATTAAAAAATAAACTTGCTAATGTCTGTCTCGTGTTCATCCTCGCGAAACCACTCCATTGAACGGGTCAATTTATCAGCAGTTTTACATTTTGATGTCCTGTGCCACCGACAGATAGAGTGAGACGTACATAGAAGTGGTTTACCGCCTTGGCTGTGCGTAGTTATGTGTGCCTCATAATATACTAATAAACACTCCCAATTGAGACTTCCCAGATGAGAGCTCCCACACCCAAGCCTGATACCCAATGATCATCATCCAGAAGATTATTAGAAGACCAACGACTGCTTATTTATTTTAAGAAACAGCTCATTCGGATGATGATGTTTTGATTGCTGAGTCATTTCAAAAGCACGAGACGTTTGTAGATTCTGAGTTAATATTCATAGAGCTCTCAACCTACAGTGATAAATAGACCGATGTATAGACAATAATGGTTACACGCATATCCATCTAATTAGTTTATTTCTCTGCCACACAGGAGAAAATAAACCCGAGATAGACGATTCACTGATCCCAGGTCGATGTCGCTTGAATATCAACAGGCCATAAATATCCCGCTTGTTCATGGATAGTATCTGCCTAAATTATGCGATGGAATGACATGTCTCGATGTTGAGGCAATGGGGATCAGTATATTAAATTATATTTGACTGGGGATGTTAAATAGGCCTATATAAGACACGTTTTAAGTGGCTATGAGAACAGCTGTATTTGTATATATGAGAAGTGTTTGCATCTTCAGAAATGAAAGTTCTGAAGGACAAATACGGAACGTCTGTGAGACCATTTTAGGTGATGTCTGGAAAGTCTGCTTCGACTTTACATTCTATTCAATTAATAAAATCTGAATTTGAACAAGTAGAGAAGTTTTAATTTTTTTAATTAAATAACGCTAATTCCACGCGATTATAAGTAATATTATTTCATTTTCATTCTAAACATATAATTTTTATGATTCATAGAGAAATCTATTACAACCAAACCGGCTATCATCCCCTAAATTTGGACCAGTGCTTATACGGAACACAGCCGCGGAATGTTATGAAAGAAGAGGTTTGGTCCCAGGCGTGACAGGACGTAGTCATACGAGTGGTGTAGTTATCGCAGGAAGGAGATTTTATCGTAATTTTCTAACGCTTATTAACGACGAGGGTGGAGGGGTAGTGTTTTTGTGTGGGTGTACGCGTTGATCATGTGACATCATAGACACTCGGCCTAAGTAAAGGAGGGGAAGGGCAGGGGCTCTTGTTATCGATCATGTTTCCTGTTTTTGACGGGACGATATTTGACGCCACCCAAAAGATTGTCATGGCAGCGATAGTCTGTCCCACGGAAGCCGAGGCGAGGAATCTCCCCCAACGCGAGAAGCCACAGGAAACCAGCGAAGAGGCGATCAGGAGAAGGAGGCTTAGGAACTAGGCGTCCTTTCAGGCGCGGATCCGAGGGAAGGATAGGGGGCTGTTCGGCCCCCCTTCCCCTCCTAAATTTCAGACACGCTAATGTTTATACTTCTTTTTTAAGCCATACTTGGATTCTGCTATTCAAAAAGTGTTATATATATATATATATATATATATATATATATATATATATATATATATATATATATATATATATATATATATATATATATATGATGAAAATTAATGCAATATCGCAAGAAAAGATGAGGAATTAAACCACATTCTCCGAAGACAATTTAATTCAGAACAGTTTCGGTGTATCATATATTTTCTGCCCAGTGTCAGTTGAAAAAGGGTGTGAGATACACCGAAACTGTTCTGAATTAAATTGTCTTCGGAGAATGTGGTTTAATTCCTCATATATATATATATATATAAGTAAGTAAAAGAACTAAATGGCGAGTTATGGTATATGATAGTGAACCCTCTGTATAGGGGCCAAAAGTTTAATTTAAAAGACTAGTTTCAGTATGTAATTATCATACCCTCTTCAGTCGTATACTGAGAATGCAATTCAATTGTTACAAAATTATATTAATAGCTTACAGATCAGAAAAACAAAAATAAAAAAACACAAAGAAACACAAAACGGGGAAAAAAGATCATTAATCAGGGGGTGTAAGTCTACGATCTATATATATATATATATATATATATATATATATATATATATATATATATATATATATATATATATATATATATATATATATATATATATATCATCACTAACTCTATAATTTAAGAAGGGGATTTTTTGAGTACTTGAATAATTATTTCATCTTATAAAATTTATAAAAATTTAACCATGGCTTCGCCATTCTCCCCCCCCCCCTCCCTACACGGGAAGGAGCTTGCGCAGAATTAAAATTTAAAATCTAAAAAAAACAGCCATGGTTAAATTATGGTTAAATTTTTATAAATTTTCTGAACTTCGCCAATTATAATAATTTTAAAAAGTAACTCTAAACTAAATTTCCTTCCTTTCAAAATATCACGTTGCTAAAATATAGTTATTGAATAGAAATATAAAAATAAATTTTCTGAACTTCCCCATTTGTAATTCTTTGGGTGTAAATAAATTCACAAAATTTCGATACTTATATTTATTTCTGAACTTCACAATTTTGTATTTTTATATTATAAAAAAAATTATTAGAAATAAATTTGATAAAAAAACAAGGAAAAGAAAACATTTATTAATTTTTCACCCATCTTCAAAAATTTCGTTATACAATTATAGAGTTAGTGATGATGATGATGACGGTTTTCAAACCGTTGCAATTGAATGTATCTTGTATGATACATGTCTAAATTACAGGTAAATCCTAAAAGTAATTACTACAATTCATAATTTTCTGATGTGTGGGGAAAAAATTGGATCTGAGAGAGTTAGTGCCCACTCATTTATGAGATGCTGTCATTTATTATCAATGGTGTGTAAGATAACCATTATTATTCATCAATGCCCTTTTCTCAGACTACTCACAGGGAGGAAATCATCAGGTGTTAGCCCCCCAATTTGAATGCTGGATCCGCCACTGCATCCTTTGCCTTAATGGCGATGCCAAGAAATAAAACAAATCGATTTGAATTGAATAAAGACACTAACAAGGCATCCTCCGTTAGATTTGTTAAAAGGTAAGAAAATTAGTAAAGATAGGGGAAGGAAAGTGTTAAAATAAGGGAGGTAAAAATATATTAAGGTACATAGCTCGTGTAAACAAATTAGTGAGCTCGGAAATAGAAGGTGGCACAGCTCTCCCGAACCTATCTCTGATCAGCAACGATGATAAGAAAAAAATATGAAGAAAAAATGGTTGCCTTGGTAATGAAACTTAAAGAGGAAACTACTTAGCGCAAGAAAACAAACACCGTAGAGGTGTTATAATTTAGTTTAAGAAAATAAATGAAACCAACGATGGCATATTGCGATAAAAGTTTCGATAAAAAATGAATAAAGTGGTGAAATTAGGGGACGTTAGAACGCATAAAGGGGGAGGGGGATAACGCAAGTAGATATGGTTTTAGTTCCGATTTAGAGTCGTCAATCGGACACATAGATCATACCATACACATTAGCAACCACTCCTTCATCGGTCAGACCTTTCTCTCTCAAACATTCATGTAGCTGAACTTCCCTCAACTCTTTGGGCAGTGCTTCCACTCAGCTATGCCGCAGCTTCGAGTTGAGACGGAGATATATCGAGAGCAAATGTGATAAATTGGAACTTATAAATAATTATCAACCGCTTTCTCATCTAATGGGGTCGGTGCACATCATGATCAATAAATCTACATACCTCGCCTCACCCATTTATCTGCCATCAAACACAAAACCACACATCTTTTATTCCACATCAAATCAGCACTCAATGGGGTCTTCCCTGGAAAGAGGGCTCTCTAGCCCCTCACAAGCCTCCCCTTCCATGTACATAGATCATACCATACACATTAGCAACCACTCCTTCATCGGTCAGACCTTTCTCTCTCAAACATTCATGTAGCTGAACTTCCCTCAACTCTTTGGGCAGTGCTTCCACTCAGCTATGCCGCAGCTTCGAGTTGAGACGGAAATATATCGAGAGCACATGTGATAAATTGGAACTTATAAATAATTATCAACCGCTTTCTCATCTAATGGGGTCGGCGCACATCATGATCAATAAATCTACATACCTCGCCTCACCCATTTATCTGCCATCAAACACAAAACCACACATCTTTTATTCCACATCAAATCAGCACTCAATGGGGCATCCTAGGGGAGAGGGCTCTCTAGCCCCTCACAAGCCTCCCCTTCCATGCACATAGATCATACCATACACATTATCAACCACTCCTTCATCAGTCAGACCTTTCTCTTTCAAACATTCACTTTTTACGGGGTTTTCCAACCCTTCTCACACCCTCACGCTCTAGTATATACTTTCCACAAGTTTCTTTCCATCCATTCTTCTTACAAGCCCATACCCCTCTCAGAACACTTCCACTCACATCATTCACACTTTTCTTCCTACCATAAATACCTCCTACATCCTTAATTCATCTCTTTATCACCCCTTCACACATCAAGAGCCCCTCTCAAACTGTTGATTTGCATCGTCATCACTATATATCTTTCCTTCTTCCATTCCATAGTTTCACTCCCATATACTAACTTTAGTACCGTCATTCTGCCATGCAGCCTTCCCTCATTTACTACACTAAAACCCTCAACAGTAACTAACTCTCTGAGATGGCGCCTGACACTTTCTTACCATTCAAAATTGTGTGCTCGCAACATCAGGGTGCGGATACAGGATGGGGGGGGGGGATGAAACCCCTAAATTTAAGATCCGTTTATGTTTATATTTCTTTTTTTTAAGCCACACTTGGATTCTGCTATTCAGAAAGAGTTATTTAATAATATAGAGTATATATAAAAACAGTCTTTTAGACCGTTGCGATCGAATGTATCTTATATGATACATTTTTAAAATACAAATAAATCTTAAAACTAATTATAATATTCAATATCATATTTTAGTTGACGTCCAAAAACTACAATTCCTAATCTGATGTGTGGAAAAAAATAGGACCTGAGAGAGTTAGCGCTCACTCTTGTATGAGATAAATGTTATTTATTATCACTGCTGTCTATTATAACCCTTATTAATGTTTAATCCTTCTTTCTCAGACTCCTCAGACGGAGGAAACCAGGTAAGCGCCCCCCCCCCCATTTTTATCCTGGATCCACTACTGGTCACTACTAGTTCTTATGCGAGGGATTGGGAAAAATCCCTTGGGTATATTTTAATATGAGATAAAGGTTCTGATGTGAGGAGATTGTTCCTCGAGTAAGATTTTACGGGGGGTGGGTGGGCATTCTCTTGCATAAGTTCTAATATGGAAGAAAGGTTCTTTGAATAAGTTATGTGGAGGAAGCGAACACTAAGTTCTAGTAAGAGAAGTTCTTTGAGTATATTTTTATGTCGGGGAAGCTTTCCCTGAGTAGCGGTTCATATGATGGGTTCATCGCGTAAGTTCTAATATGAAAGAAAAGTTTTGAGTAAGTTCTTATGAAATAAAAGTTATTTCAAGTTCTTATGAAATAAGGATTCTTTAAGTAAGTTCTTAGTGGCGTGCAACTCTGCGAAAATGTGTTAAAAATGTTTCTATGGGGAAGGATGGCTTCTTTAGTTCTCGTTTTCAACAGACGAAAAAATACCTCCAATAAAGATCTAAAATACCGACGTTATTACTAATGAGATGTTAAGGCATAAAGGACCTTAAGAATCCCGGTCCAGTATAACTCGTACGAAGCCAGTTTAATCAGATCCACCTGCGGATCATAAATTCTAATCAAACAATAAAACCACACAGACAAAATTTCACTGAATTACTGAAGTCGAAGCGCCTAAAGGAATGAAGGTCCATGTATCTCTCGGTAACTCTGCCTTATGCGGTAAACACACGATTAGATTCCATGTTGGGAGTTTATCCTTGATGTAAATCAATATATAAATAACCTGCACCCCCACTCACCCACAACCTGGTACAGAGAGATGCTTTGGAGAAAATAAATTCCAATAAAGCAAAACATTTTTTGTCCTTCCAATCTTTTAATTGTATTATTTTGTTATAACCATATGCTTTTCAACTATAATAATAATAATTATTATAATAACGTTTATAATAATTATAATAACAAGGCAATGGCTTCGCCACTTCCTCCTACAGGGGGAGCTTGCGCTTCGCTACTAAGATTAAAATTTAAAATCTAAAAAAAAGCAGCGATGGTTAAATTTTTATAAATTTTTTGAACTTCGCCAATTATAATAATTTTAAAAAGGAACTCTAAACTAAATTTCCCCCCTTTCAAAATATCACGTTGCTCGAATATAGTTATAGAAGAAGATATATAAAAATAAATTTCATGAACTTCACCATTTTGTTTTTTGATATTATAAAAGAATTATTAGAAATAACTTTGATAAAAAAATAAGTCATAACCAAACTAAGATGAAATTATCATTCAAATACTCAAAAAAATCCCTTTCTTAATTATAGAGTTAGTGATGTGATGATGATAATAATTATAATAAGGTAAAGATTCGTTTTAACACATATTTTCAAATGAATTTAAAAATGTGTTTTTCTTATGCAGTTTTGTGTATACTTTTCAGATCTGACATTCGGTTTCCCCCGAAATGCACATTTTCACCTTAATTGACCAAAGGTCAATAATAAAAAAAGTGTATTTCCAGCAAAAACAAGGGGTAAGATTCGTTTTAACACAATTACGATATTTTAATTTCCAAAGATATAAACGTTTTTAATTCTTAAAATGATACTTACCGATGTCATTTTCAACTTCCGGAACTTAATAATAAGGTTATTATTAACTTTTCAAAAATATATTTCTACTTTGCGAAATTTTAATCTTTCTGTGCCATTTGCCCTAGTCCCTTCAGGTTTTGGCCTGACTAGTTAGAGAATAGCAGGTTTTGTTTTATTTGCAGGGCGATCTGCGCATGCGTCTTTTGGCGATTAACCAATAGCATTTTTTGTTATATTTCGCATATTTGGGACGATTCGCGGATGTCTGTGTTTTCAGTACAAATGGTATAATTACGTGCGGTGGCTGTGCTAGGTTGTAATACCAACTAATACGAGAAGTTTTTAATGCCGATTGTCAGGCTTTAGATATATATAGGGTTCAGAGTGTAATCCCGTGAGATATTAAATGACGCAGTATGTGTAAATTTAGACAGGATCGGAATTTATTTTACTGCGTTAAAATTGCAAAGGATTCGAAAAGGAGTAAGACTCCAGAAACATTTTCCGTTAGTGCGGTTAAGGGCACGTAGCTTTTTAATGCCCGCATTCGAGCAAGTATTGGCGTGAATTTAAAGACAAATGGGTTTTTTTTCCAAAATTCCTGTCTGATTTTATGAGTTTAGATTAGGTCTGGTTCTGGATGTTTTAAATGATTTTGAAAATGTGTTTTTCATATGTAATTTTATGTGTGTACTTTTCAGATCTGAAACTCGTTTTGGTAAAAATTCGTTTTAACACATATTTTCAAATGAATTTAAAAATGTGTTTTTCTTATGCAGTTTTGTGTGGACTTTTCAGATCTGACACTCGTTTCCCCCGGAAATTCATACTTTTCCCATAATCGAATGAAGGTCCATAATAGGAAAAGTAGGTATTTCGAACAAAAAACAAAAAATAATAATGATAACTCATTGTATTTAAATTCTGAAAGACATTTGGCCTGTGAAAATATTTAGTAAAAAATATAATCCAATAATTTTGTTGAATATATGTAAGTGAATATAATTGGATTAACTATATATATGTATATAATATATATATATATATATATATATATATATATATATATATATATATATATATATATATATATATATATATATATATATATAACGGGGGGCCCAAAAGTTACTTCACATTTTAAAAATTTATAACACAAAAACTAATTAAGTTATAAAAGTAGGTGATATATAAAATGAAAAAGAAGATCTTAGATTTTTATTATTTAAATATAATATCCTTCAAATGTTCTCCATTATTGTTAAAACAAAGGCGGATTCTTTGCATCATATTTTCCATGACATTTTCCAAAACATCAGGAGTGATTTTGTCGATTTCTTCAATGATGTTTTGTTTCAATTCTTGAAGATTATTAAGTTTATTTACGTATACCTTTTCTTTAAGGTATTTCCAAAGGAAAAAATCTGGAGGGGTAAAATCAGGTGATCGTGGTGGCAAAGAAACGTCACCTAAACGTGAAATTAACCGACCATGGAAGGCTGCTCTTAGTGTTGCCATGGTTTCTCTCGCTGTGTGTGATGTCGCCCCATCTTGTTGAAACCACATATCGTGCATATCCAAATCTTCCAGTTCTGGCAATAAATGATCTTGTATCATTTTTCTGTAAGTGTCTCCTGTTACTGTCACTGTTTTTTCCGTCAGCATCCTTGAAGAAGTAGGGACCAATGATTCTCGAACTGGTTATGCCGCACCAGACCGTAACTTTCTGTGCATGAAGAGGCTGCTCGTGAATTATCATGGGGTTTTCAGCACACCAGAATCTGCAATTTTGTTTATTAACGTATCCAGTAATGTGAAAATGGGCTTCGTCGGACATGATTAAGTGCGAGGTAAAAGTCGGATCTTTTGTTTGGATGAAGTTCCAATTATTTTGTTAGGATGCGTTGCAATGGTGTTTGAGAAATTCCTAATTGACTGGATATGCACGATTTGGGGTTTCAACAAGATGGGGCGACACCACACACAGCGAGAGAAACCATGGCAACACTAAGAGCAGCCTTCCCTGGTCAGTTAATTTCACGTTTAGGTGACGTTTCTTGGCCACCACGATCACCTGGTTTTACCCCTCCAGATTTTTTTCTTTGGAGATACCTTAACGAAAAGGTATACGTAAATAAACCAAATAATCTCTCAAGAATTGAAACAAAACATCATTGAAGAAATCGACAAAATCACTCCTGATGTTTTGGAAAATGTCATGGAAAATATGGCGCAAAGAATCCGCCTTTGCTTTAACAATAATGGAGAACATTTGAAAGATATTATATTTAAATAATAAAAATCTAAGATCTTCTTTTTCATTTTATATATCACCTACTTTTATAACTTAATTAGTTTTTGTGTTATTATTTTTTTTAAATGTGAAGTAACTTTTGGGCTACCCGTTATATGGTGTTTTGGTTCCACAATCGTGTGAACTTTTCCTAATCGCAAGTTGATGAAAGTTTTGTGTTTTTAGATGAATCTTTGTTTCATGAAAATAAATCATCGCTTCTCCCTCAGTGACTGACAATTAGATCTGAATTGGGTTGTTATGAGAACAAGACTAACTACTGAATGGATGTTGTAATTTCCCAAGTAAATTAAAAGTCGCCTATTAAATAGAACTAAGCGTGGGTAGAATAAACAGAGAATGATAGACAGGAATGAGAATACGACAAGAATTGACGAAATTGATGAACTGACGGGAATGATTTGGTTACAAAGTTTATCTTTTATTGGGTGAAACTGTAGTAGTTGATTGAAATTGAATTATTTGCAATATAGTGGGAATCGTTTATATTCTATGGAGGAGCTAATTGTAATTCGTGTAGGCGTGGCGTGAAATTGGCTGTTATGGAAAAGGGGCGTATCGCTGAGATTCTGGGTATACCGATTTTTTCAAAAGTTCTGTTACACTCGTATTTTTAATTTTTCGAGATGTTTACGTGTGTGAAAGAAAAAGCTCAATTAAAAACTTAAAGTTCTACTTTTCCAGCATGTGTCATTAAAACATCTTTTCCATTGTGTGCATGTGTGTTGAGGTGGAAGTGAAAAGAATCGAGATCTCTGCTCTCCTGCGCGCGTGCCACAATAAGCTTGACATCGCCAAGTGGCTCAACGTCAGTTGGATGACCGTCCACAGATTCAAGGAGAGGCTGAAGAACGGGGAAGACCTCAAAGATCAAACACGTTCGGGCAAACCTCAAATTGCCAACCCTTTGGCTGTGAGAAAGGTCCTCCAAAGTTCACGGAAGCTCAAAATGACGGCGGTCACGAAGAAGAACATCTCGGTGGCCTCGGTATCCAGGGCCAGCCTCAAACCCCTCCCCCTCTTACTACTCCCCCAGTGGGGTGACTAGGTATAAATGAGGAACACTGAGAAAAATCGTGGTAGAATACGTCAATCTCCGGATGACGAAGTCCTCGGATTAAAACCAAGCTACCTAGACTGGATTGGTAGGTTACTTTGCTCGCCAGACCAAGAAGTACCCTGCAAGAGAGGCATGGGCTACCTACCTTAAGGGGCTAAGAAGCAGCTCATCCTCGAACTAGTCCCTGGTTATCAAACCAAACGTTGAGTTAACTTTGTTAAGTTCAACTTACTCTCGTCAGAGAGACTCCTCATATCCTGGTGCATCTTAAACACCAGGGGTATTCCTCGTCATTGGGGAATTAAGAGAAGAAGAAGGAAAAAGCTTCCCCTCAAGCCCGTTACTCGGTGGCCACACCGAACTCATAAGTTAACTTGGTTGAGGAACCAAGTTCAACTTGTTCTCGCCAGAGAAACCCCCCTCCGTTATACTCGCCCTTGAATAAGACTGGAACTAAGAAGAAGCTCATCCTCGAGCTAGTTCGTGGTTACCAAGCCAAACTTTAAGTAACTTATTCTCGTCAGAGAAACCCCCCTCATTGATCCTCGCCCTTGGAGAAGACCCTCCCTGAGTTCAGTCCTCGCCCATGAGGAATTAAGTAACGAAGGAGAAAAGCTCCCCCTCGAGCTCGTTACTGGGTGGTCACACCGCACTCCAAGTTAACTTGGTTTAAGAACCAAGTTCGACTCACTCTCGCCAGAGAGACCAGGACTACCTTGGTGCCGCATAAAGCACCGTAATTTTTCTCGTCCTTGAAGACCCCCCCCCCCTGAATACCGTGTGGATCCCCCCAGCTGCTACTCTCGCCAAAAAGACCTCGTGATCCCGCCTACCTACATCTGGCCAGGCTGCACGCGTCGTGAGACAATAACATTCCTGAGGGATTTAAACTCCACTAGAGTCCGTAAGCCTAATTCTTATATTATTGAGGTGTGTAGCGAAATTAACCAATTTTAGAGGGTCAAACGAATTGAATTAATTCTTGTTTATGATAATATTCAGAGTATTGCTGTGGTTAATGTTTAAATTTTGGGTATTCAATTGTTAAAGTTAAAATATAAGTTTATTTTGGGAAATATTGTGCGTTTCTCTATATCCTTACGTGTTTCCAACGGCTCTATTCTTTAAGATATTAATGTATTAGCACTCTTAGAACAAAAAGGGGGGGCATTCTACGACATATTATAAAAGTGGTCTCAGGTGTGGGGTTTTATATTAGAAAGAACCCAGCAGTGTCTAATTAAGGAAGAGCCAACACGTAAAGGAATATCAGGAATAAGCGAATAATTGACGAGAGGAAAATTGGTAGAGTTAGGGGTGGTAACATTCTGAAGGTAATTGGTAGGCCAAGTGGTAAATTTGTTGTCGGTGTGGTATCTCATTCAACATAGTAGTGGGATTAAGGGTAAGTTAGGCTGCGCGCTACCTGGTGAGTGGAGGCATTCGTATCTCAGAATACGGTAAGGAAAAATCGACGGACAAACACAAAATGGATCCGGTCGAAAGATTTTACCAACAAGCCCAAAGTCTGGGACTTGAAGGCAAAGAGATGCATGACTACGTCATGGCAGAATTGAAAATAGATTGCGAAGAGGAAAAAGGAGTTTTGGATAGAGAAGAAGAACAAGAATTAATAAAGTTTGACAGAGAAATGGAAAATATAAAAAGAGAGAGAAAAAGAGAATATGAAACAATGGAAATATGGATGGACAGAAAAAGAGAAGAAGACCAAATACTGTGGAAAATAGAAATAGAGGAAAGAAGATTCCCGAGCGGAAGTAACCAAACGAAAGAATAAGACAGTTGTAAAGAGAAGCAAAAGAATTCAGAATAAGGATATAAAGGGAAGATGAAGAAAGAAGAATAAAGATAAAGCTGGAAGATGAAGGAAGAAGAACCCGACGGGAAAGCGAAATAGCGAAAGCAGAAGTAGAAGCCGAAGAAAGAAGAATGAAGAAGGAAAAAGAGTCAAAAGAGAGAAGAATAAAGAAAAAAAAGAAGTAGATGAAAGAAGAATACAGAGGGAAAAAGAACTTGCTCAAGCTGAAAGAGAATAGAGAGAAGAAAAGGAAAGATTGCTCGCACTCGAAAGAGAACCTATCGAGAATTTGATAGAGGCCGAGGAAGTTGGAGCTCGGCCTGGACCTAAGAAAGGACCATCGAGGGAAACCCAGCCAAATAGGGTAACGATGGAAGAAGTAGAAACTAGGGATGAGGTACCAGCAGGAGTACCTAAGGAAGAACGTACGAGGAGAACCCAGCCAAATGGGGTTATCAGGGAAGAAGTAGAAGGTAGGGTAGAGGTACGAGCAGGTGTACCTGAGGAACTACCTGCGAAGAGAATCGAGTCAAATGAGTTGACAAGGAAGGAGGAAAGAGGTGTTATTGCGATACATCCAGATAAAGTTAGTCAAATGGTAGACGCCGATGAGTATTACCTACCCCTAGTAGTCTCCTCCCCGAACGGAACGTCCACGGAGTTACCGCTAATACGCCAAGTCGTAGTGAGCGCCACGCCCATTAACGACCTCGCAGGGAAAAGTTTTTTTTCATCCCCAAAGATCGAACCCACACTTGATCTTACAGTGTACCTTGATAAAGAAGGATTATGGGACTCAAGTTCTCATCAATTATGCCCCGCTGCAACAGGCCGCTCTAGCCATAATATTCAGTTTAAAGGTAGTCAAGTACCATAATAAGGGTAATTCGAGTAGGTTGAAATACCGCTACCATTTAGTAACATACTTGGGTAGACTCAATAACCCGAACGGCCGACTCAGGCGCGGTAAAGTATTGGTATTAGAGCACCATTATAGTATTAGCTACATCAAAGGAGCCGATAAAGTACCGCTGCTCTATAGGCGGAGACGAAATACCATTGAGGGTTATTTCAGTACCTAATAAGCGTGAAACCATGTTTTCATTTGTTTTTCTTGTTAATAGTTATCGGTAGGATTTAAGTTCTCAAAAGCTTAGAAATGTAAGGAAGTAGCTTGTTTTTTTCTTTTGTTTTTTTGCGGGTAAAATTGTATTGCGAGTAGGTCTAGTTCGACATATTGCCTGTGTAAACGCGCGCGAGGGCGCTCATATGTAAGGAAACTTAATGTAAGAGATGGCTCAAAGAAATACAACTTTGCTAATCTCGACTAGGTTGAGTTAGTTGTTTTGAGTTCCCGGGAGTCCATCGCCCCCGATTAATTTCTTCGATGGGAGGTGTGTGGGGAAATCGTCACCCCCCCTCCCCCCCGTTCTCTCGTGGTGGAGTCACAAGGCGATTACCGCAAAGAAATCCGGCCCCAGACACCGGCGGGTCAAGCGCGTAACCGCAGCGCCGACCACTCGGCGCTATGAAAGACCTAAATGTTAAAATGCAAGATCTCCCCCAGGAGAGTTAGATTCAATTTCACGTCAAATAAGAAATTAGAGACGTGTTTCTGCCAAGCTCGATGGCTAACGAGGAGCCAATGTAAGACTTGGTGAGAAAAACCGTTTGGCATAAGAACCCTCCTGGGCCGTCCTCAAGCCCCTCCCCCTCTTACTACTCCCCAAGTGGGGTGACTAGGTATAAATGAGGAACACTGAGGAAAATCGTGGTAGAATACGCCAGTCTCCAGGTGACGAAGTCCTCGGATTAAAACCAAGCTACCTAGACTGGATTGGTAGGTTACTTTGCTCGCCAGACCAAGAAGTACCCTGCAAGAGAGGCAGGCTACCTACCTTAAGGGCCTAAGAAGCAGCTTATCCTCGAACTAGTCCCTGGTTATCAAACCAAACGTTGAGTTAACTTTGTTAAGTTCAACTTACTCTCGTCAGAGAGACTCCTCATATCCTGGTGTATCTTAAACACCAGGGGTATTCCTCGTCCTTGAGGAATTAAGAAAAGAAGAAGGAAAAGGCTTCCCCTCAAGCCCGTTACTCGGTGGCCACACCGAACTCATAAGTTAACTTGGTTGAGGAACCAAGTTCAACTTGTTCTTGTCAGAGAAACCCCCCTCCGTTATACTCGCCTTTGAAGAAGACTGGAACTAAGAAGAAGCTCATCCTCGAGCTAGTTCGTGGTTACCAAACCGAACTTTAAGTAACTTATTCTCGTCAGAGAAACCCTCCCTCATCGATCCTCACCTTTGGAGAAGACCCTCCCTGAGTTCAGTCCTCGCCCATGAGGAATTAAGTAACGAAGGAGAAAAGCTCCCCCTCGAGCTCGTTACTGGGTGGTCACACCGCACTCCAAGTTAACTTGGTTTAAGAACCAAGTTCGACACACTCTCGCCAGAGAGACCACGACTACCTTGGTACCGCATAAAGCACCGTAATTTTTCTCGTCCTTGAAGACGTCCCCCCCCCTCTGAATACCGTGTGGACCCCCCAGCTGCCACCCTCGCCAAAAGGACCTCATGATCCCGCCTACCTACATCTGGCCAGGCTGCACGCGTCGTGAGACAATAACATTCCTGAGGGATTTAAACTCCACTAGAGTCCGTAAGCCTAAATCTTATATTATTGAGGTGTGTAGCGAAATTAACCAATTTTAGAGGGTCAAACGAATTGAATTAATTCTTGTTTATGATAATATTCAGAGTATTGCTGTGGTTAATGTTTAAATGTTGTGTATTCAATTGTTAAAGTTAAAATATAAGTTTATTTTGGGAAATATTGTGCGTTTCTCTATATCCTTACGTGTTTCCATTGGCTCTCTTCTTTAAGATATTAAGATATCAATATATTAGCACTTTAAGCACTCTTAGAACAAAAAGGGGGGGGCATTCTAAGACACTAGGTATACTTATAATGTGTAGTGTTTGCATGAAAGTGTTTGGAATAGCTGTCAGAGAAACTCAGTTATATTTGTTCCGGTTTTGCGGAGTACACTTTTAAATTAATCTTTTTACCAACAAAGTTAATGGCGTATGTTTTATCTATACAAGCACATCCATTAAAAGTTATGACAGAAACAACCCATTTTTTTTTCCGAAATTAATCGAACGCTTCATTTTCGTCCGCTATAGGCACGAACAAGTGGTTGTATAGATACTCAGTTATAGCCCAAAGTTTTGAGACTAATAATGTCGTAGGTCGTTAGATTTCCTGACCTTAGCCTGCTTCCTTTGACTCGGAAGGGAACGTGACAAGCCTGCAGGACACTCTGCGATTAGCCTTCCCCTGAATAATGCATTTTAAACGTGGGTTGCATTAAATCGAGTAAGATTGACTATTTTCACTTGGCCGAATTAAATCAACTAACTATGAGGTTCTGGATATCAAACTGGATGAAACAAAATAATCCTTACTAGTGTATAAACAAAAATAAAATAATGAATACAACATAGAAATAGAAAAAAAATAAATGGTAAAAAGGTTTACACAAGTCAGCTTCCAGGCGGGAGCCGTGAGCACGTACACACAAACCTACACGGCCGACAAAATGAAAACTACCATTGCGGGTGCCACTCGAGGATTTTTGTACCGAGAGAAAGGCTTTATGAGCATCTTGCTCGATGGCTTTTCAAAGGCACGGTTGGGTTTACACTTAGCCAATTGGTACTCGGCTTGCTTAAAGTTATAAAGGAGAATACAACCTGTCTTCTAACAACCACTGCTAACCTCGGAAGTAGGGATCGAGGTAGTATTTCGCCGTGGAGAAGCTGTGTCGAATACAAGTGTGGGAGTCTCCTCTTTCTTAGTTCTTATTTCTTCTTATTTAATTTTCTTGTCTTCAGGCTCTTGGGGTAAAGGAGGCCGAGACAAAGAATTCTTCAGTGTCACGTCCCCTTTGGCCAAATACTAATCTTACCCAGGCCAACACTTAACTATTTATACGGGTTCACCGGAAGTGGATTTTACTTTATCTATATAGAGGCGCCTGGAGTGGATCTAGACCTTCACGGCATTTCGCGGAACCTCTCTTTGTTACAATTAAGCTCGCTATGTGGGCGTGTTATCAAACGGAAGTTACCTCAAAAAGAAGCCGATCGTGGGTTCTTTCCTTCCTACCCACCCCTCTCTCTCTCTCTCTTTGACAAATATATATATATATATATATATATATATATATATATATATATATATTTATTTTTTCCTTAGTTTTTAAAATTTACGTGATAGGAATAATTATTTTAATATTTAAATTATTGGAAGTTTATTAAAAAGTCAACATTTCAAAAATTATAAGAAAAAACGGCATTCATTCACTGTATCCAAATTCACGCTCTGCTCTTGTTCATGTGGGAGATGAGTTTCAGTCCCTGGAGCTTTGCTATTCAACCATAATGGTAAATGATGACAATTATTGGGTAAACGAATGATATTGTATAATAATAATCTATTTCTTAATATTTCTTTGTAAAAATAAATGTTTGAATCTTTTTCAATTCTAGGAATGTTTCTTTCCAAAAGAAAAGCGTGCAACTATTGTTATTATGCACCAAAGTGACCTAAAATGCAAGGAAAGAGTTGGTTACACTCCTGTGAAGAAGTTTCTGGACACCTGAGAACTTTAAATGTACTCCAAGATCGCCTCCTGACAAGATCCCAGCTCAAGGATCGGATTCCCTCCAGTGCCAATCTTGCTAACGATTGGAAAGAGGCAGCTGTGAACGTTTCATCGCGCCCAGTGAAACGGAGACTTTTCGACAAAGGTTTCAAGGCAAGAAGTGCTGCGAAGTCTCATCTCACATCAAGGATAAGCTCCACTTTTGTAGGAAATATAAAGAATGGGCTGTTGAATAATGGGGCAAAGTGGTATTCTCTGATGAAGCTCTCTTCCGCTTTATGGAGGTTTTGAAAGATTCCTCGTTAGAAGAAGAAAAGAGAGCGCCTCTACGAGTCCTGCGTCGTGCCAACGGTGAAGCATCCGGACAGTTTCCATGTCCGAGGCTGCTCCTCATCTAAGGGAGATGAGAACTAACAATTTTGCCCAAGAACACTACCATGAACTCAAAATGGTACCATATTACTCTTTTTCCAATTATCACCTGTCTAGTTTTTGTGATCTTTACACCAATTTTCGTTTAGTTCAACGTCGATTTTACAATTAAATTTCTAGGAGGTTGTGAGTATTCCATTGGATAAAGGATTTATCAAGTTCTTCTGAATTATTATGTTGAAACTAGGTCATTAAAGCTAGAGGCCGCTCGCACCTTTGCTAGACTAATTCGGCTTTATGTTGACAAACCATTAGATTGCTGTCAAAACGGCCTCTCTTACGGATTCTCGGCCTTCAACTAAAATTCTTATTTGCCGATGAAGTTTGGCCATGCTTTGGAGACAGTTCTAACCTAGGATAACTTTGCCCTAGAAACGCTAAACTACTCGGTTGTTATTGATACAAAAACACTTGATGAACAGACGCACGCGACCTATCCTGTTTCACAGGGTTAAGCCACCCATTTAACTATCAACTGGCGGAAATCTCGCTATCCTACTGGATAAGGTGCTAGATTTCCCGGCCCCGGTACGGGGAACAATCCAACGAGAGCGAGCATAAAATATTTCAGCGCTTGCTTGTAGCAACTGCCAATCATGCAGTTGCTTCATTCTCTCTTCACGCACACAACACATTACTCGTCCGTCCAGAATTTTACTGGAAGGGTTCTCAATTCCACGCTCACTTGATGCGAGACCGGGATCCCCTTTCTGTCACTGTAGGTTCTTGTTCGCTATTTTGTGACTAAACACACTACTACCGATCTTTCTGACCCCCTCCCCACCCTCCAACCCTTCAAGGGCCTACCAGCAACTCTCATTCTGATCTATATATGAATTTCATTATCCAGTCGGAAGACCTTGTCTACGATTGAAAAGCGACGGGTGATGTCATTAGCCTAACTTAACTATACGCTGGTAGCGATATTTCTGAATGTAGCGTCCTAGATAGTGGTATTATTATTATTATTATTATTATTAATATTATTATTACTAATATTGTTAATAATAATAATGTTATTACTACTATTATTATTGTTACTATTATTATTATTAATTGCCTTAACCTAAGAAGAGAAAACTGACGAGGGCAACTTTTCCAGAAAGTTTATATGGAAAGATCTGTAAAGATGATGAATTTAAAAATATGTGGAAGATATATATCAACAGACATTGAGGCCGGGAGGGCACATCCTTCAGATGTCAGATGCAGCCTATTCTCCCATGCTACACTCAACATCCTCTTGCGGGGAGAATGATCTGGGTAAAAATCCGCTCTGGAAAGTAGGCGTCCGTCAGGAGCCAACCTAAGACAGAAAGATACTTGCATAGTTCGGAGGGGAAAAAAAGAAACCCCGGCAAAGATTTAAGACAAGGTCAACAGATCTAAGTCGCGTGCTCTCAATATTTCTTACTTATGACCTTACGACCTTCAAAACTTTCAATAATTCCCGTACTAACCTTCTGAGTACCTTGGCAATTATACCATTTGAAAGAGAATGTAAAACAACATAAGCGTTTTAAATTTCGTTAGAATCACCTGAATAGTTACGGTGTTATTGCCCCAAAAACTAATTGAGAAGTAAAGTGATGACCATCCGACCGACGACCTACGGATCGACATAGTAACTTATAGAGTCGTGTGCACGCGACTAATAATGGGGAGATATATGATAGCTAAGGAAGGATGACTCATTTAATGGAGTCAATTTTATATATTCAGACTCTCGTCAGTTGTTTGGTTTCAGGGATTTTAAGTTTGGTAATTCCGATTTCATGTTCACATAACTAATGTTTCGGAATCCACTACACGGCAGAGTTTAATTTATTACAATATGTGATTCTTTACTATCATTTCACCTTACTTATATAAATAAATAGATATTTGACGAGTGTTGATGAGAGGAGTTAAACTTTCGTGTAACTGCCAGGGTTTGTTGGCTACCATTGGGTTTTTCATTATCATCGATTCCATTTCAGTTGTTAATATACTGAATATTCAGTTAATCTGTCAACTGAACACGCTAAGTTGTTTACAAAATGAGGTTTGACTCAGTTCATAAAAGGCCTTTCAATATTTGCTCTTTCAAAGGGTGTGTAAAGGCCTGTAATAGAAAGCAGTGTGGGGAGTACAGAAAGACAAATCAGAACTGTACCAGTTATATCTACGTATTATTCGTAAGCACCGCGTAGAAAGCAAAGACCTTTCGTGCTTCATGTGAAGATGAATCTGAATTAATGCTCTTTGCAGTTCCCGGCAAGGTGAAAACGTGTTATTGGTTGGAGCCTTCGGATTAGTGTAAAATAGTGCTTCCCAGATCCAATGGGAAGCAACATGTTAAAGAATTTCAGATGGGAAGCAAAATAATTAATGTTGATTATAATAATAATAATAATTATAAACATAAATGGTAGAATAGGTGACAGGGTGAAATATATGAAAAATAGACTTTTTGGTACACCGGAAAGAATGAAAATGGAGACAGATTGGTAGGATTCTGTGCTGAAGGAAAATTGTGTGGCCGACACGTTCTTTCAGCGCAAGGATGTGCATAAATACACATGGGTGGGACAAATGAGAAGGGGAGAAGTTAAGAATATAATTGATCAATGATTAATAAGAAAGATTATACCGATGGGGTGTATTTGATTTGAAAGATGTAAGAGATGCGAGTATGTGGTTGTATAATTACATAGTTATGCTGTGTAAGGTTAAATTAGTTGGTGCATGGATAAGAAAGCATGAAGAAGGTTGAAAGCAAGACAAAACCAGTGCGAAAGGTTATTGAATCAGAGAGAAATAGGAGAGTATGTGAGAATAATACTTGAGAGTAAAAGAGAGGAAATGAGTACAATGATGAAGATAGAGCAGATGTGAAACAAATTTAAATAAGTGGTAGTAAGTAGTGCAAGGGGTGTATGTTGTTGTGCCAGAACTGGAAAGCGTAAACAAAATAGTAGAATGGACATATGAAGTTTGAAGTGGAAAGCAAAATAGTGCAGATGAGAAAGACAGTCGGATACGGTTGAATGCATACGAGGAGATGAAAAGGAAATTGATTAAACACAGGAAAAGCAACAAAGGAAGAGTTTGGACAGAAGATAAATGATGATCCTGGTGGGAACCGGAAGCTATTTTGTAAGGAAGTAATAAAGGTGAGGAATAAAGTGAATATTAAGAATGAACATCAAAGATAAATATCGCAAGGTACTTCTAAACAGGGAAGAGGTCAAAAGTAAATGGCGAACTTGGCAAGTTATAGAGAATTTGTATGGAAGATAAAGCGAATATGAATATGATTGGTTCGCGGGTATAAACTGGGTTCTGTAGCTGAATATGGAAGCGTTTAGTGTTGCGAGAGATCTTCAAACTAGGAAAGCAGATGGATTAGATGATATATGATAGTTGCTGAGACGCTACAAAATGGTAAAGTCTATGTTACGGAATAGGTGTGGAAGTGAAAGCGTGCCTAAGGACTAGATGAATGCTGCGATATAGTTTCGTAATTTAAAATGAAAAAGGTGAATGCAAGAACTCCGGTGAAATAAGCCTTTTGAGTATTAGAGGCATGGTAGTTGGAAAAATTCTGAGCAGGAAAGAAATTACCTACTCTATTTTGATTTTGGCAACAACACTGATACGATCTTTACATCAATATTTCACCTTTGATCTAAAAGCAAATTTGAGGTAATGCAGTTCATTTACGCGTGTTAAATAAGATCGATGGAGCGGAGATATTTACAAGGAATTACAAGGAATAGTACCTCGAAGGACATTTTTGACCATACCGTGGAGGTACTAATTTGGAAAGGCCCTAACCTATATCCTAAGAGAAAATGTAGCATAGATGAAGGCTCTCCCCACCTACCTCTCCCACCCGCTTTTGCGGGCCATAAGGCGGAAAAGGTACCTGATTATGGTGAAAAATAAAACCTAATCAGGAAATTTATATCGAAAAGTTGAAACCTATCTACTTACTTTTAAACTATACGCATACTATAATCTATATCAAAGTGGTACCATCTGGGTCAGGTCATGGATCATCCCCTCATGTCGAGATTTGAACTATTCGACCGACGAACTGTTCACCACTTCTGGCGGTAAACAGTTCCATGTTCCTCAGACTTTGAACGGGAAGTTGCCGCAAATGCTAGTATGGAATTGCGTTGATTTCAGTTTGTAACCGTAGTTACGTGTAGCATTTGCGTTCAACGTGAACAACCTACGAATATAATAGTGATATTTATGCAATATAATATTGTCGAGGAATAGGTCACTTCCCCAGACACTTCGTCTATATATACATATATGTATCTATTGGTTGGGAGGAAAAAGATAAAAGCCATGAGAATAAGTATATATACAGTTATATACACATATATCCTCTAATGTAGGTACGCGTCCTTCGCTACGTACAAGTACGTTCACTTCGTAAAAGTAATCCGTTGATTACGAGGTATAAGAGTGCAATTTTAATACAGGGGCTGATAGCGTTTAATGAGTTTACCAAGTTGCAGTTCAAGGATGTATTTAAAGAGTGAATACCAAAAATATATTTTTTAATAAGTCACTAGTTAACATATATATACATACGGCAAATATAGGAAATGTAAATAAGGATGATACTGAGAGACTATAGAAAATTGTCAATCGGGTAGCGTTATTACTTGTTGGTTAGCTTTTAAATGTGATACTATAAATCAGTTATACAGAAGGAATATTTAAAAGTCGGAAAGCGGGTCTATTAACGGGAAACACAATCAAGGGTCGTTTTACCTTAAAAGGGGTTCAAGTTGATGAAGGGGAATCCTTTAGCGAGTCGTCGCGGGGGAATGGAGACGGAAAATTGTCGTGATTCTCGGCCGAATATCCTGATGGTGACGAGGATGAAGGGGAAGGGAACCAGAAGACGAGTTAACGATCCTCCTTAAAGACGGACGATGGCACCTCTGCTCCAGAGAAGTGCAACCTCCAAAAATCGAGACTCTGACGTGGCTCGGCGCGAAATCTCACACGGAAAACTGGAGATCCTTGAGGGAGAGTTACAAATGAGACGAGAGGAATCCCAGCCAGCCCTTTGGGGAGGAAACGATTAGAGGCTTGCTCTGAACAGAGTAAGCCTTCACAAATGAGATGGATCTGCCTGGTGAGATTCAACCTCGATGGTATACGGTAATACCAGGGACTTGGGGAAACAGACACACGATCTGAACCGAATGCGACGAGATCTCAAACTCAATCTGCTATCTTAGAAAAACCCATCGTATTTATATGACGGCCATTTTTTTGTGATCAATCGTTGGAAGGCACAGACGTCAGTGATAAGGCTTCCGGCGCCTAGAGGGATTAGCGTTTGTCGCCCGACAAAGGTCTTAATCGTCTCCAACGATGTGAGTGGGAAACTTTTGGCTAACATTTTCCCGACTACGGAGATTAGCGTTTCATCGGCGAGGTGAAAGATTTTAGCGCCCAAGTTAACTACACCTGTGAGGCGCTGACGGATATTCAAATTCTTTCTTCTTTTATTTTTTCTCTTTGGATACAGAGCTTAGGGTGGGAAGGAATTCAAGAAAGAAATGAAGGAAGTATTCCTTTTGGCGTCCCTTTCCCTTACAAATGTAGTATAATACAGATACGACGTTTTTGAAGCCATAATAACAAGAGGCAAAAAAGGCAGGAATTATACTTTGAAAATGTTTAGACCCTTGTATACACTGATGGTTAGGGAGCTAATTTTTACTGACCTTGTCCGGAGCTCTGATGAAATAAATGTTTACGTTAAAATGCGCTAGGACCTTCGAGAAACGGAAAACGGGAAAGTCTATTCTGATTGGTAAATTTAGAATTGGGTTGTACAAAGGTTTTGATTGGTTGGTGATTGAGAGGATTCATACTTTGATTTTGAGGTAACCTATTGGTATCAAAGGTCGTAAAAAAATGGATTTGGGGGCGAGATGCATAATTTTCTTAGAAGGTAAATTTCCAACTGCGTCTTTGCGAATTTTGTAGGAACTTGCAAAGATGTCAGCTGCTACAATAACATTTACCAATTTCTCCATTAACTTGCACACGCAGGAGTTTATAAAGATTGGGCAGAAACTGGCCGGGATAGAGTGATTTCTCCCCGGTTTGCGAAAAGTGAACGCAGTATCGATTCCCCAGGAGTATGGGAGGATACCCTCTACCCAGATCCTGTGGAACAAATCTAACAGAAAGGCCATGCTTCGCTCACCCAGGTGTCGAAGCATGGTGTACGAGACATCGTAGGGAGCAGGGGCGTTGTTCACGTACGAAGCGAAAGCGGAACGCATCTTACTCAATGTAAACCTGTCGTTGAATGATTCTCTTCCGCCTCTGGAGGTAAAGTCCAGTCGGCGGCCGTCCGCAACATCACGACAGGCATTAAATGCTGGCGCAGCAGCATCCCAAATAGAGAATGTGAAGAAAGTGATCACGAAGGACACCGCCACAGACGCAGGGTCCAAGACTTCGCTCGAATTATCCTGGAGAACGAGAGGGGGGAGTCCTGAGAGAACTTTTCCGAATCTTTTTGACTCGCCTCCACATCTTTCCCGTTAAGTGCAGACATGTATGCCCGCCAGGAAGAGCGGCGGGCGTGCTTAGAAACATACCGGAACCTAGCCCTAGCTCGATGAAATCCACCGACAGTACCATCGTTCTGGCGGCGCTTATAGCGCATGTTGGGAAAACGCTTCTGTTTTAGGGCCGCCTCACACTCGGCTAACCAACAGGGAAGCAGTCGGCGTGCAAAACGACCAGACGTTCTTGGAATACTAGTTAGTTTAACGGCAACGGAATCATCTACCGACCTAAACTCCTCTAGTGAGACAGAGAAATCAGTCATTTCCTGAATGATGGATGACCGCTCCCGTGCCAAGTACCACCGGAGCTGGCTCTCAGGCGGCAGCAGCCCAGAAATTGACATTGGAATGGGAAAGTGATCATTACAATGGAAGTCATCGACTACCCTCCACCCAAAATAAGGTGTGCATCGGGGGAGAGGCACAAAAATAGATCGCGACAGGGAAATGAAGTGGTTTTCGGGCAGTAATGCATAAACTTACCACATTTAGGACACCTATCTCCAACTCGTCAATCAGTTCGGCAGGGATCTGACCCCTGGGATTGATCGATTACTCTTCCCAGAGGGGCTGACTACCGTTCAGATCCCCGAGCAAGATAAATAGCTTTGGCAATCGTACCACGACGCGGCGGAAGTCTCCCGTGTCGAAGTTGACTGGCAGTAAAATGTATGCTGCACAGCTACTTCCTGAAAGGAGGTATCTAATGCAAAGAGAAGAACGGAGATATGCTGCCGTGTGTAAATGGTGCATCCTCCTGCTCGGCCTACATCCCGTGGTGGTGGGGTCACAAAACCCTTATACCCCAGGAGGGTGGGGAGAGGGCACGGGCTCAACATGGTCTCCTGCAAAAAGACTGATGAGGTAAAACGGGAAGAGACGATCCTCTACAGCTCCTCTCAGTCGGCCCGTAGTTTGCGACTATTCCAATGAAGGAATATGCCCTCTATGCTTAGTTCTGAAGAAATGCAGGGGGCCCTCTTCGAAGAGAACACCCTCATGGGAATAGCTGTACGCTTCCCGGAGGCTGAACTCCGAGCGATGTTGGCAAGACAAGGCGTTGAATGCGCTGTCGCCTTCGAGGACTTATCGGAAAAGGTTTGGCTCGCTATGCGAGCTTTTCCTCCTTCTGCCTCGCAACCCTAGGCAGGCAGGGTGGCGTCAGAGGAAGTGGTCTCTCTTTTGGAGGATCCATCGTCTTCGTGTCACCCAGCCTACCACTGGGTTGGGCGAAGGAGCCGTAGCTCCTTTAGTACTGTCCTCCTTTCGGGGATCAGTTTAAGGAGCCCTGAAAGACGACTTCACGACTAACTTCAGGGAGGTTGCCTCATGTGAGTATAACAAATCGATTGAGACGTTCGGCCGTTTCGCCTTACGGGAAACGGTCACGCTGGGGGAAGGTGGGATTCCTGGTTTTAGCCGGGGATGGCGCGAACCCTTTGTGCCGCTATCTGTAGCCTGGAATTTCCCAGCTAGGTAGAAGGGTACTTAATGGGCGCAAAAACGACCTTGTTCGTAAGCCTGGAGGGGCCAGGAGCAGAGGGTGTCTTTCTTAATATTGAGGCATAAGACATCTCAGGCAGTGGCGGGCGCGCCAGGACCAAGTCCTTAACCTCGCGAAATGAAAGACGATCCTGGGCGTCAATGGCCAAGATTTCTTTCTTGAGTGAGGAGATACGCACCGCATTGCTACAAAGAAAGAGGGATGTGGATCTACAAAATTGACATACCTCGGCACACACGATTTGGACTTATCATGTGCAGCCTTGGAGCAACTTACACAGACTTCAGGTAACACCGCCTTTTCACGTCTACAGGAGCGATTCATGTGGCCGAAGCGGTGGCAGTAGTAGCATCTCCGCGGCAGTGGCACGAATGCCTTCACGTGGTAGCGTTACCAACAGGCACGCACCGATTCAGAAAGCCTGTTACAGTCAAACGTGGCGAAGATTGTAATGGTGGGTCTCGGGGACCCTCCCTGTTTTCTCATCACACATTTGACCTTCACCGCTCCTCGGTCAGCCAACTTTAATATGACGTCATCTATAGAGTAGTCCACGAGTTTCCTCGCATAAACTACAGTCCTAAAGTTCATGGTAGAGTGCAGTATCACACTCACCGGGGTGCCATCAAGTGTCCGAAGAGTACAAATCATGGCCGCCTCTGAGGGATCCAACGCATTCACCAGAAAGCTCCCGTCCGAGAAACGGATCAACATCGGTTATCTAACAATCAGGCTAGCTAGTGTTCTTCTCCGATGGAACATGTTGCCCTTGGCCAACATACTGGCATCAGTGGAGCGAATAACTACAAAGCGTTTGAAGCCAGTGGACTCAAAAACGCCAGGTAGCCTCTGAATGAGGGACCTCGATGCAATTGAGGTTCCACCCTGTGAACTCGCATTTTTGGTCTTAGTCTGGGACTCCCCGCCCGGGGAAGCACCGATTACGGAGGTGCCGATGTTTGCTTGGTCGCTTGCAGAAACATCAGTGGACCTGTCCGTCCCCGTGGCTCCTGTGGATGGAGAGAAGCCCTTAGTCATTTTTGTCTTGCGAGTTGTTTTTTTTTTGAGGAGAGGAGGTAACGAATGAACCCACTTCGCTGCTCCGCCGGAAGGAACTCTTATGCCTGATAAAACGGCTTCAGCAAGATCCTTCTCCGAGATTGAGAAGGTCTTTGATTTCAAAGGGGCACTAGCTGGGGGAGGAGGTATGTCCTCTCCTTGCGAATTGTGAATGCTTGGGGCCCCGGGCCGTCTGAGGAGAAGCTTGCACATGGACGGACTCGGGTTCTGTTCTTGGCACTGAGCTCGGGTTTGTCGCTTTGGAGGATTCTACCGTCTGGGGCTGTGTCACCTCAGAGACCATATCTATCTCAGGACGGGGCGGGGGCCTCCATGTAGCCATCCCTCTCCCCCAAGAAATCACGGATCCCATTCGAAGAACCTTTTTTCTCGTCTTGGGCCAGCGAACGGGCATTCGTCAGTAAAGAGAGGGGGGCAGATACGCTGACCACCTGCAAACTACTCACGTACGCAAGCAGGACATTAGGCGGCACGGGCCGACGGGCCTTGCCATCCCTTGTTCCCTTTAGGGGGTCGGCCCTACTGAAAAGGCAAAAGTGAATTCTCCTAATTACATTTAACTCTAGAAAAGAAAGTTGTTGCCTGATTGTCGTCGCCTGTATCAAGAAAATGGCTTTATTTTGTAACATCATGGAGCACATTCCCGTATAGGCCACGCCATGCCACATAATCAATTATGGGCCGCCCGCCTGCTTTCTTGGCAGTCCCCTTGGAAACTAAAGGGGGACTGCCGTTGATAGGAGGAAGTCGCCCAAGGGCGCCTCCTGAGAAGGGGATGAGGGGGAGTCCCCTGCTTACTTACGCTTAGGAGAGGAATAAGGCTCCTCTCTGGTCAGAGGTTTGGAGGGTCTTTTGAGAAACCACAGAGGGGGAGGGCTCCTTTACTGCCGTGGAGCTGCCAAAGGGCGGCTCCGACGATGTTAAAGGGGGGAAAAAAGGTATTTTTAAGATTCGCATCAATGGGCACGGTAACCCTATTATTTCCACGGGAAGCAAACGCTAATCACCCTACGCAGTAGCCCGCTCTGCGAGGGATAAATAATGGGCCGGCAAAGCCAGCTGCCGCAATTTGGGACCACTCCTCCCCCCCCTCCCCCGGGGCCAGGCAGCCCTTCAACACGGTGGCTCCACTTAGGGCTGGGTGTAAAATTGATAGATCTTGAAAGGAGAGAGAAAGGGTATGTGAGTAGGTGTGGAAAGGGATGAAGCAAGTTGTTAAGAGCCCACCACCCCAAACCAGAGCTCAGGGATTAGGGGACGTTGTCCCCTCCCCACTCACCCTCGACCTTGGATGGTTGGGTGAGAGGAAGCTGGTCAGCATCTACCCTGTGAAATTAGAGGCCGACCAGAGAAAGTTGTGGGAGAGGTTGTATGGAAAGTGAGCAAGCATGGTAAGAAGACAAGATGTCAGAAAGAAGGAGGAGAGGCTAAGCTGGGACCGGAGGGGCGTCAGCACGGCGGCTAGGAAAGAAAATGACCGTGCCCCTTACAGAGCGGGCGCTTTTCAGACGCTTACCACAGGTAGATAAAGTGAGGAACGGGAGAGTAAGACGTAGATATGATGTGATAAAGGGTGTGATCGATAGTGTTTTGAGGTGGAATATAGGTGTATATGTAAGGGGTTTGGGAGGATGCATGCTTAGAAATGAGCCATAAATTAACGTGATGCTACAGCACATACTACCCTGACGCTTGAAGGGTGATGTCAGCGTGGAAGAAATTATTATGAATAGCTTTGTGCTTGCTACAGCATGACAAAAATGAGATGAGACAGGGAGTTTTAGTGGCGTTGCTGCGCGCTGGCGCTAAGTTTTACAAAGCAGTTTAAGTAAAAACGGAATAATATTAATAATTTTTTGTGTATGACGCTTTTCTACGCCACATGACTTCCCACATCACCTGTCTATAAACTAGGCTTGAGAGAAGAGTTGGCTCTTCAAAGCACGATTGAACGAACTATAGGAGTGAGAGGAACGTATGGCATCAGTTAGTGATTTCACATTTTAGGAGCAAATATGGAGACAGGATGATTACCCCTGTAACCATGACGACTATGAGTAACACTAAGTATGAGAAGAGAACCAGAACGTAGAGCTGTAACAGTAGCGGATCCAGGAGAAGCATATGAGGCGGGGTGAGGCTAACCTGAAGTCGTCTTTCTGTTTACTCTGAGAAAAGGGCATTCATTGTTCATTAATAATGGTTATCTTACACAGCATTGATAATAAATAACAGCATCTCATAAATCAGTGAGCACTATCTCTCTCCGATCCGAATTTTGTCCACAGAGCAGAAGATTATGAATTGTATTTTATGGACGTCACCTAAGGCATAATAGTGAATTTAATAATAATTTTTGAGATTCACCTCTATTTTAGACATGCGATTCTGGATTGAATCGATACTTAGTGTAGTTGACAGATTAGTGCAATTAAGTGAGAGAATTGTCACCGACAAAGAGCAACACATGTTGGAAAGATTTGAACAAGTTGAAGAGGTCACAGTGTGAAAACATGGGATCCAGTAAGAAAGGAGCTACAGTCATTAATGTGAGAGGTAATGAAAGCAGAAGTAACCAAGCGGATATGACCACCGTTACGGAGAAAGAAAAGAGAGGATTTACAGATATTAACATAGATTTTGAAAGATACTTAGTTATCAAATATAACACTGAAATATTTACTGTCAAAAAAGAAACTGGGGATCCACCAAGGTTAAGGATAATCGAAATAGTTTTACAACCAATCACATCAAATAGAGTACTTACCAAAAACAGCACAAGTTATTCTTGATCGAGTTTCAGAAAGTTGTCCGAGAGCCAATTAGTAATGATGTGGGGTGCAGTTAGAAGAGTTCTAATAATCTTAGCACACTAGCCTTGGGAGAGAGATCGATTCGGATGTTAGTAGCATATAAATGGAATGACATACCAATGCCATGCCTAAAAAGAAGATATATAGGAAAGAGAAGTGGCCAAGAATCAATCATTGCATTACAACATAATGCGTATCTGTTGGCCAAGATAAATCACACCCAATTTGAATATGCTGAACACGAAAGGATAGACACAAGAGGGAACTAGTTAAAGGCCGTTTTAAAGATTCTGAGTTATTTTTGAAGATGATAAAGCAAAACAATGTGATTTGCAATATCGAATGTTGCCGAGATATCAAGAAGTAACAAAATGGAAAGTAGATAATAATTAGTAGTTCAAAGAAGGGAATCAGTTACATTTAGAAAAGCTGATTCAGTCCTGCATTTACCTTTAAAACCAGAAATGATCATCTCATCACTGCTGGAGGATGCCATGTGATATAGGATCCGCGCAAACACCAGAATCCTAAGCGTTTTATATAGGAAGAGGGTAGGAGATTGGGCGGAAGCTTGCTAGATCGTTGAGGTTCATGTTTGTTAAGGATTGGGTAAATAGCAGCGAGTGTGCAATTATGTGGTACCTCAGCAAACGTGACGGCGATAGTAAAGATAAAAATGATGTATGTAAGGGAGAAGAATCAGGAGCGATAAAAGATAGACGTTTATAGGGTTAAATTCAAGAAGCAATGCAGATTTTTAGCAGTGTCAGAAAAGATAACTAGGCAACCACCAAAGTTAAGAAAGGGAGTAATATTTTTTACACAGAGACGCACCCAAAAGAGGTCCCCCCCTTCCCCTAGCATTACTTCAGATTTAACATGATTGAATTTTAGAAAATTTTATAAAGAGCCTTTCATTAGTGATCTCGTACGCGGGAAGATTTCCAACATTCTCAGCAAACTAGGCTAGACTCGTGTGCCATTCCCCGAGAAAGAAAGAATTTAGCAAAGTGACGCATACAAACCTAAAAGGGAAGAATCTAAATGCCAAAAAGGGAAGCGCTCAATTAACTTAGCCTTGCGGTACGCACAAACTCATCTGCTCTAGCATATGTACGAGGGGCGGTCAATAAGTTTTGCAATTCGGATATAAGGAAACTAAATATGAGGAAAGGGGTTTTATTATTTTTCAATATAACTACCCTCGACTTCAATGCACTTGCGCCACTTGTCCCTGAGGCTTCGAATTCCGGAAATCCAGAAATCTCCTGACTACTGTTCAATCCACTTCTGGACGGGAAGCTCGACATCTTCATCGTCCCCAAACCGGCGTCCACACAGTGCAGCCTTGAGCTAGCGGAATAAAATGTAGTCGCTAGGGGGCCAGATCTGGACTGTAGGGGGGATGGTTGAGCTCCTCGAATCCGAACTCGCGCAGGGCAGCTTGTGCAACTCTGGCCTTGTGGACTTTGACGACGTTGAAGTCGATAATGGGGCGTGAGGTTTCTAGGGACCCAACGGGCACAGACCTTGGCAATGGCCAAATTGTCGTGGATGATGTTGATAACACTTTTATGTGATATTCCAAGTTGTCGCTCGATTTCTTCGACCTTCACCCGTCGATTTTCGAGGATCATCCTCTCTATACGGGCCACATTGTCCTCGTTGGTCACGTCTGACGGGCGTCCTAGACGGGGGTCATCTTCAAGGTACTCGCGACCATGGCGGAACTACCTATTCCAGCGAGCAATGGTTGCATAGGAAGGGGCGGCGTCGGTGTACACTGCAACCATGCGTTCATGGATCTCTTTTGCATTCTTGCCTTCTTTAGTCAAAATTTGATCGCTGCGCGGTGCTCAACCTTCTCCATTGTTGAAAAATTTCTTCTTAAATAGACGAGGCAGGAGCGTGCGGCTGCAGGTCCTGACTTGTCATAACTTGTCCTAACACCCCCACAAACAGCCCTCCCCCTTCCTCTGTTTTGTCCTACCGATTCGCAAAACTTATTGACCGCCCCTCGTATATTACTCCGAATGTGGAGAATGAAGGGGCACTTCTTCGGATGTTGTATCTTTGTAAAAAAAAATCTTCCTTTATCAACGTTGGGGGCTCTCTAGCTACCTTGAAGTCAGCTAGAAAGCTCTCATTATTTTTGTCGGAGGACATCAAATCAAGCTCTCGAGTCGATACCAGGCTTCCACGGACTTTAAAAAGGAACAAAGGTTGAGTGATTGGGCAGAAGCTTACAGGATAGTCTGGGTCTAGGAATGATTTTGTTAGAAATGGGGTAATTGAATCATGTATGAGAAAAACAGTGAAAAACTGACGAAAGACACTCGGGGGAAACAAGACAAGATAGAAATTCTATTTTTTGAGGAGAGAAGGAGGTAGGTTACATCCTCAGGGAACATGAGAGTGAGGTATAGGATTTAGGGGTGGATGATGTAGCATAAGGTGAGTTTCAGGAGCAAATAGCATTTCAGATTGAATGTAAACAACCTTGTCAGACAGGAACGCAGATAATTGGCAGGAGTTAGGCTCGAAAGAGACTGAAGCGTTACATATAAAAATAGACCTAAAAAATGTAAATAGTATGTGTACATACATATGTAGATTTTGTTATCAGAGATGATAAGAAGGGTCTCGAAGGCACTGAAATATTTCAGAAAGGTCTAGTAGGGCTGAGTGAATGAGGTGTAATAAAGGTAGGTTGCTGCCTCCTCAGTCTCTTGAGCTCAAAATGTCCAAAGACGACTCTCGCAGGTTCGCCTATCGTGCTTTGCTCTTCGAGTAGCTGCAAAATGGGGCGCAGGAGATGATTTTTGAGATGAAGTCAAACTCAAATATGTACAGAAGTTTAAGTTATGAGAAAGCATGGCAAGATGTGTTGAAGTCACCAAGGATGAGCAAAGTTGAGTGAAGAGAGGTAATAAAGGTCTGGTTTAGAAATTTACCATAGACGTGAAAACAGCTATCCA
The DNA here is from genome assembly GCA_963969495.1 of Ceratothoa steindachneri. Classification (NCBI taxonomy): domain Eukaryota; kingdom Metazoa; phylum Arthropoda; class Malacostraca; order Isopoda; family Cymothoidae; genus Ceratothoa; species Ceratothoa steindachneri. The sequence goes on from OZ018332.1 coordinate 96,143,004, forward strand.
ATGGGTGACCAACAGTTCTCTGTCACATTGGCCTCAAAACCAATGTGACAAGAACTTCTAACTTGTCAGGAGAGTTAATTGGAATGAGAGAGGAGGGAAGATGGTAGGCAGAGATTAATTCAACCACACCCTTCACCCTATAGCTTGCGGAACATGAGGAAACGAGTATACATGGGTACATGAGGTAGTTGGAATAGCGTTAGGGTGACGCAAATCAAAGAGAGCTAATTTCTTACAAAAGATTAATTCACAAATGAAATCAGCTTTATTTATAGACAGGAGGTTGGGCGAGATAGCAAACGGAAGAGGGAGTAAGGGTTGTAATTGGAGATGAAGCAGTGTGATGAAGAACTCTGGGGATACATCGCGTAGTCTAGTTACGAGAGAGAATCTTCTATGACTCATGAGACGTCTTAGTAAGCCAATGGACTAAATTTTGGGGAAGAGACACGGAGTAAGTTTCACAAGATTTATGAGAGGAAGGGTGCAAGGCTTCAAGCAGGCGAGGGAGAATAGGAAATAGTAGTCGAGAGGGGAATCAAGTCAGCAAAGCGGTTGGGCCAGATATTAAGGAAATTGCAGGGACAGAAAAGATAAACGAGCTAAAAAAATACATGCCATATAGAACTATGATCATGACAAATAGTACTTTGAACAAGACAAATATATATAAACCATGATATGAGGAAACGGAATGAAAATCTATTATTTTTTATTCAAATTTAGAAGCAAAAAAAACAACGAGGGTTTCTCTGTCAAAAAGCTTGTAAGGAGAGAGGAGTAAATAGAATAGAAAATATACAGTAAATAAAACTGTATAGAAGATATACATATAGCCGCAGGTACACCTGGGGCCGTTGTAGCCGGGAAGGAGCTCATTCCTCTAAATGTCAGCTGCAACATCGTTGCCCAAGCTATACTTAACATTCACTGAAGCAATAAGAGGTAGTCAGTTTGGAAAGAGTAGTATGGTAGGACAAAGACCTAACAATAGGAAACATGGAAACAAAGAAGTGAAATGACCTGAAATCAATTTATACGCACGTGTGCTAACTGGGAAGTGAATGCTTGACAGGACGAGAAGAAGCAAAAATTGCAGTCACAGACACATAAGCAAATGAGGTAAGAGAACGAGATGCTGAAAACTCCCCAGCATTTATTATAAGACTTACAACAATGCAGATCATAATAATAAAGACATGAAGAACTAAAATAGAAGAAAACTGGAAGAAAAATAGCTAGGGTATAATAAACCACCCCACTCAAAGGATCATAAGACTCCGAAAAACAAGAAACTTTTTTGAACAAAAGAAAGAACATAGAAAACAATCAAACCACTAAAAACATTTATTGTTGGAAGTGTCGAAATACCCTTACCTAACCTAGGTTACATGTTTCAGGTTATATGTAGCCTTAATGTCAAATTGAAAGAGAGATGGAAAATGGTTTGAGAAAAAAGTTGAGGTGATGTAATCCTTGTGAAGACCTGGTACCCACAACTTTCCTCTATAGGTGTAAAATAAACAGCAAAAAAACAACAACAGGAAGTTCGGTCTAGACAAATTAGTCTGACGTCAGGGGGCCAGATGGAGGAAGGTTTATGACCTAAATTGGAGTTGCCAAGGACACAATGAAAGCTTCGTATATCCACATTAATTATACTCTGGCCGCGATAAGTTTAGACTATTTTTATTTCTTTTTACTATCGATGAATCATCAGTTTCCAAAAATTGTCATAACATATAAAAATATGTTTCAAAATTAAGTTTGTGTGACTCTTACGTAATAAAAGAAAATCAATCTTCGAATATTATATATATATATATATATATATATATATATATATATATATATATATATATATATATATATATATATATATATTTTAAAGGCCCAAGGAAATAAAAATTGGTGACACAACCCGGAAAAACACTTAGGAGAATATCATGCGAACCAATCAAAGCTTAAGAAGGAAAATGGGAGACGTAGAGAACGGAAAGATAGGACAAACTATTTTAACCTTTATATGAAAATAAATAAAGAAGTTGAATTTGAACCTGTATCATTAAGCGCTCATCGCGCTTAATGATACAGGTTCAAATTCAACTTCTTTATTTATTTTCATATAAAGGTTAAAATAGTTTGTCCTATCTTTCCGTTCTCTACGTCTCCCATTTTCCTTCTTAAGCTTTGTTTGGTTCACATGATATTCTCCCAAGTGTTTTTCGGGTTGTCTCACCAATTTCATTTCCTTGGGCCTTTAAAAATACATCTATAAAAAATCACGCGTCATGTGATTTTCAATTTATATATATACATATATATATATATATATATATATATATATATATATATATATATATATATATATATATATATATATATATATATATATATATATATATATATGGTCTTCCAATAAGGTCGCTCCATTTTTAAATGTAAATAAAACAAGTTGTGTGTGATATATGCACTCAATTTATTTCAAATTTGAAAGTACATTTTATGGCATTAAGTGTGGAATATGACGTCGTTCAAATGTCAGCCACAGCTTCGCTTGGTGGAACGTATTCGGGAGGCCGAATTTTCGATGACTTTGTCGCATAAATCTGGCTGAGGTCAGCTGGCTGAGGACTTTGAGGTCATCAACTGTTTGCAGATTATTTGCATAACCTGCGATTTAAGGTAGCCCCAAAGAAAGTAGTCTAATGGCGTTAAATCGCATGATCTCGGTGTCCAGTTGACGTCGCCGCCGCGTGAGATGACCCTGCCCTGAAATCGCTAGTGCATAATGTTTATCGAGGCGTGCGCAGTGTGGCACGTATAGCCGTCCTGTTAGAACCACATGTCGTTAGTATCCATATCAGGCATATAATACAGTTGAGGCTACAAGAAGTTGCTTATCATTAATCTGTAAGTCTCGCCGTTGACGGTTATGGCAATCCCATCTTCGTTCTCAAAAAAATACGGACCGATGGTTCCGTTAGACGAAAATCCGCAACAAACAGTGACTTTGTTGGGATGCAATTGGTGCTAGTGTATCTCATGTGGATTGTTTTCATCCCAAATCGGACAATTTTGCTTGTTCACAAATCCATTCATCCAAAAATGGGCCTCGACGCTGAAGATGATTTTGGGGGGGAAAATTGGAGCAACTTCTAACTGCTCTAGAGCCCAATCAGCGAACACACGGCGTTGTCTATGGTCGTTTACCTTAAGTTCCTGGGTAAGTTGGATTTTGTGCGGGTGTAGACCCAAGTCCCTACGCAAAATTCGCCAAACTGAAGTCGCAGAAAGGCCAAGTTCTTGTGAACGACAAGAAATTGACTGCCTCGGATTTTCCCGTACACTCTCATTTACGGCAGCGATGTTTTCAGCAAACCTTGCGTTTCGGCGACGTACGGGTGTTGGCTGATTGTTGATCAACCCTTTTGCTTCGAATTTGGCCCCCAAGGGTCGAACAGTGGACTCGGCAAGACGATTGTGGCGAGGATAGAAATCACGTAATGCGCGGAACGTTTGTCGAACGGAGCACTGATTTTGATAATAACATTTGATGATTTGCACACGCTGTTCAACACTATAACCCTCCATCGTGAGTTACTAGGTACTACTGAACAGTTCACAGTGAGGTTGCCAGATGTCGCTTTAACAACATAGCCACTATCGCCTGACAAAGCTCGAGCGTCCTTGTTGAAAGACCCTTTATATATATATATATATATATATATATATATATATATATATATATATATGATAAGAGAAAGAGACATTTGACGTGAATGATCAATGAACAAAAAAGAAACGAGATTTTTTAAAGGCAAGAGAGGGAACATTGGAAGAACACAAGGATCAAAGATAGCAAAAGACGGCACAATGGTGGCAATCCATACTGAGATGGAAATAACGCCAGGAGAAAAAAGTTGGAATAATCCTGGACGGAACTGGAGCCCGGGTCTGCTGATTGCCGATCGGATGATCTACGGTTAGGCTACCAGACATAGTGATTCAAATCCACCCAAAGTATTACCCTATTAAACATAGTATCTCCCTAGACTAGGAACCTCCAGGGATTTTTATACCATACGAGTATCTTCTTACTCGCTAACAAATTAAAGGCTCATCATCCATGTCACATACAAAGAAAGAGCAACTATGCTGAAAGCTCTGTGGTGGTTGTTATCACCCACAGAATTTGTATTTGGTCTTTATATATATATATATATATATATATATATATATATATATATATATATATATATATATATATAAAACTAAAAGTGTATTTTTATGTATAATATTTCTTGGGAGATAATGAAAGTGGTCCCGAGTCTCTAAGTGCCCCATTAATGGAGAGCTATATCCCCTTTTCCAAACCTACCCCATATGTTCGACCGAGTAAACATGTGTTTCGTCAAACCCTCGGGAGACAGGTTAGTTTTACCCAATATCGTTGTTCACCTGTGGGAAGCATAAGCAACCTGTTTATCCATTCACCACAAGGAAAGACGAAGAATATTGTATACCAAGAAGTGTTATGATGTAGCATTGGTTAAAGAATAATTTCTGATATAAATATAAGAATTTCAACCTGTATCTTGCTTAGGATTTCTTTTACCCGGGCAACGCCGGTTACCTCATTCAGTGGCTCATAAGGGAGCTTAGATGCACTAGGCAGGGATTATTAGGCTCCTATTGGACGTGTCACTATTTTGCTATAAGGTGATTTCAGGCAGACACTTCCAGTGATTGCTAAAGGATCCAGGCCAGATGAGGTCCGGGCTTGCCTAAAATCATCTTCTTTGAGTATGATTATTAGATCACTGTCTCTAAACACAAATATGAGAGCAGAGCTCTTTGGTTATCAACTGTGAGCACAATTTAAAAAAAAAAAACATTCTGACACTGGGAAATGGCAAAGTACCTCTTGATGTTAATGGTGGAATAGAAATATCTCCTATTAGCATAGTTTTTAATACTATTGATAATGTCAAGGTAAAGGCATTACCCAATCTTCAGCAAACTACAAAAACTACAACTGGCTATGTGAAAGAGCTATATTGGCTCCTAAGAACAACACTGTCTGCAGAATCAATAAACACCTACTCTTTACTCTCTCAGGAAGTTAACAAATTTACAAGTCAGTTGATACGATTTCGGATCGTGCTCAAATAGTCGATTATTCTACAGAGTTCCTCAACCCTCTAGGATATCTTGAAATATGTCCTCACAAACATAAATTGAACGTAGTGAATCTAAATAATGTTGTTGCAAAAAAATTCTGTAATGGCACTCGGCTGGTTGTAAAGAATTTGATGGAAGTGGAAAAGAAAAGGATGTTTTCATTCACAGAATACCCTTAAATCCATCAGGGTCAGAATTGCCATTTACATTCAGAAAACTACATTTCCCAATCCGTGTAAGTTTTTCCATCTGAATTAAAAAAAAATCGTAAGTTGAGACTCTATTAGTGGCATAGTTGCAATTAGAGGAACCCTGTTTTTCTTATGGTCAAGTCGAAGTTGATTGCTCTAAATTTAGAAGCAAAATTAATCTCTTGGTATAAACTCCACAAGGAAAAACTATGAATATTGTAAACCAAGAAGTTCTTTATCGTTGTTGAACAGGATTAAGTCTACTTCATAGAATGAGAATATTTTTTGTGAAGAATTAAAAAAGAAAAAGATCAAATCCGTCTTACTTTATTTCCGAACGCACATTTTTAGATATTAACCAACCTGAAGATAACTTTTTCGCCAAAAATATGGCCTAAGTGTGGATAAACCCCTTTCCCCCATCCTATGCAATCTATTTATGGAAAACTATGAAACGCCCCTCCTCACTAGAATCCATTCTCAACCTCTTATCTGGTTCCGATATGTAGACAAGATCCCGTCGTCATGGCCCATAGACAATAACAATTTCAATGAATTTGTTAACAACCTGAATTCGTTACACCCATCGATAAAATTCAAAGTAGAATGGGAACAGAACAATTCTCTACCGTTTCTAGACGTAAATATCTACCGTTTGAATAATCATATCCAGTGCTCAGTCTATCGAAAGCGTACAAATTCAAATGCTTACATACATTTTTTTCCTCATTGCATGACAAATCCGTTAAGATATCTGTTCTTTTTTCCCTCTTTCTACGAGCCTATTGAACGTGAGACCCAAACTTCCTTCAGGGTGAAATCAACCACCTTATCTGCAATTTCATTTAACTAAAATACCCAATTCACCTCATAGATAGATGCCATTCGAAAGCACGAAAAAAACATATATGCCATCTCCTCACCGCGAAGGGACGATTTTAAAAATGTATTAGTTTCCCATATGCTCCAGCTCTGGCCCCCCTAAAATCATATGCGAACGGAAATATTCTAATACTATTCGAAAATCCTTGACTAGACTGCTTCTAATCAATATCGATGATGGAGTATACAACATACCATGCTATAATTGCAATTTAACATACATCGGAGAGTCGGGCCACCTTAATAAGGGGATGAAAGAACATCTAGCTGATATCAGAAGGTGTACAAACTCTTCAAGTCTCTTTACACACATGCAAAAGCACGACCATAGAATTGATTTTAACCAAGCAAAGATTATTTATAAATCAAGCAATTATATTGAGAGGAAAATTACGAAATCCATCATCATTAACAAAGTTGATAATTTCAATTTATCTGAAGGGCAATACAAATTAAAATAAATATATATCGAATAAAGTCGCCAATCGTATTTATAAATCCATGGAAGCAATGGGTCTCGGAGATTAGCTACTTTCCAGATTGTTTCCTGTTTCATTTAATTTTGTTTAGTTTGTCCTTTGCGCCAGATACACTTGAGTTTTTTTCTAGATTGCTTCCTGCAGTTTCATTTTGTTTAGGATGTGGCTTACCTTATATATACTGTGTTCCTTGCCTTGTTTCTTCATTATTAGTTGAAAATGGCTTCTTGCGGAAACTAATCCGATAGTTATAAATAAAATCTAGATTCAAATATCCCACAGGAAAATGAAAGGCGGATTCCAAGTACTTTCAAACTTGTTTGAAAGTACTTGTAATCTGCCTTTCATTTTTCTGTGTTTTTTTCATTGATTGCTCTACCCACGCGCTGTTTTGCGAGTTTCTTATATATATATATATATATATATATATATATATATATATATATATATATATATATTTATTTAATAAAAGATTAAAATTAGCCCATTATAAATGGATTTGAAATTCATAAGTAAATTATATGAGGAAGTTGGTTTTGTGCTTGAGAGGACGTAAAGGAGTGGGATGCCTAGACATTAGTGGTGGTGATTTGCACCGATCCCAGTTTGTGGAAAGATGTGTGATAATGATGATCAGTTAACAAAAGAGAATAGGTCAAGAATAGCAAAAAATGTTATTATGTCAGGAATAGCGAACCAAATGTATGTAAATAACATGGAAGGGGAGAAGTTTTAAACCTTTGCAAAGTTTATTTTAGTGATGAAAGAATAGGTTAAGCGTTTCACTTTCAGAGCCCCCTCCTAAGGGGGTCATTTAAACACCCTCCACCCCAAAGTTGAGGTAATTGGCGGTCATTACCTATTTCTTTGGGTGAGGTTTGATTAATAAAGAGAAAAAAATGATGTGAGAACGAATTCATTAATTATTCGACGTACAGTTCCGTCACCTGCGTTACTTTTATGAAAGCAGCGGAGGTGATTCGCAAAGTTCATTGCATAGATGAAGTTTAGGAAAAAAATGTTGGAATAATCCTGGCAGGGACTCGAACCCGGTTCTACTTATTTCTGTATTCTTATGTATGGATGGCCTTTACTTTGCCATCATTTGCTCTCTTTGATCCCTGTGTTCTTTCCCTGTCCTTTTTTCTTGCCTTTAAAAAACTCCGGTTTCTTGTCTCATTGCTCATTTACGTCAAATTTCTCTTTCTCTTTTATTGCATTGTTACATGGTCTGCAATGCAAGGTTTCTGTATCTTTCTTTCTGTCTTCAAAAGGTTTGTGAAAGGCCGAAATTAAATATAACGAAAGCCCTGTGGTGGTTGTTACCATCCGCAGAACTTGTATTTGATCTTTCTTTGTACACACACACACACACACACACACACATATATATATATATATATATATATATATATATATATATAGTTGAGCTTAATCTTGCAAGGTAATCTCCAGTCTCTTTACCTCGTTTAATAACTAAAAATATCTTCTCACAGTATGGGTTAAACAATTTGAAAATATCGTCCGCTGTCTTCCCAATTCTATACAGGTACATTGGTTCACATTTCCCTCTCATATTTATAAAGAGATGTTATTTTTTATGAATTGACACTTTGATTTACAGAATTAAGAAAATATTTAAAGAACCTGCAAGAATCTAATTAATTAATGGTATGGAAACATTTAAAATCATTTGTAAAAATCAGTCTACACTTCGTGTTTCCATCCTGTATAAATTTACATCTATTTTTTTCTGTTTTGGTCGAAGAAGTGTGGAATCCTCGATGCTCTAGGAAAAGTTTATGGGGACAATGCACTTTCATATCATCGCTTTTATTCATCTGCCACTACAATACCAAAAAATTGATGTTTGTCCCTTGCTTTCATTATAACAGATATTATTTTACTCAAACTGGTTTCGCTGTTTTTTCTCTGCTAATTATTATTTATCAAATAGCTTCTTCATACAGATCAGCACATTGTCATCGGGGTCTATTTTCCTTGGAAAAGAATTAAAATTCGATTCTTTTGTTTCTTGTTAATTTTCAATTTTCGAGCCTCCTTTAGATTGCCCTCGTAAGCCCTTTTACGAAGCTGGTCAATACTTCAGTCAAGGGTCAATACTTTTCACACCTTTACCTCTTACACTTTAATCATGTAGTTTATATTACCTTTAGGGGGAATTGGTGATCTTTGCTACACTGTAGTACTGTAGGACTCCGAGGGTTTTAGCCCTGAGCAGAAAAAATATCGATTCTCATCACACGACACACTTGGAGATGATTTTAGGAGCTCAGGACTTCCTAGCAAGGGTGAACAGATTCAGGGCGATTGTGTATTTTCCCCGTCTCTAGAATTCTCGGACTATGGTATTTCCATCTTCTTTTAATACCGCAAACTTCCCGAATTACTTGCGAACTACAACTGTTAATCATTCCACCATTACAGCTGCTACTAATAAAATATTGCATTACAATAAAATTGGTACTAGATCTTCACTAGATTCCTTAAAGTTTTGGAGAAAATTCTAAGAAAAAATTATTGGATTTTGCATATGAAACGGGATAGAATTTGTTCTACCCAAGGCTTATCTATGATCCAAGTTGACCCGTGATTCACAATTTGCACCGAGATGTACAGAGCAGAATTCAAGTACGAATAGGTGGCGAAAAGGTACAAAAGACAGTATTTACTTTATGTTTATCAGAATGAGTGGTAGTATTGTAGGTGAAGGGTCACGTGCACACAAACTCGGCCTCCTGTGTGCGTATACAGATACGTACACACGCACATAGAAACGCACTCGAGTCTCCTCATCTCCCCATCTCCCCTAGCTGTTAATGCTCACTTCTGGTTCATTGCTCAATGTGAAAAGGAAAGAAAATCTATTAATTCATCTGTCAAAAGAATTGTCCACTATAATGAAAAGATCTATCAGAGATGATATCCCAAAATTAAATCATTGTATAGCGTTCAATATAGATTTTACTGCTCTTGTATCTAATCCGAGATTATGTTACATTTACTCTAACCTTGTCGACTATCAGTTAGTAGGCGGGACACAGTCGAGGCTAATGAGAATTATTCATCTTCCTTTCAATGATGGTTCATTCAGTATAGCTTTTGATAATCCACACGATCTGACTCTAAGCTCTGGGGACTTGAGATCAATTTATATTTATAAAAGAACGGTTGAAGGGTAGAGATTTCCATTCTTTTTTGGTCATTTGATGATAAAACTACACATTAAGAGTAAACATTAAACGATAATTAAAAATGTTGAATGGACCACGTGTGTTTAAAGGGTTAAAAGACCAGAGGGGACATGGTCTTGGATCCCTCTTCTCTTCCCTATTCAGAAATGCAGCACCATATATAAAGAGTGGTGCTCGTTATCTAGGAAAGAAGGCTATTTTAGCCGGTTTCGATACTGTTTACTGTTCAGAATATTGTGCATGGAAAGAGTGTGAAGCAAGCTCTGAGAGACCGGCTGGGAAGGGTAAAAAATAATATCAGAAAGATACTAGACAGTATATTAGAAGAAAGTTAAAATCTGAGAGGGATAATGAGAGGAAATCAGAAAAAATAGATGTAATAAATAAGCAAAAATGGATAAATCAGAAGTTGAAGAATAGAAGAAAGTTGAAAATAGATAATGATGATAAGGTTGTTGATGTTTTTTCTCATAATAAAAACTATCAGACATTTCATAGATGTTCTCATAAAGATATCAACAGCTGTAAATCTTACACGTGTAAAATGAATGCTCTTCATCCAACAAGTGATATCTGTTCAAAGACAGAACTCGATTTGTTTACTGTTCCACCAACCCAAACTTCCATCGTTTAAAGCAATTATCAGTCTTACTCTATCCTAAGCAATATCTCTTCCGACCTCACACCGGTTGAATTTTATGTATCTAGTGAGGTTTACCTTTATATTAAAGCAAGAATTGTGAAGTCAAACGGAAGCCAACTTCTAGATGGGAAGAATGTTTTTGCTGAAAATAATATTATTCACACTTTGTTCAGCAATGTTGATATTTATTTAAATGAAACATCTGTAAATTCGATTGACTACCCATATCGTGCATATTTAGAGACCCTGTTGAAGTATACTGAAGAAGAAGAAAAATCTACATTTCTTTCCACTGCAGGATATTACTCTAGTAAAGAAAGTATAGAAAAGAAATATAGCAGATCTCAGAAAAAACTAATTGATGTATATGGAAAACTACACGCTGATTTCTTCTCGCAACATTAGCTGTTAATTAATGGAGTCTCAATAAAGATAAAGTTATCCAGAGCACCACATTTATTTACACTATTTAGAAGCCAGACCGGTTTAGAAGCTAAAATCGAATTATTAGAGAGTTTTCTTTACATTAGAAAAGTCTGTCTTTTAGCATTAGCTTATCTAGAGATGGAAAATAGGTTGCTTAACTCAAACGCTAAGTACCCTATCACACAAGTCCGCATGCGAAATTTTACAATTGTGAGTGGAATATCAATGAGGAGTGTGGATAATATCTTCATGGGGCGAATACCTACGCGCATGGTTATTGGAATGGTTGATCATTCTACATTTTCTGGTATTTTTGATATATCACCGTTTGAAATTAAACCTTATAATGCGAATCGCATCACTATCTACATATATAAACGGGAATGAAGTTGAAAGACCATTTGAATTTGACTATTCGGACGATACAGATCCAGTTGCGTCAAGGGTTTTATAATCATTATATAACGATATAGGGTGTATTGGAGGTGGGCAGAGTATTGGACTTACGTATGAACAATTTATAAAAAGTAAAAATATTTATTGTATTAACCTAAATCAGGACAAGAGTATTACTTGTATTGGAGAATGCTCCAATCCTATACAACAGGGAACATTATCAGTACAGTTGCAGTTTAAATCTCCATTAATAGAACCGGTCTCCATTGTTATATATGCAGAGTTTCAGTCTGTTATTGAGATAGATAAGTCTAGGAACGTATTAGTTTATTCTTAATAAAATGAATGCAGTAGAAATAGAAGAACTATTGTATCGAGATAAAACTACAAAACAAGTTTTTCATGGCTGTTTTTGCGAGAGACACTCAGCTCTGTCAGCCTTTAATATTGCCAGTAGCTTATATCATCAATCTGGACAGCAGCCATAGACCTGGTTCGCATTGGATCGCTTTGTTTATTAACAAAAAGCGTGTGTATTATTTCGACAGCCTATCTCTAGGGTTCCAGAATGATGTTTATATTCGTAAAAACTTAGTAAAAATGAATAAAATTATTATCGTCAATCCATTCAGAGTTCAAAGTTACTTTTCAAACTCATGTGGCTTGTTTTGTGTTTATTGCATTCAGCAGATGACAAACGGTAAATCATATCCATCTTTTATTGAGCAATTTGATTTATATAATAATCAAAGAAACGAAGAAATCGTTGTCCATGTGCGAGTCCATGTGCGTGTGTACTTATCTGGATACGCATAAGGTCGATACTCTTTACCCTCTTGTTGAGAAAACAGTGGAACTCATCAAACGAGATATTTTTTTATATACTCAACTTCTGCGATGGTGGGTTTAAGTTTTCGCCATTCATCAAGTTCATCATTGAATGTAAGATAACAGATATCAACCGCATTCTGTAAGAATTTCATTTGACGAAAACTTTGATGAAACTTGTCTTCAAGTTTTAGAAAAGTGTTGACTTCATACTCATTGTACAGCGCACTTTTAAATCGTATAGGAATGAACTCTTCATCCCTTTTCCAGTAAATACCAAAATGGATACTTGGAAATAGACTGTTAGGGTTGGCCTCCACTACAGACTTTAACTGCTTTACACCGTAGTCTTTCACCAAACGATCAACATAGGGGAAATTTTCCTGTTTTAACCTGTGTATTGCAGCAAACACAAGCCAAAACTCATCCTCACTAAGGAATAGTTTATTGTTATGGCAGTTTCTTCCATAGGTATTTTCAAAGATCACTCTAACATAACCGAATTTTGTTCTATTAATCTTCAAAAGGCTGAATATATTAATTTTATATTCTTGTTGTATAATTTGCTTCACCTGGAATCGACACATAGCTTCTTACGCGTGAGTATTCGTGTGAATTTGGACAGACAGTGAGACAAAAGCCATTAGGATAGGATTTCTCTGACCTGGTTTGAATTTTCAGGTTTTTCTTGTATTAACATAGCAGTGGAGTTGCCACTTAGCCTTTTACAATTATTTGATTGGAGCGTCTAGTTGTCATTTCCATCAGTGAAATTGATTAATAATTCAACCAGTTCCCTATTTTGGGTTGTTGGCGATAGTGAGAAATACGACGTGTGTTTGCGCAAGCCCTTGAGGTTGAAGTACAAGAAGTTAATGTTTTAATTCTTTCCGGCGTTGTGAATTTTTTATAATAGATTACACGAAATTGGAAGATATTAACTTTGCTCTTACTTCTTCCCAGAAGAGGGGTGGTGGTCTTTTCCACGTTCTAGTTAAATCATTAAGGAGGTCTATAATGTTAGATTGTGGGAATCTTTTACCGTCGATTGTAATCACCCCATTATTATCGCCACTGAATCCTTCTGTATTTTTTAATGTCTGATAAATTAATCTACTCTTTTCACGAACATTAGGCCCCAGTGTTCCTAGTACTTCATCTGAATATTCGTTTATTTGATCCCTATCATTCTGGTTAACATTAGCGGGAGGTGAGTTTACAACCTTATCATACTGTTTTAAATAATGTTTCAACGTGTTCTGATAAAGTATAATACGTTTACCTGGTGGTATGTGTGAATTATTGAGTATAGTAGTCAATTCTCTCTCCAAAGATAAAAGTCTTTCTTGAGAGGGTATTAAGTTTGAGGGTAGCTCTCTCTCTCTCTTTCTGGATAAACAATATATTTTTTATCTTAGAAGGTTGGAGAGAAGAGGTGTTAGAACAGAGAATAAGATTGGTAGAAACGATCCTCCACGCTGATTTATTATTTTTTTCTTTAGACGTATATGACCTGGCTTCCGAGATAACATAACATACGTATCAACCGTTTGAATCATGATATCTTTTGTTTCTGTGATGCTGTCATCGGAACATTACCTTTTATTAGATTAAGACACATTTCACATACACATTTGACAAAATCACTATCCATGCTTCCTATGATTGATTTTTTCATCTTTTTAGAAAGTGTATGGAACGCATGGAAGAGATACGCGTATCTTTTCATTTTATGGTTCATTCTAAAAGATATACGTTTTCGATTTCGTTTGGAAATATACCCGTTCCTAAGGTAAATCGTACAGTGTTTATCGGACTGAAGTCGCAGAGCAAGTAGCCATAAGGTTTTGAGACTGATTCTTTATATATCTTCATGAAGCTCTTACGTTCACCGGGCATTATTTGTTCAGCAAATATATTTATCTGGGAGATATCTCTCCTCTGGTTAAATAAAACTAAATTGTGACAATTTAAGGCTATATCGCGCATATAAGAATTTTTATAAAATAGATTTTGAGCCACTAGGAATATGGAGATATTCTTATGGTGGGAGGTAACTGTAAATATATCTGATATATTTGCATCTATCTTCTGCATTAAGCCATCTAAAATAAGGAATGTATGATTTTTTCCATCTAGAGATGAAACATCGTACACCCCTTCATGAAAAATCACTTCGTTTTAAATTCTTCATAATCTTTCTGCCACACAGTATAACACCAGATGATTCTCTCAACACGCTGAGTAAACATGTTATCTCTATTCCGGAATATACGATATAAGAAGTGGGGTTTTCCGCTAGACGTCGGCCCAATGATCGATGAAGTACATGGGGATATAAATTTAAATTTTTTGACACTTCCTTCACTCATACTTTTCTTATGTACAATGAATGATACAGCTTCTTTCGGATAACTATAAACAAAAGCCTCTCTCTAAAAAAAATAATTTTTCATACCTCTTTCACTCATGCTTTCCTTTTGTATAATGAATGAGCCAACATCTTTCAGATAACTATATACAAAATGTTTTCTTTTTTTATAGACCATAAGAAAAAATGTTTAATCCCCCTTTAAAAAGCGAAAGATCCACCAAAGGGATCCAACCCACTCATCTTTATCCAACCTCTCATCGAGCGTAGGTGTCGTCGGTGTGGAGTCCGAGTACGTATTTGTCACTCATGCTTTCCTTCTGTATAATCAATACGTAAACTTCTTTCAGATAAATATATACATTATTTTTCCCCCTTTTTAAATTATTAAAAGAACAGCAGAAAGAAAATCGTTCTTGTGCAAAAATTACGCCAATAAGAGAAAACAGATATGGAAATCTTCTGATTATTATATATCATGTAATCGTGGAGAATCCAGGAGAAGCTGGTCTTGGTAGAGTAGTGCGTGAGCTTTTACGACGTATATTGAATCTCTAATGGATTCGAGATGGTAATTATTGTGTAAATATAAGTTTTAAAATTACGGATGTATCCGGTGATACCATCCATTTACACATTCCATTCGTTCAACTACGTGAGTCGACACTATTCGGTTATATCATGAGATGATTCGAGACAGCATTCCAATCTGCGGACACATTCGAGTTTAGTACCTTCAATCTCAAAGTTCGTGTTTACAGAATTCATGCAGGGCATTCTGTAATACCATCCAATGTCAGATTTGATCAACATAATATATATAGAGGTCATATACATTCTACAGGCTGCGCATTTGTTTCCTTAGTCCTCGCGAAAAAAATGAAGGAGAATGTTCGCGCAAAACACCTTTAGCTTCCAACAATAATAAAAGAGTCTCAAGAGTTGGCAAGAAAATGTAATCTTGTGTACGAAGAGTCTATCACTGTAGATCAGTTCTCCTTAATAGAGCAAGAGCAGAGATGCAGGATCCTCATATTAACGGCTACAGGCGATAAACGTAAATTCAAATTACTCCATCGACCAACTTATCCTGAAAAAACAGCTCCACTCCTATTCATTGGTCTTGACGGTGAAACTTACTATCCAATTCGCGACATTAGTGATATATATATATATATGTTAAAAACAAGAAACTTCCTTTTAATCACGGTATGTGTTTTTCCTGCTATACGTTCCATGACAACGTAACAGTCCATCTAAATGATTGTGAAGGAGTATGCAGTCAATGTCTTCGGCATTGTGCTGGAGAAAGAATTCGAGGGATTTTATGTAATAAGTGTAATCGCTCATTTTACAGCCAATCATGTTTTGATACGCACAAAAAGTTTCATACTTGTGTGAAGATTAGCATGTGTCTTAGATGTAACCATATAATCATGCAAAGTGCAAACGGCATGAGACGACACGAATGTGAGAAGTTGTTCTGCTCTAGATGTTATACATACTATAAAGCGGATGGAGCAGAGCATACGTGCTGGATGAAGAGATCGAAGAAGTCGGTGGTTAAGAAATGAAATGCCGTATATTATGATATTGAAACCTATACAGAAATGGGATCATTTATACCTTTTCCTTATATATTAGTTATGCAAATAATCTGTAAACTCTGTTTTGATAATGAGAATAAACATATGACAGATGTAAGTACTGTGGTACACGCACAAAGATTTTTCAAAGAGATGGTGAAAACTCCCCTTGTAAACCCTTTATAGAAGAGCTAATACGAATAAGACGATCGAGAAGAAAATGTGAAAACATATGTGATGGCACATAATAATGCCGAGTTCGATGCCCAATTTATCTATGACGAACTGCTTCAACTTTTAATCCTAATCTCTTCACTTCGCATCCTATGAATCGGGGACGAAAGTTTTTTAAGATAGAGCTCGTTCAGGACATAATTTTTAAGGACACACTCCTATTCATGCCTTCTTCGCTGAAAAAAATGCCCAAAACAATGGGCATCCCAGAAATGAAAAATGGTTATTTTCCTTACGATTTTCTTTCAGAAGAAACTTTGAATTATATTGGACCCGTTCCTGAAAAAAAGGTATTTTAACTATGAAAAACTGAACAGCGAGGAAAAATTACACTTTGACAGTAATTTTTCTTACAATTTCCAGAAATAAGTATATAATATTCGTACAGAATGTATTAAGTATTGCATTCAAGATGTTTCTATCCTTCGCCTCTGTTTTGAGAAGTTTAGGTGTTCGTTCATAAGAAGATTTAACATTGATCCTATGCAGTCTTGTATCACAATAGCCTCATTGTGTTACAAGGTTTATAAAGATGTCTTCTTACCAGAAAACTCTATTGCAATCATTGACAGGAAGAAATCTAAATCTTTTTCTTATAAGGCTATACGTTGGCTTACGTTTGAAGAACATGTTAGAGGAATCCTGATTTCTTATGCAAGAAACGGTGGTGAGCTAAGCCTTTCTGTTGGTGGAAGAGTATTTTTTCCTGACGGGTTTTCACCATCAGGAGGAGGAACTGTGTTTCTCTTTTATGGATGTTATTGACATGGGTGCCAGAAAGAAAAGTGTGATCTAAAACATGATGTTTCCATTGATGGACTTGGGCCGTTGGACCGGTATAATCAGACAGTAGAGAGTGATCGAATTCTTAGTAGTAAATACAAGATTATTATTCTCCTGTAGTGTAAATTTGAAACCATGATTCAAACCATTCCAGGAAGCCGTGAGGCGGTTAATAGAATATCTGCCGATGTAATCAATGGTGTATTGGATATTGGGAGTGCACTTTTTAGGAGCAGATGTAACCCATTTATATTATACTACCCACCAACCGAAGGTGTGAAAATCCATTATGTCGAATTTTGCTGCTTATATCTGTACTGTATGAAAAACAATCCCTATCCTGTAGGATCACCTAGACGTTGCGTATCTGTGCGAGAAATTTCGTCTATTCAAGAATTCACTCAGGGTGTGAATGAGGCATATTTCGGTGTCGTGAAAGTTGATGTTCTCCCTCCTAATGATCTGTATATTCCAGTTCTCCCTCAATCCGTAGATGGTAAACTTACTTCCACACTCTGCACCACATGCGCTCAGCAAAACTCACCCGAATGCGATCACTCTGAAAAGCAACGCATGATTTCCGGAGTGTACACAACCGGTGAACTGAAACATGCACTGGAAAAAATGTAAAGGATCAAAAAAATCTACGAGTTTTGGGAGTTAGAAAAGAGAGATGGGTGGTTTGCAGAGTATATAAAAACTTTCTAGAAGAAAAAATAGAAGCTTCTGGCTTCCCACAAGGAGTAATTGGTGAGAATGAAAAAATAGAATACGTGGTAAGGGTGAATCATGCTGACGGGATAAACATCCAAATAAACAACATCGAAAGGAATCCTGGAAAGCGTTTTAGAGCAAAGCTCTGCCTAAATAGGTAAGGATTTCTTTCTGCGATTAGATTTTTTTATGTGTTGGTATATTACTTTCAAGATGTGATTTAAAAATGTTAAGACATTGTACAGCTAATATAAAGTAAATAATTTCTAAACTTAAAGTCGATAATACTACTATAATAATAAATCAAAAATCATCACATTGATTCTGATCATATTTAGAAATGTTAAGACATTGTACATCTAATATAAAGTCAATAATTTCTAAACTTGAAGTCGATAATACTACTATAACAATAAATCAAAAATCATACCATTGATCCTGATCATATTTATTTCTTTTAAAGTCTCTGGGGAAAATTCGCTCAGAGGATTCGCAGAATGCAAACGGTCATCTGTGGTTCGGACCATGATGCAATCGACCTGATCAAAAACGACGATTACATTGTGAACTCGTTGGATGTAGTTGGCAATGCATACATTGCGAAAGTAGATAATGCTGAGCATGTAGAAGTTGACTCCCACGTAACGAATTTTCCAATTGCAGCATTCACAACCGCCTATGCTCGAATCAAGCTTTATGGCCTCTTAGACTCGTTGGGTGAAAGGTTGTTGGACTATAACACATACAGTGCCATCTTCATTGCTAGGAAAGATGATCCACAACCTCAACTCAGAGAATTACTAGGTGATCTCACCGATAAGATCAAGGATATGTACGGTGCTGATGCGTATGGAGATTCATTCTGCTCTACGGGTCCTAAATCCTATTCGGTACGTATCCAAACGCCGAGTGAGGGGAAGTATATACTTCGTGCTAAAGGATTAACCATTAACACTCGCATGCAGGATATAATAACCTACGATACTATGAAACGCATAGTTGGAGCCGATGATGATAGAGAGAATGATGATAGTCATATCCTTGTACCATTTGTGGGTTTCAGAGCCGAGGAACACGGTGGAGTGAAAGAGGTGATAGGGAAAAAGGTTTTGAGAAAGACGTTTCGGAAACGTGTTGAACTCCCAGGGAGTTACCAAACCATACATTTCGGTTTCAAAGAGATCTTACAAGATATTTAAAAAAAGAAAGTCCATTGAATACCTGCCAGCTATTATTAGCTCTTTCTTTATGTGCATATATATTTTTTAATTATTAATAATATTCTCTGATTTATATAAATAAAATAAAGATGAAAAAATACGCGTTATGCTACCAATGTTTTATTTTGTCAAAAGAATAATTTATCACATTCTCTTGACCTTGTGAGAAAGAGAATTCTTTCATCCTTGCCTCTTCAATCTTGGTTTTCATCGTATCGGTGAGCTGATAGGAATACCATGAGAGAAATCAAAATAACAAGTGTTTTGTGTCAAATATAGCGATGTTCACTACTTTCTCCCCATCAATCACAATGTTGGAATGCAATATGCAGAAAAATCTATCCACCCATGTATTGTGACGATCGGATAGACCTCATACAAAGAAAAACTGATCCATAAGCTCGTTTTTTTTTATTTTTCACCGATAATTAAATCTTCTAAATCAATAAACTGGAGAGTTTCAATCACTTCTTTTACGTTATTATAGTTGAAAGGTGGTTGGACTGACCCACTATAGAGAAATTCAATCCGATCAATTGGGTGTTTATGAATAAGTCGTCGAAGATGATCGAAAAAATCAACCGTAGATGAATTGTCTGTGCTAAATTTATAATCCGATCCACACACATCTTCAGTTGCAAAATATTTACTAAGTCTAGGTGTGGTACGGTGTGGATGGAGAATCATCTTAGAACGTGTGACACACAAAGAGGTTTAACGACAAATGATTTAAACAGATGGCAACTAGACGGACCAATCAAAGAATTATAAAAGGTTAAATGGCAACTCCACGGTTATGTTAATACAAGAAAAATCCTGAAAATTCAAAACGCTTTTAAGTGTGTGTGTGTGTGTGTGTGTGTGTGTGTGTATGCGTGTGTGTATGTTGCGTGTGTACGTATCTGGATACGTTCAAAGGATGTCGAGTTGAATCCTTAGAAAAAATCTTAGCGGTAAGGGATGTGGGTGAGGAGACTTGAGTGCGAGTCCATGCCTTAAAAAGCTCCAGTGTGTGTGTGTGTGTGTGTAGACTCTGAATCCTTCGATAAAAGGTCACTGACCAAAGTATTGGGGGCGGAAGGGGGGGGATGAACGCTTTAATCATGTAGTTTATATTACCTTTAGAGGGAATTGGTGATCTTTGCTACACTGTAGTGCTGTAGGACGCCGAGGGTTTTAGCCCTGAGCAGAAAAAAATATCGATTCTCATCACACGACACACTTGGAGATGATTTTAGGAGCTCAGGACTTCCTAGCAAGGGTGAACAGATTCAGGGCGATTGTGTATTTTCCCCGTCTCTAGAATTCTCGGACTATGGTATTTCCATCTTCTTTTAATACCGCAAACTTCCCGAATTACTTGCGAACTACAACTGTTAATCATTCCACCATTACAGCTGCTACTAATAAAATATTGCATTACAATAAAATTGGTACTAGATCTTCACTAGATTCCTTAAAGTTTTGGAGAAAATTCTAAGAAAAAATTATTGGATTTTGCATATGAAACGGGATAGAATTTGTTCTACCTAAGGCTTATCTATGATCCAAGTTGACCCGTGATTCACAATTTGCACCGAGATGTACAGAGCAGAATTCAGGTACGAATAGGTGGCGAAAAGGTACAAAAAACAGTTTTTACTTTTTGTTTGTCCGAATGGGGCCTCTCTTCGTTGCAAAATGGGCGAAGTTGAAGATAATTGGGTGCTTTCACTATCTCCAATGCCCTTAGTAGTTCGTTCTTTTGTTACTCGGGCTTTGTACCTTTGACAAAATTCCACTTACCCTAACTTCACCATTTTTGAGATAATCTTTTTGAAATCTTGATAAGGATTATTCCATCGGGTTTCACTTTTATGTAAATAAATAGTATAAATATCTTCATCTACCCCCCATCCCTCATTATGGTTTCATTGAGGAGAAATGTTCTCGTTGGATTACACACTCTTCTTTGGTTTTCATATTGCAAAAATCTAATCAGGCTTTTTGGAGAGTTGCATCCGGCTACATTGACACACTTGTCAGTTTTGCCATAACAACCCAATGAGTGTGCTGTCTGCGCTTGAAGCATTGGAATCGTCACACTCCCTCCTCTTTAGATATCACAGATTCAGTGGCTTTAGGTAAGGTGGAAAGTGTTTGTCGGGTCCACAGAGATGGAAGGATGGTGAAAAAGAGTTCGTTAATGACGTGTGCAGGCTGTTAGACTGGGTCATGGCAAGGCGTTTCGCTCTTCCTTACATGGTGTATACGACAGGAATGACCACAGCCCTCCGTACTGTATGGCAGTAAAGATACGAGAATGCCCCGAATATAAAGGGCCGCTATTAAGCCTCAATTTCCTAATTTCTAGAAGGTTTGGGGTCGAGTTCTGTCATCTCCGAATCGAACACACGAGCAGGAGAAAATGGCAGCTGATTGAGCGATGCCCGAAATCCTGCTGCGAGGAATGTTTAGTGCTGAACATTACTCGTCTTGCTTTGGTTAAATGTACCAGTATGGAGAATGCGTGCGCGCTACCTATGCCAGTGCCGAGATGACATGAGTCCCTATCGTCTGGCCCTTATTTTGTAATATTTGTCCTGTATCGGTTTGGAATAACTGTTTGTTAATTAGACATACTAGCATTTCTTAATGACTTCTTAGTCTATATCTGATTAAATATATTATCAATGCATCATTGTGCATTGTTTCTTAGTTTTTTTTTTATTCACAAAAATGTCCTTTTATAAGATAACCTTAGGAAAAAATTTAATTATAAGTTCATCACAAGTATTTTTGCTTGTACTCGTATCCTTCGGTTATCAGATTCATTCATGGATTACCCAAAAGAAATTTTAGAGGAATTTAGTGCAGCTCCTAGAAGAGTAAGCTTTTAATTGAGTGCATCTCCCAGAAGAGTAATCTTTTAACATAAAGACTTAATTGAATTAAATTTCTCAGTAACTTTATGTGATAAATTTTATTCAGCTTTCAAAAATTCACAATGGACGCTGCTCAATAGCTTTTCAAATCTACTCAGTGAATTTTCAATGGTTAATTTAAAGCTAAAATTGCCAAATTCACCCTAGATATCCTTTTTTTCGTATTAATCAACCTACAAGGGTCTGTTTGTCAGAATATTTTGGTATTATGAGATTGGTTGGATTCCCGCTTCGGGTCGTGTTTGAGGCGACTACCATTGCTGCTGCGACCCTTGGTTCGAATCCCGTGTCAAACTTTACGCCCCCACTAAGAAAGACAGTCGATAAATAGTACACATGTGTTTTAACCCCAAACAAAAAAAAGGGACATTTTAAAGTTTTTTATAGACCTGACATTAGGAATTTGTAATACAGGGTGGTGCACGAAAAAGTAGCCCGGTTTTCGTTTATGTGCCCCAGGTGTAAACATGTTTAGACGAGTACAACTGTGTATTACTGCTGCAGGGACGCACTCTAGTTATTTATATTTATTTAATCTGTATTTATCTGTATTTATGTTATGCTACGGAACCTGGGCCTCCTTTTCGTGCGCCACCATGTACAATTATTACCCTTTTTTTCTTCTTAGTTGCATTCTTAACCTACAATTTCCATTACCTTAGCTTTTAGCCACTATTCCTTTCTATTAACTTGCCTTTTCATTACTATTTTTTTCCATTAACTTGCCTTCTCATCCCTTCTCTTTTCACTACCTCGCCCTTTTATCACTATCCTTTAGATTATCTTGTCTGTTCACCACTAATCTTTCATATCACATTTTTTCCATTGTTGCCGTTTCAAACCCGCTCTTGACATTGCCTTTCACTCCTTTTCTATGTACATACTTATTTCTTCTTTGGTCTTTTCAAATTAGCTTGCCTTTCCAATCCTGCTCTTAATGCCCTTTCCCTTGTGTTAAGGCAAATAATTAGAACAATCTAATCGCCTACTCCATCCAAATGAATGATTTATTTCGCTGGAGTTTATCTCCCATCTCCCACGACAAAATTGTGTCTTATGTTATCAGGGCACAGCTTAAACAAGGAAATTAATACACACCCAACTCATCACCACCAGATCTTACTTTTAAGTCTGTTACACCAAGTGTATTGTTGTTTTTTTTCTCTTTCAGTCACTTTTGGCGGCTACCTTCTCATTGGCCGCCGCCAGATGGGACTAATAAAAAAAATCGCTTTCACTCTTTCCCAGTATCTTTCATAACTTCATGAAAACGTATACATCGATAGAGGTTTCATTAAAACATTTATTTCGCATGATTAGGCGATTAGGTTGTTCTAATTATTTGCTTAATTTGTTTTTAGTGTAAACTCTTATTTACTTCAGCATCTCCTTTTACAGTAAATTTTCTAATCTTTTCATAAATCTGACGCTCACACATGGCAAAAAAACTGTCTGCCTTACACAAGAAGGAGTGTCTGGTATTAGCCCACATGTTTTCTTCGAGTTTGAGCCCTCGAGAATGAACTCAATTAAGTTCTAAAGTATTGGGAATTCGCGTTTTCTCTTTCCTGTGGGCCACATTTCGCATTCCTTGCCTTCCTTACGGCACAAAATAAGTGGGTTGACTACTGTACGTCTTTTATTCCACACAACGCTTCTCGAAATGCGTTGTGTGGCATAAAAGACGTACAGTGGGATAATATACGAGAGTATGAGAGGAAATGCATGCCACCTTTTCATATGGCAAGATGCGGTAGCAGTGAATACGCTGGTAGAACGGGTTACGGACTAGTAGAGAGGAAAAACAGATTCCTGGCTTTGAGAAGTTAAGCAACATTGGCTAAGGTTAGTGGTGGCTGCCATACGCCATAGCGACCCGTTGTTCGGATCTCATGTGAGACTACAGTCATGGGCAAAAGTTTTGAGATTGCTATATTTTTCCATATAAGAAAATTAATAGAACTAATCCAATGTGGCATTTTGTTTTATTTTTTATCATAATTTAAAGGTGAAATATAGAAAAAATTAGATTCCAAGCCAATTTTATTAATAAAACAGTAAATTGATGTGAACAGTCAATATCTACAATGATGTCCCTTGTTCTTCAGGACTGCATCAATTCGGTTTGTCATGCTGAGTCCAATTTTGTGACGATATCATGACTGATATTGCTTCATCTTTGTTCAGTAAGTAACTGCAACTGTTTAAAATTAAATGGCTTTTGTTTATCAACCATTAATTAAATTTTCGCCCGCCAAATCTCTATTGGGTCCAAATTTACCAAATTTCGGGTCCAAGATTCCAAAAGTTCAATGTTATTTTCAGCCCAAAACTTTGTCATTTCTTTAGCTTTAAACAGTGTGCCATCATGCTCCCCCTCCCCCGAGATTTCATCCCCAATTTGGTCTGGAACTGTTGGGAAATGATGCTGATAAAGCACGTTTGGTATCATTTTGAGTTCCTGGCAGTGTTCTTTGCCAAATTTGTTAGTGCTCGAGTTCAATTAGATGAGAAGTCACCCCAAACATGGAGAGTGTCCTGATGCTTCATTTAAATATTAAAATAATTACTCTTATCAGGTAAATTTTTAAAAACGAATGAAAAAATAAAAATATATGACTTAAAACCTTTGGCCATGATTGTTGGTTGCCACTGATTAGGCCGTTAAACCAATGCTCTACTCTTTTTATTTGTATTTTAACTTTATCTCTGAAGATGATACGAGGGTATTGAAACGCGTCAGATAAATAAAGTGTTAAAAAACACGAAAATCGGTGGTAAAAAAGTACTAAAACATAAACAAAAACACTTCAACTCAACTTCTTAGTGGGTTCCACAACTAAAATTATGCAAATGAGCAACGAAGCGGTTCTTTATTTTCATTAATAAATAGACCAAAACACAAAGAATTAATTTCTGTTATAAAAGGTCAGAAGAGATATTTATGTATAAGAAAATTGGTGATGTTATGGAAGTGAAATCATGTGGAAGGTGCAAGGCCTAAGCAAGCTACAGGGTGCGTAGAGGACTAAGATGGTACGCAACTCTCTTCAACCACCAATCGTTTTGTGATAAAGTACCGCTTGCCGAAAGCTGGAAGAAAAGATCATTGTGGTTGTTACTTAAAACTAAGAAGAGAAAACCAACGAGAGTATCGCCGGAAAGTTCCTAAAGAAAGATCTGAAAAGGAAGTGGCAAGTATGGCGGAAGCGAAAATGTGTGAAAGATAGATGGCAACTATGGCATGAATGACATAATAGACAGGAATATTGAATAATAACGCCAGACCAAGTATGGAAGAAGATGTGTGAAAGGAGTGATACTCACGGTAACTCAAGAGCTTCTGACATTTGGTGTAAGCCACTGAGGAAATGTAACTCGTGTGTGAAATGAGAAGCATGAAGGGCAAAAGAAGAAAAGAATGGATAGATAAGAATAGCATAAAAGAAACATGTATCTTTGATTCTCATCTCTAAATAAAAGGATACAGGAACAAGGAGAGAATATTTCAAAGATCATGGAATTAATTCGTGCACTGGAGAACGAGTACTCGAAGGTAGTCACATAAAACCCTTAATGGAGTACTCCATTAATGTATAAATAGAGGGGATAACAATTTTGTGGTGCCTATGTTTAATAGTTGAGATTAATTTTAATATATGTACCTCTCACGTACTTCTGGGGTGCCGTGACACACAAAAGATAACAAACTGTTCAAGAGTTTTACACCTACATAAAGAAAGAGCAAGAACTAAATCACAAAAAGAATAGTTTTTTACATACATAAAGATACATAGCAAGAACAAATTCACAAAATGAATAGTTTTATAGACACATAAATAAACATAGCAAGATTTAATTCACAAAATGAATAGCTACATTGATGGCCCAATTAGATTTCTCTTCGTCCGCTGGGTTAGATATTTAGGAACAAATTCATAACGTTTTTTTCAGTCTTGTCGATTTTCTCCTATTTTGGTGCACAGTCCGTCATTTTAAGGATTCCAGAAATTTTGTCCAGCAAAACATCTATGACCAATTTGTCGGTTTTCTCATTTGAAGCCATTTTGTTTGCGATCAAACTGTGCTTTCCGATTGTTTTAAAATCTTGGGAGTTTCCAAGCCACATACATACCTAATATTTTAATATGCTGGTGTCCAAGCCACGTTTTTATGATGTGTGACTTAAAGCAAGGTACTTTATTATAGTTTTATATTCTTGATGTATTATTGGCAACGAGATGCAACGAGATGCAACGAGTTGATCTTACAGAGGTCCAGAGCAAATCCTACTCGTCTGTAGTTTTAAATAAAAGAATAACAACTTCCATCGTCCAATGATTATTCTTGATATGGAATATCAATGCTTGATATTTGGGGGTTTGATTAGGGGCTGTTCTTTACTTGTCTGTCTCAGAAGTCCGTTCTCAAAAAGTTCGTGCCTGACTGCCGAAATTCATGATGCCAATCGTGACCCAATACGATGATTCCGAAGCAAACTCACAGCAGGAGACGATTCTAGCCCATGTTAATCACTCCTGGACTCCGTGGAACTTGCCTCGGCCATCCTTGCATCTGTCTCTCTGAACGATGATGGATGCAAGGTGATATTCTTCGGGAGTTATAATTGAAGACAAATGAAGATATTGATGTCAAAATCTCACCTATACTTCAAGAGCATTTACGCAGTAAATCACTGTGAGAATGGTCGAATGTTTTCCACTCACTCATACTTTTTGCTGTGCTGAAAATATGGGGATCCTTTGAAGAATAGCGGTCCCACATGACCCATTTTAACAACAGATGTCCCAGTTTGGGGCCAAGAAGATTATGAAAAAAATAAATTCCAAGGAATTAGTACTTTATTTAATGCTTTATTAAGAAAATTATATTACAAATTACACAAGAAAGTACTTTATTTGATAAATAAATTTAAAATTACACGAATAATGTTTCGAAATTTCAGCACAAAGATTATAATCAAATAAATTGGTGCCGGTCTAGTATGTGATCTACATGCCAATGTGACCTACAGCTACTTAAATCTAGACTAGCCTGTGATCTACATTCAAAACTTTTGTTATAAATGTGCAATTCTAAATAGAGGAGTGAGTTAAACATTAAAACATAATATTAAAAATGTATAGAAATCCATCGATGAAGGAAAAGGCAAAGAAAAAATACTAAATTGATTTTTATTTCATACTAGATACATGAATACTGACTATCTGTATACAGCACGAATATCATTTAAAAATGCATAATTTTCCAGCAAATAAAATCTAAATGAGATTTCAATGTTTGCAATGGAACGCGTCTCATTTTTTTGGAGAAGACAAATTTTAGCTTATAGCTACAACCGCTCGATGTTCTGCGTATGTGTTCCATCTTGATGATTAACAGAGCTTTGCTGGTGGCTGACGGTGGAATGGATGTAATATTTATTCAGATTCGAATATGCCAGCCATTCATGTGAGTGGACGACAGAGCCTGCTTGCACTCCCCATAGGATTATTGGCTCTAGAGTAGCAGTCTCTTTTTGGAACATAAAAATAGCGACAATCTAAACCATTTTTAAGTCCAAAGACCCATGAACCATCTATTCTTCATCTAAGATTTCTGTTGTTCACAACATCTGCCTCACTGTCACTTGATTCGGGTCTTTGATCACCAGTAAGAAGACGACATCAATTATATATTGTTCTTCCAGCCAAGCGTGCCTCGTCTATCTGAACAGGATTTTCAGCAATTCCAACCATTTTTCCTTTGTTATCGACATACACAATTGAGGAGCAGACTTCCCTGCATATATTGAACCAGTCGGATATATTTATTCTGGTTCGCTCAGTCATTTCTTCAGTTATATTTAATGACTGATCTTTAACAAAATAAAAAAACAGTTCCAAAATTTCACATAATGTCAGTTTATAATTGATTTTCCTGTTCAAGTCAGTGTAACGGGAAAACATATTTTCATGCCACACAGACCTTAATGTTTGGCATCGCCTCTTTGTGCAGTCAACAAGATCAACAGTCCCTCCAATGACCTGCGGCGTTTTGTGATAAGATGATAAATGGTTATTGCATTGATGGTTTCCCATGGTTCGAGTCACTTACAAGTGCCTTGGAATGGCTAAATGAGGCTCCTGCCACTGGATGGCTCCACCCAGCGCCAAATTCAATCGCAGATTTGAAATCTACAGGGTGAATAAGCATATGTCCCATGGTCATATGGGTCATTTCATGGCTCTAAATGGGTACAATTGAACTTTACTCCTTTTGAAAACAAAGCGACGCCTTGACCTGGCGCTTCGCCGCAGGTAAAAACAGGACAATTTTTACCTGTTATATTTCTTTGTTTTTTCCGTCATTTCTACTCCGCATTTGCTGTATGGAGCAATATCAAGGAGTTGATAGCACGGAAGAAATTTTATAGCAGCTTCTTCATCTCGAATAACCTGCGTGTAAAATTCCTTTGCTCTCATGGTGGTGATGGTGACCCCGTTCCCGGACCGACAATGGGTCGGGAACCCTCATACCTATTCCAGGCCACACCCCAGCTCCTCGGACCATCGCAGGAGCAGACACGCCGCTTCCCGGAGTCTTTCTCAGAGATCCACCGGGTCCAGGTCTGTGTGTGCTGTGTGTGTATGTGGGTAGTTGAAGAGATGTGTGGTGTCGTGTATCTGTTTTAGGCATTTGGGGCAGTTTGGTGTTGTATGGGTGGTGGAAGATATTTGTGCATGTATGATGTTTGTTCGTATCTGTGTTAATGTTCTTCTGATCTGCTTTGTGAGTGTTTGTTCTGAGTTGTGTATGGTTGTAGGTGGTGCACTTAATATTTTGTTGTGGGTTATGTGTGTCAAGTATTGTTGTGTGATCTGAGAATGGATTGTTTTCATGTTTTGCTTGATTGTATCTTCTTTAGTGTGTTAGGTTTTGTATCTAAGTTGGTGGTGTAGTTGATGTTATCAAAAATGGTCTGTTTTTTGTGTCCGTGATTGGGAGGTTGTCTGGTGATGTGATGGAGGGGATGATTTGGATGTTTCGTTTTATGCCTGAGTTGTGATGCATGTAGTTTTAGGTGATTTTTAATTGGTAGAATGTTCGTCTCGTCGTGTAGATGTTGGATGTTTGTGTCAAGAGTGCATCCTGTGGTAGTGCGGAGAGCTGTATTTTGTATTGTCTATAGTCTTTTGGTGTTGTTTTCTGAAATGATTGATGACCAGATTGTGTTGGTATATTCTAGTACTGGTCTTGTTATCGTCTTGTATGTATTAATGAGCGTTTCCTTGGTTTTCCCCCAGTGTGTAGTTGTGAGTGCCTTGATGACTTTGAAAGTTTTCGTGGCTTTGACTATTGTGTTTTGTATGTATTTTAAGTATGTGAATTTAGGGTCGAAAGTAATGCCATGGATTTTCGATTCTTTTGTGGTGGGTAGTGTTATGTTTTATATGTTTAGATTTAGGGTTGGGTTGTATTCTGCAAGGTCTGGTGTGAAGAGAGTGGTCATTGTTTTGGTGGCGTTGAGCTTTAGTGAGTTTTCTATTTTCCATGTGTGTATTTTGTTGGGATAAGGTTGTATATGTTGTTCAGTGAGGAGAGTATTATGATGTCGTCTGCATAGGTGACAATTTTTCCTGTTTGTGGGGGAGTTGGTATATCTGAGGTGTAGATGTTGAAAAGTGTTGGAGAAAGTACTCCACCTTGGGGAACTCCGGATTTTGTGTGTCTATGTTTGTAATTTGTGTTCTGTATTTGAGGGTATTGAAGTCGTCCCTTGATGTAGTTTGCTATGTACTTGATGAGAGTGGTGGGTATGGTGAGTTTGTGGATATTGTTGATTAATTTGTCTAGGTCTACTGTGTCAAATGCTTTGGACATGTCACGGGCGACTGCAATGGTTCTATGTGGGGGAATTTTCTTGTCGAATCTATTTGTGATTATGTTGGTATGGTGTGTTTGGGATGTTGGATGTGATGTAGGGTAGGATGATTTTTTTCGAGGGGTGTGGCTATAGGGGAAAGCAGCGCTATTGGTCTGTAGGAGTCTCCTTTGTTTATGCCTTTTGTTAGTTTGAGTATTGGGATTACTTTTGCTCCTTTCCATTGTTTAGGTATGTTGTTTGTATTTATGGCGAGGTTGTAAGTGTGCGTGAGGAGGTTTATGGCGTTTTGACCTACTTGTTTGAGGTGTTTGATGTTTATGTCATCAGGGCCGGTGGAGTTGTTGTTTCTTGCTTGTTATATGTCTCTAATGGTCTGTTCTGTTGTGGTTGTGAATTGTGGTTTGGGGAGGTTTTTGCTCTCATTCTGACTTCCTTCAATGGGCTCAAGACTAAAAGTGTATAAAGGGATAGAGATAATATTAGAGGTGAAAGTGTGGGAGAGATAGAAAAAGGTATAAAAAGATTGTTTAAGTGTGGGATGAGTGGTGTTAATGATAGTAAGGGTTCTATTTGTCTTTTTTATAGAATTTAAGATCGTCATAAATAATATCGACCACATTTTGCTCGAATGTAAAGATATCTATAATTACTCCACTCATAATCAGATCTCTCTATAATTATGACGACCGATATTATGTGTTAGAGCTCCAGGCGCTGAACAAAATAATCAATATGTATGGAAATTATTAATAGGAATTTGGAGTCAGTGTTCTTTAAGAAAAAATTAAGCTACGGGGAGCCGAGTTTGATTTTAAAAACTGTCGATTCATTTGCAGTGACACGAATTACTATACTGAAAAATAAAAGATAATGTAAATTTTAGCGTTCTCTAATGTTAATGGGAAACATACAATGAAAGGAATAAATTGGGATCAGTGGTCAATTCTCTGTTACTCCATGTAAAGTCCCGAAAAACTCCTTGCATATTTAAACACTAGATGCAAATAAAAATTTGGGAGAATATTAAGCACCATAGGAAGTGAATATGACAATAAGATATAACTAGCATAGCGAGGGCATAGGGAAATATGAACAGACTAGGAGAAGAATATGAAGTTAGTGAGATAATAAAATCAGAAGCTACCATTTTTACTGAAACCAGGATCCACCTGCGTTTCATTTAAAGTATTTTGCAGCCTGATCCGACTTGCGCCAGAACCCACCTGTGTTTTATTTTATGTATTTTGTGACCTGGTACCACTTGCACTAAGGACCCATCTACGTTTCATGTTAGCTATAGGCAGCATGGCTACACGTGCAACAGGGCTCACTTGTAATTTAAGTAACTCGCAGCCACACTTCCCATGCAATTGCGCATCATTTACCCTATCCGAAAAGATTCCAAGCTTGCAGATGCCCC
The DNA here is from genome assembly GCA_963969495.1 of Ceratothoa steindachneri. Classification (NCBI taxonomy): domain Eukaryota; kingdom Metazoa; phylum Arthropoda; class Malacostraca; order Isopoda; family Cymothoidae; genus Ceratothoa; species Ceratothoa steindachneri. The sequence goes on from OZ018332.1 coordinate 96,174,388, forward strand.
TTACCAATAAGCACCCCCGAATCCGTCCACCTCTCTAAGCTTTGCCCCTTGCATCTGGGATCCCTCACAATCGACTTTGGATCAAACTCTTCGCCTTCAAGTTTTCTTCCAGATCGTTCAGAACTCCCTTTGTTTTCCTTTCGACTCCTAACCGAACACCACAATGGACTCCTACGTCATCTTTTCCAAATCAATCTTGTAACTTATACCGTATTTTTACTTTAGTATGCAATAATACTACACCAAATATACAGCAGTCATATGCTAGGCATTAAGAAATCATATTTAATAAATCAGTACAAAAATTCAATGAAAGAGTGAAACTAGTATCAATGGAATGAATTTCATTCGAATTTAGTGTTGCTAAAATCTATGATAAGTCCTATAATTAATTATTTGAACCCTTAGTTAAAAAAATTTGACTTAGGAAAGATTTTAAGAACTCCAATCCAAATATTCATAATATTCTTATCATTTTTGTTTATGGTCAAATTGTATTTTCTAAATTTTAGCCAAGCTATTTTTGATGTGGTTTATTCGAAAGCATATTTTACAAATTCTGACTAAAACTTCTGACTACTATCGAATAGGATTTACATACCAGGTCATCCTTTTGCCCTCGGACATTCTCAAAATCTGCTCCTAAAGTAGTAATGTATTTATTCATAATTCAAACCCTCGACCAAACTCAGAATCTATTGCATTGTGTCCTCACCCAAACTCAAAACTCTTCATTCTTGCCCTCCAACCACTCTCAGAATATTATTTTACTTTCACTTTCTTCTGAATTTATTGCGAGCATAATTTATTCACTGTTGCTATGAAAATATTTTTCCCGAAAGGCGAAAAAAAGGGGGAAAAAAAGTCATCCTAATTTTTACGGTGATTGTCCGAACACTCAGATGAAGCCTATTTCTCTTTTTCTTATTATAGTTTCCCATCCATCCCTCTTTATCAACTTTTCATTTCTTGTTTTCTTTTGTCTCCCCGTCAGCTTTAATTATCTTTGTCGTGCCGCCTCCATTTAAACCGATAGTTTTGTTAATTCATTTTAAGATTTCGTGTTAAATTTCCCCTCGTCTTTCTCTCGTTTTGTCGAGTCGAACCCCTCAATCTGAGCGTGTACCGATCAATCTCATCCACAACTTCCTTCATTGCTAGTCGAAAACAACTTCTGTCAGCATTGATGCATATCTGTTGTCTCGTCTAGTTGTTTTATTGTCACGTCATAATTAAGCGACCTTTGTTTTCCTTTGTTTTTTTCTTTTATTTTAGCCTGTTCTATAATAAACAACGTATCTTTGACATATATTATAATTTTGGCGTTATTCCGGGTTTTATTTAGGTATTCTTTGTTTATTTTTTATTTTCACACCTTATGTCGAACTACAGTATATATTATTTATACTTATTTTGTTTTCCCTTACATAAGTCTATTATTTTCTCTAAGACTTTTCAAAGTACTACATAATTTATTCAATTTAGAGATACGATATTGAATTTCTTCCCACCATGAGGCCGATCATCCTTTAAATTGGCTCAGTCTGTCTCTTCCTGTCTATAATAAACGTCGTTAATTTCTTAACACCCTATTTACATAATCCCCTTTCCTGTCTCTTTTTTGCCATCAGTTTTCGAATTGTAGCTATAATATTGCGTTATTTTCTATTAAATCGCTGTTATTAGCTCTTTATTATCCTCATTTTCACAGTTCCAATTACATACATTTCCCTTGCTAAGTAGCATACTCCGCAGATCCTCTTTGACCGTATTTTTCCTTTTTGGTAGTAGGGTCATTTTTAAAATCCTTTGTTCCCATCCTCTAATACTTTACTTTCAATTACTTTAACTTAATCTAGTTTTAATGTGCATTTTTACATAGGAATAATTCATTTTTTATCTCCTTACATTTAATTTTACTTCACCCGCAGAATCCTTATATCTCTTGGCCACACTGTCGACCTTTAATCGTAAATGTCTGCCTGTCATTCTCGCTTTCATCCTTTGCACATTCAGCATTTTCGTGATATGGCGTCGCTCTGCTGATTCTACGTTGTCAACGTGCGTCTGTTACGCTTTGCTTTCATTTATAAACTCTTCCATTTATGCAAACTTCATTTCATTTTTATCTAGTTTTATTTCTTAGCTGGTTTTCTATCATATCGTTTCATTCAACCTATTTTCATCACCCTTCAGTGAAAACGTAAATTTCAAGTATATTTTCCCTCGCATATTGTCTTCATCTATTTCTATCTGAGCTTTGTCAGCAAATGAAAAATTCTATATACAAAAACATTCAAATTGTTGATTTGAGGGTTTTATTTCTAAAGGAACATACCTAATAGAATTTAAACATATATTTTTTTATCTTTAACTTAGTGTTAAAATAACACCAAATCAAAAACCTCATAACTATCCTCAGCTATCATTCTACCAAATCCACTACATAATTCTTTTTATCCCCATATTAGTAACACGAATCTAAGAAATCACTCGGTCTTCTATGTCAAATAACTCTTCGGATATTTTAAAACTACAGTTAAATAATATTATTTTATATATTCATCTTAATATTATTTATATTTTAATATTATTAAACAAGTTTAATTTTTAATTTTAGTACACATCGATGTGAGGTTAAGAATATATTAGCATTTCTTTTGTAGAATGGAAAGATATGCTGTTTAATATACTAAAAAATAAACTATACCTTTTCATATGGTAGAATTTAATTTTCAATTTGTTAAAATGTTACTAAAATATACTAAAAAAAAATACTAATAATAATGTTTGTTATATTTTTAATTCTAAATCAATTACTAGATAATATTTTGGACATTGACTTTTAAAATTAATGATGAGTTTAATGCTATTTATTGCGTAGATATAATATTTATTATGTATGTTGCATAGGAACAAAATCCTTTTTAAGGAAAGATATAGTGTTAGGGCTTTAGTTTCCCAACAAAAGAATTAAGAGAGATGAAAAATATTAAAGCTACAGACAAGGAAGTGAGTTTGATTTTCAAAACCGTCGATTCCTATGCAAAGACCTGGAATTTTCGCTAAAAAAGAAAAAAATTCAGCAATCTCTGACGTTAATTGCACTGGCCAATGAAAGGATTATGTTTGCATAATTTTTCAATTACGTTACTCCACTTGATACTAATAAAAAATGATGGGAATATAGACTAACATAAGAAGATTATAGGAGAATACGATGAGACTAGGAGAAATATCGTAGGTTAACAGGAAATAATAAAATCAGAAACCATCGATTTGCTTAAAACCCCGTCTGGTACCCTTTAATTCGATTTCAGGTTGAGACCTCATTTTTTGTCCACCGTCCTCCATCAGAGAAGAAAACCATAATTTTATGAAGTCCTTGGTCACGCTTTTACCGGATTTAATGACCGAAGTCTACCATTGTTTTAACATATGCATAACTTTGCACTTCGTGACATTAAACTTTTGTTTCCATTTTAGAGACTAATCTGAAGCTGTTCCATCTGTGGGAGGTGTCCTAGCTGATTTTCGCTTTAGATCCATATAAAAAAAAATAACTTTCTTTCATTGACGTATATCAGAGCGTGTTTATTGTGAATTTAATGCCATGATTAACCAGTTATGAATACCCTTCTTGTTCTTCCACCAATAAACATCAAAGGCCACCGCCTTCTACAATTGCACAGTAAAACTTGTGACCCAGTAATGGTCAGATCCCAGGAGAGATATTACTGAAATCAGTCGATCGAACAGGAAAGCCACTTATTAGAGCGAAATGACGTCAGCAAACATTTTTCGCCCCTTCTCCAACAGTTATATTTGATCAGGGTAATAAAAATATCCAATTACCAACAAGAGGTGGGAGATTAAAATATTCACTAAATGATTTTAAATAGGGTGAAAATAAATAATTATATACATGCTTGTATTTTCGAGAATTCACGAATATCGAACTTATTACTTCAAATTTATTCATCATAGGCTTTATAATAAAGTAGGATGACGCAATTTAAGGATTTGTTTTTAGAAAACAATATATAAATATATAATTCTTTACTAGGAAACAGGTTTCTGAAGTATATAAAGTCGAACACAATAGGCCCTTTCTGTTATTATTCTCGCAATGATGATGGAATCCACTGACTTAAGTAAAGAATTATATAATTATATATTGTTTTATAAAAAACCCCTCACCAGACTGCCTCTTCCTAATCGTTTGAAAGCTCGATAATGGGTTAAGATATTTAGCTTCATAAAGGTAAGGCTGAAAGGACTCGTCTGCATCTAAGGGTCGTTTGTAAACGTTTGTGGTTGGTCAAAGATTCGGGTGAATTATGAAATTCCAACTGACAAATGCAACTATAAAGTTCAAGGTGGAGATTAAATATCGGTTGCAGATTCACATGTTTTTACTGAATATTTATCATGCAGGTATGTATACTAAGTTTTGTCGAGTGAATAAATGCATTTTTGGCTTATTTATATAACGCTACGATTGGGGTATTTGGTCTCCATGGCTACGAAAATTAGGTTGATTTACATAACGTTATTGGTAGGCAATGTTGTCCTTATGACTACGTTAATCCCGTTGATTTATATGACGCTATGTGTAGGCAAGACACTGCATATATGGTATTTCTACCACTGGAGATAAGTTACGTTTGGTTTTCTTGAAATGTAAATGTTATTTATCGAACAAAATTTGCTCTACAACCCCTTGTAGTTGCGATCACTTGCCCAGAAATAACCTACCAAATACCCCTCTAAACTACAGCATGATCCGCTCGCTAAAACTGTTATGTGACGTCTCGGATAAATATGCTGTGAACGTGGGTGTCGCTTTTTTATGAGTCTTACGGTGTTTATTAAATCAGTGTCTATTAAATACTGTATTTACTAAATAGTGTTTATTAAATACTGTGTTTATTAAATACGGTGTTTATTAAATACTGTGTATATTAAATACGTGGTTTATTAAATACTGTGTTTATTTGATACTGTGTTTATTAAATACTGTGTTTATTAAATACTGTGTTTATTAAATACTGTGTTTATAAATACTGTGTTGATTAAATACGGTGTTTATTAAATACTGTTTATTAAATATGGTGTTTATTAAATACTGTGTTTATTTAATACTGTGTTTATTAAATAGTGTGTCTATTAAGTATTTTGTGTTTATTAAATATGGGGTTTATTAAATACTGTTTATTAAATACAGTGTTTATTAAATACTGTGTTTATTAAATATGAGGTTTATTAAATACTGTTTATTAAATACGATGTTTATTAAATACTGTGTTTTTAAATACGGTGTTTATTACTTACTGTGTTTATTAAATACTGTGTTTTTATATACGGTGTTTATTAAATACTGTATTTTTTTAATATGGGGTTTATTAAATACTGTTTATTAAATACTGTGTTCCATGTGCATTTTACTCTTATTCTCATCACTGGAATCTTTCAACAGTTCACCCTTGGGCAATCGCATGCCCTCCCGGCATTAATACTCCCAGGTGGAACTGCAGTTAAATATCATTTACTCTTTCACCACTTTTTTTTACATACTCGTATATCTCCTTACAAACTTTCATGCAAATATACCTTCTTTGGTTTTCGCTTCTTTTAATTAACTAGCTAAACTTATTCCACAGTGGTTTCAATCCTCAATAGTCCCTTTTTTTCTGCCCGGTCACGAAGTCGAATTTTTATACCAATGAGAGAATCTCTTGCAGAAGGGTTGTAAGGAGAGATCTATAAATGAAGTGGTGAAGATGGGGCGATGAAAATGTCTGGAAGATATTATATATAGCCATAGATCCTATTGCAGGTATTGAGGCCTGGAGGGCAAGCTACGGGTGTTCTGGCCAGGATGAGAAACCGAGGAATGTTGGCGTCAGAAGGGCACACAATCTTTAAGATGTTAGCTGCAGCAAGGTTGCCCATTCTACACATGGCACCCAAGTGTAGGAAGCAAGATAAAGGAGTAGACACTAGCACTTAAGGGTGATGCTGCCTTTCTCTTTTGACGACCTTTCCATGGCGATTTCTAGTCGTTAATCTTCTGCCATCTGTCCTCTGCCCTTGGCGACGTCTCAGTACGAGGTTGGCCCTCCCTCACTCGCCTGCCGCCCTTGACATGACAAAGTCTCACCTGTTAGTCTGTAGTTTGAACTCCACTGCTATCAATTTACGAGAGTACTTTTATTACATTCTGCTCCCTCTTGTATTATAATCAGAGGGAAGTAGTTCTAGATCCATCCATGTTGGTAGTTCGGTGATAAAACGCCGCCACGAATGGAACCTTAAATTTTAGCAGCTCTTCAAAGTATGTATAATGAAGCTCCATTCCGATGCACAGATGGAAAACCTTACCATCAAATCGACGTAGTAGCGATGGGATCGCAATTGGGTCCTAGATTTGCTATTTGTTTCATGGAAAATCTCAGAGAAATAGTTTTAACAAAGATCAAAGAATACCCCTCAAAATCTACTCAAGATTTGTTGATTATATCTGCCTTACAATCAACCACGGACAAGTTTCCGTTCTCATGTTTACATAAATGTTTATTGTAAACGGAGGTATTCCCTACCTAGATGTTGACTTACTAAAGAGCAGTAATGAGAAATATAACTCAACTTTTATCGAAAATGCACCGTTGTCGGTCTATTCCTTAACAGCAAATACGAACACAACGAAAACCTCAAAATATCGCTAATGAGTTCCTATATAAAATACATAAAAAAATGTTAATCGTGGACTGTACTAGGTGAAGAATTTAACAGATCCAAACAACTCTTAATCAACAATGTTTACTAAAACAAAGAGCTCGACAAATTACAAAATGAAATTCTCAATCATAGTTTGAGGTAAAGGAAGAAAAAACAAACAAAACTTTACTACAAGAATCAGATGACAGATACCTACAGAACAGATAAACGAATACTACAACATGTAAAAAAAACGTGGTATCCCTCCCAAATGGTATGTTATTACTGCGAATCGATTATGTGGTGCAAAAAATTGAATGCCACCATGAACACTACAAGTCTCATCTCAAAAAACATTATATTGTATGACCATTACTACTCTCAGCTACCGTTTAATAATGCCATTGCAAAAAGTTGAAATCAAGTTACATTAAAATGAGCTAAACAACAAACAAATCAAAAGAAAATACTGGTCGAAATCAATACCATATTCAAAAGAAACCCGGATCTTCGTCGCCGGAAGGTCCTTGAGGCTCTGCTGATCAATGAACTGGCTCCCGATCTAAACACTCGGTGCACCAGCTTCGAGAGGTTCTTACAGATCTTCCACTAAACGTGAACACTACTCCTTACTCTGACCTATAAAACACCAGAGAATGATACAAAGCTTCATTTTTACTGCAAATAGATGAATTTTCTTAAAGATTTGACAGTACATGCTTCATACCTTCCCCAGGCCACGTGGATATGGACTTGTAAAACTATCTCTCCAACATCGACCTATCTTTCCTTAGCTGAGTCCCCATTTTATGGATCTATATTCCACTCAGAATTCAAGGAATTAAACCACCCGGTGTAGTTGAGAAGTCCGGGATCTCAAGCGTTTTCTTTAGAGGGATGAGGACCTTATCCGAGGTGGTGGACTAAAGTTTGCTAGAGCTAGGTACACTGATGTAGAAGAAGTGACTTCCTCTACTCTCTCATCTCTTCTTTAATTTGTCATGCCCTAGTTTCTCTCACATTAAGAAATACTCTGAACATACGGGAAACAACTTGAGTCCGTCTTCGAATCAATTTAGATCGGGCTTAGCCCGAAAGATCTTTGAAACCATATGTGGATAATTAAATATTGCTCTCATACGCTTACTTGATGTTCAAAATGGCTACATCGCAACTTGCCAGAGAAAAAATGATGTAGAAACTTTGACATCAGATAAAGCCGTAAACCTACTAAGAAAAGTAGATTAACTACCGAAAGTACCACCTCAGATATAATCTAACAGGAGCATTATCTGTCAATGTCTATACCCTTAGGTTGTCTCCCATAATGTTGTAGAGATAAAAATGAGATTGAGAAAAAACACCAATGGCTAAAGTCGCATGTAGTTAAGCTTAAAACCTACACTCACTTATGCAAAATCATCTTTACAGAAACTAGCATGATACAAAAAGAAATATGTCTATTGATCTTCCATAAGAAAATCTGCCCCATACAAATAGAAATAAAAGAATTTACTGCGATACAAATGTGCTTCCGTTACTATCAGATGCAAGATCAAAAAAGCTTTCCACCCCGTAATAAACTGTTATTCAGAATGAGGCAGCAAAGATCATACATGGCGCGATTGTAAAAATCAAGAGAAAGGATGCCCTAAATGTAAAGAAACCATCGTACTCTATCGATTTCATGGCGACCAAAAGAGAAGTTAATGAAAGGAAAGCTGAAAACAAACACAAAAATTAAATATCAAGGCAGTTAAACCAACAATAAACGAAAATTAAAGAGGAAAAAAATATCTTAACATTGAAAATTTAAAAAAATAAACTTATTACGAGCATAAACTTAGCTAATCTTTCCAGTCCTGTAACATTCAAGAAAAAGTTATGTTGACAAATAACGGCAAAAGTTCCTAGGACACAATTCAAACTGCTTACTCTCTTACTCGAAAACCAACCCCAAACTCTGTGGTTCAGAACTTTTCACAAACAAATACGCAAAGATAATCTAACTCAAGAAGAGTCATTCGAGGTGGAAACCTTTGAAATTACTGAAAGTATAGAGCACGAATCTCAGCTGATAACTCCATCAACCCTTCACCACAACTCTCGCTCCAGTTCTGAAGCACCGAAAGAACCCAGATAATTTTTTTCAAGCAAGAGAATAGTAATCTTCTTATATTTACCTCTAAAAGATCCTAATTTCCATTGAAGCTAAGAACGGTCAATCATTGTAGGTATAAATCTGACAACTACAAATTGGAATAAGACCATACTACTCCAGAACATCAAGTCAAAGAAACGTCATTACAAGTGTTGAGTAAATTAAGTTCGACTCCCTATATAAAATCCAACAAAATCTCATAGGAAGATGTAGAATCCCACAACCATGTAGTATAAAAAGCACAAGATAGACTGCATAAGACCTCATCTGGAAAAGTAAAAACTTTAATTACACAAAATGTATCCACTTCCCCCAAATTAAAAATACTCTTAATGAACGTAAATGAATGGGAAGAAAAAGGAATAGCTTATGAGAATTTGATACCTAAAATGTATTCCGGCTTGATGGTATTATTATTGCTATGAAAAGAAATCTTAAATACTGACAGCTTTCACCATTAGAAGAATTACGCGTAGCAGTCAAAATTGGAATTACAATATACCCATTGCTAATTGCTCTAGATACCAACCCCCTCAACATAATTAATTAATGTTAAATAACTTTAAGAATTTTAGACAATGGCAAAACAATTATCTCTGTAGTAGGTATTAACGCCAGATGCTGATCTTCAGATTACACATCACAAAACAAAGCTTGAAGAAACCTCCTAGAGCTCTGATTAGAAAGAAATATCGCAACTTGAGCGGGTCCAAAATTTTCAACTTATATCTTTAACAGAGCAGGTACCAAACGGATGTAATCATAATTAATAAAAAGTTACCTTCAACTATTATTCGCTCACACAACACACACACACTTTCTCTCTCTCTCACACACTTCCTCTCTCTTTCCTCTCTCCTTCCTCCTCTCTCTCCCTCCCTCCCGTCAGTACGTAACAAACCTTACCACGAGAGGCTAAAAAAACTCAATCTATTTTCCGTCAGAAAACGAAGACTAAGAGGGCAGCTTATAGAGCGCTTCAAAATACTTAAAGGATTTAACAACGTTAATGCCAATAACTTGTTCACACTGACAGGGGAGTGTCCCACCCGTGGACATGATTCAAAACTTCAGGGTAAAAGAGCCACTATGGATGTAATAAAAAACTTCTTCACTTACTCGATTATTAATGATTGGAATAATTTGCCAAACGAGGTAGTGGACAGCAGAACTATAGATTCATTTAAAATGAGATTAGACAAACACTTAACAAATATTGGAATTGTTTAGCATAAGCTACAAAATAAAATAATATTACAAAAATATAACTCTTTCAGGTGTATGTAAGTGGTTTTCATATTCATTTCATTTAATTACTATTCAATGCAAATTTCCTTCAGGTACTGTCTTCTTACACCTGCGAGGTAATTTTCCCAAATTATAACATGTACGGCTTTTGCCGGAGGGAGTGGAGGGTGGGGAGAGCCTAAAACTTTTCTATCCTTTACTTCTACTATTCTATGTGTAAGTGGCAGTAGATTTAAGGCCAGATCACCTTAGTCTGGGCCGTAAGGCCCGTGTGATCTGTGTATCTATGTAACTCTATGTAACTCTCTCTCTCTCTCTCTCTCTCTCTCCATCTCTTGTTTGTGTTTATATTTCTTTTAACTTGCCAATTGCCTTAAACTAATCGTTGTGTCGCAGTGCTTTACTAATCGCTGTGCCTTGTGTTAATAGTTTTTTTAACAGTCTAGAACATCATTATTTTATTTAAATTTGGTTTATATTATTTTTGTGTGTGTTGCAATTTCTTTTGCCCCACCAAGTATTGCGTTGTCTTCACTGCGAGGACAGAATTGAGCACAGCTAATTTTATCTTTTTCTTTTTTGTGTGTTTTGTTGTTGTTGTTTTTTTATTGTTCTAGTTTCATTTTTATTATTCATCCCATACTTTATTCAATTTAAATTCAATTTGCTCAAAAAACTTTAGACCGTGTGTTAGTTTTAACTGAGTCTGCTCTCTGAATTTGACAGCTTTATGGTCTACCTCCTGTTTACGGGACATTTCAGCTAAAAAATTTAGCTTAAATCCTCCCTCTACTCTTATTGTAATAACACATTACAAAATACACATATCTCAAACAGTCATACAAGTAAGAGAAATAAAAACAAATTACATACTCACTCAAACATATATTCCTTTTAGCTCTTCCTCTTTTTTTTAAAACCTTAAACACACTTTAATACACGCCCTAATACACATCCCTCAAACGCACACACACACACACACACTTCCGCTCACCCCATACTCGTACATCACACAAAAACACATACAACACACAACCAAATAAGTAAGGCAAATACTCATCGCACTCATACAAGTAAGATATATACATACAAATTACATACGCAAACAAATATACGCCCCTCAGCTCTTCTCCCTTACATTTTATTCCAACCATAACCACACACACATCGCTCTAACACATCCAGCCACATAACTCAAGCACACATACACGAACATTTTCGCTCAGCCAATATCGCACATGTACACATCCTTCAGACAGTCCCATAGGTGAGAGGTTTCACACACACACACGCACATATTCTAGGATAGAGACAATATGCCAGGAGCAGAGAAATTGAACCTCGATGCCAGCTGCAATTATGCTGAAGTTGTGGCTTCGTTGCCTTCTCCCAGCAGGAACATAGCGCAGTCTGAGGGGTTAGATGTTGGGAACCAGGTTGCAGCCTCTGGTCGGGGTCCTGTAAGCGAGAAGAAGAAACAGGGAAAATATAGGAAGGGGAGAGGAGTTGCTGAATTAGCCACGGGTGAATCAGCGATACCCATGGTGGGCACAGAGGCGAAAAACACAACTTTGGCCGGGGATATAGGTAGTGGGAACCGGGTCGCAACCTCTAGTGGGCCTGACTTAAGCAAGAAGAAAAGGAAGAAGAAAAGGAAAACGAAAGGGTAGGGAAAGGGAGTTGCTGTAGTAGCCACGGGCGAATCGGCGACACGATTGAGGGAAACAAAGATGAATAGTAAGTTGGGCTCCGGGAGCACGAAGGAGAAAGCAACGCATATGAACAGATTTGCGCTGTGGTCAAATGGAGGACTCTCAAGCCCGAGCCCTAGAGAACCACCTTGGAGAAAGTTTTGGATATAGATGGGAGGTCCGATGTCTTCCGGGTCGAGGCAACGAGGCACTCGGGAGGGAGGTCGAGAGTTTGAAGGTGGCCTCAAGGCACTGTGTACTCGTCTCAGTGGTGAGTGGGAACGATCTCTTTCTCAGAGAAGGAGGGCTCGATAACACCGAAGCCATCCTGATGAATGAAATGGTGACTGCAGAAGATTTTTGTGCTAAGACCGACTGGAGATTGTTAGTAAGGATTGTACCCCGAATGTTTTCGAATGTCCATGTAACTAGCAAACTTCTGGGTATCAATGAGAGATTATGACACCTATGTGCAATGATAGGCGTCAAATTCTTGGATCCGTTTGATCGGTTCTTTGGATGTGATGACCTGTACACAATGGATGGTGTCCACCTCAGTAGCCGAGATAAGAGAGATATACCTGATCTCATCGACCAGAACGCCTTCTGGCTGATGAGGGCGACACGAGCATGACCGGGAGAGCGCTTGGGAAATAGAACAGGGCTAGGATCAGTAGGGAAAGGCGTGGAGGCCCCCGTCACTGGTGAACCCAACTCATCTCGAGCGGAGATAGGTATAGAGAACTCTGCTGCCGAGGAGAAACCGGGCTCCCATGAGAAGGCGGCAGGGTTGGAGCTTAGGGAGATAAACGTCGGTGCACCCGTTTCTGGCGAACAGGCTTTATTTCAAACCGGGGGAGTACAGAGCCTTCTAGTGGCAAAGAAGATCCGAGTCCCCACAGGGCAGATATCTGCGATTCGGGGGGGGCGCTCGAGGTGCTGTGCCCGCTTCAGGGTACAACAACTCGACTGTACCGCATAGAAACGCCTAAGGATAAGGGACGTGAGGAATAGCCCGCGCTTCCTTAAATTCCTATTCCTTAACGCCAGGTCATTACGAAACAAGTGGGACGAACTTTTAGTCATATTTTCCGGTGACACCCGAATAGACGTAGTTACCATCTTAGAAACTTGGCTTTACACTGAGATTTCGAGGGTGACTATATGATTCCTGGTTACACGATATTCTACTGCGATAAACCCAATCGAGAAGGTGGCGAAGTATTGTTATACGTCTGTATCTGCCTTCCTGCGGTCAATCACAATGTTAGAAGTATCTACGACATCCTCGGAGTAGACATAAATCTTGGCAGCTCCCCATACCGTCTCATGGTGATATACAGGTCACAAAGGCAGCCCGATGAAGCGGACTCGAACCTGTACGCTAAACTTGCCGAGTTGGTGAAAAATCGCCCAAGCCTAATTATGGGCGATTTTAACTGTCGTGGAGTTGACAGTCATCGACTTCGCTGACAATAACTTTTTGACACAGTGGGTCGAAGAGACGACGAGAGGTGAGAACTTGTTGGATTTGGTGTTCACCACTGAGGATGACATGGTCTCTGGACTGAGCGTGGGTGAATTTCTGGGTGGTAGCGATAACCGAACAGTCTTATTCACCTTACGCGCTCCGTGCGCCAGTCCCTATCGTGATGCTGCCTACAAACCGGATTACCGCCGCGCTAACTTCAATGGTCTACGAGATGCAATAAGCAGACTGGAACCTGTAGGTGGTGAAAGTGCCTCAGTCAACTGGCTGAGATTCAAAGACTGCTTCATGAACCAGCAGTCGAGGTTCGTTCCCCAACAAGAGGTGAATGAAAAATATGTTCAACCTAAATGGTTCAATCGCAGCATTGCCTCGGCAATACGCAAGAGAAAAAAGAGCAAGTAGCGGTAGCAACGAGAATCTCCTGCAGTATAGACAGAATATTATAACTGCTAAAATCTTGGTACGCCAAGCTCAACGCAATGAGGAACTTCGGGGCGCGTCCCTCTGCAAAGAGAACCAAAAGGAATTATTCCTGCACGTGAATAGGTATAAACCAGTTCGCCAGCGCATATGCCCTCTAAAAGATGACGTTGGCACAATGCAAGAGTCGAATCTGGCTATCGCTAACGTGTCGAACGACTACTTCACCTCTGTGTTTACAATGGAAGAAGATGATCCCACCCGAGGAAGGGGGTGTATCTCAATGAAGGGGAAAACCTAAGCGAGATAATATTAGACGACGAGAAAGTAGAGCTAGAATAAAGAACCTTAATACGTACAAGTCTCCAGGTCCAGATGGCTTTCTCCTTAGAGTCCTTAGTGAAGTGAGCGGTGAGGCTGCTCCACAACTTACTGCGATCTTTAACAAATCGTTGGAAACTGGGGAAGTACCAGAGGATTGGAGGACGGCGCGAAAACCCGGGTAACTACCGGCCTATAATTTTGACCTCCGTTGTGGGCAAAATGTTAGAGAGCATGATAGCAGATAAAATAGTAAAGCACGTATAAACAAACAGCTTGATCCTGGATTCCCAACACGGATTTCGCAGGAACCGATCATGTCTCACAAATCTACTAAAATTCTTTCACGGCATTTTGGGTGATTACGATCGTAGCCGGGCTGTGGACATCTTATACATGGACTTTCAAAAGGCCTTTGATAAGGTGCGACACCAAAAGTTGATGTATAAAGTCCGTGCGGCTGGTATTACAGGTAGGATGGCCAGCTGGATCGAGAACTCTTTGTCAGGCAGGCAACAAAGAGTGAGAATACACGGAGTAGCCTAGAGATGGGCTCCAGTGAATAATGGGGTACCTCAGGGTTCCGTGCTCGGTCCACTCTTGTTCATCATCTATATAAATGATATAGACGATGGGCTCCTTTGCTCGATATCCAAGTTCGCGGACGATACAAAATTAGGAGGCAGCGTGAGCTCACGTGAAGGAGTGAAAAATCTACAGAGCAGCCTTTAGAGATTAGATGAGTAGTCAGAGACTTGACAGATGCCATTTAACCTTAAAAAGTGCAAGGTGATGCACATTGGCTATGCCAATTACCGAGAAGACTAATACTTGTTAGGTAGAGTTCTGGAGGTGACGGACATGGAAAAGGACATGGGTGCGCAAATTAGAGCGACCTTAAGTTTTCCAGGCAGTGTGCCGATGTAGAAAAAGGGCACAAAGACTATTGGGTTACATAAAGAGGCAATTTCGCTTCCGTAACAAGGAGATTGTCGTCAAATTGTACAACTTTCTAGTAGACCTCACCTGGAATACGCCGTTCAATTCTGGTCCCCTACACTGTGTAAGGGCATAGATAGACTGGAACGTGTCCAGACTAGGGCCACCAAGCTAATTCCCTCACTTAGGCAAAAAGGCTATCAACGCAGGCTTCAAGAATTAGGGCTTTTCTCTTTGTAGACCCGCCGATTACGAGGCCAGTTCATAGAGACCTTCAAGATTTTAGGGGTGTCGAAAACGTGGACTACAGAAGGATATTAACGTTGAACACAAATCCGACCCGTAACCATGGTTACAAGCTGGATTTGCTCCCGTTCCAGACTAGTATTATCGGGAAACACTTCTCGTATAATATTTGCGCTACATGGAGCCGTTTCCCGGGTGAGGTGGTGAATAGTTCATCTATAGAACAATTCAAATCTAGACTGGACGATGTAATCCATGAATATGTATAAAACGTAGATTATAGAAACAAGTAAAATAGGTTTCAGCTATACAATTAAAATTTCCTGATTGTGATCCTTTTTCTCATCATAATCAGGTGTTTTTTCCCCTTTCTGTGCCCGCAAAAGTGGGTGGGAGAGGTGGGAGGGGAGAGCCTTCGCCTGTGCTATCCTTTCTCTTATGCTATAGGTTAGGGCCTTCCCAAAATAGTAGCTCCATGGTATGGACAGCAATGTCCTTTGAGGTCCAACTTTTCCTTGTGACTCCTTGTGACTCTCTCTCTCTCTCTCACACTCTCCATTTCTCTCCATCTCTCTTTCTCTCTCTTCTCTCTCTCTCTCTCTCTCTCTCTCTCTCTCTCTCTATCAAAAACAAGAGATTTATTGCCAGATGGACGTCAGCAGAAACTGAAAATATAAACGAATGCGAAAAGGCATTTGAAGATTCAATGAAATGTTTCAAAATTTAAAATTATCCATTTCTTATGGAGAAATTGATATATGTTACAGTTAATGGCTAAATATGTTCATACAACATCGAAGGTACAACTCTGGGGTTCAATATCACAAAAGAAAGATACATTATGCATATAAATAACATGTTGCCCGCACCAAGAGTGACAAGTATACTATTTCCAATTTCGGAACTTACCACAAACAAACATCTCTAAAATTTATAAAGCCTGCATTTGCCCCATGTAACTTTACCCAACAACACTATTAGTAACAGCAACGAAGACACAGATTCTTTGTCTGCAAAGAATTCAGATAAGGACATACGACTAATTGCTAATACCAGGAGAAGAGAGCACAAAGGCAAAAGCAATTTAAATGATGAAATTTCATACGTTTCATTCACATTAAATTAAAATAACATGCAGTGAAGATATGTATGAGAGAAACTTATTAGAAGATTAAATGAGAACTACATTAAAAAAAACTTAAATATACCTAAAAGAGATCTCCACAAAGGAACGAACTTTCTGAGCAACAGTGGCTCTAGAAATGGAATTTGTACCAGTATTCTGCCAAATAAGATATTACCTGGTGATGCCTAATCCTGAAATAGTGATTAACTGATTAAGTCAACTGACTATAGCTAAATACAAACAACGAAGAAAAAAAAACGACCCTCGGAAGATTTCCAACTAATCATAACCATAGTCCAAACAACATATAAAATTGAAAGAATCAAATCACTTCAAAATACTACTAAAATGGCTTAAATGACTCTTAAATTCTAAATAATAAGAGTTACCATTTCACCAGGGATCTATGCCTATTATTATATATTTTCACCAATTGTCTCAAAAACTTTATTGTGACATTTTATTAGTGTTTTCTTCTAACTTTATATGTCAAGGGCAATTTTTTTTATTTTTCTGCTCTTGAGGTAGATGAAACATTTTTTATTTCATCAGCAACTCATTGCAAGCAGGATAATGTGCAAAGTTTTCTTTATTTAACTGTTTCCTAAAAAAATCTAGCTTATTTTCAAAAGCTTTCACATCGGTAAACATGTCTGATACCAACTTCCCTCTACCTTGCAGTTTTATGTTCAAAATATTTACATGGTCACTTATATCAGACAAGAAGGCTAAACGAAACACCCACTCGGGATCTGAAAAAGCTTCTTGAAACTTTCAATTTCGCTACGAAGCCCCAAAAAACGTTTGGCAACTTTTCCTTTACTGAGCCACCTCACTTCAGTATGCTACAATACATCACCATACTCTGAATCTATTTCAGATAAAAATGTCTGAAACTGTCGATGATTCAAACCATGGCATTTGATGAAGTTCACACTTGATACAACGACATTCATGACATCTTCATATTTAAGGACCTTACTGCACAGTGTCTGTTGGTGAATGATGCAATGAAACTTCAGAGGAGGGATGCCATTAGCATTAGCAACTTCAGTGCAGATTTGTTCGCCTAACCCAGCTTTACTTCCAACCATGTTTCTTGCCCAGTCTGTGGTTATACTTTCTAGCTTGGCCCAACTTAAATCAAGGTTTTTTACTCCCTGAGATACTCCCAGAAATAAATCTTTTGAAGTCGTAGTATCTTTCATACTTCGTAAGCACACAAATCTTCCACAATCTGAAAGTTGTTGTCAACACCTCGGATAAAAATCAGAAGTTGTGCAGTATCCATAATATGATTGATTGCTTTCATCCAAGGATAAAGAAAAATATTGAAAACTGCGCCTTCTCAGATAATGTTGAAAATACGTCTTCAGTTAAATCTTCCAAACGCCTTGTGACTGTTGAAGCTGACAAAGTTACCTTTTGAAAAAGTGACTACTTTTCTAGGCATATTTCTTTAACCGTATTTATCATGCACTTTATAACAAATTCTCCATCAGTGAATGGTCTTCCTTTTTCACATATAAACTTGGTGACAACATAGCTTTCGCACGCATGATTCTGTTTCACTGGTTTGCTTTTAAAGGAAGGCGAAGGCTGAATTCAGTCTGAACAAGGTCTGCTGACCAAAAAGTCGCGTGCCTTCACTTATTCTGATTTATGTCCTTAAGACTTTCAATAATTGCATGAGTAACCTTAGAAGGACCATGACAATTCTATCATTCGAAAGAGAATGTAAATACTTTAAGGGTTTCAAATTTCGTTAGAATCGGCCGAATAGTTATAATGTTATTGCCAAAAAAAACTAATTCCCTGGCTAACCTTAAGAGGACCTTAGCAATTATATAGAGTTACATAGATGAACAAACCACAACAGAACTTGTGGTCCAAACTAGGTTGCCTGAGATAAAAGATAATGAGGAAGATAGTACACCTTTCATTAGAGAGATGTTACAAGGGAAGTAACTACTTTAAGAGACCGTTGGGTCCATTACAATGGAAGTACCTTTATTTTTATCCTAAATTCTAACTATATACAATACTTCGTATAAGGCATAGGATAGTAAAGATGAATTCTCTCCCCACCCACCTCTTCCACCCGTTTCCGGGCTTGGAATAGTGGTAGTGTTAGAAAATAGACGCAACCAAGAAATTTTCTTCTCTTTTTTTTAACATGCAAATTTTTATATTTTTGACGTTTATTATCTATTAGATCCATCTACTACTTCCGTTCTTATTTTAAAACCTTTTGACTTATTGGACACTTCTAGTACCGTTTGGAGATGCAAATTTCCTGTAGGATATTTTTAAATGTATTTATTCATATACATATCTAGGCTTTATGTGTTCTGAAAAAGATGACAGAAACGTATTTACATTTTATATAGATGTAGAATCAAATTATTTTACTCATCTAGGCTTAGAACATGCTCTTTCTTTTTCTTTTTATTAACACAATGTATTGTCAGAGAGAGAGAGAGAGAGAGAGAGAGAGAGAGAGAGAGAGAGAGAGAGAGAGAGAGAGAGAGAGAGAGAGAGAGAGAGAGAGAGAGAGAGAGAGAGAGAGAGAGAGAGAGAGAGAGAGAGAGAGAGAGAGAGAGAGAGCTGTACAGAAAACATGGGACAGATCCCGAAGTGAAATTTATTTAGGGGAAATTGGGTTAACCTGACACTTGAATGCTCGGGAGTTAGTTAATCGCTATAAAACGGTGTTAGTCGGGAATTTGATTAAAATTATTTATCTCTACCGCGTTTGAAAGTATCTACGGTGTTGCAGTCTATTACTTTACGAGGAAGCCCATTCCATAAGTTGACGATTCCGTTAAAAAAGAAATTCTTAGATTCGTGCGAGTTAAAATGATTACCTATAATTTTACAGCCGTTTCCTCTCGTGTAATTTAACTGGTCAATAGTGAAATATTTATTGCGGTCCATATTGTATATGCCTTTGATAATTTTAAAGACTTGAATTAAGTCCCCTCTTAATCTATGGTGATTTAACGGAAAGAGATTCAGTTCTCTAAGTCGCTCTTCGTAAGTTTTGTTCCTTAGACTTGGTATCATTTTAGTGAGCCTTCTTTGGACTCGTTCTAATTTCACTATATCTCTCTGATAGTACGGGCACCAGGCTTGGATGCACTATTCCATAATGGGACGGACCAAGGAATTATAGAGATTAAGGATTGTATTTTTGGACTTATACTCGAACGCTCTACCAATGAATCCAATTATTTTATTCACTTTTTTTAATGACGTCTGAGCATTGTTGAGTGGGCTTTAGATCGCTCGATATTGCTCCTAGGTCTGTCTCTCTGTCTCCGCTTAAGAGTTGAGTACCATTTAGGGAGTAATTTGCTTTGACATTTCGGTATCCGATATGGAGCACTTTGCATTTGTCGGTGTTAAAAGGCATTTGCCACGTTTGCGCCCAGTTCAATAATTTATTGAGGTTGTTCTGCATTTCATTAATCTGTGCGTTAGTGAGTACTGAATTCGCGATTTTGGTGTCGTCGGCAAACTTCGATATTATGCCTGAAATTCCTTCGTCTAAGTCGTTAATGCATACTAAGAAAAGAACTGGTCCTAGAACAGACCCTTGAGGTACCCCGCTAGGGACGTCTGTCCAGCTAGATGATTTTCCATTTATGACTACGCGTTGCCTACGATTACTTAGCCCGTTTTCTATCTACCTTGCTATCGCGCCTTCAATTCCGTGCGCTTCTAATTTAGTTAGTAAACGTTTGTGTGGAACTTTATCGAAGGCCTTTTGGAAGTCTAAGTAAATTATGTCGACTGCTTTACTTTCGTCGTATTCATTAAAAATGTCATTGAAGAAGTCTAATAGATTCGTTAGACAAGAACGTTTATTTCGAAAGCCGTGTTGGGTGTCTCTAAGTAGATTAATTTCTTCCAAGTGGTTAACGAGTTCGTCGCGTATAAGTGTCTCTAACATTTTCCAAACGACCGAGGTTAAACTAATTGGGCGATAATTACTAGGTAGAGATCTACTGCCTTTTTGAAATATTGGTGTTACGTTAGCGAGCTTCCACTCATCGGGTATAGTGCCAGTCTTTAACGAATAATTAAATAATAACGACAGCGGTTTGGCTAGTTCACTTTTGGCTTCTTTTAATATTCGAGGGAAGACCATATCCGGGCGGGGTGACTTATTTACCTTAAGCTTTTCTGTAACGGTGATAATATTTAACGCCTCGTTGTAACCTATTTCGATAACTGTCGGTGTTGGGATTTTGCTAAGATCTTCTGTAGTAAAGACTGATGTAAAAAATGCGTTTAAAATACAGCTCATTTGTTCATCATTCGTGGTAAAGTTTCCGCTCTTGTTAGTTAGCGGTCCGATAGATGTAGATTTTTTCTCTCTTTTGTCGTATGTAACTATAGGACTCTTTCAGGTTGGTTTTACTTTGATTTGCCACATGTGATTCCAAGGACTTTTTACTCTGTTTAATTAACCTTTTGAATTTATGTCGTAAGTCTGAATATTTGGCGCGTTCTGTCTCGTCGTTAGAAGTTTTTGATCTAATATGGGCATTCCTCTTGTCTCGTAGACAGTTAGCTATCTCGCTACTCACCATTTAGGTTTATTTTCGTGTGGCGAACGACGATTTTTTAAAGGAATACATTCTTTCACCTCCTCGAAGTACGAGCTAGTAAAAAATGTCCATTTATCATTTATATCGTTTATGTCACGCAAGTTGCTCCAATATTTTTGCTTAAGTTTTGTTCTGAGCTTAGTAAAATTCGCTTTTCTAAAGTCTGGGACTCTTTTGTTGCTACTAATTATATAGCTACGATTGAAATTTATACTAAATGTTATTTATTGCACGGTGGTCGCTATTACTAAATTCCTCTCTGACATTAATATTCTCTATCAAATCTTCTTTTGTTGCAAAAATTAGGTCAAGTATATTATTTCCGCGAGTGGGGCATAGTACAAACTGAGTTAGTGAACTTTCTTGTAAGTTAGTATAGAGTTCGTTACCATAATGAGCGGATAGCGGTTCGCGCCACTTTGGTACTGGTAAATTAAAATCGCCCAAAATTATGGTATCGTACGCTTTACTTATTTTGCTGATTTGTTCAAATAAATCGCTGTTGGTTTGCGTTGGATGAGCTGGGGCTCTATATATTAGTGCCAGCACTATTTTCGTCCCGTAGTTGTTTTTAAGAAGTACGTACGATGTGTCTATATTTGCGACTTGTGACTTTGTTAATTGGATCGGCTTGAGATTTTCTTTGATGTAGAATAGGACACCGCCTCCTTTTTTGTTAATTCGACTTCTTTCAAACAATTTGTATCCAGATAGATTATTCTGCTAGGAAATCTCTGTTTTCAATATTTAACCATGATTCTGTAATGCCGATTATATCATAATTATCTGTTAACGCAATTTCCTCTAAATCTGAAAAGTTGTTACGAATGCTACGAGTGTTGACATAGAAAACCTCCAGGTTGTGACGGATGGGTGTCCTCGTGTTATTCCCAGTTCTTAATCGAACACAGCCTACGGTACTGGTCCCTGTGGAACGTAAACATCCCCGTTTTTTTGCTTTGTAGTCCTTTAATGCGTCGTTGAGTAGCCTACCAAGGCGGGCAGCGCCTATTTGATTTAGGTGGACACCGTCTTCTGAAAACAAGGGTTTGTCATAGTAAAAACTGTTCCAGGTGTCGACAAAACCGATATTCTCTATACTACAGATGTTAGCTAGTCGACGGTTTACACTAGTGGAGATGTTATAGAATCAGTCATCAGCCTGTCTACGGGAAATGATACCTGAAAGAATAATTTTGTTAGATTTTTCTTTAAACTGTCTTATCATTCGACGGTACTTCGCCAGGAGGTCCTCCGATCTGGTTCTATGTATATCGTTAGTTCCTGCGTCTATGATGTACGTCGTGTTGGTGGAGGCCAGGCTTGCTACTTCGTCTACAGTGGCAATCACGTCGTCCTAGTCCTGGGTGCCCTACCACACAACTCCGCGAGTTGCCCTTTCACGATGGAGTCACCCACAACCCTGACCTCATCGTCGTTCTCCTCTTCATTTTCCTGTGAAAGAATCTGGAAACGGTTATGGCAAGAGGTAGTGGGTATGAACCTCTTCGCAGTGGCCCTGGAACACACGTTATTCCTAACTACCTGGAAATCCTCCTGTGGGGGAAGAGGGTAAGTGGAGGGTTCGGAGCTAGCCGGGACAGCAAGTATGACGGCAGGTGAAACAGGGGTCTGCGTCGCTCCGATATTAAGAGTAACGAATTCCTACAACCATTCCAGCTTCTCTGTCAAAGCATCAATCTTGTGTAGTGATGTATTCAGATCATCCGTCAACACTCTGCTTATTTGGCGGAATTTGAAAATGAGAACGTCTCTATTAGTGAAGATCGTCGGGCTGAACGTTCCATAACAGCACGTACACGTCAGCTGTGGTGCCATAGGGATGGCTGACCTGTAGTTACGGAAAAGGTAGTTTGGGTTAAAGACAAGGATATGTAATCTGGAAGGGAAGTAAGAGTATTAAATCGCCTGTAAAAAAAAAAGAAAATTTTGGTACCCTTAAAAGGTCAGAATATTAATTTTCTGGGAAAAAAAAAGTTATTTATTGACAGACGAACAATATATAAATTGCCTGTAAGAAAACAAAAAAAAATTAAACCTGAAAGAGGTCAGAATATTAATTTAATGGAACAAAGAAGTATTGATTATTTATTGGAAGGGAAATGTAAGTAATAAATTGCCTGTTTAAAAATTAAAAACAATAAAAAAAAACAATACAAAACAAGATGGCCTCCACTTACATATATAGTCTAGAAGGGAAATAAAGGTATTTAAATAGCCTGTAAGACAACAGAAAATTTTAATATGCCTGAAAAGGGTAAAAATATGAATTTACTGCAATGGAGAAATATTAATTATTTATTGGAAGGGAAATATAGCTATTATTTCGCTTGTTAGAAATCAGAAACAAAAAAAAAAACAATGCAAAACAAGAAAGCTCCTGCCGATATGAAAATGATACCTATTGGAATAGACGAATGGCGCTTATTGGTTGAGACCCACTGACAAGGAGATAACAGAAATTTCACGTAAGGGCACGTACACAGAGAGACAAAAAGAAAGAAATTATTATGGGCTAAATCTTGTTCTTGTCAGATCAAATATTAATTGTGACACTCAGGGAAATAGCAAAAAAAATGTAAATGAAAATAAGAGAAATGCGAAAATATTACCTACAGTTCTTCTTTT
The DNA here is from genome assembly GCA_963969495.1 of Ceratothoa steindachneri. Taxonomy (NCBI): domain Eukaryota; kingdom Metazoa; phylum Arthropoda; class Malacostraca; order Isopoda; family Cymothoidae; genus Ceratothoa; species Ceratothoa steindachneri. The sequence continues at coordinate 96,198,017 of OZ018332.1, forward strand.
CGGCAAAAGATTGGTCAAAATGACCACGTGGAAGGGTAAATTTAAGCGGTCAACTATTATATATATATTAAAATTGAAGAAAATCACTTGTTTCACAGGAAGAGTAATTAAATGGGGGAAAATAAAGAAGTATAACATATTAATATACAAATGGCAAAGTCAAAAACACTTTAAGCAACAAATTGTTGGAGAAACACAAAAAGCACCTTATCGCAAGGACGGCTCGAACGCAAAACAATGTAAAACAACATAAGGGTTTCAAATTTCGTTAGAATCTGCCGAATAGTCATGATGTTATTGCCCCCAAATAATAATTACCTTGGGAGGACTTTGGCAATTATATCATTCAAAATATAATGTAAAACAACCTAGCCTAGTATAGTCTCGAATAGTAGCCTGGAAAAACCTAGCTTACCGTAGGATAGCCTGCCATAGTTTTACCTCACCTAGCATAGTATAGACTAGCCTAGATTGCCACACATAGCAAATCCTGCCTAGCCTAGCATAGTATATCATAGTATAGTATAGTATAGTATAGCGTAGTATAACAGAGTATATTCTGTCATAGCATAGCCTACCATAGTATAGCCTAGGATTCCTTATAATATCAGAACTTACCATACCATTCTCTAGCGTAGCTAGCATAGTATAGCCTAGCCTTACATAGTATAGCTTAACTTGCCATAGTATGACTTAGCCTAGACTAATCTAGCCTAGCCTAGCAGAGAATGTATAGTATGGCCTATCTTAGCCTAGAAACCATAGTAAAGCCTAGCCTAACATAGCCTAGTACAGCCTAGCGTATATAGGATAGTAAAGCTTACCATAGTATAGCCTATTATAGCTTATCAAAGTATAGCCTAGCCCAGAATAGTATAGTATCGCATAGCCTAACCTAGTATAGTTTAGAATAGTTTAACATAGTATTGCCTAGCCTATCTTCGTATAGGCTAGCCTAGCCTTGCAAAGTCTATCCTCGTATAGCCTAGGCTAGCCTTGCAAAGCCTAGCACCGTATAGCCTATCTACCATAGCCTACCTTACCCTAATCTAGATTAGCATAGTATAGTATAACCTAACCTAGCATAGTATAAACTAATCTATCATAGTATAGCCTAACTTAGCATAGTATATCCTATCCTATTCTAGCATAGTATATCTTGGCATAGCGCACACAACTATACTCTACCCTAGCCTATGCTAGCTTAGCATGCTACGCTATAATCTAGCATAGTCTAGCGTATTATAGTCCAGCATAGCCTTGCATAGCATAGAATACCCTTGTATAGCCCAGCCTAGTATATCATAGCATAGAATGGCCTAGAATATCATAGTATACCCTAACCGGGTATAGACTTGCATATATAGCCTAGCATAGTATAGATTAGAATAACCTAGCTTAGTGTAGTATACCTGAGCCTATCACAGTGTACCCTAGCCTAGCTTATCAAAGTATAACCTAGCCTGCCTAGCAGAGTATAACCTAGCCTAGCCTAGCTTAGCGCAGCCTACAATTGTATATTAAAACTTAGTCTAGTCTAGCTTAGCTTACCCTAGTCTAGTATACCTATCTTAGTATAGCCTAGCCTAGTATATTCTATCCTATTCTAGCCTAGTTAGTATATTCTAGCTTAGACTAGCATAGCCTAGTATATTATATCATAGCCTACCTTACCCTACCCTACCCTAGGTAGTACAGTATAGTATATCATAAAAAAAGACTAGCCTAGACTAGACTATTAGATCTTATCCTAGGGTTGCTTAATGCATAACATAGCCTAGCCTCGCTTATCCTAGCCTGGTATAGCGAAGATTAGCCTAGTGTAGCATAACTTAGTATATCATAGCCTAACCTAGCATACAATAGCGTAGTTTAGCCTAGTATATCTTTTCATGCCCTGCCTAGCCTAGTATAGCTTAGCCTAGCCTAGTATAGCATAACATAGCATAGCATAGCATAACCTAGCCTAGCATTAACTATCCCAGACATGTATAGCCTATAATAATAATAATAATAATAATAATAATAATAATAATAATAATAATAATAATAATAATAATAATAATAATAATAATAATAATAATAATAATTAAAGGTTTATTAAACCAAGAAAGTTTTACAAAACAATATACATAGTGCAAAACACGATGTCTCGGTTTACAAATTCTTAATTAAGCTAAAATATATATGCACAAAAAAATACATTTTACTTTTTATTTATTTATTTATTTATTCCATATTAATCCAATGTACAGTATAAACATATTACATTTTAAATCTTAATGACAAGTTACAATAATTACTTATACATACTCGTATATATGTATATACATTCAAAGATTAGTTATGGGCCCAAAATAAGTCAGTGACTTTTAGGGCAGAAACCTAAAACTTAAGACTAAGCATAACATTATCAAGAATAAAATCCCTTCATGTTTACGAACAGAGAACGCCTTTGTTATAAAAATATAAATAACTTAGTATACATTTGAGAACCTAACCATTGTAAAGATTGCAAATAACGAATAATTATATTATTTAAATTTAGAGATAAATTAAAAAACTATTTTATTTCTAGCGATTATTGCCAAAGATCTGTAGTTAACATAGTCAACAGTCTTATATAAATAATAACATATTTATAATGTATAAATCAAAGTAATAGTACACAGTATAATAGTGTACGGTAACAAATAAATACACAATAACAAAAACTGAATAGAAATTTAGTAAGCCGAAATTATATTGTTTTTAAGAGCTTTTTTGAATTGAGCTAAATTGGTTTGGGATTTGATATTGTTGTCCAAGCCATTCCATATTTTGATAGATTTGTACAGAAAGCTACATTGTGATTTTGATTTTAAATACAAGGGTGAAATAAATTTTGTTCTATTGCGGGTTTGGTGATTATGGGTATTATCAGCTGTTTGTAACATATTAAATATATAGTTATTATAGGAACAATTTATTGTTTTGTAAAGGAATAAGGATGTTTGAAAAACAAAGAGATCATTTAATTTTAGAATTCTGGATTCTTTAAAATATCGATTAGTGTGCTCTTTGTAGTCAAGTTGATGGATGGCTCGAATTGCTTTTTTTCTGTAATATGACTAATTTATTGAGATAATTTTGATATTTTCTATACCAACTCTCTATGCCATATGTCAAGTAAGGTTGCACCATTGTCCTATATAAAGAGTGGGGAATAGATTTAGGAAGAAACTTATTTAATTTATATAATATTCCAATCGATTTTGATAGTTTTGTTGAGATATGCGTAATATGTTGTTTAAAACTCAGCTTTTTGTCAATAAAGATGCCTAGGAATTTGATATGAATAGTTTCATAAATTATTCCGTCGCTCATTTTAATATGGGGCAATTAAATAGATTTTTTGTAAGATAAAAGAATATATTTGGTTTTATCTACATTTATTGATAGTTTATTAACATAAAGCCACCTGAAGACATTTTCGAGTTCTTTATTTATTGTAGATGCAAGGTTGCTTGGTTTGTCATATGGCAAGGGAGTTGATAAGGCACTATCATCCGCGAATAATATAAATTTAAACAGAGAAGATGATTTAACAATATCATTAATATAGATTAAAAATAACAGTGGCCCTAGCACGGAGCCCTGTGGGACCCCAGTTGTAATATTAAGGTGGGATGAGTCTTGACCATTGACGGAGACAAATTGCTTTCTTTCAGTTAAATATGATTTGAACCAATTTTGACAGTTGCCTCTAATTCCGTACATAGCTAATTTTGACAGTAGAATATTATGGTTGACACAATCGAAAGCTTTTTTAAAATCGAGAAAAATTGAGAATACAATGTGGCCTTTTCAATGTTATCATATAAATATTGAAGGTGGTTAATTATCGCGTGAATCGTTGATTTCTGACGTCTAAAACCATATTGGTGTTTATACCACAGTGAATTGGATTCCAGAAATTTATAAAGTTTATTGAATGCTATTTTTTGAAATATTTTACTGAACATTGTAAGACATGAAATAGGGCGGTAATTGCTGACGTTTGTGAGGTCTCCGGCCTTTGGTAACGGTGTTACCCGAGCAACTTTTAATACACTTGGGAATATACCCTGCGTAAATGATTTATTAATTATTGATGCTAAAATTGGAGCAACTATATCAGAGATGTATTTTAAAATTTTAGTGGAGAATGAATTAGTACCTGATTTTTTATTTTTTAGTGAAGTAATGAATTTTTTTATATCAGCTGCGCTTACAGGAGAAAAGAACAAGGAATTTGGTACATTAATCTCATTAAAATACGAAAGAAAAGATTTATTGACTATTTTGCAGGAGTCTGAGATTTTTTTACCTATGTTGACAAAATATTTATTGAATTCATTCGCTTTTTCCTTATTGTCATCAACTGGTTTGCCGTCAATGATAATTTGTTTAATTTGGTTTGTTCCTCTAGTAATTTCAGGTTTTATAACAGAATTGATTAATTTCCAAGTTTGTTTTATATTGTTCTTCGTTTGATTAAATCGTTCATGGTAATAATTTTTCTTGGCTATTTTAATTTGGTTAGTAACTTGATTCCGAAAATTTTTATATGTGTGTTCTGTAATTTGACTAAGCTTATAAAAAGAAAAGTATTTTTGACGTTTTTTGGTGTTATTTATAATTGCGTTTGTTATCCAAGGTTTGGTTTTGTTTTATATGATATGGTTTTAGATTTTAAAAGACAATTACCCCGTAAGGGGCGCGGCGATTTGCCATCCTGGCCGCCGTGCTGACGGGATCCAGCGCTCCGTCCGGCCCCAGCTTAGCCTCTCTTCCTTCCTTCAGATAGCCTGTATTTCTCCCCTACCTCGTCGCTATTCATACAACCTCTCCCACAACTTTCTCTGGTCAGCCTCTAATTTCACAGGGTAGATGCTGACCTTCTTCTCGGCCAACCGTCCCGGATCGGGGCTGAGGGGGGAGGGAGCAATGTTCCCTAACCCCTGAGCTCCAGTCTGGGGTGGCTGGTTTTTAACAACCTGCTTCATCCCCACCCATACCTTCCTCACATCCCTTTTCCTTTTCTCTTCACACTCAGTTTTACGCCGTGTTCAAGGTGGAGCCGCCATGCCGATGGACTGCCAGGCCACAAGGCGGGAGGGGTGGTCCCAAATGGCGACGCCTGGCTCTGCCAGGCCTGTAAGCACCTCTTGCAGTGCGGGCAACTGCGAGAGGTGGTGAGCTATTGCGTCCCGTATAAAAAAGAGGGTCACCATGCCCATGTATGAACAACTAAAAAAACCCAACCCTCAACTTCCCCTGTAACAACAACGGAGCTGCCCTCGGGCAGCTCCACCGAAAAAATGGAGGTCTTCCCCCTTGTGCTTGCGCAGGGGACCCTCCATACATCTTTAACCGGAAAGGAGGCTTACTCCTCTCCTACGCCTACGAGTGAAGGGGACTCCCCCTCACCCCCTTCTTTGGAGGTGCTTTCGGGCATCTCCCTATTTCCAGCGGCAGTCCCTCCTTTTCTTAGTAAGGGGAATGCCAAGAAAGCCAGCAGGCAGCACATTGCCGACCGCCCCTCGTGTAAGCGGCTCGGTAGGGCAAACCCCCTTAGGGAAGAGAGGGAAGCCAGGCCACTTCGGTCGCTTCCCTCAAAAGACCTGCTGGCAAGAATTTTAAACCTTGCTAGGGTCAAGGCCTGTGCCTCCCCACACAAGACTAGCGACACTGCCAAGGGGACCTGCGATGTCCTGGGAGGGTATGGCCAACTGGAGGCCCCTCCTGTGATAGACATGGTCCTTGAAGAAACCCAGCCTCAGATGGTAGTGCCTTCCATGGGGGGGAATCCGGGCTCGGCGCCAAACACCGAACCAAAATCCGCCCCTATGTAAGGTCCTCCTCAAACGGTTAGGGTTTCTGAGGCAGTACAAGGAGGGAAGGGATCTCCTCCGACCGGTGCCCCTGCGACCACCAGGACCTTCACCATTTCGGAGAAGGACCTGGCTGAGGCCAGTCCATCTGGCCTAAGGGCTTCTGTCGGCGGAGGTGAGAAGCGGGTTGATTCTCTGCCCTCCTCTAAAAAAAAAAGACTAAGACCAAAAAGACAAAGAAGACTCGGGGCTTCTCTCCATCCGCGGGGGCTGCGGGGACGGATGGGTCTGCTGCCACTCTGGCAAGAGACCAAGCCAAGATCGGCACATCCGGCCACTCTGCCACCCCTGTTGCGGAGCCCTTGACTAAGACTAAAAGGATCACAGGGCGGAGCCTCGATGACATCGGGGCCCCTCATTCAGAGGTTACCTGGCATTTTCGAGCCCGCTGGCTTCAAACGCTTCTTCGTTATTCGCTCCATTGATGGCACCATGTTGTCCAAGGGCAACATGATCCATTAGAGGAGAGGATTAGCTAGTGCAACTGGTAGAGATCCGAAGGTGACCCATTTCTCGGACGGGAGCCTTCTGGCGAATGCGGTGAATCCCGCCGAGGCGGCCAAGATAAGTGCTCTTTGGACACTTCATGGCACCGCGGGGAGTGTGACGCCGCCCTCTACCATGAACTTTGTGAAAGGAGTAGTTTAGGCAAGGGAACTCGTTGACTACTCCATTGAGAACATCACTCTAGAGCTGGCTGACCATGGGGCGGTCAAGGTCGAACGTGTGATGAAAAAACAGGAAGGGGCATCGAGACCCACCCCTGCACTTTTCGTCACGTTTGACTGTGACAAGCTCCCTGAGTCGGTGCGTGCCGGTTGGTAGCGCTACCGCGTGAAGGCATTCGTGCCAGTGCCGCGGCGGTGCTATTACTGTCACCACTACGGCCATACAAATCGCTCATGTAGACGTGCAAAGTCGGGGTCACCCGAAGTCTGTGTAAATTGCTCCAAGGTCGCACACGATAAGTCCAAATCGTGTGTGGCCAAGTGTATCAATTTCTGAGAGCCGCACCCTGCTTCTTCGAAGCAATGTGGTGCATATCTCCTTGAGAAAGAAATCCTGGCCATTCAGGCCCAGGATAGACTCTCATTCCGCGAGGCTAAAGACTTGGTCCTGGCGCGCCCGGCTCTGCCTGGGACGTCATATGCCTTAATAGTTACAAAGGCACCCTCTGCTCCTGACCCATCCAGGCTCACGAGCACGGTTGTTTCCGTGCCCATTTGGAGCCCTTCTGCGGGTTCTACCCAACCCGGGCGCTTCGCTGGTAAAGCTGGCGGCAAAAAGGGTTCATACCCAGCCCCGGCTAAAACCAGGGCTCCCCCATCTTCCCCCAGCGTGACCGTTTCCCGTAAGGCAAAACGGCCACGCGCCTCCACCGAGTCGTTAGACTCACAGGAATGAACACCCCCGAAGATGCTCGCTAGGCCATCTTCTGGAGTTTCTAAAGCTGTTCCCCAAAAGGAGGACAGCAACAAAGGAGCTTCGGCTCCTTCGCCCACGCCCCGAGGTGGAGCGAGTGGCTCGTAAACGGTGGTTTCTTGAAAAGAGGGCCCCCCGCCTCCGAAGCCACAACGCCCGCCTAAGGTTTCGAGGCGGAGGGAGGAAAAGACTCGCATGGCGAGCCCAACTTCCCCCAATAAGTCCTCGAAGGTGACAGCGCCTTCAGCGATTTGTCCGGCTAACAGTGCCCGGGGTTCTGACCCCGGAAAGCGCACGTCCATTCCCGTGAGGGTCTTCAGTTCGAGGAGGGCCCCCGCGTCTCCTCCGAGCTAGGCCTAGAGGGCATATTCCTTTAATGGAATTGCCGTGGACTCCGGGCCAACTGGGAGGAGCAGCGGAGGCTCGTCTCGTCCCGTTCCCCGTTAGCTATCTTTTTGCAGAAGACCATGCTAGGCGCGTGCCCGCTGCCTGCCCTCCCGGGGTATAAGGGTCTTGTGACTTCACAAACGCAGGATGGCCAGGCAGGGGGATGCGCGGTTTACACCCAGCATGATGTCTCCGTTCTTCCTTTCTCTTTAGATACCTCCTTTCAGGCAGTGGCTGTGCAGCTGCACCTGGATAGGAGGTATACTCTGATTTCTGCGTACATTCCACCGTCAGCTGACTTCGACGCGGGAGACTTCCACCGCGTCGTGGCACGGTTGCCGAGGCCCTATCTCTTGCTTGGAGATCTGAACGGCAGGCATCCTCTCTGGGGAGATTACTCCATGAATCCAAGGGGACAAGTCCTTGCCGATCTAATCGAAGAGCTTGAGATGGGTGTCCTAAACGTGGATGAGTTTACGCATCACTGTCTGAGAACCGCTTCATTTTCTTATTTGACCTATCTTTGTGCTCCTCGGATGCACAGCCTGATTTTGATGGGGGGGAGGGGGTCGATAACCTACATGGTAGTGATCACTTTCCCATTCAAATATCATTTTCAGGGCAACTTCCGCCTGAGAGCCCACCTCGGTGGTGCTTGGCGCGGTCGCGGTGGCCTGCATTTCAGGAAATGACTGAATTTTCTATCTCATCGAGGAGTTTAAGTTGGTAGATGAGGCGCTTTTAGTTCTTCTCCAGCAATCTCATCGCCGTGGGCCAGACTACTATTCTTAGGACGTCTGGCCGTTTTGCACGCCGACCACTCCCATGGTGGTCGGCCGAGTGTGAGACGGCCCTTAAACAGAAGCGTACGGGTGGGAGAGCCCTCTCCGGCCCAAAGGAGCAGGAAGAGGGTGTCCCGCAGGGAAGTGTCCTCAGTGTCACACTCTTTGCCCTGAGCATCAACGGCATCCCCTCGGTGCTGCCGGAAGATGTTCTTGCTATGCTCTACGTGGAAGACCTTTCGATCTCTTTTGGCGCGGCCCAGATGCCAACTCTGGAGCGTCGACTCCAACAGGCATTCAACTGCGTCTCTCGCTATGCCGAAGCGCATAGGTTTCGGTTTTCTTTGGCTAAGACTAAGGTGGTGCACTTCTGCCACCATCCACAGCTCCACCCTGATCCAGAATTTGTTTTTGATGGGGTGCGCCTGGATGTGGTGGAATCGCACCGTTTCCTTGGTCTTGTATTCGACCGACGCCTCACCTGGGAGGCTCATATTCGCAGCCTTAGGGTCTCTTGTACCCGCGCCATGGACATTCTCCGTTCCATGACGTTCAGCGCTTGGAAGGCTGATAGGGCTACTGCCCTACTTTTTTATCGATCCTTTGTTCGTTTGAAGCTCGACTACGGATGCGAGTTTTATGCATCCGCAGACGAGCGTTTATTGAGGAAGGTGGATTCGATCCACCACACATGCCTTCGCCTTGCGACCGGTGCCTTCCTCACCTTCCCCATTGAGAGCCTGTTGGTCGATGCTGGGGAGATGCCACTCGCTCTGCGCCGCCGCGTGCAGTGCATCACCCGCCTGTACGCGTGAGCCCGGCGCCTCACTCAGTCGCCAACAGCTCTCACTGCTTCCGCAGCTTGATCTCGATGGTGCCTATGCCGCCGAGAGACGTCAGTCATACCGTAAGCCGTTTGGGTTTAGGGCCAGGAAACTCCTTGGAGAGCTAGGTATAGCTCTCGGGCCGGTGGCGCCCCTGGTTCTGCCCAGGACGCCACCCTGGAGGGTACCACATTTGGCTATTTGTCGCCACGGCTCTGCTCCCCAAGCTTATACGCCTGGGAGTATTGCGTTCGACCTTTTCGGAACACACATCGTGTCACGCTGGAACCGTGCTAGTGTATACGGATGGCTCCGAGTCCCGAGAGGGGGTCGGCTTCCACGCCGTATACCCTCTGTTTGAAGTCAGCGGGGCTCTCCCAGGCACTGCGTCTGTCTTCACGGCCGAGATGGTGGCAATACACCACTCGGTACTGGAGATCACGCGACATGCCCGGTTCGGAGACCGGATTGTGATCTATAGCGACTCACAAAGCGCCCTGAGTGCTTTCGGCGCATTGCAATCTCCGCATCCCCTGGTTCGCGATATCCGTGATGCCACTGTTTTGGCGAACCAGGCAGATGTCGAGATTATCTTCTGCTGGGTTCCTGGACATGTAGGAATTGCGGGGAATGAGCGCGCCGATTAGGGCGCCAAAGAGTCCGCGAGGGCTCTACGACCGGACCAGCGTTTCGCTCTTCCTCACACCGAGTACATGGCAGGAATACGGGCAGCTCTACGGACTGCTTGGCAAAGAAGATGGGAGACGGTCGAAGGGAACTTAAAGTTGCGTGCCATTGCGCCGCGACTGTTCCCGTGGACCTATCCCCCAATGCAGCGACGGCTTCAGGTCGCTTTCTGTCGTCTCCGAATCGGACACACTTGTGTGACGCATCGCTATTTGATGGAGCGCTCGCCTGCGTCGTTCCCCAGACTGTTCGGCACATTCTTGTCGAATGTCCTAGTCTGGGTGATCTTCGCGCACGTTACCTGTCCTGGTACCGGGATGGGCGGGGTCACTACCGCCTGTCCTTTGTACTCGGGACGAGTGCGTGCACATTGACTGGTGGACCTGTTGACTACTTGGGGGAGGCCGGCCTTCTCCCTTTCCCTTTAACTAGGTTCAGTTTTGTTTTTGTTATTGTTTTGTTATTGTTATTGTTATTTCTTTTTATTGTTGTTTCCTGTTCAAATTTTTTAAAGTAGCCTAGAACTAGGCTGTTTGTTTACGGCGACTTATGCCTAAGTAGGCAGTCACCAGATAGCCCCTTAAAAAAAAATAGAGGACAATTAAGTTTAAAAGCATCGTCTAGCCTTGAAATTAACTCTTCGGTAGCAGAATCGATGTCATTTATATAGGAAATTTCATATAGATTCTGATTTAGAACATAGTTATAGAAGTTTGTTAAGGTATTTTCGTTAATTATGCGGTAAGTTATTATACGGTTTTGATGAATATTGTTCGAGTTGTAAAAAGACTTTTGGATCATGAATATAGGAAGATGGTCCGATATGTCACAAAGGAGAATACCGGAAGAGTAATTTTCGGGGTGAACTCTGAAAATATTGTCAATTAGTGTTGCTGAGTTTTGGGTTATTCTTGTCGGTTTTGTTATAATTGGAAGTAAGGAATGAGAATAAAAAGTATTGAGGATAGACTGAGTTGATGCGTGGTTTTCAAAGTTTAATAGATCGAAGTTAAAATCTCCTGTAATTATTATGTCGTCATAGTTTGAACATTGAAGTAATTGATTAATTCAGCAATCTTATCTATAAACATCTCAGGGTCACCAGAAGGAGGTCTATATACGGTTCCAATGATTATTGTTTTACCATTTGATTTTACTTCGATAAATAAAGTTTCAATATAGTTATAGGAAATACTAATTTCGTCAACTTTTTTAGTATTGAGTCTGTCAGATATATACACGCTTATACCTTCCCCTATCATTTATTTATCTTTTCTTTAGCGAAATTGAATCGAATACATTACTATGATATATATATGTGGATTCAAAATTTTGGCTAATAGAACAGTTCATAAATGATCTAAACCGTAATATTGTCGTTGAGTTTCTTTACTCTATAGGGTATTGTGGACTTCTTATATCTATTGGTTCTGCACCTTATGGATGGTAGCAATTCCCTGCCTCTTTTTGTTTTCCTCCCATGAATGTCATGCAGATCTGGTGAGAGTAAATGTCTATGTTCTCGCGATTTCAAAATAGATTTGGCAAAGTTTAAAGTGAGATCCTCACGTCTTTGGTATAGGGATTGGCTCTGAAGTAGTTCTAAGGCGTTTTCGTAACTAAAATAGTGAGGTCCAAGAATTATGTAAAAAAAAAGGTTTTTGCATGCGTTCAAGGAACGTATGTTGGCCCCGAGTGAGTCCCAGGTTCCATACAGGTGCAGCATACTCCGGTGTGGTTCTAATGTACCATTGGTATAATGTTAACATTGCATTAGGGTTGAAACCGAATTATCTAGCCCGGTACAAGATAAAAATTCATCGATTGGCCTTGGACAGCATATGTGTAACATGATTGCCCCAGTTTAAATCTACATTGATATGTAATCCCAATAGTTTACACTTATTTACAATTCGTAGGAGTGAGTTTTTTAAAATCAGTTCAGGAAATATGATGGGACGTTAAGGGGGGGCAGACGATCAGTACTTCGCATTTGAGTGGGTTGGGGGACATATTGATGGCTGCACAACCTTCTGCTAAATCATTTAAAGCATAGGGTAATGTATAATTTATATTGTGATCAACATCGACAATCTCTGCAAGAGTCAAGTCTTCAACATACTTGACAGAGATTCCTGCATTTCTACATAAATTATTAACTAGTGCAAGGAAAATAATTTGGCCCAACCAGGTCCCCTCAGGTGCCCCACAGGTGATGCTGTCCCACTCCGAGATGGAGTCGTGGAATCTGACTCTGTGTCGGGGATTTGATAAAAAGCTAGTTACAAATGCTAATAGGGAAGGTTAACACCCAAGGTGGAAAAGTTCTGTATGATCTACAAAATCGAAGGCTTTTTGGAAGTCAATAAGGACAATTTTTGCTATTTTCTTTGGTTGGTCTAGCCCTTTCAAAATTGTGTCCAGCAAGTGCACAAAGTAATGTGTGGTGGATTTACCATTCAGGTTACCGTACTGGTTAGGGTAAAGGTTGGGTCGGATGTCCTCCAAGACAAGATTGGCCACAAAACACTCTAACAATTTGCCTAGATCAGGTGTGAGAGGAAGGGGACGCAAGTCACCCAAATTAGCTGAGGGAGTCTTCTTTGCCAGGGGCGTTATCGTTGCCCCCTTCCATCTATCTGGAAACACTCCAGTTTTTAAACTTAAATTAACAATATAGGTAAGGGGCTCGCTAATTTCGTATGCAAACTCACGTATTAACCTTTTGGGTAGCGAATTAGGTGGAGATGCTTTCCCTATTTTCATTGTTAACAACGATTTGTACACACTAATCCTATCAATAACAGGAAATTCATAAGCTGGCAAAAAACTGGGGATTTGCATAAGATCCATGGCTGGTAGGTGTGGGCAAATATTGGTGAAATGCGATTTAATTTCATCACATATTTTATTACTAGTGAAGTGGCTATACTATACTTTTATACCCTAGTCAAGCATAGCATATTATTGCCTATCCTAACATACTATATGCTATCCTATCATAGCATATTATTGCCTAAATTAGCATAGTAAATTTTACTCTTGTACATTATATCTTAGCATAGCTTAGTATAGCCTAGCCTATAATATTCTAACATAGCATAGCCTATTCTAGGCTTGCATAGCAGCGTATAGCATATTATAGACTAGTCTAGTCTAGCAGAGTATCGGCCGAAAAGTTATGATGTTATTGCCAAAATAAAAATAATTTCCGGGATAACCTTGGAAGGACGTTGGCGAATATAGTATTCGAAAGAGAATGTTAAACAACATTAGGGTTTCCAATTTCGTTAGAATCGGTCGAATAGTTACAATGTTATTACAAAACAAAACAAAAAAGCAAAACGGGGACCGACCGACCGACATAGTGAGATGTAGAGTCGCTCGCCACCTGACTCGCACGCGACTAAAAATTGATCTCCCTCAGCTGATTTTTTTAACTCCAGTCTGATATAAAAACAGAATTCGGAAGTTAGAACGTAGCAAAATAAAAATCAATGGAAACCTTAGGAGGAGCGAAGATAAATACAAACTAAGATCATCAAATTATTAGTAAATTCCCAAATTTTAATCTAAGTCCTGGCTTATATAAACTTGATGGTTATTTTTAAAATTATATTTACAATGTACTATCGAAACTTTTAATTTGAGACTAAATATTTATATTAACCTTAATAAACAATTTAATTTTATTTTGTGTACATCTATGTAGCCTTATGTTTCTGTCAGTATTTATTTCCATTTGAGTCAAGTCTTTAGAACATTTGTACTTATTCTACCTTGGTTTTTAGATCCTGACCTCTGAGGTTAATCTCTCGTTAGGATTTTCTCCCTCCTTGATTGCTTAGGCGGTATTTTAATCCTCTTGTCAACCTTTAGTCTTTTGAATTTACCTGATTTAATGATCTTAGTTTGTATTTATCTTCGCTCCTCCTAAGGTTTCCATTTTATATTAATTCATTTTGTTGATTGTTTTTTTGCTTTTTTGTGGGCATTCCCTCTCCTCTGTATCATCCTTATAAATATTACAATTTTCAATACTTCTGTTATTCTTTGATAAAGAACTGGAAATAAAGTTCGAAAGTACTTGGAATCCTCGTATTAATTTTCCCTGTGTGCTTTGTTGCATATATATATATATATATATATATATCAATTTAATCAGCGATAAACTTTTCGCGTCTTTTAGAGTACGATTAAAATTGAGAAAAATTGCATCCTCAAAGGCAATGCGATAAGAAGCGAACATACGAACATCTAACATTCGAGAAGCCACAGTATTAAACACTTTTGCAAGAAAGACTTGGTCAAATGGTCAAAATCAAAAGTGCTTTAGCTTTTGTTTATGCGTAGTGTGATTTCGAAAACGGCCCTTCAGGCAGTGGAGATACGTCTACACCCGGAGAGTAAATATTCTTTTATTAGTGCGTACAGTCCACCGATTTCGATGTTGAGACCTCCGCCGCATCGTGGTATGTTTGCTGGGGCTCTTTGTTCTCTCTACGCTCTAAAAGACGACCTTTTGATCTCTTTTAGGGCGGCCCACATGCCAATTCTGGATTGTCGACTCCAAAAGGAATTGAACAGCAGCTTTCGCTTATTAGAGACATTGTAATAAAATTTATGCTTCAGGTTCAGCGCCAGATATTCTTTACTATTTCCCTAAAAGATATTGCGCGATTCCTTTTAATTCGCCATTTTTTACTTAGTTTAGTACTATATGACTATTTTTTATGTTGAATCATCATTTACTAATATCTTAGGGATGCAAACTTGCGATCTTATCACTAATAGTTTATTTAATAAAAAAGGTTCCATAGAAAGATTGAATAAAAGAAAATTTCAGGATTAGTTAAATTAGATGTTTGAGACACTATTTTCTTCTTTAACAACAGAAAGAATGAGCATTGGTTCACCCTTAGATCTAACATTTGCCAATACTCTTTTGTGTTACCATGATAAACACTGAATGACAGAATGCCCAAATTGATTTAAATCAGTTTATTTTTAAAACGATCTATCGAGATTGTTTGCTTTTATTCAAGGCAGAATTTGATCTAACACAATTGTAAATTATCTAAATAGTCAACATACAAATTTAAAATTCACGGTTGAACGCGGGTTGAATGGAAAATTATTAATTTTGAATGTATACATTACCCACAACAGAAAACCTACGACAAAGATTTGTTTAAATTGGTCTTTAATCTGGAGCTCACTTATCTGAAAGTTTTGTAAATTTAATCTATTTCCATCAGAATTCCTTGACAAAATCACAAAACAATTTTTCGAGAAATTATACAGTGCCAAAATAAGAAAACCTTGCCCAAGAAAATGTTCCCTTATATTGTCCAAATAAAAAGCAAATTGATGAGACCTCCATTCACTACTTTTTAAGCGATATCCTCAGTTCAATTTTCATTTTATTCCTATTAGCAATTTTACAATTAGATCACTTTTCAATTAAATAGAAAATTTAAAAAAAAACTTAGATCCTCCTTGGTGTATGAATTTTTGTGTACAGGCTGCCAGGCCAGCTACGTAGGTAAAACCACTCTTCAACCTCAAATGGAGATCAGCAAACATTGCAGCTTTTCCCACTGCACAAATCGGCTTCTGGCAAACCCAGAATATTCATCGATACGAAATCACACTGTAATTTGTAAAATTGTAACTCGTATTTCAGACAGAGAGTTCTGCGTTTTGGATTCGTAACATATTTAGAAGCTCCCTCCGAAACTTAACTACCAACAGTTCTCAATACACTTATTAATTACATAACATCTGACCAACTATCTTTTTAAATTATACAACCAACAACCTTTCAAAAACTTATTTAAGCTCCAATTTCCTAACGTTGTCAGTCATATCTACAAGTTTAATTCAGTGATACCCAACTAGTAAGAAAGTTTGTTTTCATTTCTTTGCCTTTACTCTTTGATTTTTTCGTCCCTCCTTATTTAGATATTCTTAAAGTTTTACTGAAAGAATATTTTTTTGTAATTGATCATGATAAATTAAGTATTTATTAATATATTTTATGTATTTGGAATTTTGCCAGAATAGCCGAAGATGTATAGTACGAAACATCCATTTGATTAAATGTTCAATTTCGTCGTGCTAGCATATATCTATCTATCTATCTATATATATATATTATATATATTAGTGAATCACCTGGAACTTTATGTAATAAGTTCAATGTAATGATCAGAAAAGCAAAATGATGAACATGAAAAACTTTATAAGGACAAAAGTGAAATTTGACATTGCATAAATTTACAACACATTCATATAAACATGGTGTAATACTTGGTTGCATAACCCTTGTTGTCAATTACAGCTTGAAGGCTCATTAAGTAGTCTCCTGCGATCTTTCTGCAGGTGCTGAGGCTGATATTGTCCCATTTCTCCAAACATATTTTCTTCAAATCAGATAAGTTACGCGGATCTTTTTCTGGACCATCCGTTTCAAATCCATCCGCAGATTTTCGATAGGATTAAGGCCACGAGATTGACTGAATATTCCAAAATATTAATTCTATTGGGATGCAAGCAATTCTTAGTTTGTTGAAGTGGCAATCCTTGTTTCAAGTTCAGATATAAAATTTCTTTCCCAAATTTCCC
Source organism: Ceratothoa steindachneri (assembly GCA_963969495.1). Taxonomy (NCBI): domain Eukaryota; kingdom Metazoa; phylum Arthropoda; class Malacostraca; order Isopoda; family Cymothoidae; genus Ceratothoa; species Ceratothoa steindachneri. The sequence continues at coordinate 96,214,661 of OZ018332.1, forward strand.
TGTACATTTCGCTCTTCATTCCTTCTTCAACTACTTCCATTTCCCCAACCCCTGATGAGCACAAACTACTCCATACCATGATTGATTCACAATCAAATTTGGCTGCAGGGTTCATATTCTTGTGCGGGTAAGCTGCACACTTTTATCGTCTATTCTGACCAAAGGAATGTTCACAGAACGTTGCCGGTTTATTTAAATATTCATTTGCAAAAGCCAAACGAGTTTTACAGTGAGTTAGTTTTCTTAAGGAGTGAGGTCTTTATTGGAGTACGAGAAAGGAGATCATAACGACGCAACGTTTTACCTATTGTATCCTTGCTAACTTCAACTCTATTTGTTTTCAACTCTTCCTGCATTTCTCTGAGAGTAGCCCGTCGTTTATCACATACTGTTCTAGCAAGGTTTCGTGCTGCACGTTCCGTTTACATCCGAGGGCGACCTGAACGACCCGAAGGATGAATTGAATTACGAGACTTCTAGTTGAGCATTATGGTAACAAATGAATTTAAGCTGTACAGAGACCTTTTTGTGCCCAATGCCACTGTTATGAAAAGTTACAATGCGTTCACGAAGATCTTGAATGAATGGTTTGTTTTTCCCCCAAGATGAAAATGTTGACGGTACGATTATCTTGTAAGGAATGGCGCAATAGCTTTGCACAATGACGAAAGAAACCTCGCATTTAGTTTAGAATATTCTAGATATTCGGGAACAAATGAGGATTAGTATTTAATGAGACATTTTGCATATGTAACCTATTTATATAATTTGGTTGTAAACTTTTGCGTTGTCAAATTTACTTCTGTCCCTATAAAGTTTGTCTTATTCATCATTTGGCTTTTTTAATCGTTACATTGTATTTATTACAAAAGTTCTCCGTGTGTTGTAAATTTCAATAACCAAAAATTAAGTAAATTTGCATTTCGAATAGAGTTGTAAACTTTTGCGGTTCTATATATATATATATATATATATATGTAGGGGAATAGTCACCCCCCCCCCTTTCACTCGCGGGGCAGTCTCAAGGCGGTTACCGCAAAGACATCGGGCCCAGTTATCGGCGAGTCAAAAGCGTAACCGCAACGTGGCACAACTCGGTGCCATGAAAGACCCTAAAGGTCAAAATGTAAGATCTCCCCCAGGAGAGTGAGATCCAGTTTCACGTCAACTAAGAAATTGGAGACGTGTTTCTCCCAATCTCGAAGGCTAACGAGGAGCCGATGTTTGACTTCGTGGGAAAAACCGTTGGCCAAAAGAACTCTCCTGGGGCCGCCCTCAAGCCCCTCCCCCCCTTACCACTCCCCCAGTGGGGTGACGAGGTATAAATGAGGAACTCTGAGAAAAATTGGGGTAGTATACGTCAGTCTCTAGGTGACGAAGTCTTCGGATCAAAACCGAGCTACCGAGACTGGAGAGGTAGTTTACTTAGGTCGCCAGACCAAGAAGTACCCTGCAAGAGAGGCAGGGCTACCTACCTTAAGGGGCTAAGAAGAAGCTCATCATCAAGCTAGTCCTGGGTTATCAAACCAAATGATAAGTTAACTTTGTTAAGTTCAATTTACTCCAGCCAGAGAGACTCCTCATATCCTGGTGCACCTTAAACACCAGTGGTATTCCTCGTCCTTGAGGAATTAAGAAAAGAAGGAAAAGGCTTCCCTTCGAGCCCGTTATTCGGTGGCCACACCGAACTCCTAAGTTAACTTGGTAAGGAACCAAGTTCAAATTATTCTCGTCAGAGAAATCTCTCTCCGGTATACTCGCCCTTGAAGAAGACTGGAACTAAGAAGAAGCTCATCCTCGAGCTAGTTCCTTGGTTACCAAACCGAACTTTGAGTAACTTATTCTCGTCAGAGAAACCCCCCTCCTCGATCGTCGCCCTTGAAGAAGACCCTCCCCAAGTTCAGTTCTTGTCCATAAGGAAATAAGTAACGAAGGAGAAAAGCTCCTCCTCGAGCTCGTTACTCAGTGGTCACACCGCTCTCCAAGTTAACTTGATTTAAGAACCAAGTTCGACTCACTCTCGCTAGAGAGACCACGACTGCCTAGGTGCTGCATAAAGCACCGTATTTGTTATCGTCCTTGAAGCCCCCCCCCCCCACCCGGAAGAACGTGTGGCCCCTTCAGCTGCTACCCTCGCCAAAACGACCGTGTGATTTCGCCCAGCTACATCTGGCAAGACGGCACGCGTCGTGAGTCAATAACATTTCTGAGGCCTTTAAACTCCAGATGAGTCCGTAAGCCTAATTCTTATATTATTGTCGTGTGTAGAGAAATTAACCAATTTTTGTGGGTAAACTAATTTAATTAATTCTTGTTTATGATAATATTCAAAGTATTGCTGTAGTTAATGTTTATATGTTGTGTATTCAATGGTTAAAGTTAAAATATAAGTTTATTTTGGGATTATTTTGTGTTTCTCTTATATATCCTTACGTGTTTCGGAACGGCTCTGTTCGTTAAGATATTCAGATATCAATATATATTACACTCTTAGCACTCTTAGAATAGAACAAAAAGGGGGGGGAATTCTACGACAATATATATATATATATATATATATATATATATATATATATATATATATATAATATACATATATATATATATATATATATATATATATATATATATATATATATACAGTAGTGATCAAATTATTATGGATTTCTTGAAAATTCGAATTTTTTTCTAGGAAAAATTTTATTGACCGGTAAGCTATTTTTTAGACATATGGCAAAAATATCCTTTCTTACATTGATTAATACTTGGTTTGACATTGTTTAGCCACTTTAAGTGCTTTAACAAGCTCTTGCATGCCAGTGATTAAAGTTCTGCATAATTGCTTGATTTTGTCAGTGAAACCAAACGTAGATAAGATGTTCTATGAGCTTTGCTTTGGTTGTTATAGCAACTTCGTGTATTTCATTTTTTAGAATATACCATAATCCATCAATCAATCAATCAACCATAAACTCTCAATAGGATTCATGTCTGGGAAATTCAAAGCCATGATAGCAGTTCAATGCTATTTTGTGTACACCATGTTTTCGCTGATCGCGCCGTGTGACTTGGAGCCAAGTCTTGCTAAAATATGCATGATCTGTCACCGAACGATTCCCTCATTTGAGGTGCCAAATGGGTTTTCAGTACTTCAATATACCTATACTGATTCATTATACCTTCAGTAATCTTCAAGTGACTTGTCCCATTTACAGAAATTATTCCCCATACTATGATTTTCTGTGAACGTTTTACAGTCTTTTTAAGACACTCTGGCATAAACTCCTCACCAGACCGCCTCCTTACTGTCTGCACACGTTCATAAAGTACTGCAATATTTGACTCGTCCGAAAACACAACCTGCAACAATATAGAACACTATAGCAGTACTGAAACGACTTGTGATGCTAGTTGCAGCAGTTAAACAGATAGGCAAATTATGACTTGAAATTATTTCATTCAGCTTGAACGCGTAGCTAGTAGGTAAATCAGAATGTATCCACTACAGTAGGTACAGTATGTTCTCTTATGCTTAGTAAAGAAAATAACTGGTAATCTACCACTCTTACCTGTTCCCATTGCTCAAAGGTCCAATCAGCATGAGCATTAGCCCAGACTTGACGTGCCTGTATTATGGTTCTGGTAAGCCTAGGCTTCTTTCTTGGACCGTAGGCTCATAATTCACTGTCCAGTAATCTCCTATTTACTGTTATTCGAGAAAGACTAATGCCATCTGCTAACAGTTCACTTGCAATATTCCTAAAAGATTTGCTTTTGTCCTTAATAGCCATTTGTTTTATTTTACTGTCTGTTCTTGGTGTTGTTTTTTTCTTGCGACCATATTTTCCAACCCTCGTTGAATCCAAATTAAAACCGTTTGAAATTTTTTTCTTTATTTTGGTTATTGTTTGAGAGGAGACACCCAATTTCTTTGCAATATCTTTATGTTTTAGTGTACTATCACATAATAAAATTTTGATATGGCCAATTTTCCGAGGAATCAAGTCACTGACTTTACCTATAACTGTTCACTTTCTTATATCTATTTCACTGAAATAAAGATCTGTTACTATTTCCACAGGCAAGCAAAATAAACACTAGTTGAAATAATGGGTCAGTAACAGCAAAAGAGAATAGCTCGCACACCCTCACCCTGCAAAGTCTGAATTGGAACTGAAGCACGAGACTAACAGTTTTTGCAGCGGGCAAAACCGAATCGGTATTGCCTTCTTTTAATTCAACAAGTTTGCCAGAAAATGAAGCATAGCACTAATATTTAGTTTTCAAAAATGTACAATAGTTATTTCACATTAATATGATAAAATAACCTCATTATTGACTCATTAAATAGTTTTAAGTTACCTTTTACCATAAAAATTATGAATTTTCAAGAAATCGATAATAATTTGATCACTACTGTATATATATATATATATATATATATATATATATATATATATATATATATATATATATATATATATATATTGAAAGGGACTGCTCTTGGCGAGAAACTCGCAATACAGCGCGAGAGCAGCGCCTAAATGACCCATAGGAAAGATAACTGCGGATTCCAAGTGTATTCAACTTACCCCTTTTCATCTTCAGGATTATATTTTTCCTTCAGAATGAACTGAATAAAGTCTTATGAGACATTTTAGCATTTAGAAATACCTCTATGTGCGATTGAAAAATTTAAAAAAGTAGTATGAATAAAGCAACTAAAAAATACTAGTTTCCTTGTGTATATATTGTATATAAAAAATGGTATCTGAACATCAAATAAATATAATTAAGGAATATTTGGACGAGCTCTTTGCAAGATGAAATGTATTATAGGAAGTTTCTTTTAAATTGACTTGGTCTTTGTTTACCAGGTTTCTTACTATCTTATCATTGCATATCTTTTTTGAATACATCTGATCTTTATCATGATACAACACACTGGTTAGGTTTATGTATAATCTAAAATCTTCAAGACAACTTCGAAAATTCAAGTTCCAAGTCATTTCTGGACATTTAGTAGTTTTTTTTTGCGATTGAATATCGACTCTGTTTGCATCTGAATTTAAAATCTTCCACACTTCCTAACTATCAGCCCCTTTGCAAAGTTTGATCATGAATTCCTTGATCCTCAACAATATGTGCATCAATGTTTGTTACCCCTACAAGGTCAATGCCCTATGGCAAATTTCCCTCTAACCTCTAACCTTTCAGATACTCTTAGCTAATAAAGAATCAAAAATCACGTGATCTTCTCAGAGGAACAGTAATAACAAAACTAGTGAATGAGACAATGGCCCCATTGATTTTTATTAGAAATCATTGGTCAATGACAAACGGGTTTTACTGGTTCGTTTGCCTGCCCAACTAAAAATGACCTAGAACCCACAAAAAAACTCTTAATTAACTGCCCTTGGTAATAAAGCGCGAGATTAGCACAATTTAAGGAAATTCATTGATTGTGTCTGTTTTTGATGCGGTGATAAACATTATGGTTGAATGATGAAAACAGGCATCTTCAAAGGAGATATTGTTAGCAACGAAGCCAAAGAAGCGTGTGCATAGAGCATGTACGTACATAGAGCAGAAAATCCCTACGATAGAAGTCCTCGGAATAGCCGACGGTACACTCATATAAATCATTTTGCGTGCACAGATGATACAGAGAAAGCAGCCATCTTCCTGCTAATGACTTTTCCATGCAGTCAGTGCTGTGGTGAATAATCCCCGTGACTCAGCAATGGCACGCGCAATAGAAGGAACTGAGACTCGAAGTCATATTCAAAGTCATCCGGCCAATTTTTGTTCTTGTGAAAATCAGGAGGTAGGTAAATATTATTATAAGACGAGAGAAGATTCCTGAGTGAAAGAGAGAGATGAAGAAAGGCAGGGAGAAGGAACCCAAATAAGAAAAGAAGAGTGAAGAAAAGTTTTAAAATGTAAATACAATGGGTCTCTCCATGTATCATGAAAGTGACAGCCATGAAATAATTTCGATACAACTATGAACATATTTTTAAGGAAAAAATTACTACGTGATTAATTTAACTAAATTAAATTCGTAAAAGTCGATACTAGATGAAGAAACACAGACATCAACTTCACCACTTTCCAAAGAAGAAGAAAAATGGAGGAAATAATTGATATTTGAAAAGAAAAATGAAAATGATAATCTAAAAAGAATCTTGGAGCAGGTAAAGAAAACATCATAAGTATTTGGCGGATTCTATCAACTTTTGGTCAGCAGAACTTGTTTATTGACGTTGCGCTGAAGATCAGGAGGAGCGATTTTCCCCATCTTTCTCCTCCCTACATTATTAGAAATAATAGAAAACAAGGTCTGCTGACCAAAAAGTCCCGTACTCTCACTTATTCTGATTTATAACCTTACGACCTTAAAACTTTAAAAATTCTCGAACTAACCATGGGAGGACTTTGGCAATTCTATCCTTCGAAAGAAAATGTAAAAAAAAAACATAAGGGTTTCAAATTATTTTAGAATCGGCCGTATAGTTATGATGTTATTGCCAAATAAATTCAAAACAAAATAATTCCCGGGCTAACCTTGGGAAGACTTTGACAATTATATCATTCGAAAGATGATGTAAAACAACATAATGGTTTCAAATATCGTTAGAATCGCATGAATAGTTACAATGTTATTACAAAAACAAAAAAAGCAAAACGGGGACCGACTGACATAGTGAGATGTAGAGTCGCACGCGAATAAAAACGAATGTAAAAGTATGATATTAAAACTACAAGGATGAAAGGGAGTGGTGCAGCAAAGATCGCCACTCTAAGCGTTGGGACGAGGAGGCCGAATTAGTTCACTTTAGGAACAAATTGCGAGAAATCAACACATTAACTCAAATGTCCAACTCAAACCCTTTCACGGGGAGGTGCAAAGGTTGATTTTGTCACTATCATCATCAACGCAATTCCCACAAAGTGAAGTAAAATATTATCCCGCTTTCTTATTCATTTAGGCCCTCTCAAGCACAAACCAGTCCACCATTTTATTCACCCTAAATTGGTCCTCCATAGCAATTTTGCACTATGTGATGTAGCAACATATCGTCCAGTCAGAGTTCATCACTGGGTAGAAGGCCCCAAGCAAGCTCTATTCCAAACCCATTTCATGCACTCCTATCATTGACACTATGATTCATATATTTATCAATCAGCCATCTCTCAAACACTCACATAAACAACCCAACTCTTACAGCAAACATCTCTACCCTTAAAGTAAACAACCCAAATCTTACAGTAAACAACCTAAATCTTACTGTGAACAAACCAACTCTTACTGTAACAAGGTATGTTGACCAAAAGTCGCGTGCTCTCACTTATTCTGATTTATGACCTTGCGACCTAAAAAACTTTCAATAATTCCGAGATTAACTTTGGGAGGACTTTGGCAATTATATCACTCGGAAGGGAATGTAAAACAACATAAGGGTTACAAACTTTGTTAGAATCCGCCGAATAGTTATGATGTTATTGAAAAAACAAAACAATTCCCGGGCTAAACTTGGGAGGACCTTAGCAATTATATTATTCGAAAAAGAATGTAAAACAACATAAAAGTTTCAAATTTTGTTAGAATCGGCCGAATAGTTATGATGTTATTGCCAAAACAAATTAATTCCAGGGCTAACCTCGGGAGGACCTTGGTAATTATATCATCTGAAAGAAAATTTAAAACAACATAAGGGTTTTAAAGTTTGTTAGAATAGGCCGAATAGTTACAATGTTATTACCAAAACAATAAAACGCAAAACGGGGACCGACCGATCGACTGACATAGTGAGATGTACAGGGTGTCCCAAAAGTCACGATACATTGATAATAGTTTAAAAAAGAAAGACAACAGTTTTATGCGGGGGAAGGGGGGTTTTATGTTCCCAATGTATGTTCTGAGATATCATTGATCTATGGCCACCTAACTTTTATGTTTAGAGATTAATTAGAGACAAAGGGGTGGCTCTAAAGTGTTTTCTATGTATGGTGAGTTTTGGGACACCCTGTAGAGTCGTTTCCGACTAAAAACTTTCCTTGTTAAATACAAGGACTTTGTAAAACGAAGATACATAAGAGAGATTTTTTTTTCTGGCGACACTTAGTAATTCCAACTCATCCCTGTTGCTTACCACCGGATGTGATAATGGAGTTACTACGATAAAAATTTGTTTCTAACTTTACATAATTGACCCGTCTCACGACCACATACGACGGCAATGCCACCTAAAAAATATATTGGATATTAAAATAGCAAAATGCAACCAAAAGAAAAAAATATATATAAAATAGCAACGCTAAGGTCCCTAAAGGAGACCTTTCTCCCTCTTCTCAGGAACCCAAGCAATCCGCCACCAAATTAACAAATTTTATGATGGAGGCCTGTCCCCTCCAAAAACTAAAAAAATGTCACAAGTTGGCACGCAGAGACACATCCCATTAGGTAGTTGAAATGGTACTACACTCAGATCTTGCCCAGACTAGGATATTCCACCAAAACGTGCCTTAGGCACCAGACAAACTTCATATTAAGGTCCGATGGCACGGTGATCTGCCTGTTTCCGATTAGAAAGCGTCAAAAATGACTTGGGTACTAACTAATGAGAGAGTGGGGAATAGTTCTAACTAACAGCGGTGACACGATTCCACGTAGTTTGGTATTCCATTGCGCTGTCTCCTATCTTCTTTGTCATGCAAGTCAGAGAGCCGGCTTGATCCATGTCATATAGTAATTATGTGGAAGAGTAAAACGACGGTCCGGTTACTTAGCCTGGTCCCCTCATCAGCGCGCTCGTTCTCAGCAACACCTAGTACATATCCAGAGAAAGAAAAAAATATAATCTCGACGGTCCCTCGACATTAAGTATTCGTTGCGTCACGGATGCCACAAACGAGGGAATGCGGAGATAACAATGCCACAAGTGCTTAACAGCGTGCTCTCGAGTCGCTATGGATTGCAAAACAGCTTCTAAACTGGGCGGGGCGCGTAATCTCCAGTCTTGATCTGTATATTTCAACCAGCTCTGCTGTGAAGACCGTCGCAGCGCCCGGTGGTTCCCCCTTGGCATCATACTAGGAATTAAAGGCGCAAAATCCAATTTCCCTCTTAGCCTTGTAGCTATCTGCTTACAGTGGTACGGCCCTAGCGTGACAAGATGTAGACCCCGAGAAAAACGAAAACAATACTCCCGGTGGTGTGGAATTTTTGCAAGCAGAGGCGAGATGACAAACGTTTAGAGGTTGGTGTCTCGGACAGAACCATGGGCGCTATCTGCCCGAAACTTACATCAAACTCTCGAAGAAATTTCCTAGCCTTAAATTCAAATTCTTCACTGCTTTGTTGGTGTCTATCGTTAGCATAGGTACGATTAATATCTGCCGCGGACAAAATGAGAGCCGCTACACTGGCGTACAAACCAATAATGCAATGTGAGAAGTAAAATGAGTGAAATCGTTGTGGTATAACGAGAGGAACTGTTTAGACTCATTTGGTGAAGCTGCTCGAAGATGCTCATCTGAGCTGACAAAACAGATGGCCCTTAAATGAAACAATTGATGCTCAAATAAAAAAAGGATGACACTGAGAAGACTTCTTTGTGGGATGACTTCCTTTTCTCTTACGAAAACGATGATCTCGTAAAATCTTAGACATAAAAATAGATTCTTTGCTCCTATACTTCGAAGGGTTTCCGTGATACCATATCGCCACGTAGTATCATAGGTCTTCACCAAATCAAAAATACCGTTGCGAAGTGCTGTCTGTGGTAGAAAGCCCCGCAGGCAGCATTCTCAATCCTGAGCAGAGCATCCGACGTAGAGTGGAACTTACGAAAGCCAAATTGCCTAGTTGAATGATGGCTTTTTCTGTCAAAAAAGTAAGCTACTCTAACATTTACCAATTGCCATCAACTTGCACACGCAAAATGTTAGAGAAATTGGGCAGAAGCTACGTGGGGTGGAATGGTTTCGACTCTGTTTGTGATAAAGATCGCACGGTAGTCATTCGCTAGGAATGTGGGAAGATACCAGCTTCGGTTAATCTGAAGTGAGAATTGAACAGAAGTCACACATCGAAAACATTTCATTGAAACATTCCATATTCTTCGGGGCAAGGTCCAGTTTGCGGCCTTCAGCGACCATGCGACGTGCTTTGAATGCTGGAGAAACACCATTTTGGATAGAGAATACGGAGCAAATTGTCACAAAGGATGCCGACACTCACAGTGGTTCTGGGATTGTGATCCCGTCTTCCTGGAGAATGTGATGGGGTCCTTGTAAACTTAACCAGAATCCTTCAAATCTTTCTTTTGACACAGATCCAGATCTCTGCAATAAGGGTCTCATTGAGTATAGGAACGTAAGCCTGCCAAAATGAGTGGCGAACGCAGTATAAATCAAACGGTAGCAAACCCTTACCTGACGAAATTTACACAGTCAAATAGTTTGGACTGCACTTATAAGAGTATTGATTCTCTCTGAAGGCTGGCTACATTCGGCCGACCACCAAAGGAGTGAGAGGAGGCGTGGAAAACGCCCCGACGTTTTAGGAATAGAAGCCAAGCCAGCTGCGAAGAAGGTGACGAAGAAAAACTTCAACGGCTTTATCAACAGAACGAAAATCCTCGACTGAGATAGAGAAATCCGTTATTTTCTCAAATGCAGGTCATCGCGCTCAATTTAAGCATCACCGATCTCCAGATCTTCTATAAGCTCCGCAAGAGTACGGGCACTAAGATTAATTGTGTAGTTTCCCCGGAGTGGGCAACTACCATTCATATTTACGAGCTGAAGAAAAATTCTCGCAATGGGCTAACGATGCACTTGAACTTCGCTTCATCAAAGCTAGCTGGTGGTAAAGTTATAGAGGTACGAGTTAATACTTCCTATTTCGGTAGAATTGCACTGCTACAAGCTAAACTGAGGTTTGGAGAGGAAAAGGAAGAATTGAGACATCGCATAAGGAATAAATCTAGCATATACCTACCCAGCTCCCATCCAATGGTGGCAAGGTCGCAAAACCTTTCTAACCCGGAAGGGTGTACATAGTGAGACGCACCCAACATAGTTTTCTGAAGTAAACAGCTAAAGGAAACGGAAGTAAACAAGCCTCCACAGCTCCTCCTAATTAACCTGGAATCCGTGGTAATTCTATTGTTATAGTTTCCGTATTTTGGGGTAGATGACCCTCTGTTGAGTGCCTTCCAGTTCTTGCATGGGCGAGGGAGCCGAGACTCCCTTGCTAATACCCTCCTTTTGGAGCGTAGTATTCGAAGTGCCTAAGGGGGCGACTACTGCCACCCTCCTAGGTTTTTTCTTCCCCAGGTTGAATGAAATCCGAGAGAAGTGTGGTCGTTACCCCCACAGTAACGGCAAGAATGACTACACGGTTGCGATACCAGCCAGCACCCTCCCACTCAGGTAGTATATCAAAGTCGAAGATGACAATGAGCGTTGTGGTGGGTGCAGAGACTTATCCCTGCTGCCTCGTCACCTGCTTAATCCTGACCACCACCTTGTCAGTCATCTCTTTCGTGATATCGAAAAGGAAGTTGGTTACCATTGCTATGATATACACTATCACTTTAATAAAGTTCCTAATAGGATGTAGGGTCACTTGCACAGTTGCGGCATTGAAAGTCCGGAAACGGCTTATTTTGACATTCTGCGCAGGGTCAGCCACATTAACCAAAACGGTACTGTCCAACGAATACGAGACCCTCCATTCTCATTGGGGCTGATGATGAGAAAGCGCTTAAAGCTGGCAGGCTAGAAGACCCCGGGTAGCCTCTCGGTGAGCGGCCACGTGGTCTCTAAGGCTAGGCTCTCTTTTTCATTTGTTTGAGTATGGGAGGGACTTCATCCTCTTTCCGTCCACCGCATGTGTTCCGAGGCTGGACAGTCTTGTCCCGGCTTGGTCTCTAGAAGAAATACTGAAGGACCCACCCGTATTTAGAGCCACACCGTAAGAGGATGATCCCGTGTCCTTTTTTTTAGTGTGTTTTGGGTGACTTACTTCCGTCGGCAGTGCCCCCCAAGAACGGCATCGCGTTTGGAGACGGTTGACACCAAACCTCGATCAGCTTTCTGGGCCGAGGGTATCTTATTTCCATTGGAATATCCTTCTGAGGTATCGAGGATCCTATTAAGGAACTGGCTCTCCTTTTGTTGATGGAGTGTGTCCTGTGCTGGCACTCCCCCAATGATGTTAAATGTCTTGGGCGATGGCCTCGAATGGATCTGCTATTGTGGTTCTGCGGGGGTACTCCCCTGTGGTTAACTTTCTACGCCCATTCATGGTCTTATGGATGAACATCTAGGAAAGGGAATGTGAGACCCCTTCCGCATGGGGGTGGCTTGGAATCAGAGGAAGTTCATTTACCTGTAATAATAGAAGAAGGGGAAAACCCTCCTCGTTAAGGGAATTTTTGGAGGGGGCCCTAGTAGAGAGAGCACCGCTTGTGGCACCCAAAGAAAAGGTGGTAAATAGGAGCCCTTTTTTCCTTGTCATAAATCGAGATATATAAGAAAAAAAGACAGGGGGGAGTAATAGAATGGGCAAAGGGAGGGCAGAGTGCAAACAGGTTACCCTCTGCCAACCGGAGGCAAGAAGTGAACCCGCTCTTACACACGACCAGGGATGAATGTATGGAAGCTGGTCAGCGTCTAGCCTATCGCATTAGCCGCCGGCTAAGACAGACAAGTAAGAAGAGGCTCAAATAAAAAGAGGAGAAAAAGGGTTAGAATGGATATGTCTTGACGAAAAGGCCCTAGTAGTTTCAGTCTAGCTTGAGACTTCCAGAAGAACTAGGGCCGAAATGGCGTGCCGCTCCTCCAGGTACCAGCTGAGGGTCTACAAGCCCCCCACCCTTTTGGGGTCAATATTTAATCAATCATATCCTCATATCGGAGATGACCCAAGGCTTTTAGAAGGTTGAAAGGCCCATTTATTTCTGTGTAGTTAAGAAAGAATATGACTAGCGTGATTTCAGTTGCGCATCTTAAAATATCAATAACTGTGTCAAGTTCAAACCTGCTCTAAAGGGGCCTATTGTACCTATTCTAGCCCATCCCCCCTTTCTACTTTTATCTACTTACTCTCCCCGTGGTCAGCGTCCTACAAATGTGCATCTTATAATCCTTAACGCATGTCCAAGACAATAGGATAGGCAGCATGGTGCTGATTATGGTTTTACACATCAAATGATTCAGTCTTTAAAGAGAAATTAAAGATAAAGGCGCTAGTGAACCAAAGGGGATATTTCATTCTCTGAAAAAGATCGGAGTAGCAGACAGATGATGGAAACAAGGGATAAATAGAACAAAATGACAAACCTTCAAAAGCATGTCACATCAACCGTAAATGATATAACCGAGATGGCGCCGGGACAACTGTTAATAACGCGTGCGTAAAAATGAGCCATTCAATATGATTACAAGAATTCCACCGTAAGAGAATGATGTAGGAAAATAGTTCGAATTTAACCCTTCTTCATCCTCACCTTCTCATTAAAAGTGTGGACGGTGCGCATCATCGTCACAGGAAATTATGCCCTCCATCATAGCCAATTACATTGGCCATTCTTTTTTATCTTTTTAATGATAGAAGTTTATGAGAGCCGATTATTCGCTCGTTAGGGCGTTCTGTGATAGAACGGTTTGAGGCCGCTTAATTTCAACCGGTATCACATGTTGTTTAGAAACACGTTGCTACCCACGTTCATCTTCGCCTTGAAGCCGGGCGCGTTATCGTCTTACCTGAGTCAATATTTAACCAAGGAGGTTCATCCCCCCCCTCCCGTTTCGCCCCATGCGCTGACCTCGCCAGATTGAGAGCCCCCCACTCCATTGTTCCCAACGCCAAGGGGATGGCTCGACTATTTATATTGAAACTTTACCAATAAGAGCAGATTGAGATCCAGATTATCCTCGCGAGACATCCCGCCGATCGGGTCTCACCTTGTGCACCAGGGCCCTCTACCTCGAGATCCTCCATCTTTGTCAAGAAGAGTACAATATCCCTTGAGTGCCAAGGTTCGAGCCTTCAAGACGCCAAGTCCACAAGGCCTCCCCTGTTGTTCAGAAAAAGAACAACGTTAGAACAGCCATTGTTCTTTGAGCCCGTTTACAAGAAACGGTTCTCACCTCCCCCCCCTCCTGTTATTTAGAAAGAGAATAACATTAGAACAGCCATTGTTCTTTGAGCCCGTAGACAAGAGACGGTTCTCACCCTTCCCCCCTGTTGTTCAGAAAGAGAACAACGTTTGAACAGCCATTGTTCTTTGAGCCCGTAGACAAGAGACGGTTATCCCCCTCCCCTGTTGTTCAGAAGAGAACAACGTAGAACAGCCATTGTTCTTCAAGCCCGTTCGTCAAGAAACGGTTCTCATTCCCAAGACGTCACGTCAGGATCATTTAATTTCCCCCCTTCGGCTGGAACTCGCCAGCGGACCGAAGATTCCTTCACGTCTCCTTCCTCTGCACAACAACTTTTAATTACGTAAGCTGAACGTTATCTTTGAGTATTTATACTTTTTGCCAACCCTATCCTGTGCTTTAAATGGTTTAGCGAACCATCCCATCCCTTTCATTTTCATTTGTTTACCTTTTTAAATCTCTCCCAAATCTTAATCCTCGGATTAGCTAGATATTCCCACGACCCTTTCCATTCTCTGTTATGTAAACATTTTCCGTTTTGTGTGTTGTTGATAGTTTTATTAATAAAACTATTTTATTAATGATAGCCATATTATTATCCTTGAGCTCAGTTCCACTTCATAAGCATATTGAAGATAAATAATATCGGTCAACCAGATAACCACGCACTCTAAATATAATTAAATAGTTCCCTCAACGAATAGTTATATATGGTATATCGTCGAGAATCCATTCTACGACAAACCTTCAAAAGCATATCACATCAACCGTAAAAGATATAACCGAGATGGCGTCGGCACAACTGTTAATAACGCGTGCGTAAAAATGAGCCATTTAATATGATTACAAGAATTCCACCGTAAGGTAATGATGTAGGAAAATAGTTCGAATTTAACCCTTCTTCATCCTCACCTTCTCATTAAAAGTGTGGACGGTGCGCATCATCGTCACAGGAAATTATGCCCTCCACCATAGCCAATTACATTGGCCATTCTTTTTTTATCTTTTTAATGATAGAAGTTTATGAGGGCCGATTATTCGCTCGTTAGGGCGTACACTCAGCCAAAACTTGTTAATGTGAAGGGGGAGGAAGATAAAAGAGAGTAGGGGACTAGGAGACAGGTCTAAGGTGATGTGAAGGAGAGTGTGAATAGGGGAAAAATAATCAGTCCGAGCAATGTAATAAGGTATAAAGTCGATTAATTGCTAATATAAAGTTAACTCATGTTTATGTATGCATCAATGTAAAGGTTAACTCAATATGCTAAAAGTTGTGTCCTGGTACGCACGCGCAAGCCATCCAGCGTCCATTGCAAGGCGAAATAGATTGAATATGAAATCTCACAGATGAGCGTCATGAGTATTCGGGAAATTCTTTAATATGAATATGAATAATCTAAAGTGAAAGATATAGCCGTGATCTTTAATAAAAATAACTCCTTGTGCGAATAATTTATATACTTAAAATGCCCATATAAATAATGATGTGAAACAGTAATGTATATATCTCTGTAAAATACCACTGTATAGTTTTGGTCTATTTAAGTAATATGAAATGTGTGTAGCAAAGCAAAATAGATACAATATGAGTACTCGCAGATGAGCGTCATAGGAACTTTATCTGTCATTCATATATTTTTAACCCTGTGTGCTAATATGATTGAGGAATATTGTATGAAAGAGGCAGATGGATAAATATACACGACTCGATGCCTCTGTAACCTCAGTATATATATATATATATATATATATATATATATATATATATATATATATATATATATATATATATATATATATATATATATTAGTGTAGTTGGGTAGCAGTTTTTCTTGAATGCAAATTTTGTTGAAGACCATTGTGTATTTTGCCTTAATTAATTTCCTTTGGCAACTTTCTCTTCTTCTAACTATCTTTTTTATTCCATCTTGTAGATGGTGGATTACTTGTCCTATATTCATCTCTCTTTTAAATGAATGTGTTCGATGAAAAACAAACTAAATTGCTAAGCTTTCGATCTTATTCGATCATCTCCAGAGCGTTTTGAAATGTTCTTGCCTCATATACAGATGTAATGGGTGGAGTGAGGATCTGGCAGAGTGAAAGAAAACGATTTTTAAGGGGTATTTATTCCGCCTTTGGTTAAACGTAACGTTAGATGAAATGGGCCACTCCTGTTGGTGGAATTTTAAAATAGTTTTAACCACGGCGGAATAGATACCCCTTAAAAATCGTTTTCTTTCACTCTGCAAGATCTTCATTCCACTCATTACATTGGTAAAGTAGGCAAGAACATTTCAAAACGCTCCGAAGAAGATCGAATAAGATCGAAAGCTTAGCAATTTAGTTTGGTTTTCACCAAACACATTCATTTAAAAAAAAGAGATGAATACTGGACAAGTAATCTACCATCTACAAGATGGAATAAAAAAGATAGAAGAAAAGAAAGTTGCCAAAGGAAATTAATTTGCATTTAAGAAAGATTGCTACTCAAATACACTAATATATATATATATATATATATATATATATATATATATATATATATATATATATATATATATATATATATATATATATGGTCTTTCAACAAGGATGCTCGAGCTTTGTCAGGCGATAGTGGCCATGTTGTTAAAGCGACATCTGGCAACCTCACTGTGAACTGTTCAGTAGTACTTGGCAAGTCACGATGGAAGGTTATAACGTTGAACAGCGTGTGCAAATCATCAAATGTTATTACCAAAATCAGTGCTCCGTTCGACAAACGTTCCGCGCATTACGTGATATCTATCATCTTCAGGGACAAGGCCCATTTTTGAATGAAATGGATTTGTGAACAAGCAAAATTGTCAAATTTGGGACGAAAACAATGCATATGAGATACACCAGCACCAATTGCATCCCAACAAAGTCACTGTTTGGTGTGGAATTTCGTCTAACGAAATAATCGGTCCGTATTTTTTTGAGAACGAAGATGGGATTGTCATAACCGTCAACGGCGAGACCTACAGATCGATGATAAACAACTTCTTTTGGCCTCAAACGGATTATATGCGTAATATGGATACTGACATGTGGTTCCAACAGGACGACGCTACGTGCCACATTGCGAACGCCACGATAGACATTTTGCTCCAGCGATTTCAGGGCAGTGTTATCTCGCACGGCAGAGACGTCAACTGGCCACCGAGATCATGCGATTTAACGCCATTAGACTACTTGCTTTGGGGCTACCTTAAATCGCAAGCCTATGCGAATAATCCGCAAACAGTTGATGTCCTCAAAGGCAACATAACGAACACCATCCAGCAAATTCAACCAGATTTATGCGACAAAGTCATCGAAAATTGGGCCTCCCGAATACGTTCCAACAAGCGAAGGCGCGGCGGACATTTGAACGACGTCATATTCCAAACCTAATGCCATAAAATGTACTTTCAAATTTAAAATAAATTGAGTGCATACATCACACACAACTTGTTTTAAAAATTGAGCGACCTTATTGAAAGACCATATATATATATCAAACTGAAAAAAAAAAGATAAACAAAATCATTCTTCTTTGGAAGAATGTTTCTTCCTAATTGCGGAAAAATCCGTGCAGGGATTAGGATCGAACCAAACACAATGAGGCAGCGAGCAACCGCTTTGATCTCAATTAAAGCAACCCCTAGTCCACTCGGCTACTCAAGAACAAAAATTCTCAGGAATAGACAAGCTTTTAAGGCATGTTTCGCTAGGTCGATCGAAGGTTTAAGGGAGAGAAATTAATTGGGAAGACAAAGGACAAACGAGAAATAAAGTTAAATGCGCATCAAATGAATTTCTATTTCCATTTTTAACCCTTTTGATCGAGCTATCGAAGCATGCATTAAAAGCTTATTAATTGGACAGAATTTTTGTCCTTCCCGTAGCAGAGTGGATTAAGAGGTTGTTTTAATAGAGATCAAAGCGGTTGCTCGCTTCCTCAGTTTGCTTGGTACGATCGTAACCTCTGTACATATTTTTTTTTCACATTTCTGAAAAACATTTTTACGAAAAAAAATTTTTATCTTTGTAGTTTGAGTGATTTATTTTATTTTCATCATTCATGATATATGTCGTCGCCGTTGGCTCCACTTCTTTCCACAAGTTTGAGGTCCGAAGTCCGTCAATTGGTGGTGATGGTGGTAATAGTAAGAATTCCTTAATCCGCTAGAAAAGTCTCCTGGAGATCTTCAACCCTTTTCAGGAGCGCCCCCCCTGCCTACGACAGGGCAACCATTCATTTCTCTTAAAAAAAGAAATTTCAAGAACCCTTTTGCAAGCGATAGCGTTTACTTTAACAGAAAATGGAAATGTTATCGCAGATCTTCGCTCATCTAACATTTTGATAATTGAATAATAACGTTCGACTCAATGCGTTAGGTAAGGGTAAGAGTTAGAATTCCTTAATCCGCTAGAAGTCTCCAGGAGATCTCAACCCTCTTCAAGAGCGCCACCTATACGAATGGGAGAGAGAGCAACAAGTCCCAGTGCACCACCAAGTGAAGCTTAGGTAGAGGATCACCAGTTTTCACCCAGTTAAAAATGGGAACCATCGAGGGGTGCAGCAGTTTCCGACGGCAATTTCACTGAATAAAATGAATATCACAATCCTCCATGTCTTTAATATGTACTTTTGGTAAATATATCGGTATAAATAAAGTTCTTTTCTTTTATGTTGAAATCAAGCGACAAATTATCCATTGAACTCTCTACTTAATAATCAAGTATATGTTTATTACTTTAAGTTGGTTTTATTTACACATCAGGCAAAAAAGTTTATAAATGAGAATATTTGTCGCCCTAATAAATATAGCGCCAAAATATTCGAAAATACGTCATGACTTTTACCCCAAATCTTCTGGATCCAAAATGTTCGCTCGGGACTGGAGGTTTAAAAAAAAATAACCGCCACATTTTAATTACATGGACCATAACAAAATAAAATTCATATAAATATATATGTATGCGAAAACAAACACATCCTGCTCATCCAAAACAAAGAATGTTCAACAACAAAGACTAACAATGCTTATTTTTCCAATAAAATCACAAAC
The DNA here is from genome assembly GCA_963969495.1 of Ceratothoa steindachneri. Taxonomy (NCBI): domain Eukaryota; kingdom Metazoa; phylum Arthropoda; class Malacostraca; order Isopoda; family Cymothoidae; genus Ceratothoa; species Ceratothoa steindachneri. The sequence goes on from OZ018332.1 coordinate 96,233,921, forward strand.
ATAATTCAAAACCGAAGATGCTAGACTAAGGCGTTCGAGACGTCAGTTTAGAAAGAGTTGAAAATGGCTAGGGTTTCGCTAGCTCAGCACATTCACCTAACCATCATGGACATTGCTGATTCAGCCTAGTGGCAAAGAAATACCAAAATAATAACCACCTTAAATACAAATACTTTGTGCTGAGTAGATAAAGTGACTAGCAATATATATTTAAATAAAAAAACCCCTTTTCAACTGATATACTGTTGTTATCGCTATCTGAGAGGACATATTACAAGTGCAAGTTGGTCGTGAGCAGACCAAACTGCTGATTTAGCTTATATGTTTGTTACAAGCTCTCTACAAACCACTAACACATCAAAATGACCTCTAGAAATGCTGACTAAACCTTAAAAGAGAAACTATACTTTTCTTGCCTGAAATCTCAAGATGTCGCCAAAAGAGACTAACAGAAGAGTACAGTTTCCTTTAATGCCACCAAATGAGCAAATTCTTTACTTTCTGAAATGATCTTCAGGACTATTTCAAAACAGATAAATGTTAAATAATAATTTTAATTCGAACTATGGAGTCAAGTGGTTATTTTGCTCCAAGTAAGCTCTATTGCCAAAATTATTGAAAACTAATCTCAAAAAGACCCCCCTCCCTACATTATTCCGGACTGATAAATTGGTAGTAGATAAATCAATCAACAATGATTTATTTTAGACTATTCTAAGATTAAATTAGACAATGGCTCGACATTAGTGCTGGGTAAGAACCATATAAAAATTAAAGTCCGATGAAACCTGGCAATAAACAAAGAATAGCCTCGTCATGCAGAGAACCAAGCGCACTTCTCTATCCGCTGGGCAATGAAAACGCGTATCACAAAATATATCTCAAAGAGTTTCGTAGAAATCAAAACAAGTTTTCACCAATGGTAAAACCCACTTTGACCTTAATGTATACAAATTACCATAACATTTCCTACACACCAACTTAGTCACCATCATCACTTTCACAAATCCAAGTCACTTCTAGGATTGCCATTATATCATAGGGATACAAAATAAAATCTCGTTATAAAACTAATTTCGTTAAATATAGTGTATACTATATACTTCTTAAAGGTTAGATCACCGCTAACGCATCTCGCTTGAGTTAGCAAGATTACTAGTGAAGCCCCACTTTGTGATTTAACTAACGCATTAAAAAATGGTAAAAGTGTGAAAACCTAAATGCCTGACTGAACTAAAGAGGGATCATATAGCATACTGGCCAACCATTTTTTTCTCTCTTGGAAAAAAAGGGAACTTTTGCTCATTAGACCGAAATTATCTTATACTGTATACATATTAAAACTAAAGTAGATGCACTCAAACAAAAACAATGGCCATATTGATGGCAAGTGTGTCGGACTTTAAACCCTTTTAAAACGATGCCCATATTAATGGGCAATGTGTCAAACTACCCTTTTAAAAATAGTTACAATTTCAAGACTCAAACAGATTGGTCGGCGGCGGGCACTGGACAATATTGCAGTTCCCTCGCTAGTTTTGTTCACGGGTTTGTTCTTTAAAAAGGGGACAAATGAGCACAAAAAGTGACAGACGTAGCCAATTGAAAAGCAGTTCGAGGATTACTTAGTAATAGGAAGTTCGCCTTCCTCCTCGAATTTGTTCTCTGACGAGGTGACGTAATCCTCAGAAAAATCATCGCCTTCATCGTCAGAGTAATCTGCCGTATTGTTGTACGTAGCGTGATTCCGTTGCAGTCTGAAGACCTTAGGAGGCGGACTGAAAAGAGATGTTTACCAGTGAGAACCGAAATAAATATTTCAGAAAGATTACTTTTGATTGCGAAGCTGACGCAGCCTTATTTCAGCTAAACCAAATGGGAAAATAGACCGCTTGATACCATTAAGACCATTTCTCACCATTCTGCTTCTTACGCACAGATTCATTTTCTTATAAACTGTTAAGTGCCTAACAAAGAAAGTAACTATGGCATAATTAGATGAAACGGGAAGCCCACCTCTCACTTTCACACTGAAGAAAAAACAAACATTTGAATATAATTAGATAGACAATAGATAGACATATACGAATTAAACGCTTAGCAGTTGACAAAGTTTACATTTTGTTTTCAAAGCTCAGATGTTCTTTGTATCCCACTCTCATATGTTCCAAAACTATGTAATTGACTTTTGGACCGTAAATGATACAACAGCAAAATTCCCCCATCTAAGCATCCAAACACCAAACACTGCTGAAAAGCTCAGTTGTTTATATCCAATTCTCTCATGTTTATCAGATTTGTAATTAATTTTTCCACACTGATGATATTGCTACAAACCAAAACACTGCTGAGAAAATAATTGTTTAGGAATATGTTATACGATAAAAAAATCCTTTGGTGCCACCCACTTCTAAGATAGGTTAGGAAAAAGTGTATGCCCGCCCACTGGTCGTAAAAGTAGCAAATAAACAGGCAGTATTGGAAAGTGACCTGCCCTTCTTAGGTTAGTATTGGTAGACCTACTGAAAAAAATTGTGAAAACTCCTCCCACATAATATAGGATTGGAAGACTACCAATAAATTAGCCAATAGCTACTCCTAAGTAGTATCCTATTGGTAAATCCCTTTGGAGGTGAGCCCTACCTCCTCTCATATAAAACCCTTGTAAACTTTAGATCAGAAGGCATCCTGAGCAAATCTTGTATTTTGGAAAAAAATAAAGGCATACAGCTCTTTTGCTCTCCACCACTGCGTCGTACCGGGTATTCAAAGAGGGCAAGCAAAACACGTTGAGTTGCTGTGACCACTAAAGGTCACCCGCTCTTTTCCACGATCAAACCCCTTGCAAGAATCATCCTTCGACGTCAGATTGCACCGTGTATCAAACTACCAGGCAAACCTTTCTCACCAAGATTTCATAGCGCCGAGTGCCTGATCACCTTGACTTTGTGCCCCCATCTAAGGACTGAGTGAGGGTCATTGGCGGCATAGTTACAATGCCAGAAGAGAGCACAAAATCAACAAAACCATAATTATCGTATTACATAAATTTGCACATACACAAATCTAATCTTTTTAAACACTTGAAAATTCCTTCGTTTGCGGCCGCACAATATGGACTTATAATTCGGCCACGGTAGGAAAAGGTTTGCCACACTTAACTGTCAGAGAATAAAAAAACAAAGAAAGAGAGGGAGAATTAAATAAAAACAAAAAAGAAAGAATAAACAAGGACTTGCAATCCCCTAAATCAAGCGGGTGGTCAAATATTCTACGCCTTTGTGCACGAACTCTCCTCAGTACGAGGGGAAAGCGGTAGCGACCCCGCTGGTACCGGTACCGGTATAGGTAACGTGCGCGAAGATTACCCTGACTAGGACATTCAACAAGAATGTGTCGAATAGTCTGAGGGACGACGCAGTGGTCGCACTAAGCTGCAGAGGAGCGCTCCATTAAACGGCGCTGCGTCCCGCGAGTGTACCCAATTCGAAGACGACAGGAAAGCAACTGAAGCCATGGCGACTTTGGGGGGGGAGGTCCATTGGAACAATCGCGGCGAAATAGAAGGTAACTTTAAGTTGCCCTCGGCCCTCTCGCAACTTCTTTCCTAGGCAACCAGGAAGCTGGCCCTGATTCCTGCCGTTTAGTCGGTGTGAGGACGAGCGAGACAGTGGTCTGGTCGCCCACTCCTCGCGGACTCTTTGGCGCACTGATTACCCGCAATTCCTATATGTCCAGGAACCCGGTAGAAGATAATCTCGACATCTGCCCGGTTCACGGCAGCCGTGGCATCACGGATACTGCAAATCAGGTGTGGCTATTCCAATGGCTCAGGATACTAGGGCGCTTTGTGATTCGCTAAAGATCACAATCCGGTTTCCGAACCGAGCAAGAAAAGTTATCTCCCGTACCGAGCGGTGTATTGAAATCAGCTGGGCCGTGAAGACACAGGCAGCGCCTGGTAGAGCCCAGCTGACTTTAAGCAGAGGGGATGCGGCGTGGAAACCGATCACCAGCTAAGACTTGCAGCCATCCGTGTGTACCGATATGGATCCAGCGTGACAAGGAGTGTGCTCCCAAAATGTCGAAAGCAATACTCACGGCGCTGTGGAAGCTTTGGGTGAAGAGGCGTGTCGACAAATAAAATCAAAGGTGGTACCGTCCAGGGCAGAACCAGTCCGAAAGCTTCTCTGAGCTCTCGAATGAGTTTCCTGTTGTCTCACGGCGGCATAGGTAACGTCGTGATCGGCCGCAGATGCAGAGAGAGACGTGGGCGACTGAGGGAGGCGCCGGGCTCGGGCATACAATCGCATAATGCACTGTTTACGCCAATCAGCGAGTGGTATCTCACCGACATCGACAGGAGGGCTCTCAATGGGGATAGTGCGGAAGGCACTGGTCGCCAGGCTAAGGCCGGTGTAGTGGATCGAGTCCCCCTTCCGCAATACACGCTCGACTGCGAATGCATAAAACTCGCATCGTAGTCGAGCTTCTAGAAGGAAGGCCTCACATACAGCATTTTCCAGTCTGAGCAGAGCATCCAAGATAGAGTAGAACTTGCGGAAGTCGCACTGCCCACAAGATAGGTGGCCTCCGCTATCCAGAGAAAAAGAGAAGGCTAATCTAACATTGACAAATTTCTCATTCAACTTGCACACGCAGGAGGATGGAGAAATTGAGCGAAAATTAGCCGGGGATAGAGTGATCTCTCCCGAGTTTGCGAAAAGCAAGCACAGTAGCTATTGGACTCGAGTCTGGGAGGATACCCTCTGTTCAGATCCTGAACAAATCTAGCAGAAATGCCATTCTTCGATCACCTACATAGGTGTCGAAGCATGGTGTATTTCCGGGACATACTCTGGACGAGGAGCGGTGTCCGCGCACAAAGCAAGAGCGGAACGCAACTCACTCAAAGTAAACCTGTCGTTAAAGGGTTCGCCTCTGGAGGTAAAGTCCAGTAGGTGGCCTTCAGTGACATCACGACGTGCATTGATTGCTGGCGTAGCAGCATCCCGGATAGAAAATGCAGAGAAAGCGGTCGCGAAACCGCCACGGATGCGGGGTCCGAGATTGTGGTCCAGTTCTCTTGTAAAACAGGAGGGGGGTCCTGTATTGGAGGGACAGAGATTGAGCGTAAAAGGCCAAGCAATTGGATGAATCCAGGTGATTATGCAGACCAATTTGATCTCCTAGTCCTTGAATAGGGGACTCCAGGAGGGTCCTATTATAAACCCGCACGAACAAGTTACTAAAAAGAACACAGGGACTGAAACGTATGTCTTAGTACTGGGTTCTACCAATTTACACTTTCCAACCCTCACCTCTTCTCAACTCAATGGGACCGATATATTAAGATGGTTAGGAAACACCTATGGCAGCTACTGAAAAGGAAGATAAAATAGGGTTCATATCCGTTGACTACACATACCCAATATGGCTTAACTTTGCTCACGGGGAGAAAGTGGTGTCGTCCCTCCGGTAGATTGTAACCCAGACACCCGCCAATACCGGCGGTGCGCAGTCTCGCACATATAGCCAATCATCACAACACTGCTGTCTTTTTTAACTTTTTTCATTTGCGCATAGAACACCCCACTCTTCCACCTAGGGGTCACACAAAGGGGGTTTCCGGTCCACACTCCCCTGACGTGCTGTGAGTGATTCTCCTATGGGCCAGAAAGGTATGAAACATAGGCAACAAACCTGTGGCAATCGTCGGAGGAGTGCGATGGCAGGGGAGAGGAAGGGGGAGAGATGGCGGACAAGACCGATTCCTTCTTTTCGGTCAGGAACTGGGACAATCTCCTGTAAAAAAAAAACCCCTGCATAATCCAAAGAGGGCACACTCACCATGGAAGGCTATTAAACAAATTGCTAAAAGGGGTACCACCATTTCTGCCTATTTAGCGCATACATACGATTACAATCTTCTATGACGTCCAGCTGGCACGCAGTCGAAATATCCTTACACCCTACTACAGGAAGTTATTTTAATTTAGGAGCTCATCTGGCGACTGTCAATTTGGGGGCATAAGTCGCCGTACTCACTAGGCTCTATTAAAAAGTAAATAACGATATATACATAAATAACAACGATAAAAAATGTTAAACAAAACAAAAAAACGAAAACAAAGCAAAAGAGCAACAAGGAAGCGGGTTCCGGCGTCGGGGGTAGGCCCGCCTTCTCCAGCGCAGGAACATGAAACCTACAAAAACAATCAAATAGAGTGGAGGAGGCCAGCCTCGTCCAAAAAGTAATAAAAGCCACAAGTCGGTGTGCACGAACGTCCCGAGTATAAGGGACAAGCGGTAGAGACCCCGCTCATTACAGTACCGGGGAAGGTAACGTGCGCTAAGATCACACAGACTGGGACAGTCTAAAATAATGTGCCGAATAGTCTGGGAGACAACGCAGTCATCACAATATGGTGGAGGCGACCGCTCCATCAAATGGCGGTGCGTTTTGTTTTTGTTTGTTTTTTATTATAAGGGGGTATCTGGCGACTGCCCACTTGAGCATAAGTCGCAGAAACAAACAGCCTAATTCTAGGATACTTTAAAATAAAAATTTGAAGACAAAACAAGGATAAAAAGAGATGACAATTAGGAAGCAAGCTCCGGCGTCGGGTGGAGGGGGACCTCCCAGCGGCGTAGGAGCGTGCGACCTAGAAAGAAAACAACAACAAAACCTAGTTAAATAAAAGGGAGAATGCCGGCATCCCCCCCAAAAGTCTATCAGTCCACCAGTCAAGGTGCACGCACTCGTCCCGAGTACAAGGGACAGGCGGTAGCGACCCCGCCCATCCCGGTACCGGGACAGGTAACGTGTGCGAAGATCACCCAGACTGGGACATTCGACAAGAATGTGCCGAACAGTCTGGGGGACGACGCAGTCGTTGCAATAGGGCACAGGCGAGCGCTCCATCAAATAGCGATGCGTCACACGAGTGTGTCCGATTCGGAGACGACAGAAAGCGATCTGAAGCCGTCGCAGCATTGGGGGATAGGTCCATGGGAACAATCGCAAGGCAAAGGCACGCAACTTTAAGTTCCCTTCGACCGTCTCCCATCTTCTTTGCCAAGCAGTCCGAAGAGCTGCCCGTATTGCTGCCATATAGTCGGTGTGAAGAGCGAAACGCTGGTCCGGTCGCAGAGTCCCCTCGCGGAGTCTTTGGCGCCCTCATTCCGCGTAATTCATACATGTTTAGGAACACAGCAAAAGATAATCTCGACATCCGCCCGGCTCGCGAAAACCGTGGCGTCACGGATATCGCGAACCAGGAGATGCGTAGATTCCAATGCCCCGAGAGGACTCAGGGCGCTCTTTGAGTCGCTATAGATCACAATCCGGTCTCCGAACCGGGCACATCGCGTGATCTCGCGTACCGAGCGGTGTAGTGCCACGAGCTCGGCCGTGAAGACAGACGCAGCGCATGGCAGAGCCCCGCTGACTTCAAACAGAGGGGATAAGGCGTGGAAGCCGACCCCCTCTTGGGACTTGGAGCCATCCGTATACACTGGCACGGTTCCAGCGTGACACGAGGTGCGGTACAAAAAGGTCGAACGCAATACTCCCGGCGCTGTACAAGCTTTGGGAGCAGAGGCGTGGCGACAAATAGCCAAATGTGGTAATCTCCAGGGTGACATCCTGGTAGAAGCAGGGGCGCCACCGGCCCGAGAGCTATACCTAGCTCTCGAAGGAGTTTCCTGGCCCTAAACCCAAACGGCTTGGGGTATGACTGGCGTCTCTCGGCGGCATAGGCACCGTCGAAATCAGCTGCGGATGCAGTGAAAGCTGTTGGTAACTGAGAGAGGCGCCGGGCTCGCGCGTACAGGCGAATAATGCACTGTACACGACGTAGAGCGAATGGCATCTCCCCAGCATCGACTAGTAGGCTCTCAATGGGAGAAGTGCGGAAGGCACCGGTCGCCAGGCGAAGGCCGGTGTGGTCCATCGAGTCCACCTTCCACAATACACGCTCGGCTGCGGGTGCATAAAACTCGCATCCGCAGTCGAGCTTCGAACAAACAAAGGATCAATAAAAAAGTAAGGCAGTAGCCCTATCAGCGCCCAAAGCGCTGAAAGTCACGGAACGGAGAATATCCATGCCGTGGGTACAAGAGACCCTAAGGCTGCGAATATGAGCCTCCCAGGTGAGGCGTCGGTAAATACAAGACCAAGGAAACGGTGCGATTCAACCACTTCCAGGCGCACCTCATTAAGAAACAAATCTGGGTCGGGGTGGAGCCGTGGATGGCGGCAGAAGTGCACAACCTTAGTCTTGGCCAAAGAAAACCGGAACCTGTGCGCTTCGGCATAGCGAGAGACGCGGTTCAATGCCTGTTCGAGTCGACGCTCCAGAGTTGGCATCTGGGCCGCGCCAAAAGAGATCGAAAGGTCGTCCACGTAGAGCGTAGTGAGAACATCTTCCGGCAGCTCAGAGGTGATGCCGTTGATGATCAGGGCAAAGAGTGTGATACTGAGGACACCCTCTTCCTGCTCCTTTGGGCCGGAGAGGGATCCCCCCATCCGTACACGGAATCGACGATCTCGCAAAAATTCAGATATAAACATTGGGAGGCGTCCCCTCGCCCCCATCGTGTGGAGAGTGTCCATGATACCTTACGCCATGCGGTATCATAGGCCTTCTCCAGATAGAAAAACACAGTGGCGTAGTGCTGTTTACGAAGGAAGGCCTCGCAGAGGCATTTTCCAGTCGGAGCAGAGCATCCGACGTGGAGTGGAACTTGAAGAATCAAGAGTGTGGAGAAGACAGATGACCTCCGCTGTCCAGGAAAAAGGCTGATCTAACATTTACCAATTTCTCCATCAACTTGCACACGCAAGAGGCTAGAGAGATTGGGCGAAAACCGGCCGGAGTAGAGTGATCTCTCCCCGGTTTGCGAAAGGCAAGCACAGTAGCGATTCGCCAGGAATCTGGGAGGAGACCCTCCACCCAGATCCTGTTGAACAAATAAAACAGAAAGGACATGCCTCGCTCACCCAGGTGTCAAAGCATGGCGTACGGGACATCGTCCGGACCATGGGCGGTGTCCGCGCACGAAGCAAGAGCGGAGCGCAACTCACTCAGTAAACCTGTCGTTGAAGGGTTCTCCGCCTCTGGAGGTAAAGTCCAGCCGGCGGCCTTCCGCGACATCACGATGTGCATTTAACACTGGCGGAGCAGCATCCTGGCTAGAGAATACGGAGAAAGCGGTCGCGAAGGATTCCGCCACGGACGCGGGGTCCGAGATTGGTCCCATTCTCCTGGAGAACGGGAGGGGGGTCCTGCGAGAACTTGCCCCGAATCCTTTCGACTCGCTTCCACACCTCTGCTAGAGGGGTCTTCCCGTTAATTAAAGACACGTATGCCCGCCAAGAAGAGCGGAGGGCGTGCTTCGAAATATACCGGAAATTCACCGACAGTGAAATCGTTCGGGCGGCGCTTATAGGGCATGTAGGCCTAACGCTTCTGTTTGAGGGCCGTCTCACACTCGGCCGACCACCATGGGAGTGGTCGGCGTGCAAAACGGCTAGACGTTCTGGGAATATTTGTCAGGCCTGCGGCGATGAGGTTGCCGGACAACTCAACGGCCTCATCTACCGACCTAAACTCCTCGACTGAGATAGAGAATTCAGTCATTTCCTGAAATGCAGGCCACCGCACCCACACCAAGCACCACCGAGGTGGGCTCTCAGGCGGAAGTTGCCCTGAAAATGATATTTGAATGGGAGAGTGATCACTACCATAGAGCTCATCGACCACCCTCGAATCAAAATTAGGCTGTGCATCCGAAGAGCACAAAGATAGACCAAGGCAAGAAAATGAAGCGGTTCTCGGGTAGTAATGCGTAAACTCATCCACATTTAGGACACCTATATCAAGCTCTTCGATCATATCGGTAAGGACTTGTCACCTTGGATTTATTGAGTAATCTCCCCAGGAAGGATGCCTGCCGTTCAGATTTCTAAGCAAGAGAAAGGGCTTCGGCTACCGTGCCACGACGCTGCGAAAGTCCAGTGCGTCGAAGTCATCTGACGGTGGAATGTACGCAGAAATGATAGTATACCTACTATCCTGGTGAAGCTGCACAGCCACTGCCTGAAAGGAGGTATCTAAAGTGAAAAGAAGAACGGAGACATCATGCCGGGTGTATACCGCGCATCCCCCAGCCCGTCCATCTCGTGGTGGTGTGGTCGCAAGACCCTTATACCCCGGGAGGGCGGGCAGGGGGAACGCGCCTAGCATGGTCTCCTGCAGAAAAATAGCTAACAGGAAATGGGACGAGACGAGCCTCCGCAGCTCCTCCCAGTTGGCCCGGAGTCCACGGCAATTCCATTGAAGGAATATGCCCTCCAGGCCTGGAGACGCGGGGGCCCTCCTCGAACAGAAGACCCTCACGGAAATGGCCTTACGCTTCTCGAAGGAAGAACCCCGGGCGCTGTGGCATTCGAGGACTTATTGGGGGAGGTTGGGCTCGCCATGCGAGTCTTTTCCTCCCTCCGCCTCGAAACCTTCGAAACCGCCTAGACGGGAGTTGCGGATTCGGAGGCGGGGGTCCCTCTTTTCGAGGAACCACCGTCTCCGAGCCACTCAGCCCACCACTAGGCGTGGGCGAAGGAGCCGAAGCTCCTTTCTTTCTGTCCTCCTTTCGGGGGACAGCTTTAAGAAACCCGTAAGATGGCCTGGCGACCAACTTCAGGGGTGTTGCCTCCTGTGAGTCTAACGACTCGGTGGAGGCGCGTCGCCGTTTCGCCTTACGGGAAACGGCCACGCTGGGGGAAGCCCTGGTATTCGCCGGGGCTGGGTGTGAACCCTTTTTGCCGCCAGCTTTACCAGGGGAGCGCCCGGGTTGAATAGAACCTGCAGAAGGGCTCCGAATAGGCGCGGAAACAACCGTACTTGTTGGCCTGGATGGGCCAGGAGCAGAGGGTGCCTTTCTAACTATTGAGGCATATGAGGTCCCAGGCAGAGCTGGGCGCGCCAGGACCAAGTCCTTAGCCTCGCGGAATGAGAGTCGATCCTGGGCCTGAACGGCCAGAATTTCTTTCTCAAGGAGATATGCACCACATTGCTTCGAAGAAGCGGGGGGCGGCTCTCCGCAATTGGCACACTTGGCCACACACGATTTAGACTTATCGTGTGCGGCCTTGGAGCAATTTACACAGACTCCGGGTGACCCCGACTTTACACGTCTACATGAACGATTCGTATGGCCGAAGCGGTGACAGTAATAGCACCGCCGCGGCACTGGCACGAATGCCTTCACGCGGTAGAGGTACCAATCGGCACGCACCGACTCAGGGAGCTTGTAACAGTCGAACGTGACAAAGAATGTAGGGGTGGGTCTCGAGGCCCCTCCCTGTTTTCTCAACACACGTTCGACCTTGACCGCCCCATGGTCGGCCAGCTCTAAGGTGATGTCCTCTATATGGAGTAGTCAACGAGTTCCCTCACATGAACTACTACATGAACTACTCCTTTAAAAAAGTTCATGGTAGAGTGCGGCGTCACACTCACCGGGGTGCAATGAAGTGTCCGAAGAGCACTTATCTTGGCCGCCTCCGAGGGATCCGCCGCATTCGCCAAAAAGCTCCGGTCCGAGAAACGGGTCACCTTCTGCTCTCTACCAATTACCCTAGCTAATGCTTTCCGCTGATGGATCATGTTGCCCTTGGCCAACATGCTGCAATCAGTGGAGCGAATAATGAGGAAGCGTTTAAAGCCAGCGGACTCGAAAACGCCAGGTAGCCTCTGAATGAGGGGCCCCGATGATATCGAGGCTTCCCCCTGCGCTCTTTTCGTCTTAGTCGGGGGCTCCGCACCCGGGAAGGCAGAGGGGCTGGATGTGCCGAGCTTGGCTTGGTCGCTGACCAAATGGCAGCAGACCCATCCGTCCCCGCAGCACCCGCGGATGGAGAGGAGCCCCGAGTCTTTTTCTTTTTAGGAGAGGAGGGCGGGGAATGAACCCGCTTCTCCCCTCCGCCGGCAGGAGCCCCCAGGCCAGATGGACCGGCCTCTGCCAGGTCCTTCTCCGAAATGGAGAAGTTCCTGGCAGTCGTAGGGGCACCGGTCGGGGGAGATCCGTCCCCTCCTTGTAATGCCTCGGAAACCCTAGCCGTTTGAGGAGGACCTTGCATTGGGGCAGATTCGGGTTTGGTGCTTGGCGCCGAGCCCGGATTCCCCCCCATGGAAGGCCCTACCGTATGAGGCTGGGTTTCCTTAAGGACCATGTCTATCTCAGGTGGGGCCTACAGTTGCCCCCACCCGACATCGCAGGTCCCGTTGGCATCATTGTCAATTGCCAGGTGGTGTGGGGAGGCACAGGCCTTGACCCCGGCAAGATTCAATATTCTTGCCAGCAGGTCTTTTGAGGGAAGCGACCGAAGGGGCTTGGCTTCCCTCTCCCCCCTAAGGGGGTTTGTCCTACCGAGCTGCATCACTGGGGAGCAGTCGGCTGTAGGCTGCCTGCTGGCTTTCTTGGCAGTCCCCTTGGAAAGAAAAGGGGACTGGCGCTGGAAGGGGGTGAGGGGGAGTCTCCTACACCCGTAGGTGAAGGAGAGGAGTAAGCCTCCTCTCCGGTTAGAGAAATATGGATGGTCTCCTGCGCAGGCACAGGGGGGGGGGAGGGAAACCTCCATTTTTTTCTGTGGAGCTGCCCGAGGGTGGCTACGACGATGAAACTGGGGAAATTAAGGGGAGATTTTTTTCTTCTTCATCATTGGGCATGGTGACCCTCTTTTAATTACGGGATGCAATAGCTCATCACCCCTCGCAGTAGCCCGCACTGCAAGGGGTGCGTACAGGCCATGCAGAGCCAGGTGCCGCCATTCAGGACCACCTCTCCCGCCTGGTGGCCTGGCAGTCCATCGGCATGGTGGCTCCACCTTGGTCACAGTGTAAAATTGATAGAGTGTGAAGAGGAAAGGAAAAGGGATGTGAGGAAGCTATGGGTTGGGATGAAGCAGGTTGTTAAAAAAAAAAACATCCCAGACCGGAGCTCAGGGGTTAGGGAACATTGCCTCCTCCCCCCTCAGCCCCGATCCGGGACGGTTGGCTGAGAAGGTCAACATCTACCCTGTGAAATTAGAGGCCGACCAGAGAAAGCTGTTGGAGAGGTTGTATGAAAAGCGACGAAGTAGGGGAGAAATACAGGCTATCTGAAGGAACGAAGAGAGGCTAAGCTGGGGCCGGACGGAGCGCTGGATCCCGTCAGAACGGCGGAGGTGGTCTCCATGTGGCCATTTCCCCCCCCCCCCCGCCAGACATCACGGATGCCCTTCGAAGTACTTTTTGTCCTATCCAGGGCCGGTGAACCGGCATCCGGCGGGGAAAAGAGAGGGGCACGTACGGTGACCCCTTGTAATCTCAATATGCGCGCCTGCAGTCCTTTGGAGGGCCCGGGCCGACGGGCCATGTCATCTGTCTACCACCTGAGGGGGTTGGTCCTATCGAGCCGCTCCCACCGAGAGGGGTCAATTATAGGCCACTGGCCTGCTTTCTTGGCATTTCCCTGAGAAAGAAAGTAAAGGGAGGACTGCCACTGTAAAGAGGAAAAGGGACTCCTGAGAAGGGGGTTAGGGGGAGTCCCTTGCACCCGTAGGCATAGGAGAGGAGTAAGCCTCTTCTCCGGTAGTAGTAGTTTGGAGGGTTCCCTGCGAAAGCACAGAGGGGAGGATGGCAACCATTTTTCCCGTGGAGCTGCTCGAAGGCGGCTCTGTCGCTGGTGAAGGGGAAAGGGAGAGAGAGATTTGTTTTTTATATTCTCATCATCGGGCAGGGTGACCCTATTAGTGATAGGGAAGGGAAACGCGAGGGGTGAATACGGGGCCGGAAGAACCAGCTGCCGCCATTTGAGGCCACTCTTCCCGCCTAGTGGCCTGGCAACCCATCGGCATAGCAGCTCCACCTTATGCTCGGCGTAAAATTGATAGATATTGAACAGAGAAAGAAAGTGGTATGTGAGGTGGGGATGAAGCAGGTTGTTAAAAATCCATCACCCTAAACCGGAGCTCAGGGGTGAGGGGGCATTGTCCCCAGTCCTTTCAGCCCCGATCCGGGATGGTTGGGTGAGAAAAAGCTGGTCGGCATCTACCCTGTAAAATTAGAGGTCGATCAGAGAAAGTTGTGGAAGAGGTTGTATGGAAATTGAGGAAGCAGGGTAAGAAGACAGGATGTTAGAAAGGAGAAGAGGCTAGGCTAGGGCCGGAGGGGGCGCTGAGTCCCGTCAGCACAGGGGCCAGGAAAGCAAATCGCCGTGCCCCTTACGACTTTAATTTTGGTAACAGGGTCTTTTGGGAATAATAGCCTCACCCCAACTTTTTTACCTAACCCACAGGACATCATTTCCATTCCTTCAAATATCGTTGAGATGCAAAACTGGTTCATGAACTATGGCAAAAGATTTTGTATTGGGTAAGGGTATGAATACATTCTAGAGTGAGTCAAGTTTATAAATGGGTGGTGAGGGGAGGCATTTACTGAACTCGGTGCATGCCGACCTTAATCAGTCTGAAAATGGTTAATTATGATGAAAACTGCAAAATATGCCATTACTTTACAACTAATAATTTTAATTAATGTACTCACCAGGCAGCTTGCGACGAGGGTACAGCCACCATTACTCTTACAACACATTCAATATCATCGATATCAATTACATTAGGATAATCATACGACAACGTAGTAGTAGTGGTAGTGGTTGGTCAACCTGCCTTTATCCAGGCGGATCCCGATCGGATAATGAGACATAAAGGTCAGTATGACAATCGCTGGTGACCCGAAGGCACCAGGAGCCAATCCTCCTTGGGGAGAGGTGTCGAGAAGTATTATGTTTTGACACCAAACAGCGTTGAGAGGGAACCTTAGTCGCCTCGGAGCAGAGGGACTTGCTTCGCATCAGAGATATGTGGATATAAATACCCATCGGCAGGATTCCTTGGAACAATGTGTGTTTGCGTGTTGTGCTGCGAAGACACAATACAGGGTTGAGCACAGCGCTCAACCAATTGGTAGCCAAGGTCTCTACGTGCGCTGACGTTTCGAGTCTGCTCGTGCCGGGACCGAACCCGGTACCACGCCGTATCCACTCGGCTAGCAAGAACAACTGTATACGACACGACACCGTAACAACAAATATTATTTATTACCCTTCTCGTCCGAACAACATCAAGAAGGTGTCGATAAACTCGCGGCTTTTTTCCTCCCATTTCGAGATCAAATCTGACTTCTTCCCTTCGATTTCTCCGATCATTTCCTTTCCCCGTTTCTTGAGGTCGTCGAAGGTGTTTTGAAGGCGGTATTTCTTCTCCTGTAACCAAAGGCACTTGCTAAAGCAAATTTAAGACAGGTAGTGAACCCCAAATGAGTGAAAATGGCGTCGGGAGGGTAAACTGCAGGTGTTGGGGCCGTGGGGGCACGCAAGTCGACAGATGTCACCTAACATCACTTTGCGGGCGTATAAAGATAAGGAAATGAAGAATGGGGAACAGTAGAAAAAAGGGCGGGAAGAATCCAGACATGTTAAAACCCGCAACTCCAACCGTGACCAAGAGAATAAACACATTATGAACACCCAATTATAAGTCTAACTTTATGGAATAAATGTAGAATAAATCTGGAATTTTACACAAGGAATAAAGTAAAAAAAAAAAAAATGTAAGGGTGTTTGTTCCCCGCCTCGTACTCCCTTCAAGGCTTTATATTTATTAGTATGGACCTTCAGTTTATTGGAAGATCCGAACCACAGATCACGGCAGCGTATGGCAGTCACCGTGAAAGCGAACCGAATCGGGACTACATCCGACGACTAAACACACCCGATGTGGCTTAACTTAGCGCAAATCGGAAGAGGCGTTTCCATTCGGCTTTGGTGATAGCATAAATGAACAAGTAAATATTAAAGATTGATAGAGATAACTTAGAAATAGACAAAGAATTTCGATCTTCAACCGTCAACCTCTACCACTTCCCCACAAACTGAGGTGGGTGGGCGTGAATCAACACTACTAAATACACCCCCCCACACACACACTACCTCCCTATGTCATTAACAAAAAAGCCACTCACCATTTTGTTCAAGTGCATGGCGGTCCTTCACAGCGATCGGGTTCACGTGCGGGAGCATTTCGTCCACTAACAATCATCCTCCATGAACATCAACCCCCAGTTGCTACTTGGGTACCCCACTTCTCTATCACACACTCATCATCATCATCCGCCTGGTAGATAGTGTCTATCTGTCAGTTGGCATACTCGTCTGAAACAACCTCCATTCTGCTCGGTCCACGTATCTACTTTGCTCCTTAACGTCAGTGTTTTTAAGTTTATTCACTGATTCGAATCCAATTCGTTTGAGTACCTCATGCGTTTCTTGAACAGAAATAAATATCCCAGTGGCTTTGCTAGACAGATCCTAGTAGTAAAGAGGCTTATTTAAAGGCGTGCTCATGTCACCTTAACATCGTGTCGTCATAAGACTCATGAAGATTTTGTTTGAGGTATGGGTTATCAGCCCATACTTCTCTACTTCCTGCTGACACTACTGCTGTTTGGTCCGCGACTGTTTTATTCGTCAAGTTGAAGCTTGCTTATTTCACAGCTATCCATCATACCTGATGGACGTTCCACAATCCGCCACCCGTGGAGACGCTAGGTAGCCTGCAGCTCGGCCCCTGAATATATTTAGGAGCTGGGAGCGACGGGTAAACACGTCTGTTCGTAGAGTCTAGGGGGTTGGGTCTCGAGGCCCTTCCCTGTATCCCCATCACAAGTTCGACCTAAATTTAACCCTGGTCGGCCATTTCTTCTGTGCTGTCATCTCGGGAGTAGTCAGAGTTCCTGACAAGGATTACTCCTTTCATGAAGCTCATGGCCAGAGTGCGGTGTCACTTGTAGAGCCGAGCCAACGAGTATCCGAAGAACACTCACCGTGGCCTCCCGGGCAGGGTCAGCCGCATTCACTAGAAGGAGCAGCCCGAGAAACAGAAACCTGGCTGATGATTTAAGCTGATGGAGCATGCGTCCTTTGAACAATATGGCACCATCAGTAGAGCAAGCTATTCAAAATCGTTTGAAGCCGGGGGGCTTGAAGATGCCGATTATGCATTGCACTCACACGAACAAAACTTCTGGGTGTGCGGCTTCCAAAGGCCAGAGGACCCTAACAGATTTAGTCGCTTTTTACGAACAAATATTTCGCTAACTCGGCGGGCATTGCCACAATGATCATTCCCCACTCTGTAGGCGGGCATAAAGTAAATTCAGTCTCAAAATCTGATGAGATAGGAATGCCACTTATGAGCTACAGTATTCAGGCCATCAATCACTTCGCTCAGCCGTCTGTAGCACATTTTCTAACTCCCTGTGACTGTCAACTCCATTAAAGAGACAGTCAATTCGAAAGCAATGACACCTAATCATTAGAACTGGTCTATCAATAAATCTGTAC
Organism: Ceratothoa steindachneri; assembly: GCA_963969495.1. NCBI lineage: Eukaryota > Metazoa > Arthropoda > Malacostraca > Isopoda > Cymothoidae > Ceratothoa > Ceratothoa steindachneri. The sequence goes on from OZ018332.1 coordinate 96,251,372, forward strand.
AGAGTTGAGGGGTGCCTTACTCTCCCTGGGAACACAACGTCATTGATGACTCCAGGAGATGGTTACTTTTACGTACAGTGAACACCAAATTAAACTCAGTGATCGAAAGTGAATCCTGCTTGTGACTGTGTCTCAAATCTTTGTCCGACCACTCAGCAAACTTCAAACAACCATACCACGAACTGCAATCAACATTGCGATACAGGGGAGAAAAAGCGACCAGAAATGATTAAAGTCTAGTCGGCTGCCAGTGGGTGCCTCAAAATGCAGAGCCCCCAGCGGCAACATGAGGGGGTTGCATCAAAGGTTTATCTTGAGAACTATAAGCCTCTCAGCAAACCTCCCTACAAATCGTACCCAATCACGAGAAGCGCAATCTGTATCGCCTCACTGGTATTGATAGCATAAAAACCTGCCGATACTATTACTATACTTACTTTGGAACGGCCTAATTCAACGCCACCCATCCCGGAGGGAAACACTCGCGAGAAAAAGATTCTTCACCATTAAAATGCATGAATGAACTTCTGAAACCAGGGCATCATAACGGAGAATAAAAATCCTTACCCAATTCGCAACATTACGAATGGAGGAATGCTATAATAACAGTACTGTTATATAGGTAGAAAGGTCTCCCTAGCAAAGCTGTAATGCTCACTACTCAAAACTAAACACAGTAACAATGGATTGGAATGACCAATACGACCACCTCTACTCACTGCTACAAGGATCTATATAGTTCAGCACATTTTTAAACATTTTAGTGAGCTTTTCTTACGGTCAATGCTGAAGGATTAGAATCCTGGACTTATGACAGAACAAAATCCTGTCGGCTGAGCTACCAAGGGAAAGGAACTTAGGTCAGGGAATCTCTTAAGATTCCGTGAATATAAAAAAAACCTTTTAACTTCATTTGACATCATCAATAGTCAGAGATTTCCCACCACCGAGTTGTTGGTTTACATCAATTCCATAGGAAAATAATTTCTTTCGAAAATGGACAGTCAAAAGTAGGTCAAAAAACCCTGTTATGGCTAGGACCCAAAATAAACTTACATTTAAGAAAGACACATTGAGTTCCTTAGCGCTGTATCCACGGGCGAGATTCCTCCTCACGTACAAGTCATAATCTTTAACGATCCGAGACACGACGTCGCTGGTGGAGATTCCCTCTGTCCTTTCCGTTTTCACAAACATTCCCCTCTCCTTGATGTGTGCATAGACGTCTGTGGCGCTTCCAGTCGTATAGGGGATGTCATCATGAGCCACGAAGTCAATCTACGAAGAGGTATAACACTAGAAACTCCCGAGTCGACACAATCGGGCAAATCCACCCCAAGCGAGGCCCAACTAAGGCGAGAAACAGAAATATCGCCACGTAAATGCCAAGAAGAAGAATGGGATGGTACTTGCGAGCGATGAAATGGATAAACATTGGTGAATGACAAGAAGAAGAATGGGCTGGCACTTGTGAGCGATGAAATGGATAAACATTGGTGAATGACAAGAAGAAGAATGGGCTGGCACTTGTGAGCGATGAAATGGATAAACATTGGTGAATGAGAAGAAGAAGAATGCGATGGCACTTGTGAGCGATGAAATGGATAAACATTGGTGAATGACAAGAAGAAGAATGGGCTGGCACTTGTGAGCGATGAAATGGATAAACATTGGTGAATGACAAGAAGAAGAATGCGATGGCACTTGTGAGCGATGAAATGGATAAACATTGGTGAATGACAAGAAGAATGCGATGGCACTTGTGAGCGATGAAATGGATAAACATTGTGTCTAGGAGTGGCTTCGATAATGATGGGTGCTCTTTCATGGTAGACAAGGGGCAACTATGCAAAAAGTAGCACCACAAAAGATCTGAAAAATAGTAAGGCGGCTGGTGGAGAAGGCACAGTAACTACATTAGCCAGATTGCTAAAAATGTCGGTCATGGTATAATGGAATGGAATTGGTGGTTGTGAGGTAACGTTAGAGGAGTGGAAGAATGCTATAATAACAGTACTGTTATATAGGTAGAAAGGGACGATAAGTAAATGCAAAAATTACATGGGAATACGTCTTGAGTGGAAGAAGGATAATTGAGCTACAAGAGGCTACAAGGAAGTACCCTAGAAGATCTTACGGTCCATTCAAACAGGGTGCCTTTGGGCTAACAGTTGAACAGGCACAGTTCTGCTCAACGGCTTATGTGCACAAACGGCCACTTTTTAAGACTTTGTCCAGTCTTGACTTGAACTGATCAACAGAACTGCTGTTGACAACTTCCACTGGAAGTGCGTTCCAGCTACCGCAGATGCTGTATGGGAAAAATTTACCACACAGATCACGGAATGGAAGAGTATGAGTGGATAAAGTATTTGCATTTGGACAGCTAGCTAAGAAAACAGGGAATGAGATGAAAGGTGCATGCTGGTTCATGTATCTGAAGAAAGCGTATACATATGGAAGCCTTACGGCAGGCTCTAGGTGTGTATAATAACTGTCAGATGGCGTGAAAACTTCTTATGTTAGAAGTAAGGCGTTCCTGCGGGTGAAAGATGGCCAGATTAAGGGGTTTGATATACCTTTATCGGAGGGAGAGAGGCAAAAAGTGTGCAAATGAACGTTTAATAACTTTAAGGTTGTTGTGTTAAAAGAAATGATTGGGGAGTAAAGGAAAGAGACACGAGGGTAATGAAGAATAGTGTGAATACCCGTAGTCATGTTGGTGCATGCTGAAGGCTTGGCGTTAGTGGCTGAGCAAGTAATGATATTTTAAGTATCAAGGCATGCTGTTGTTGTTGAGCCTTCCCCCCGAGCTACCTAACCACCACCACCGTGTCCTACGAGGGTAATCTGAGTGTAGTTGTGCGTTCGTCAGAATTGTATTTTAGATGTTTGTGTCTGGACTGTTAAGTCTGTTTGTATGTAAGTCAGGGTTATGGTCGCAAAGGATCCTTGATAGATGTACTTTCTTCAGTCTCGAGAGGTTTGTATGAGCTGCTTATTGCAGGCGGTGGGTTTGCTAGTAGTGAGTTGTTCTTAAATTGTGGTAGTGCTTGTAAGGTTAGGTTGCGTGTGAACGTGCCGTCGTTAAGTGTTGGGTCTATATTTGGATCGTCGGGTAGTAAAATTGAATGTAGGATGGTGGTGCTAGTAACATTCTTGGGTATTTACAATTTGTCTAGGAGTGGAATGGATTTCTAAGTAGTACATCGGCTTCAGTGTGGCTGCAGCGAAATATCTCATACCTAGGTATTGTTTGAGTGAGCATCCTAGTTTTTACATGTAAAGGTGCAGTCGGTGTTGGCCTGGTAGATCCGGTGGTGATTCTTAGTGTTTGTTCTAAATTTTTTGTAGTTTTTGTATTTGAGCGAGATTACGAGACCCAATGCAGGACTTGTATAATACAAGGCTAATCGTATGAATTGCTTGTATACAAGTGTCGCAGACAGAAAACGAACTATAAACAGTTCAGGAAATCTAGGATGTAGCCACAAATAAAAGTGATGCCTTTTATCGACAAGGGTTATACCACGATGACACGTACTTTATGGTTATCCAAATATTCGTCGCTGAGGGTCCAGGGGGCGTCGGGGATCACCTCGTCAACGTATCTGCAATGCCTCAGCGCCTCGTAGCGCTCATCTTCAGACATGACGGTGCGACCTTTCCTCGAGTGCGTCAGAGAATCGCTGCAAACTGAAATCGACTCGGTCGCGGTCACAACACAAACAAATGGGTCTTTACTAATGTTATAGGCATCAACAGAGCGCTCCATACTTCCGCCTAATGTCAGAAAATGCCCATCAGGACAGGTTAAAAAGAGGGAATAAATGATCCAGAATTTGTACCCTGGTCCCCACACAGTCTAATCAACTTCCTTGACCCCAAGACCTAACCCTCGACAAAATTTCAAATAAATCTGAAAATTACTGTTTGGGAGATCTTGTACGCAAATTGTAGCCACCCTGCAGGGTAAGAACAAATAGAGTTCTAGAGTGGTCAGTCATTTCCAATGGGAAGTTAAGTTGAACTTTCGACCGCGAGCACAGGGAGGTACTATAAAATTCCCACAGCATGCAACAGCCTCACTCCACCTCTAACATGGTCCCTCAGGACAGTTTCACAAAAGGCGCGGCCAAACTTGATTGTGTTAAGGTTGACGGAGGCCTACAGCACAAACGGTAGGATCAAAGACTTTCTCCCTTAATCTCCCAAGAGGTCATCTGCTCCTGGAGGGAAATGCAACAACAGCAGACAAACATAAAGGGGTGAACGCATATAAGTAAAAAAAAATGGCCCGCGCTTTGCTCCGGAAGAGCAAAAATCCCCGCTATGCGGTGTGCATCATAAAAGGCAACTAAATGTACCCGAAGATGCAGAAACCAGCTCCAATTTATAACTCCATAAAGGCGTTCACTGGGACTCAGCCCTCCACCAATCTTGAAGGGGTCTAACGATATACATCGTATTTATTTGAAATGTGAGGTGCATTTGTTCGTTTGTTTTTTTATTTATGGGACACGCCGATTGGCGTAGAAACCAATCGTTACTAAGTAGAGTGGGGGAGAAGGGGCGGGAAAGATGGGGGGGGGGCACAAGCGCAATTAGATAAAAAAAAGATGAGTGGCAGATAAAAATGTAGGGGGAGGAGTCTTTCGCCCCTCCAAAAACAGGGGACGTTGGCCAGGATTAAAGGCCTAGTTGACCAGAAGTCGCAGTCATCCCACATAGCCTAATAGTAGACTTAATTAACAAACAAGAAAAACGTGCAAAAACCAAATAACAAAGATACAATTTTTTTTTTAGAAATAAGCAAAAGAGCATGATGAAGGAAACACACTGAGGGGACAGGAAGAGGAAAACCTCAACCGGGCGCAGGAACATGAGACCGACAACAGTCAAATAAATTGGAGGAGGCCAACCTGCCTCCTCCGAAACGTCAGATTGTCCGCAACTCTGTGTACACGAAACCGTCCCGGGTACAAAGGACAAGCGGTAGCGACCCCGCTCGTCCCGATACGGGAACAGGTAACATGCGCGATCACGCAGACTGGGACACTCAACAAAAAAGTGCCGAACAGTCTGGGGGCAACGCGGTGGTCGCAATAAGCTGCAGGCGAGCGCTCCATCAAATGGCGCTGCGTGGCGGGAGTGTCCTCAATTCAGAGAGGACAGAAAGGCACCTGAAGCAGTCGTGACAGTGGGGAGTAGGTTGATGGAAATAGCCGCAGCGCAATGGCACGCAACTTTAAGTTCCCCTCAGCCATCTCCCATCTTCTTTGCCAAGCAGCACGGAGGGCTGCCCTAATTACTGCCATGTAGTCGGAGTAGGAAAGAACCAAGCGATTGACTGGTCGCCAAGTCCTCGCAGACTCTTTGGGGTCCCCATCGATGCGCTAATTCACCGCAATTTGCATATGTCCAGGTACTCAGAAGAAGATAATGTAGATATTCAGCCAGCCCACGGGAACGTGGCGGCACGGATACCGAACACTAGGGTGTGTGAGAGGACTCAAGCCGCTTTATGAGCGGGTATAGATCACAATCCGGTCTCCGAACCGGGCACGACGCGTTATCTCCCGTACCGAGCGGTGTATGCAACCAGCTCTGCAGTGAAGACAGACGCAGCGCCTGGTAGAGCCCCGCTGAATTCAAACAAAGGGACTGGGGGGGTGGAAACCGACCCTTTCCAAGGATTTGGAACCATCCGTATACACTGGCATGGATCAAGGTTGACACGAACTGTGTTCCAAAGGGCGAAGGCAATACTCTCGGCACAGTGGAAGCTTTGGGATTTTTTTTTAAGTGGCTATCTGGCGAATGCCCACTTGGGCATAAGTCGCCGCAATCAAACAGCCTAGCTACTTTAAAATAAAAAAATAGAAACAAAACAACGATAAAAAGGGAAGATGACAACAATTATGAAGTCCCCCTCCCCCCGGCGCAGGGGGGTGCGACCTACAAAGAAAACAACAATAACAAAAAACAGAACAAAAACAAAACAAAAAAACTGGTTAAATAAAAGGAAGAAGGCCGGCCTTCCCCTATAGGTCTAGAAGTCCACCAGACAAGGTGCACGCACTCGTCCCGAGTACAAGGGGCAGGCGGTAGCGACCCCACCCATCCTGGTACCGGGACAGGTAAAGTGCGCGTAGATCACCCAGATGGAACATTCGACAAGAATGTGCCGAACAGTCTGGGGGACGACGCAGTCGTCACAATAGGGCGCAGGCGAGCGCTCCATCAAATGGCGATGCGTCACACGAGTGTGCCCGATTCGGAGACGACAGAAAGTGACATGAAGCCGTCGCGGCATTGGGAGATAGGTCCATGGGAACACTCGCGGCGCAATGGCACGCAACCTTAAGTCCCCCTGGACAGTCTCCCATCTTCTTTGCCAAGCAGTCCGAAAAGCTGCCCGTATTCCTGCAATGTATTCGGTGTGAGGGAGGGCGAAACGCTGGTCCGGTCGCCCGGTCCTCGCGGACTCTTTGGCGCCCTAACTCCCCGAAATTCCTATATGTCCAGGAACCCAGCATAATCTCGACATCCGCCCGGCTCGCCAAAACCGTGGCGACACAGATATCGCGAACCGGAGGATGCGGAGATTCCAATGCCCCGAGAGCATTCAGGGTACGAAGTGAGTCGCTATAAATAACAATCCGGACTCAGAACCGGGCACGTCGCATAATCTCCCGTACCGAGTGGTGTAGTGCTACGAGCTCTCCGTGAAGACAGACGCAGCGCCTGGCAGAGCCCCGCTGACTTCAAACAAAGGGGATACGGCGTGGAAGCCGACCTCCTCTTCGAACTTGGAGCCATCCGTATACACTGGCACGGTTCCAGCGTGACACGAGGAGGGCTCCAAAAAGGTCGAACGCAATATTCTCGGCGCTGTACAAGATTTGGGAGCAGAGGCGTGGCGACAAATAGCCAAATGTAGTACCGTCCAGGGTGGCGTCTTGGGCAGAACCAGGGGCGCCACCGGACCGAGAGTTATACCTAGCTCTCGAAGGAGTTTCCTGGCCCTAAACCCAAACGGCTTAGGGTATGACTGGAGTCTCTCGGCGGCATAGGCACCGTCGAAATCAGCTGCGGATGCAGTGAGAGCTGTTGGCGACTGAGGGAGGCGCCAGGCTCGCGCGTACATGTGAGTGATACACTGTACGCGGCGTAGAGCGAGTGGCATCTCCCCAGCATCGACTAGTAGGCTCTCAATGGGGAAAGTACGGAAGGCACCGGTCGCCAGGCGAAGGCCGGTGTGGTCCATCGAGTCCGTCTTCCGCAATAAACGCTCGGGTGCGGATGCATGAAATTCGAATCCATAGTCGAGCTTCGAACTAACAAAGGATCGATAAAAAAGTAAGGCAGTAGCCCCATCAGCGCCCCAAGCGCTGAACGTCAAGGAGCAGAGCATCCGAAGTGTAGTGAAATTTGCGATAGCTGCACTGTGCAGAGGGCAGATGGCCTCCGCTGTCCAGGAAAAAGGCTAATCTAACATTTACCAATTTCTCCATCAACTTGCACACGCAAGAGGTTAGAGAGATTGGGCGGAAACCAGCCGGAGTAGAGTGATCTCTCCCCGCCAGGAATCTGGGAGGAGACCCTCCACCCAGATCCTGTTGAACAAATCTAACAGAAAGGTCATGCCTCGCTCACCCAGGTGTCGAAGCATGGCGTACGGGACATCGGCTGGACGATGGGCGGTGTCCGCGCACGAAGCAAGAGCGAAACGCAACTCACTCACAGTAAACATGTCGTTGAAGGGTTCTCCGCCTCTGGAGGTAAAGTTCAGTCGGCGGCTTTCCGCGACATCACGACGTTCATTGAATGCTGGCGGAGCAGCATCCCGGCTAGAGAATGCGGAGAAAGCGGTCGTGAAGCATTCCTCCACGAACGCAGGGTCAAAATTGCGGTCCCATTCTCCTGGAGAATGGGAGGGGGGTCCTGCGAGAACTTCCCCCGAATCCTTTCGACTCGCTACCACACCTCTGCTAGAGGGGTCTTCCCGTTAAGTGAAGAGACGTATGCCCACCAAGAAGAGGGGCGGGTGTGCTTCGAAATATACCAGAATCTAGCCCTAGCCCGACGAAATTCAGCGACAGTGAAATCGTTCGGGCGGCGCTTATAGCGCATGTAGGCATAACGCTTCTGTTTGAGGGCCATCTCACACTCGGCCGATCATCACGGGAGTAGTCGGTGTGCAAAACGGCCAGACGTTCTGGGAATAGTAGTCAGGCCCGCGGCGATGAGGTTACCGGAGAAGAACTCAACGGCCTCATCTACCGACCTAAACTCCTCGAATGAAATAGAGAATTCAGCCATTTCCTGAAATGCAGGCCACCGGGCCGGCGCCAAGCAAAACCGAGGTGGGCTCTCAGGCGGCAGTTGCCCTGAAAATGATATTTGAATGTGAAAGTGATCACTACCATAGAGGTCATCGACCACCCCCCAATCAAAATCAGGCTGTGCATCCGAAAGCACAAAGATAAATCAATACAAGAAAATGAAGCGGTTCTCAGGCTCTTCGATCAGATCGGCAAGGACTTGTCTCCTGGGATTTATTGAGTAATCCCCCCAGAGAGGATGTCTGCCGTTCAGATCTCCAAGCACGAGAAAAGGCCTCGGTAACTGAGCCACGACGCGGCGGAAGTTCCCGCGTCGAAGTGATCTGACGGTAGGAATGTACACAGAAATGATAGTATACCTCCTATCCATGTGAAGCTGTACAGCCACTGCCTGAACGGAGGTATCTAAAGTGAAAGGAAGAACGGAGACATCATGCTGGGTGTAAACCGCGCATCCTCCTACCCGGCCCCCATCTCGTGGTGGTGGGGATGCAAAAACCCTTATACCCAGGGAGGGCGGGCAGGGAGCACGCGCCTAGCATGGTCTCCTGCAGAAAAATAGCTAACAGGGAACGAGACGAGACGAGCCTCCGCAGCTCCTCCCAGTTGGCCCGGAGTCCACGGCAATTCCATTGAAGGAATATGCCCCCCAGGCCTAGCTCGAACAGAAGACCCTCACGGGAATGGCCCTAAGCTTCCCGGAGGCAGAACCCCGGGCGCTGTAGGCCGGACAATGCGCTGAAGGAGCTGTCGCCTTCGACGACTTATTGGGGGAGGTTGGGCTTGCCATGCGAGTCTTTTCCTCCCTCCGTCTCGAAACCTTAGGCGGGCGTTGTGGCTTCGGAGGCGGTGGGCCCTCTTTTCAAGGATCCACCGTCTACGAGCCACTCAGCCCACCACTAGGAAAACGGTCACGCTGCGGAAAGGGGGGGGAGCCCTGGTTTTAGCCGGGGCTGGGTGTGAACCCTTTGTGCTGCCAGCTTTACCAGGGCAGCGCCCGGGTTGAGTAAAACCTGCAGGACTCCGAATGGCAGCAAAAACAACCTTGCTCGTTGGCCTGAATGGGCCAGGAGTATAGGGAGTCTTTCTAACCATTGAAGAATAAGACGTCCCAGGCAGAGCCGGGCACGCCAGGACCAAGGCCTTAGCCTTGCGGAATGAGAGTCGATCCTGGGCCTGAACGGCCAGACCGAAGGGGCCTGGCTTCACTCCCCCCCCCCCCCTAAGGGGGTTTGCCTTACCTAGCCGCTTCAATGGGGAGCGGTTGGCTATGGGCTACCTGCTAGCTTTCTTGGCAGTCTCCTAAGAAGGAAAAGGAGGGACTGCAGCTGGAAAAACGGAGGTGCCCGAAACCACCTCCAGAGAACAGGGTGAGGGGGTGTCCCATACACCCGTAGGCGAAGGAGAGGAGTAAGCCTCCTTTCCGGTTAGAGAAATTTGGAGGGTTCTCTGCGCAAGCACAGGGTGGGGAAAGAGGCCTCCATTTTTTCTGTGGAGCTGCCCGGGGGCGGCTCCGTCGATGCACAAGGGGAAATTGAAGGGAGATTTTTAATTTTCTCATCATTGGACATGGTGACCCTAAATTTTCTACGGGATGCAATAGCTCATCATCCCTCGCAGTAGTGCGCCCTGCAAGGGGTGCGAACAGGCCTGGCAGAGCCAGGTGCCGCCATTCAGGACCACCTCTCCCGCCTGGTGGCCTGACAGTCCCTCGGCATGGCGGAAAAACAAATAGATTGTAAAATGAGAAGGAAAGTGGATGTGAGGAAGGTATGGGTGGGGATGAAACAGGTTGTTAAAAACCCACCATCCCGAACTGGAGCTCATGGGTTAGGGAACATTTTCCCCTCGCCCCTCAGCCCCGAACCGGGACGGTTGGCTGAGAAGGCGGTCAGGATCTACCCTGTGAAATTATAGGCTGACCAGAGAAAGTTGTGGGCGAGGTTGTATGAAAAGCAACGAAGTAGGGGAGAAATACAGGCTGTCTGAAAGAAGAAGAAGAGGCTAAGCTAGGGTCGGACGGGGTGCTGAGTCCCGTCAGCGCGGCGGCCAGGATGGCAAATCGCCGCGCCCCCTTACGGGGTAAAGCTTTGGTAGCATAGGCGTGGCGACAAATAGTCAAAGGTGGTACCCCAGGTGCTGAACGTCACGAAACGAAGAATATCCATGGCCCGTGTACAAGAGACACGGGTAAGGTGGTGGTTGAAAACAAGACCAAGGAAACTGTAATCTACTTCTTGGCGAATCCCGTTTTAGTAACAAGTCCGGTCCGGGGTGGCGGCAGAAGTGCACCACCTTAGTCTTGGGCAAGGAAAACCGAAACCTGTGCGGTTCAGCATATCGAGAGATGCGGTTCAATGCCTGTTAGAGTGGACGCTCCAGTTGGCATCTGGGCCGCACCAAAAAAGATCGAAAAGTTGTCCCCGCAGAGCGTAACGAGAACAGGTTCTGACTTAGGCGATACCGTTGATGCTCAGGGCAAATAGTGCGACACTGAGGACACTTACCTGTGGATCACCCTCTTGCTGCTCCATTGGGCCGGAGAGGGCTCACCCCCATACGCGGAATCGACGATCTCGCAAAAATTCACAGATAAAAATTGGGAGGAGTCCCCTCCATGATACCGTATCGCCATGCGGTATCATAGGACTCCTCCAGATCGAAAAAAAACGTGGCGTAGTGCCGTCCACGAAGGAAGGCCTCGTTAACGGCATTTTCCAGTCGGAGCAAAGCATCTGACGTGGAATGGAACTTGCGGAAGCCGCGCTGTGCGGAAGAGAGGTGGCCTCCGCCAGATGATGGTGCATTTTTTTTTTTTTTTTTTTTTTTTTATAGAGCCCATCTGGCAACTACCCACTTGGGCATAAGTCGCCGAAAAACACGACAGCCTAGAATTAGGCTACTTTAAAGTTAAAATATGAAAACTTAACAATCAATATAAATTTGAAAAACTTAACAATCGAAGCAATCTCCGGCAGCGGGGGGAGGTCCCCCTCACCCCGGTGCAGGAGAGTGCAATCTAAAACAAAACAATAACAAAAAAAGGAACCTTAAATAAAGGGGAGAAGGCCGGCCTCCCCCAAAAAGTCAATAAGTCCACCAGTCATGGTGCACGCACTCGTCCCGAGTACAAGGGACAGGCGGTAGCGACCCCGCCCATCCCGGTACCGAGACAGGTATCGTGCGCGAAGATCACCCAGACTGGGACATTCGACAAGAATATGCCGAACAGTCTGGGGGACGACGCAGTCGTTGCAATAGGGCACATGCGAGCGCTCCACCAAGTAACGATGCGTCACACGAGTGTGTCCGATTCGAAGACGACAGAAAGCAACCTGAAGCCGCCGCGGCATTGGGGGATAGGTCCATGGGAACAGTCGCGGCGCAATGGCACGCAACTTTAAGTTCCCCTCGACCGTCTCCCATCTTCTTTGCCAAGCAGTCCGAAGAGCTGCCCGTATTCCTGCCATGTAGTCGGTGTGAGGAAGAGCGAAACGCTGGTCCGGTCGCAGAGTCCTCGCGGACTCTTTGGCGCCCTCATCGGCGCGCTCATTCCCCGCAATTCCTACATGTCCAGGAACCCAGCAGAAGATAATCTCGACATCTGCCCGGCTCGCCAAAACCGTGGCGTCACGGATTTCGCGAACCAGGGGATGCGGAGATTCCAATGCCCCGAGAGCACTCAGGGCGCTTTGTGAGTCGCTATAAATCACAATCCGGTCTCCGAACCGGGCACGTCGCGTAATCTCCCGTACCGAGTGGTGTATTGCCACCAGCTCGGCCGTGAAGACAGACGCAGCGCCTGGTAGAGCCCCGCTGACTTCAAACAGAGGGGATACGGCGTGGAAGCCGACCCCCTCTTGGGACTTGGAGCCATCCGTATACACTGGCACGGTACCAGCGTGACACGATGTGTGCTCCAAAAAGATCGAACGCAATACTCCCGGCGCAGTACAAGCTTTGGGAGCAGAGGCGTGGCGACAAATAGCCAAATGTGGTACCCTCCAGGGTGGCGTCCTGGGCAGAACCAGGGGCGCCACCGGCCCGAGAGCTATATCTACCTCTCGAAGGAGTTTCCTGGCCCTAAACCCAAAGGGCTTAGGGTATGACTGGCGTCTCTCGGCGGCATAGGCACCATCGAGATCAGCTGCGGATGCAGTGAGAGCTGTTGGCGACTGGGGGAGGCGCCGGGCTCGCGCGTACAGGCGAGTGATGCACTGCACGCGGCGCAGAGCGAGTGGCATCTCCCCAGCATCGACCAACAGGCTCTCAATGGGGGAAGTGCGGAAGGCACCGGTCGCAAGGCGAAGGCCGGTGTGGTGGATCGAATCCACCTTCCGCAATAAACGCTCGGCTGCGGATGCATAAAACTCGCATCCGTAGTCGAGCTTCGAGCGAACAAAGGATCGATAAAAAAGTAAGGCGGTAGCCCTATCAGCGCCCCAAGCGCTGAACGTCACGGAACGGAGAATGTCCATGGCGCGGGTACAAGAGACCCTAAGGCTGCGAATGTGAGCCTCCCAGGTGAGGCGTCGGTCGAATACAAGACCAAGGAAACGGTGCGACTCAACCACATCCAGGCGCACCCCATTAAGAAACAAATCTGGGTCGGGGTGAAGCCGTGGATGGCGGCAGAAGTGCACCACCTTAGTCTTGGCCAAAGAAAACCGAAACCTGTGCGCTTTGGCATAGCAAGAGACGCGGTTCAATGCCTGTTGGAGTCGGCATCTGGGCCGCGCCAAAAGAGATCGAAAGGTCGTCCACGTAGAGCGTAGCGAGAACATCTTCCGGCAGCACCGAGGTGATGCCGTTGATGCTCAGGGCAAAGAGTGTGACACTGAGGACACTTCCCTGCGGGACACCCTCTTCCTGCTCCTTTGGGCCGGAGAGGGCTCCCCCCACCCGTACGCGGAATCGACGATCTCGCAAAAATTCAGATATAAACATTGGGAGGCGTCCCCTCGCCCCCATCGTGTGGAGAGTCTCCATGATACCGTATCGCCATGCGGTATCATAGGCTTTCTCCAGATCAAAAAACACCGTGGCGTAGTGCTGTCTACGAAGGAAAGCCTCGCAGACGGCATTTTCCAGTCGGAGCAGAGCATCCGACGTGGAGTGGAACTTACGGAAGCCGCACTGTGCAGAAGACAGATGGCCTCCGCTGTCCAGGAAATAGGCTAATCTAACATTTACCAATTTCTCCATCAACTTGCACACGCAAGAGGTTAGAGAGATTGGGCGGAAACCGGTCGGAGTAGAGTGATCTCTCCCCGGCCTGCGAAAGGCGAGCACAGTAGCGATTCGCCAGGAGTCTGGGAGGAGACCTTCCACCCAGATCCTGTTGAACAAATCTAATAGAAAGGCCATGCCTCGCTCACCCAGGTGTCGAAGCATGGCGTACGGGACATCGTCCGGACCATGGGCGGTGTCCGCGCACGAAGCGAGAGCGGAACGCAACTCACTCACAGTAAACTTGTCGTTGAAGGGTTCTCCGCCTCTGGAGGTAAAGTCCAGCCGGCGGCCTTCCGCGACATCACGACGTGCATTGAATGCTGGCGGAGCAGCATCACGGCTAGAGAATGCGGAAAAAGCGGTCGCTAAGGATTCCGCCACGGACGCGGGGTCCGAGATTGCGGTCCCATTCTCCTGGAGAACGGGAGGGGGGTCCTGCGAGAACTTGCCCCGAATCCTTTTGACTCGCTTCCACACCTCAGCTAAAGGGGTCTTCCCGTTAAGTGAAGACACGTATGCCCGCCAAGAAGAGCGGCGGGCGTGCTTCGAAATATACCGGAACCTAGCCCTAGCCCGACGAAATTCAGCGACGGTGAAATCGTTCGGGCGGCGCTTATAGCGCATGTAGGCATAACGCTTCTGTTTGAGGGCCGTCTCACACTCGGCCGACCACCATGGGAGTGGTCGGCGTGCAAAACGGCCAGACGTCCTAGGAATAGTAGTCAGGCCCACGGCGATGAGGTTGCCGGAGAAGAACTCGACGGCCTCATCTACCGACCTAAACTCCTTGACTGAGATAGAGAATTCAGTCATTTCCTGAAATGCAGGCCACCGCGCCCGCGCCAAGCACCACCGAGGTGGTCTCTCAGGCGGCAGTTGCCCTGAAAATGATATTTGAATGGGAAAGTGATCACTACCATGGAGGTCATCGACCACCCCCCAATCAAAATCAGGCTGTGCATCCGAAGAGCACAAAGATAGGTCAAGGCAAGAAAATGAAGCGGTTCTCGGACAGTGATGCGTAAACTCATCCACGTTTAGGACACCCATCTCAAGCTCTTCGATCAGATCGGCAAGGACTTGTCCCCTGGGATTTATGGTGTAATCTCCCCAGAGAGGATGCCTGCCGTTCAGATCTCCAAGCAAGAGATAGGGCCTCGGCAACCGTGCCACGACGCGGCGAAAGTCCCCCGCGTCGAAGTCAGCTGACGGTGGAATGTACGCAGAAGATGATGGTGCAGGGAGGGTGGGGGCACAAGTCCCACCAAAAGACAATTTTGCTATAGTTGACACGCCAAAGTACACAGGTAGGGAAGGAATGCCGCTCGTCCAAATATCAGATGTAACAGTTTACACGGAGACCAACTTGCGGTGCGAGATGACGAGTAACGCTACAAACCGCATCAACGATGGAAACCGCCCAAATATTTTTCTCGGCGGAAATCATCGCATAGAAAGTGGGTGTTTTTTTTAGGGGGGGGGGGGGTAAATGCGACCCTGTAGATAACTTTGGATGGTAAGCGAAGTGAGAATCTACCAGACCCAACTCCCACCGGTACAAATTACACAAAGAGCTGCATGGGTGATCGTGCCTTATCGACCTTTTAGTCTCACGCCTCTAGGTGTGGACTGAACTGCAGGCCCCTATACTCTCCCCCCCCGCTTCTCGCCATCTTCAAGACCCACCAGCCCACTGCGTTAATCCTTCTCTCGGTGCCGGAAAACAGGGTTTACGACGGCTCACGCCTCTGGGCATCATATTTTTTTTAATGGTAGAGGTTTTACAGCCGATCTGAACTCAATTAAGATGCCTTTATTTTTCCGTGGGGACCATGATTAAACGTGGGATCCGAACCACGGATACCTACAGGGTATGGCAGTCGCCGAGAAATAGACTCGAAACGGGACTCCATCCGACGACTAACCACACCCGAAGTGGCTTAACTTCGCTAAAATCGGAAGCGATGTTTCCACTCAGCTAAACCGTAGCTCGAGCTTTATCTAAATGCCCCTTGCCGTTTACGGGCAGGAAACGAGAACGAACTACAACAACTAGTACCCGACCTACCTCCGACGATCAGGTACATATTGGGAAACAGGTTTTTGGCCTGCATCAACTGCCGGGCATGACCCTGATGGAAGAGGTCGTAGATACCATCGGCGTACACGCGGACTTTGCGCGGGGCCAAGGCGGCCCTGGCCATGCTGAGCGTGATCTTTTGGGCGTAGTTGCAAGCGTCCCTTTCGCGAATCGCTTCTTCATCGTAGCAGAAGGGAGCCGGTCGAAATATCGTCTGAGAAAGAAAACAGAACAAAGGGTAAAAGACGCACAGTCACATCCAAACCAAAGTACAGATGTGCACACAGTGAAGGTACGAAAATCCCCAAATTATTGTGAATGGGAAAAAGGTTTAATGGAAATGCTATAATGGTGCTAAACACCGGGGGGGGGGGGGCTCACCTCCCAACGTTCCTGAACAAAGAACGGTTCACGAGATACGGGCACCCCACCAGTTCGTGAGGCTCACAGTAGTTCACGCGGACTCGATTTCCCTACATTTTCAATTCCCCTAATTCTACCACTTTCTATGGGAATCAATCTCTAAAATCGGTTCAACCTAAGTCGTCCTCGTTGGTTTTAGCTTATTGTAATAAAGGAAAGTTTTCACAACTATCCATGGTTATGGTTGGTTTTATTAGAGAACTGGTGTAACCAACGAAGACAATTTCATTCAAGGATGACGGAGACTGAGATCTCCCCCTCTACACCGGGGTCGGGAGGTCAAATTTTCGAGATGGTTCATACCAAGAACACACCCACTCAGGCCAACAACACACACAACAATCTACCGTGTACAGAAGACAGCAACCCTTACAACCTCTTGGCCTAATTCACCTCCGTAAGGTGATTCCGTCTGCATCAACACACGCCATACACGGGTCGCCCAGGCAAAGCTGCGATGCGGTCACAAATCGCAAGCCGAACCTAACACGTACCGACACCCACAATAGGATTTTTGCACACCTAAGACAAAATCTCTGCCAGGTCGGTAGAGTTCATCGATGCGGCAGTGGTGCCAAGAGGCTACGCAACTGCGGGCGTTGGGGCCGGAAGGGCACGTAGTCTTGATGCCAACTGGAAGATGGCAGAGGAGTGGTGGTTCACTGATCCATGAGCCGCTTAAGTAAGCAAAGAGCACGAATGTGTACCGCTTCGGACGATTGAAAAACAAACTAATTTCTCCGTTGGGGTCAAAATGGAATCCTCCCCCACGATACCCAAGAGGGGAAATTTAAGGCCTCAATTCGAATTTACAAATAAAAAAAGCGTAAACTAACGAAGGCATCTCCCCCGTGAAGTTATTGTATGTTAAGCGGTGAAATAAAAGAAAATGTGCGGTGGATGGGGTGTCGCGCGTAGAATCTTCGTGTGTCAGGGACCGGGTGGAGGCGCAGCTCTCCGCGACCTGTCTAGCGGAATTTAAAAGGTCGACACAAGATATAAGCGGGAATGGCGTTCTGATGGGACTTAATTTAAATTTTAAGATTTAGCAATCACGGTAACCAAGGAAAGAACTCCCGCCCCCTAAACTGGCTACAACAGGGAGAGAAGACACTCAAATTACCCACTGAAATCTAGGCATTCGGGGAATTTTTTTTCGACTCTACCTGAATATTTCCATTACAAGTGTCTTTCTTGTTTGTTCGTTGAACAAAACGCCGAACACGACCATGGTGGAGATTTGGCTCCGAAGGTAACAATCACTTTTAAGTTAACGGGGACGTGAACAGTAGAGTATACCCCTCCCCCCACCGCCCTGCCTTTCTTTCAAAGCGCCTATTTGGCGACTGTCACCCAAAGGCATCGTCGTCGGAAGTTCAAGCTTAGACTAATCTTATAAGTAACAACAAAAAAAAAACAAGCAAAACCAATAACATAAAACTCGGGCGTGTGATGTTGCCGGAGCACGCGCCCAACACAAAAGTCAAATAGTCTAGAACTAAAACCAATACTACCAAAAGAAAACTATTTACCCATCTATATGTAATCGTTAAGACCCCAACTCCATTATTTTTTATGTCTCCTATTTGGCTTCTTACTACACGGTGCCAAGGAGAAAAACAACGTCTCCATTATATCTACTAAAAGCATGAGGGTAGATGCAAGCATATCATAAGCACCAAATAGCTAAGGACAAACTCTATCCAACTGTACAATTAAACTATTTCTCAAGTATTCGCAATATATTCATGGAAATCAAGGTCGAAAATGTGTAAAACAAGTCTGCATTGTATTGTACCTGGCGCTCTGTTACTGAAAGGAACACCGCGAAGCGAGATTTCGTCTTTAGATGGAGGGTGATTTAGGTCAACTTTTTGGAGGGATTCCGTATGCTGTTGTGATCCATAGTTCGGAACCAAAATTAAACATTTGGTTCCCATTGGTATGTGCATTGTATTAAGGCGCTATTCGATAATAAAAAAAAATATTTAAAAAAACAAACCGTCTGAGTAATTAGGTTAAAAAATTAACCATCAAAAAATTAAGCCTAAATTTCGGAATACAATCAAATACTGAGTGACGACATTCCGTTAAACAATATCGGCAATAAAAATATTAAGGACACTAAAAATATGAGCATCACAATTGTTAGGAAGCCAATGTCAACAAGTTAGTTCAAACTATTCACGCACTATAAACTTATTGTGGTTAAAACTGGAAGGGGTTCAGGTCATCAGGAGTCGGATGACTTGGAAATGTTTACATTCTCGTCGACTTGTTATTTTTGTTAACAAAACAAACAATAAGGTTTCAAAGGCAAACAGACCTTACCAATCTAGAGATATATTTCTGTTCCCATTTTCTGCGCCTCTTTGTTTTTGAAACCTAAGAAGATACGCCTTTTAATGTTAAGAATTCCATACCGTATATTAAACCTTTTAAAATTACGAATTACATACCGAATACTATTAGAATAAAGAAAACTACTCATGGTAGAACCTGCAATTCTGTCATACTTATTGCTTTATCACTAACCATAAATTTAAATACCTACATATACATACTCTACAAGTAATTGACTTGTTTTCGAGTACATACAGCACCACCGTAATCTATATATTGCTGACAAAGATCCGGGAAGGAGCGCAGCGTCGCGCTAACAGAGTGAAGAGATTCATGGATTTTTTTAAACTTGCAATCGCTAGAAACAGATTTTTGGGCCGAGAAAGGGGGGAGTGGTAGTACAAGTTCTTTTTTTTTTTATTCTTACACCGTGTTAAATTGGAAAATTTTCTACTGAAAACAAACCCTACAGGACAAAGACAATTGACAACATCGACGGATATGAGAGAGTCGAAACAGACAGTGTAAATAACTTTTTCAGCTGATTTTTTTTTTTTTTTTTTAATTTTAGGAACCTATTTGGCGACTGACACTTGGGCCTAAGTCACCGCAAGCACCACAGACTAGCACTAACTACTTTAAAATAAGAATATGAAAACACAACGATAAAAAGGGAAGATGGCAACAATTAAGAAAGAAGCAAGCTCCGGCGTCGGGGATGAGGTCCCCCTCTCCAAGGCGCAGGAGCATGCGACCTACAAAGAAAACAACAATAACAAAAAAACAAAACCTAGTTAAATAAAGGGGAGAAGACCAGGCTCCCCCCCAAAAGTCTATAAGTCCATCAGTCAATGTGCACGAACTCATCCCGAGTACAAGGGACAGGCGGTAGCGACCCCGCCCATCCAGGTACTGGGACAGGTATCGTGTGCGGAGATTGGCCAGACTGGAACATTCAACAAGAATGTGCCGAAAAGTTTGGGGGAGAACGTAGTCTTCACAGTAGGGCGCTGGCGAGCAATCCATCAAATGGCGGTGCGTCCCGCGATTTTTTTTTTTTTTAAGGGGCTATCTGGCGACTGCCGACTTAGGCATAAGTCGCCGTAAACAACAAACAGCCTAGTTCTAGGCTACTTTAAAAAATTTGAACAGCAAACAACAATAAAAAGAAATAACAATAACAAAAACAAGAATTAAACCTGGTGGAATGAAAGGGAGAAGGCCGGCTTCCCCCCAAAAGTCAACAGGTCCACCAGTCAATGTGCACGCACTCGTCCCGAGTACAAGGGACAGGCGGTAGCGACCCCGCCCATCCTGATACCGGGACAGGTATCATGCGCGAAGATCACCCAGACTGGGACATTCAACAAGAATGTGCCGAACAGTCTGGGGGACGACGCAGTCGTTGCAATAGGGCACAGGCGAGCGCTCCATCAAATAGCGATGCGTCACACGAGTGTGTCCGATTCGGAGACGACAGAAAGCAACCTGTAGCCGCCGTGGCATTGGGGGATAGGTCCATGGGAACAGTCGCGACGCAATGGCACGCAACTTTAAGTTCCCTTTGACCGTCTCCCATCTTCTTTGCCAAGCAGTCCGAAGAGCTGCCCGTATTCCTGCCATGTAGTCGGTGAGAGGAAGAGCGAAACGCTGGTCCGGTCGCAGAGTCCTCACGGACTCTTTGGCCCGCTCATTCCCCGCAATTCCTACATGTCCAGGAACCCAGCAGAAGATAATCTCGACATCTGCCCGGCTCGCCAAAACCGTGGCGTCACGGATATCGCGAACCAGGGGGTGCGGAGATTCCAATGCCCCGAGAGCACTCAGGGCGCTTTGTAAGTCGCTATAGATCACAATCCGGTCTCCAAACCGGGCACGTCGCGTAATCTCCCGTACCGAGTGATGTATTGCCACCAGCTCGGCCGTGAAGACAGACGCAGCGCCTGGCAGAACTCCGTTGACTTCAAACAGCGGGGATACGGCGTGGAAGCCGACCTACTCTTGGAACTTGGAACCATCCATATACACTGGCACGGTTGCAGCCTGACACGAGGTGTGCTCCAAAAAGGTCGAACGCAATACTCCCGGCGCAGTACAAGATTTCGGAGCAGAGGCGTGGCGACAAGTAGCCAAATGTGGTACCCTCCAGGGTGGCGTCCTGGACAGAACAAGAGGCACCACTGGCCCGAGAGCTATACCTAGCTCTCGAAGGAGTTTCCTGGCCAGAAACCCAAACGGCTTAGGGTATGACTGGCGTCTCTCGGCGGCATAGGCAAGTGATGCACTGTACGCAGCGTAGAGCGAGTGACATCTCCCCAGCCTCGACTAGTAGGCTCTCAATGGGGAAAGTACGGAAGGCACCGGTCGCCAGGCGAAGGCCGGTGTGGTCCATCGAGTCCAACTTCCGCAATACACGTTCGGCTGCAGATGCATAAAACTCGCATCTGTAGTCGAGCTTCGAACGAACAAAGGATCGATGAAAAAGTAAGGCAGTAGCCCTATCAGCGTTCCAAGCGCTGAACGTGACAGAACGAAGAATGTCCATGGTAAGAGTTACAAGAGACCCTAAGGCTGCGAATATGAGCCTCCCAGGTGAGGCGTCGGTCAAATACAAGACCAAGGAAACGGTGCGATTCAACCACTTCCAGGCGTACCCCATTATAAACAAGTCTGGATCTGGGTGGAGCCATGGATGGCGGCAGAAATGCACAACCTTAGTCTTGGCCAAGGAAAACCGAAACCTGTGCGTTTCGGCATAGCGAGATACGCGGTTCAATGCCTGTTGAAGTCGATGCTCCAGAGTTGGCATCTGGGCCGCGCCAAAAGAGATCGAAAGGTCGTCCACGTAGAGCGTAGCGAGAACATCTTCCGGCAGCACCGAGGTGATGCCGTTGATGCTCAGGGCAGAGTGTGACACTGAGGACACTTTCCTGCGGGACACCCTCGTCCTGATCCTTTGGGCCGGAGAGGGATCCCCCCACCCGTACGCAGAATCGACGATCTCGCAAAAATTCAGATATAAACATTGGGAGGCGTCGCCTCGCCCCCATCGTGTGGACAGTCTCCATGATACCGTATCGCAACGCGGTATCATAGGCCTTGTCCAGATCGAAAAACACCGTGGCGTAGTGCTGTCTACGAAAGAAGGCCTCACAGACGGCACTTTCTAGTCGGTGCAGAGCATCCGGCGTGGAGTGGAACTTGCGGAAGCCGCACTGGGCAGAAGACAGATGGCCTCTGCTGTCCAGGAAAAAGGCTAATCTAACATTTATCAATTTCTCCATCAACTTGCACACGCAAGAGGTTAGAGAGATTAGGCGGAAACGGTCGGAGTAGAGTGATCTCTCCCCGTTTTGCGAAAGGTGAGCACAGTAGCGATTCGCCAGGAATCTGGAAGGAGACCCTCCACCCAGATCCTGTTGAACAAATCTAACAGAAAGGCCATGCCTCGCTCACCCAGGTGTCGAAGCATAGCGTACGGGACATTGTCCGGTCCATGGGCGGTGACCGCGCACGAAGCAAGAGCGGAACGCAACTCACTCACAGTAAACCTGTCGTTGAAGGGTTCTTCGCCTCTGGAGGTAAAGTCCAGATAGCGGCCTTCCACGACATCACGACGTCCATTGAATGCTGGCGGAGTAGCATCCCGGCTAGAGAATGCGGAGAAAGCGGTCGCGAAGCATTCCGCCGCGGACGCGGGGTCCGAGATTGCGGTCCCATTCTCCTGGAGAACGGGGGGTGGTCCTGCGAGACTTGTCCCGAAACTTTTGACTGGCTTCCACACCTCTGCTAGAGGGGTCTTTCCGTTGAGTGAAGACACGTATGCCCGCCAAGAAGAGCGGCGAGCGACCTTCGAAATATACCGGAACCTAGCCCTAGCCCGACGAAATTCACCGACAGTGAAATCGTTCGGGCGGCGCTTATATCGCATGTAGGCATAACGCTTCTGTTTGAGGGCGGTCTCACACTCGGCTGACCACCACGGGAGTGGTCGGCGTGCAAAACGACCAGACGTTCTGGAAATAGTAGTCAGGCCCGCGGCGATGAGGTCACCGGAGAAGAACTCAACGGCCTCATCTACCGACCTAAACTCCTCGACTGAGATAGAGAATTCAGTCATTTGTTGAAATGCAGGCCACCGCGCCCGCGCCAAGCAAAACCGAGGTGGGCTCTCAGGTGGCAGTTGCCGTGAAAATGATATTTGAATGTGAAAGTGATCACTACCATGGAAGTCATCGACCCCCCTCTCCTATCAAAATCAGGCTGTGAATCCGAAGAGCACAAAGATAGATCAAGGCAAGAAAATGAAGCAATTCTCAGGCAGTGATGCGTAAACTCCTCCACATTTAGGACACCTATCTCAAGCTCTTCGATCAGATCGGCAAGGACATGTCCCCTGGGATTTATAGAGTAATCTCCCCAGAGAGGATGCCGTTCAGATCTCCAAGCAAGAGAAAGGGCCTCGGCAACCGTGCCACGACGCGGCGGAAGTCCCCTGCGTCGAAGTCAGCTGACGGTGCAATGTACGCAGAAATGATAGTATACCTACTATCCAGGTGAAGCTGCACAGCCACTGCCTGAAAGGAGGTATCTAAAGTAAAAAGAAAAACGGAGACATCATGCCGGGTGTAAACCGCGCATCCCCCAGCCCGTCCATCTCGTGGTGGTGGGGTCGCAAGACCCTTATACCCGGGGCGGGCGGGCAGGGGAAACGCGCCTAGCATGTTCTCCTGCAGAAAAATAGCTAACAGGAAATGGGACGAGACGAGCCTCCGCAGCTCCTCCCAGTTGTCCCGGAGTCCACGGCAATTCCATTGAAGGAATATGCCCTCCAGGCCTCGCTCGGAGGAAATGCGGAGGCCCTCCTCGAACAGAAGACCCTCACGGGAATGGCCTTACGCTTCCCGGAGGCAGAATCCCGGGCGCTGTCGCATTCGAGGACTTATTGGGGGAGGTTGGGCTCGCCATGCGAGTCTTTTCCTCTTTCCGCCTCGAATCCTTAGGCGGGCGTTGCGGCTTCGGAGGCGGCGGGCCCTCTTTTCGAGGAACCACAGTCTCCCAGCCACTCAGCCCACAACTAGGCGTGGGCGAAGGAGCCGAAGATCCTTTCTTGCTGTCCTCCTTTCGGAGGCCAGCTTTAGGAACCCCGGGAGATGGCCTGGCGACCAAATTCAGGGGTGTTGCCTCTTGTGAGTCTAACGACTAGGTGGAGGCGCGTGGCCGTTTCGCCTTACGGGAAACGGTCACGCTGGGAGAAGGAGGGGAGCCCTGATTTTAGCCGGGGCTGGGTGTGAACCCTTTGGGGCCTCGGCAACCGTGCCACGACGCTACGGAAGTCCCCCGCGTCGAAATCAGCTGACGGTGGAATGTACGCAGAAATAACAGTATACCTCCTATCCATGTGAAGCTGCACAGCCACTGCGTGAAAGGAGGTTTCTAAAGTGCAAATAAGAACGGAGATATCATGCCGGGTGTAAACCGTCCATCCCCCAGCTCGGCCCCCATCTCGTGGTGGTGGGGTCGCCCCTTATACCACGAGAGGGCGGGCAGAGGGCACGCGCCTATCATGGTCTCCTACAGAAAAATAGATAACGAGGAACGGGACGAGACGAGCCTCCGCAGCTACTCCCAGTTGGCCCGGAGTCCATGGAAATTCCATTGAAGGAATATGCCCTCCAGGCCTAGCTCGAAGGAGACGCGGGGGCTCTCTTCGAAAAGAAGACACTCACGGAAATAGCCCTACGTTTCTCGGAGGTAGAACTCCGGGCGCTGTCGCCTTCGATGACTTAGGCGGGCGAGGGGCCCTGTTTTCGAGGAACCACCGTCTCCAAGCCACTCAGCCCACCACTAGGCGTGGGCGAAGGAGCCGAACCTACTTTTGGTCGGGGGCAGCTCTAGGAATCTACGAAGATGGCCTGGCGACCAACTTTATGGGTGTTGCTTCCTGTGAGTCGTAACGACTTGGTGGAGGCGCATGGCCGTTTCGCCTTGCGGAAAACGGTGACGCTGGGGGAAGTGGGGGAAAGCCCTGGTTTTAGCCGGGGCTGCATTTGGACGCTTTGTGCCGCCAGCTTTACCAGGGGAGCGCCCGTGGTGGGTAGAACCCGCAGAAGGATTCCGAATGGTCGCGGAAACGACCTTACTCGTAGGCCTCGAGGGGCCAGGAGCAGAGGGTGTCTTTTTCAACATTGAGGCATAGGACGTCCCGGGCAGCGCCGGGCGCGCCAGGACCAAGTTATTAGCATAGCGAAATGAGACTATTCTGAGCCTGAACAGCCAGGCTTTCCTTTTCAAGGAGTTACGCACCACATTGCTTTGAAGAAGCGGGGTGCGGCTCTCCGCAATTGACACACTTGGCCACACACGATTTATACTTATCGTGTGCGGCCTTGGAGTAACTTACACAGGTTTCGGGAAACCCAGACTTTGCCCGTCGACAGGAGCGATTAGTGTGGCCGAAGCGGTGGCAGTAATAGCACCTCAGCGGCAGTAGCAGGAATGCCTTTACACGGTAGCGATACCAACCTGCACGCACCGACTCAGGCAGCTTCTCACAGTCGAACGTGACGAAGTGTAGGGGTGGGTTTCGAGGCCACCCCTGTTTTCTTATCACACGTTCGACCTTGACTGCCCCATGGTCGGCCAGCTCTAAGGTGATGTCGTCTATGAAGTAGTCCACGAGTTCCCTCGCATAAACTACTACTTTCACAAAGTTCCTGGTAGAGTGCGGCGTCACACTCACGGGCGTGCCATCAAGTGTGCGAAGGGCACTAATCATGGCCGCGTCGGAGGGATTCGACGCATTCGCCAAAAGGCTCCCGTCCGAGAAACGGGTCATCTTCGGCTCTCTACAAATCACACTAACTAAATTTCTTTTCTGATGGATCATGTTGCCCTTAGCCAACATGCTGCCATCAGTGGATCGAATAACCATGAAGCGTTTGAAGCCAGCGGGTTCGAAAACGCCACACTTGTACTTTTACTTTTGGTTTTTGTCAAGGACTCCGCACCCGGTGGAGCAGGACGTGCCGTTCTTGGCTTGGTTGCTTACTGAAGCAGCAGACCCATCCGTCCCCGCAGCCCCCGCGGATGGAGAGGAGCCCAGAGTGTTTTGGCCTTTTCTTGTTTCTCTTCTTTTTAGGAGAGGGCGGGGAATGAACCCCCCCCGACGGCAGGAGCCCACAGGCCAGATGCACCAGCCGGAGGAGGAGATCCCTCCCCTCCTTGTACTGCCTTGGAGACCCGCGCCATCTTAGGAGGACCTTGTACAGGGGCGGACTCGAGTTTAGTGCTTGGTACCCAGCCCAGATTCGTCCCCATGGAAAGTCCTACTGTCTGAGGCTGTGTTGCCTCAAGGACCATGTCTATATCGAGGTGGGGGGCTCCATTTGGCCATCCTCTCCAGGACATCACAGGACCCATTGGCAGCAGTGTCACAAGTCAAGTAAGGGAATGCACAGGCCTTGACCCCGACTAAGGTCAGTATAAGAGCCAGCAGATCTCTGGAGGAAAGCGGCCAATGGGCCCTATCTTCCCTCTCCCACCTAAGAGGGTTGGCCCTACCGAACCGCTTCAATAGGGAGTGGTCGGTTATGGGCTGCCTGCTGGCTTTCTTGGTAGTCCCCTTGGAAAGTAAATGGGGGACTACCACTGGAAAGAGGGAGGCACCCAAGGGCACCTCCAGACAAGGGAGTGAGGGGGAGTCCCCTGCACCCATAGGCAAAGGAGAGGAGTAAGCCTCCTCTCTGGTTGAAAAGATTTGGAGGGTCCCCTGTGAAGGCACAGGGAAAGGGGTGGACCTCTATTTTTTCAGTGGAGCTGCCCAAGAGCGACTCCGACGGTGGACGGGGGGAAATTAATGGGATTTTTTTTGTTAGACTCATCATTGGGCATGGTGACCCTTTTTTATTCATGGGATGCAGAGGCTAATCACCCCTTGCAGTAGCCCCCTCTACAAGGGGTGTGTACGGGGCTGGCAGAGCCAGGTGCTACCATTTAAGGCCACCCCTCCCACCTGATGACCTGGCAGCCCTTCAGCATGGCCACCAATGCAACAAAAGAGCAAGATCCACATTTCATGCACAAACCATCAAGGGTACACAAAAATACTAATGAGTCCAACTATTCCGTAACCAAGCACCCATTGCCCACAAACCAATCCACACACACATAAGATAGCAAGGCATCCAATCTCTGGATCCAAATCACTTTTCTTAACCTCACTCCACCAGATATCATGCCAGTATTCTGTGTTGGCCACCAATGAGGATGCAGCCTCGAGAAAATGTTCTTGTCATTTTAAAAAACAAACAAAATGACAAGAACATTCATGATCAATCAAAAAGACAGGCACCCTCAGGGACCCATGCGGGACACCACAAAAAAACAACTCACGTCTAGAACAAACGCCCCTCCCACTTCACAAATGAGTAACGCTGGCAAGGTTCCAGCGTGGTTAACATTCAAAACATAGAAACGGGAAAACAACAGCGTTTGTCAGGCAACCTGGCACAAATTCATTATCATTCTTATCCAGGTCACTCTCATAATCATTCTCTCTCTTCATCCATATCAACATCACTCATTTCTACATATACACACCCAGGGTTGGCTGGTTTAAACCATTTAAACTACTAAAAAACCCCCACTAAAACCATGTTTTTTTTTGTTTATTTTTGATTTTTATTATAAAACTCAAGTTTTGAAGATTTTATTATATCTATTAAACTTACATTAAATAGAGTTAATGTTATTATGATAATGAAAACATTTACACTAATAACACTTGATTATGATATATCAAAATAAGTGGAAGATATAAACATAAATAATGCTGAACAATTATGCAAGAGATTGAAACCAATTTCCCTTGCATTAAATAAGTTACAAAGTGACAGCTTCAAAATGAGTGATGCCGTGGCATTATAGAAGGAACTAGTACAAAAACCTACAAGAAATTCCTGTTCCTGACAACTTATTACCAAAGGTAGACAAGAAGAATGATCAAACCATCACCGATGCTCATTTGTTAGCCATAAAATAAGATACTAGATACCATGATATCAGTCTTACTGAAGATGAAGACAACAGAGCTATGGAACTAGCTGAAGAAGAATATCACCATCTTCTTCCAGTAATAATGCAACTTAAAGGAAAATCAGCACCTTTCAATAGGTCATATCTTTTTCAGAAAACTGTCCTATCTACAATAACTCCATGTGCTTGGTGGAAATCACTAGAAAACAAAGTCGAAAAGCAGGATCTAGAGGATATATTGGGCTTTTTAACAGCTTCTGAATCTAGTGCGAATGTAGAGAGGGCGTTTTCTGCTTTTGGATAAGTAAGTACATTCCAGGTTATAAAACAGATTAGGTACAGAAAAAAGCAGCTAAACTTGTGTTTATTCATAAAATGTTCAATTTAAATATGCCTTTAGATTCAGATAATATATAAAGGTCATTTGTCAACAAAATGTCAAATGCACATTTTTAGGTTTGATTTTACCGGCTAATTTAGCCATTCTTATTTTTTATTTAAGTGTTGTTATTAACAGAACTGTGATACATTTTTTTCCCAAATCCAAAGGATAGTATTATATGGAACATTCTAAGTTAAGAAATAGATTAGGTACAGAAAAAGCACCTAAACTTGTGCTTATTCATAAAATGTTCAAATTAAATATGACTTTAAATTCAGATAATATGTAAAGGGGATTCGTCGAAACTGTAGTAGCCTTAAACCTGATCACCAGGCGCCTTGCATCCCTATGCAAATCTCTTACACTACCTCCTCTTTTCACCACTTTTAGTTTGTTCTATCTATACCACACATGCTTTGTCCCCCTCCACACACAGGCTTACACTAATTGGTAGCCCTAAAGATGAACTGCAGGCGTCGTATAGAGAGTAAATGCTACTGCACTTACAAGTTGTAGCCAGACACTCTTTTGATCATTAATTACCTAAAACTAACAATCAAATCCCAACCAGAGCACCGCCATCATATTCGTTGCACATGACCGTATAAGCGACAACTAGAAAAGGCAAATGATGTCCGTGTTCCCAACAAGTGCATTTGCACAGGCAGAAACTTGTGATCAAATCTTAATTTCTTCCATTAGGGCGGTTACATCCAATCATCTATGACGCATGACCCTCACTGTAGTAATAATAGTACAGTGGGATTTTTTTCCCAGTATAATTTGATTGCTGTTTGTGTTCAACCCAATTTTGACCACAGATGCACACTATTTTGAAGTGTAATATTTTTCAATGAGGGGAGGGACCTACACAAATATTTACATCATATGGCAGTTGCCATGTTCTCAACATGAGTGGAGACTCCATCTAGAGACTAACCAAATCAGTTGTGGTTTAACTTGGATGCAATGAAAGGGGCATTTCCACTCAGCTTATCGACAGCCCTGAATTTAATTCTGTGACAGACATAGACAATATCTGTTGGACATTTAAGTTTCAAAAAAATATTCTGTATACAAAACAATCATCTGCTGCTTGAATATATATATATATATATATATATATATATATATATATATATATATATATATATATATATATATATATATATATATATCCATCCGATACATGGTTAAAAGTTTATTTACCATAGTTACACAGCAGCAAAGTAATTGAAAATTGAACACCTTATGTATTTTGTACATTGAATACAAATTTGGTATTAGAATACACAAATAGTAAAGCATTGATATTATATCAACCTAAGTGTTAGATTAGCGCATAAAAAAGTATCCAACACAGCGGCAAAATTAGTATTAAAGCTATAACAAATAGTTCTCAAACATTCCAGAGTGGTTTACGTGACAGGAATGCTGTAGAACTTTCTAGAAAAAGGAGCAGAAACTAATTGTTCAGTTACATAAAAGTGGTTTGGGCTATAGAAAAATTTCATCTATGCTAAAAATACAAACCTCAACCATTGGTGACACAATTTGCCAGTTTACATCATATCAGTCCACTGCAAGTCTACCACGTTCAGGGCGTCCATCTAAAATACAAACCATCCGGCCAAACATATAGTCAGTAAAGTAAAGAAGAATCCTCGAGTGACTCAATCTGAACTTGAGAAAGATTTGAGAGCAGCTGGGACAAATGTAAGCAAAAAATACAATTAGAGCAGTTCTTAGGAATGAGGGATTCCATTCTCACACACCAAGAAAGACACCTTTGTTGAAACCAATTCATGTCAGAAATTATCTGAATTTTGCCAAGGAACATTTAGAGAAGCCTGCAAGTTTTTGAGTTATTTGGCCGGAATAGTGTTAGTCATGTTTGGAGGCAGAAAAACTTAGCACATGATCCTAAAAAATACAATCGCAACAGTGAAATTTGGAGGAGGCAGCATAATGGCATGGGTTGCTTCTCCTCTGCAGGTCCTGGAAGACTCCATATTATTGAAGGGAAAATGAATGCTCAGATGTATCGCAAGATTCTGGATGATAATCTCTTACAGTCTGCAGATGACTTGAAGTTACCAAGATGATGGACATTCCAGCAGGAAAACAACCCAAAACATACAGCCAAGGGCATGGCAGCGTGGTTTCAGCAGAAGAAAATAAAGGTTATGGGGTGGCCAAGTCAGTCACCAGACCTAAATCCTATTGAGAACCTGTGGCGAGAATTAAAACTAAAGATTCAGAAAAGGACCCCAAGAAATCTAACAGATTTAAAAAGAATATGCTAAGATACCTACAAATGTCTGTAGGAACCTCATAAGTAAATATCCCAAACGGTTGGAAGCTGTACTAGCGACAAAAGGTCATATCACCAAATACTAACTGGTTTTCATAGATGTATCGGATACTTTTCGAAATGTTTGTTTGATATTTTTGCGGTAATCATAGTAATGTTTTACTATTTTTGCAATATAATACCAATTTGTATTCAATGTACAAAATGCATAAGATGTTCAATTTTCTATTACTTTGCTGTTGTGTAACTATGGTAAATAAACTTTTGAACATGTATCAGATATTTATTTCACCCACTGTATATATATATATTTCAAACAGACTATAGACGACATACTGACCCAAATGTGCACAGCAATGTGATTGTTATATAGATGAGCAGACGGCATCTCTGCTTCCTCCGACAGGTTGGGAGATTAAGTGAGAAAGATTTGATCCTCCAGGGGTACTCTCTGTCAGATCAACCAGTGCTTAACACCTTCATCTCTCATATTTTGCTGAAATCGGGTTTATTGGAAGTTTTGGGGCCCTAAACCCATTTCTAACTGGTTTTCATAGATGTATCGGATACTTTTTGAAATGTTTGTTTGATATTTTTGCCGTAATCATAGGAATGTTTTATTATTTTTGCAATATGATACCAATTTGTATTGAACGTTCAAAATGCATAAGATGTTCAATTTTTGATTACTTTGCTGTTGTGTAACTATGGTAAATAAACTTTTGACCATGTATCAGATATTTATTTCACCCACTGTATATATATATATATATATTTCAAACGGACTGTAGACGACATACTGACCCAAATGTGCACAGCAATGTGATTGTTATATAGATGAGCAGACAGAATCTCTGCTTCCTCCGACAGGTTGGGAGATTAAGTGAGAAAGATTTGATCCTCCAGGGGCACTCTCTGTCAGATCAACCAGTGCTTAACACCTTCATCTCTCATATTTTGCTGAAATCGGGTTTATTGGAAGTTTTGGGGCCCTAAACCCATTTCTAACTGGTTTTCATAGATGTATCAGATACTTTTTGAAATGTTTGTTTGATATTTTTGCCGTAATCATAGGAATGTTTTATTATTTTTGCAATATAATACCAATTTGTATTCAACGTTCAAAATGCATAAGATGTTCAATTTTTGATTACTTTGCTGTTGTGTAACTATGGTAAATAAACTTTCGACCATGTATCAGATATTTATTTCACCCACTGTATATATATATATATATATTTCAAACGGACTGTAGACGACATACTGACCCAAATGTGCACAGCAATGTGATTGTTATATAGATGAGCAGACGGCATCTCTGCTTCCTCCGACAGGTTGGGAGATTAAGTGAGAAAGATTTGATCCTCCAGGGGCACTCTCTGTCAGATGAACCAGTGCTTAACACCCTCATTTCTCAGATTTTGCTTAAATTTGGTTTATTGGAAGTTTTGGGGCCCTAAACTCATTTGTGAAATTTTAAGGTTAAACAGACCAACGGTTCAGGAGATATGACCTAGGGCATTTTGAGGTCGCGTGTGAGGTCACTAACATTTGGCGACCCATAACTAAGGTAATAATGGTCATAATTATATAAAATATATATATTTAGAATCAGAAAAAGACAAGAAATACAAATATAAGAGTTTTAGAACTTTAGGTTGAAAAATAAAAAAAAACATACATTTACAAAAATTTGAGGTAAAGAATCTGAGGTGCTAGAAGATTAAAAAAAAAAAATCATTGTTGTGTGTGAACTGTTGGACACTAATAATGAAAACCCCACAATACTTAGAACCACTGAAAACAATGAGATTAAGCAAGATTCAATTGAATCATCTTCAATCAGTGACTTGAGTAACATATCTTCAGTTCGAGATCTGGATAGTAATTACTTGGTTGAAGAAAATCCTTCAACTTCAATTGAACCAGTTCTAGCACTTTTGGACCAAACACCAGTCAAATAAAGTAAGTACTAAGATAATATATTTTATATTTCACTAGAAAGGTGTGTTTACACAAAATGCAAATTTTGCTATGTATAATAATTTAAATATATTCTTTTTTGGTTCTTTTCAGAAGGTTTGTCATTGAGCCAGAAAAAGTGCAAAGCTCATGGTAAGCTATCAGATGCCCAGAAACACTTGAAGAAGAGGCTAGAAGTCAGATATGGTGTTCATATTAGCAAGGGGGTAAGTGATGCTTTAAAACCTGAAACAGAATCTGAAAAACATCTAGAAACATTGATGAATGAATTCAAACGGTCATACCTGGAGAGCAAATGTCATAATCACAAACTACAAATATTGACTCTCTCCGCATACACAAGTGATAAACTGCTAGCTTCTTTCTGGTGAAAAAAGCCATTCACTAGAATCAGAATTTGGAATCCTTCTAAAGATTCCAATAATGAGCAAAGGAAAAGTGATATCTGAAGAACAAAAAGATATAGTTAGAAGATTCTATGGGTCAGATGAGGTTAGTCGTATGTGTCCTGGCAAAAAGGATCGTGTGAGAGTCATCATTGCTGAAGGTGCAATGAAGCTGCAAAAATGACTGGTCCTTGGGAATTTAAGAGGGTTATTTGAACTATATAAAAATGATAAAAAGAATCTCAAAATAGGATTTTCCACATTTGCTAAATTACAGCCGTCATATTGTGTGCTTGCTGGTAGTGGTGGGACTCATTCTGTCTGTGTCTGCACATATCATCAAAACTCCAAATTACAGCTGGCTGCATTGAAAAGAGAAAAAGGTCTCTTATACAAAGATCTTATGGATTACAGTGTCTGCAGTACAGAGAGAGAGGCTTGCATGATGCAACTTTGCAAAGATTGCCCAAGAGAAGAGGGTGTTCTGAACCTTCATGAGTTGCTTGACAGTGTAAAATCAGCTCCAAATGAAATATCTTACAAGCAATGGGTGACTGTTGATCATTGTACAATGGTAGATAAAGTGGAGCCCCTTCATTGAATACGAATCATCATTAAGAATGGTTCGTCATCATTTTGGTGCACAGCAGCAATCACAGTACTTAAAACAGTTGAAAGAAACACTACCACCTCAGAGTGAGGCAGTTATATTAGGTGATTTCTCTGAAAATTATTATTTTGTTGTCCAAGATGCTGCCCAAGGATAAACTGGGCCAATTCACAGTGTACAGTTCACCCTTTGGTCATCTATTATAGATCATCTGCAGACCAGGAACTTAACCATTTTAGTGTCTGTTTCTTATCTCCATCACTAAAACACAACACTATAATGGTTTACTCATTTATAATAAAGCTTATGAACTATGTTAAATTCAGATGCCCACAACTGAAGAATGTGTAGTATTTTTCGGATGGATGTGCTGGCCAATATAAGAACAGATACAACTTCACAAACCTCTGTTACCATGAAGAGGATCTTGGTTTGTCTTGTGAATGGCACTTCTTTGCTACATCCCATGGCAAAAATACATGTGATGGGATTGGGGAAACAGTGAAGAGAGCTACTGCTTGTGCCAGTTTGCACAGAGCTACAGAGAGGCAAATTCCTACACCTGACATGTTTCAGTTTTGTGAAGAAAACTTGAGCAAAACAATAAAAATTTTCTTTGTAACTACATCTGATTTGAAAGATGCAGAACAATGGTTAGAACATGGATTCAAGGACAGTAGGGCTATTCTGGGAACTCAGAAATATCATAGATTGGTCCCCATAAACAAGGAAGAACTAATGGTGTATCTCATTTCAAGTGGTATTGGAGAAAAGAAAAGAATAAGGAAAAGTCATATTACTAATGAACCTGCAATGGTTGATAACATAAAATGTATCAAAGCAGGAGAGTATGTTAGCTGCATTTATGATGGGCAAGTTTGGTATAGAATTGTGGAGGAATATTGTGAGGAGTTTGATGATTACACAATGAACTATTTACATCCATCTGGGTCATCAGGAGCAAGTGTATATCATTCATTATCCATCAAATAAGGATTCATGTGCAGTGCCAGGGCATCACATATTAACTGTCATGAGTTGTCATACACTAAGAGGAGGCAGCAGAATTAAATATATTTTTCCTCAGAAAGAAATTGATGAAAGTATCAAATATGCCAAAATTGTATTAGGTTAACAAGTCTTCCCTATCATTATTGTAATTATTTTGTCAGTGAGGATTATCAATGAAATATAATTTTTTTTATTCTTGGAGATTTAGGTCAAGTGAAATTGATAGCTAAAATAAATTCCTAAATTGACCTGTAATTTATAAATAAAAATATAGTGCTTAGTTATGTGTTAATTACTTGAAAAATACTAGCATAAACAACCTTTTTTTTTTACTGATTCTAATAGCCAAAGCCAGTGCCGGTTTAATCTAGTAGCACATGTAGCACGTGCTATGGACCCGGCACTTAAGGGGGCCTTACGGAGATGTAAAAAATTAGTAATAATTAAGTTTTTGCCCTTAGGCACAGAAGGCCAAGCCAAAATAATTATTCATTTTCTAAATATTATCTATGATATTACTATATATAAGAAAAATATATAAAACTTCACTAGAGCATACTGCATAGTATAATAAGTCTGGCATTATATTATAGTAGTACAGGGTGCTCTTTAAAAAGGAATAAAAAGTGTACAAAATAAAACCCTCTTTGAGTCCTGCCAGCCATATGGGTGGGGGCCCCACTGTTGCGCTATGGGCCTCACAGCTCCTTAAAGCAGCCCTGGCCAAAGGATATGCCTTCATTTTTCTCATTTATGAATTTTTTTGCAATTTTGATACCCAAGAGATCTTGACCTGAAATTTTTAGCAAATGTATGATTTTTGTATTTTTCAACCTAGAGTTCTAAAACTTTCATATTTGGATTCCTTGTTTTGTTTTTTTCTGATTCTAAATATATATATATATATATATATATATATATATATATATATATATATATACTTTTATATAATTATGACCATTATAACCCTGGTTATGGGTCGCCAAATGTTAGTGACCTTGCATGTGACCTCAAAATGCCTGAGGTCATATGTCCTGAACCGTTGGTTGGATTGACATTAAAATTTCAGAATTGGGTTTAGGGCCCCAAAACGCCCTATAAACCAAATTTCAGCAAAATCTGAGCGATGAGGGTGTTAATTTGTCATTTTTCTGGTTGATCTCCACATTACTACAAATTAAATCCGGCCGCGCTTTCGGTGATGCTGTCCTGTGCGCATCAATATTAATAAAATAAGACCAATTTTCTTACATTTCCAATGATCAAAGAGGAATCGACGTT
The DNA here is from genome assembly GCA_963969495.1 of Ceratothoa steindachneri. Classification (NCBI taxonomy): domain Eukaryota; kingdom Metazoa; phylum Arthropoda; class Malacostraca; order Isopoda; family Cymothoidae; genus Ceratothoa; species Ceratothoa steindachneri. The sequence goes on from OZ018332.1 coordinate 96,286,801, forward strand.
AATTTGGCCTAAACTCAATAAAACTGACTCTAGATAAGAAATACTGACTAGAAAAGGAAAGGAGTTAGAAATGAATGACTTGAGATTAGGGCCAGCATAGAACCGCTTAGAGGAAAAGGTGAAAAAACGGGAAATTATTAGTAGTGAGGGAAAATAGCGTTTGGGCAGGCAACAAGTTTGAAGACCCTGTGAAAGGTCAAGAGGTTTGTGATGGAGGGGGTAAATAAAATGACGGCTGGCTTGCGCTTGACAGGGCGTAAAGTGGGTAGGAGAGAATAGTAGTTTTAATGGCATTGATACACACCAACCTCATTTGATAGAAAAGTCTTTTTTAATCTTAACTGTCTCATATGCCCTCTATATTTGGTGGGATCCCTGACCAAATAATTCAACCAACATAAAGATCAGTATACTAATGGCTGGCAAGCCCGAGAGCACCATGGATCGGTACGAGCGTTTTGGCGCCTCACGTGGCTGAAGGGAGAGCCATCCGTAATACTTCGCAGGAGAGTGGATTGGAGAACGCCCTGGATTGGTCACATAACAGGAAAAAAATGACGAGTAAAGGAAGAATAATATGTTTGTTTTCATTCCTAAGCCCAGAGGGGGGAGGGTGGGAGTAGGAAGACCCCCCCCCCCCGAACCCGGTATGTTACGCGCCAGGAATGCGGCGATGTTGAAGGAAAACGCCGGCTCGCTCTCTCGTGTCGTGTAATAAGCCCATGAATATATTCAATAACGATCTCTCGCTACCCTCGTGGATAAGGCGCTGGACTTCGAACGTCGATGAACGGACGGGGTCAAACCCAGCGAGCGCCGACACAAAACTGTATCGGCATCACTAGCCGGAGGGGGCCTTACTAAAGGAACAATATCAACGAGGCCGTAACGCGTCAAAGAAAAAGTAAGGAGAAATCTAGAGAGTAGCGAAGGTAGTTAAAGTGAAAGTCCTTAGGCAGATATTGGGGCGGGTAGGGTGCACAAATGTGAACACTGGGCGTACCATAAATACCAGTGCCCCCGCAGGGGTAAGAAAAGTTCCACACGCATCATCAGGCACAGAGCCAATCACAACACTGCTATCACTTCCCTCTCTGCCTTAACAGTACAACATACCTACTCGTTCTCTGTTTTGGAGCACCGAGGCGAGAAAATGAGCCCCCCTCCCCACACACACCTGGGGTAATAAAGGATTCCACCATCATTGGTTGGGGTCTTAAACAGACAATGAGCCGACCCCCCCCTCCATCTTTCCGCAACCAGGACCCACCGTTGGTCCCTTCGAACTCACCAGTGATTTTCATTCTGATCATTATGTGCATTTCATTACGAGGTCGGTGGGTGTCGTCCACGAATGGCGATACCTACCTACAATCTGTTATTTGAGGAACAAGGAATGTCTAGGAATCATCTCCACAACGATGGAAAGGGGGGAAGGGGCGTAAAGTTTAAGCCCTTAAAAGCCAGGTCCAAAACAGCTTCTTTTTTTCCCACGATGGCGCCAATTCGCCAGTTCCCATATATTCCCTTCTAATCACAATTATAGTCTTTCGCCTTCGTTTACGTCAGTAATAAAATTTGGAGTATTCTAACACACAGCTTGTGTAGTCATTGGAACTGTATAAAATAAATACCCATCATACAAAAACAATTCTATTACAAACCGCCACAATAAATACAGTCTTCATGAAAAGCACCCCAAATTCAAGGACCTTCAACGAAAATTGGAGCTCGTGCATGGCACCATCATTCTTCACCCAACGTCATGAGAAAACCTTCAAAATGAAACAAACGGTTCTATGAACCTTTAATATTCTCTCATGATGAGTAAAATCCAGAAATTAGTAGAACAGTGGCTTATCAGATGCCCAGGGGGAGGGGGGGGGTTACTGGTCCTTATCATCCCATTAACATCGATCGTTGAGACAACCTAAAGAGCAATGGTCAAAGAAGAAAGGAGACAAGAGATTCAAGGAAGCAGAGAAGAAATTATAAACACTCTTTTAAACCAGAGTTGAATGCCTCAAAGATCCCACCCCAGAAAAGCTCGACAATCAGTTCCTGAAAATACTGGCTTAAACGTAATAGGGCGGATCCACAAACCGGCGAAGTATTTCATAAACAAAAGCAATTAACTTGATCATCTTCTTAAAACAAAAAGTTTGTATCTCCACATGTGTTAGAAAAACCCACTTCATATCAAGTTGAAATTATTCTTCTTTGAATTGGCCTGACATAAAAAAAAATTGATTCCCTCAATGATTTTAGCGAAGCTCTATATGGATTTCAATGTCACGTCACAAATTGGCAAAATTTTATGTATATACTACAGAAGGGAACAAGACAAACACTTTTAGAAAGAAGCTCAGACTCAAGAATAAAGGAAAGCAGTTATCACAAACCAGGCCAACAAAGCTCATCCAACGATATTCAAGAACAAGCCATATTCCACAATAAAGCAAAGCAAGGTTTAGGGGGTACTTAAATAGCCTTATTGAAGAAGACTATGTAGTATACACTGAAGCATGAAACTCGTATCAGAAATAGCCTGAGAGTAAACCCGTACTAAGCAATGTAGCTTTGGTACAGGGCAACAAAGATAAACCAACTACACGCTCATTATACCACATACCAAAATACCGGTTATTCACGAGAAAGTACTATAAGAATTAAAAGGTAACTACCCCTATTGATTTTGGCGAAGAGGCATAGCCATTTGGTTGCGTATGTTTCATACTTGTTACGTTTGAGTCTTTTATCTGTTAAAAATGAAAAACAAATTCCATGAGAAAATCAATTCAAGAGATGAATCTTAATGAAAAGAAAACCAAAGAAAATAAAGCCTACTTCTAAACAATGAACCGATATTTAGAAAAGAAAAGAAGATCACCTTGTAAACTGACAGGAAACGTATATATGTATACATCAAATAGCAAGAAAATAATAATAAATCATAAATTTTACCAAATTTGACTAGATACACACCGTTTACGAGGAACACAACACTAGTCATATCAAAATTTAATTTACATATTCTTTAGACTTGTAGTTGAGGAAAAATCGCCAGGAAAGTAAAACTTGTTTCTCTTATTTTCTTATCGAAACTTCCGTATAATTAAAGAAGATAACGAAAACTGACGATCAGTTATCGGATCACCTCATTCAGGGATCAAAGATAATTCCCTTGGAAATGCAGAATAAGCAAAACTACGCTTATTTACACAGGAGCAGTCGAGTTTATAAATTACGTTGCCAGGCAACGTTATTACATAAACCTAAGAAGCGAAAACCGACGAAGGCATCTCCACCAGAAAATTTGCAAGGAGAGATCTCTAAGTAAAGTGGTGAAGTGGGGGAAGTGAACAGGTGTGCATGATCGCACGGACCCACACGGGAGGACGGGGGGAGGACACGCGCGGCGGTGGCTACCATATAAGGGGACCCAAGGTTAAACTGTACGTTCTGTTTCATCGAGTTTGGTGATTGAAAGTTATTTAAGAAAACGATAATCACGGGTACTTTATTCCCCCCCTATCCAGAACGAGACGAATGTGAGCAGCCAACACTTTATCCCCCCCCCATATCCAGAGACCCACCAACACTTTATCCCCAACCCCCATCCAGAACGAGATCAAATTGAGAAATCAACACTTTATCCCCTCGATTCAGAGCGAGACTAAGGCGAGCAGCCAAAACTTTATCCCTCCTAACCAGAACTAGACTAAAGCGAGCGACCAACACTATTTCCCCATCAAGAGAGACTAAAGCGAGCGACCAACACTAAAATATGTTAAATATCATTGGTGGAGGCGCGTCTCTTCCAAGCACTAACGCTACAAAATATGTCCTGCAGAAACAGGCCCGTGGCACTAGTAACAAGTGGTACATACACTGCTCGTCACATAAAAGGGACAGGGTATGAGGCTCCCCCGGAGGCCATTAAACCAAATGTGGCGTGCATATACTCTGTTAGCCCAGGCAGTGTTCGCAGAAAAGTTGAGTAGAATGCTTCTTCGTATGGATTTCGTCCAGTAAGTCCGATTCAGAGACGACATAAAATGAATTGTTATCGTCGAGGCATTGCGGGATAGGACAACAGGAAAACTGTGGGGGCGCAATAGTACTATTAAAGTTTCGATCATATTTGTGATGGAACATGAAGAGCTGACTTGATCCATGCCATGTAGTCAGTGGGGAGGAGCAAAACGCCCCAGTTGTTAAGTCTGTGCAAATTTTTTGTGGCACCTATCTCCTGACTGCTACCAAGGGCATAAGTCATAGTAATTTAAAATCAGCCTATTTCTAGGCTATATGTTGAAACACACAAAAAAGGTGCATGCACCCAACACCAGAATTAAATAAAATGGAAGCCAGCCACGATATAAGTCCAGAGCTGTGTGCATGAACTCGTCCATAGTGCAAGGAAGCTTTAGCGACCCCGTTCATCCGATAGTGGAACAGGTAGCGTGTGCAAAGACCCCTCTCTCAGACTCAGAAACAACAAAAATACGCCGAACAGTTTGGGAGACAACGCTGTCGTTGCATTATGGTACGGGGAAGCGTTCCATCAAATGGCGGTGCATCCAGCGAGTATGCCCAATTCCAAGACGATAGAAAGCGACCTGAAGCCACCGAAGCATGGAGACGGGTAGATCCACGGGAACAGTCGCGCCGCGATAGCAAACAAATTTAAGTTCCCATCAGCCCTTTATGATCTTCTGTGCAAGACAGCGCGAAGGCCTGAACTAATTATTACGATGTAATCAGTGTGAGGAAGAGCGAAACGCTGATCTAGTGCCCTAGCTCTGGCGGATTCTTTGTCGCCCTCATTCCCCGCGATCCCTACATGTCCAAATACCAAGATGATGATGATCTCGACAGCCAAGGCAACCGTAGCATCGTGGTTAATCGAGCTTGGGGTGCGGACAGACAAATGCCCCGAGAGCGCTCAGGGTACTTTGTAAGTGGCTATAGATGACGATCCCTTCTCTGAATCGGGCACAACAGGTTATCTCCAATACTGAGCGGTGTATTGCAAACAGCGCCATCGTGAAGACAGACGCAGGGCCTGGTAGAACCCAGATGGCTTCAAACAGGAAATATGAGGCGGGAAGCCGACACTCACTTCAGACTTGTCATTCGTGTACACGAAGTATGCACCAAAAAAGATGAACACAGCTCCAGGCGCTGTGGAAGCCTTGGGAGCAGAGGCGTGGCGACAAATAGGCATAGGTAGGCAAAAACAGAGGCGCCACCCGCCCGAGAACTCCACCGATCTCTCAAGAGTTTCCTGGCACCAAACTCGAAGGGTTTTTTTTTTTTTTTTTAAGAGCTCATCTGGCGACTGCCAAGTTGGGCATTAGTCGCCGTATTAAAACTGGCCTTGGTTCTAGGCTACTTTAAAATAAAATTAGAGAAAAAAAAAACACCCCAAAAAGGGGGAAAGGAAGCAAGCTCCTGCGTCAGGAGGAGGTCCCCCGGCGCAGGAGCGTGCAACCTGAAGGAATAAAAAAAACAAAAACAAAAAACAAAGAAACAAACCATGCTTAAATAATAGGGAGAAGGTCAGCCTTCCTCCAAAAGTCAACAAGTCTACCAGTCAATGTGCATGCACTCGTCCCGAGTACAAGGGATAGGCAGTAGCGACCCCGCCCATCCCGGTACCGGGACAGGTAACGTGCGCCAAGATCACCCAGAGTGGGACATTCAACAAGAATGTGACAAACAGTCTGGGGGACGACGCAGTCGTCGCAATAGGGCGCAGGCGAGCGCTCCATCAAATAGCGATGCGTCACACGAGTGTGTCCGATTCGGAGACGACAGAAAGCGACCTGAAGCCGTCGCGGCATTGGGGCATAGGTCCATGGGAACAGTCGAGGCGCAATGGCACGCAACTTTAAGTTCCCTTCGACCGTCTCCCATCTTCTTTGCCAAGCAGTCCGAAGAACTGCCCGTATTCCTGTCATGTAGTCGGTGTGAGGAAGAGCAAAACGCTGGTCCGGTCGCAGAGTCCTCGCGGACTCTTTGGCGTCCTCATCCGCGCGCTCATTCCCCGCAATTCCTACATGTCCAGGAACCCAGCAGAAGATAATCTCGACATCTGCCCGGCTCGCCATAACCGTGGTGTCACGGATACCGCCAACCAGAAGATGCGGAGATTCCAATGCCCCGAGAGCACTCAGGGCGCTTTGTGAGTCGCTATAGATCACAATCCGGTCTCCGAACCGGGCACGTGGGTTAATCTCCCGTACCGAGTGGTGTATTGCCTGCCACCAGCTCGCTGACTTCAATCAGAGGGGATACAGCGTGGAAGCCGACCCCCTCTTGGGACTTGGAGCCATGCGTATACACTGGCACGGTTCCAGCGTTGACACGAGGTGTGCTCCAGAAAGGTCGAACGCAATACTCCCGGCGCCGTACAAGCTTTGGGAGCAGAGGCGCGGCGACAAATAGCCAAATGTGGTACCCTCCAGGGTGGCGTCCTGGGCAGAACCAGGGGCGCCACCGGCCCGAGAGCTATATCTACCTCTCGAAGGAGTTTCCTGGCCCTAAACCCAAACGGCTTAGGGTATGACTGGCGTCTCTCGGCGGCATAGGCAACATCGAGATCAGCTGCGGATGCAGTGAGAGCTGTTGGCGACTGAGGGAGGCGCCGGGCTCGCGCGTACAGGCGGGTGATGCACTGCACGCGGCGCAGAACGAGTGGCATCTCCCCAGCATCAACCAACAGGCTCTCAATGGGGGAAGTGCGGAATGCACCGGTCGCCAGGCGAAGGCCGGTGTGGTGGATCGAGTCCTCCTTCCAAAATAAACACTCGGCTGCGGATGCATAAAACTCGCATCCGTAGTCGAGCTTCGAACGAATAAAGGATCGATAAAAAAGTAGGGCAGTAGCCCTATCAGCGCCCCAAGCGCTGAACGTCACGGAACGGAGAATATCCATTGCGCGGGTACAAGAGACCTGCGAATGAGCCACCCAGGTGAGGCGTCGGTCGAATACAAAAGCAAGGAAACGGTGCGATTCAACCACATCCAGGCGCACCCCATTAAGAAACAAATCTGGGTTGAGGTGGAGCCGTGGATGGCGGCAGAAGTGCACCACCTTAGTCTTGGCCAAAGAAAACCGAAACCTGTGCGCTTCGGCATAACGAGAGACGCGGTTCAATACCTGTTGGAGTCGACACTCCAGAATTGGCATCTGGGCCGCACCAAAGAGAGATCGAAAGGTCGTCCACGTTGAGCGTAGCGAGAACATCTTCCGGCAGCACCGAGGTGATGCCGTTGATGCTAAGGGCAAAGAGTGTGACACGAAGGACACTTCCCTGTGGGACACCCTCTTCCTGCTCCTTTGGCCCATAGGCACAATCGACGATCTGGCAAAAATTCAGATATAAACATTGGTAGGCGTCGCCTCGACCCCATCGTGTGGAGAGTCTCCATGATACCGTATCGCCATGCGGTATCATAGGCCTTTCCCAGATTGAAAAACACCGTGGTGTAGTGCTGTCTATGAAGGAAGGCCTTGCAGACGGCATTTTCTTGGCGGTGCAGAGCATCCGATGTGGAGTGGAACTTGCAGAGGCCGCACTGTGCAGAAGACAGATGGCCTAGACTGTCCAGGAAAAAGGCTAATCTAACATTTACTAATTTCTCCATCAACTTGCACACGCAAGAGTTTAGAGAGATTGGGCGGAAACCGGCCGGAGTAGAGTGATCTCTCCCCGGTTTGCGAAAGGCGAGCACAGTAGCGATTCGCCAGGAATCTGGGAGGAGACCCTCCACCCAGATCCTGTTGAACAAATCTAACAGAAAGGCCATGCCTCGCTCACCCAGGTGTCGAAGCATGGCGTACGGGACATCGTCCGGACCATGGGCGGTGTCCACGCCCGAAGCGAGAACGGAACGCCTCACTGACAGTAAACCTGTCGTTGAAGAGTTCTCCGCCTCTGGAGGTAAAGTCCAGCTGGCGGCCTTCCGCGACACCACGACATGCATTGAATGCTTGCGGAGCAGCGGAGAAAGCGGTCGCGAAGGATTCCACCACGGATGCGGGGTCCGAGATTGCGGTCCCATTCTCCTGGAGAACGGGAGAGGGGTCCTGCGAGAACTTGCCCCGAATCCTTTTGACTCGCTTCCACACTTCTGGCAGAGGGGTCTTCCCGTTAAGTGAAGACACGTATGCCTGCCAAGAAGAGCGGAGGGCGTGCTTCGAAATATACCGGAACCTAGCCCTAGCCCGACGAAATTCAGCGACAGTGAAATCGTTCGGGCGACGCTTATAGCCAATGTAGGCATAACGCTTCTGTTTGAGGGCCGTCTAACACTCGGCCGACCACCATGGGAGTGGTCGGCGTGCAAAACGGCCAGACGTTCTAGGAATAGTAGTCAGGCCCGCGGCGATGAAGTAGCCGGAGAACTCAACGGCCTCATCTACCGACCTAAACTCCTCAACTGAGATAGAGAATTCAGTCATTTCCTGAAATGCAGGCCACTGCGCCCGCCCAAGCACCACCTAGGTGGGCTCTCAGGCGGCAGTTGCCCTGAAAATGATATTTGAATGAGAAAGTGATCACTACCATGGAGGTCATCAACCACCCCCCAATCAAAATCAGGCTGTGCATCAGAAGAGCACAGAGATAGGTCAAGGCAAGAAAATTAAGCGGTTTTCGGACAGTGATGCGTAAACTCATCCAAGTTTAGGACACCTATCTCAAGCTCTTTGATCAGATCAGCAAGGACTTGTCCCATGGGATTTATTGAGTAATCTCCCCAGAGAGGATGCCTGCCGTTCAGATCTCCAAGCAAGAGAAAGGACCTCGGCAACCATACCACGATGCGGCGGAAGTCCCCCGCGTCGAAGTCAGCTGACGGTGGAATGTACGCAGAAATGATAGTATACCTCCTATCCAGGTGCAGCTGCACAGCCATTGCCTGAAAGGAGGTATCTAAAGTGAAAGGAAGAACGGAGACATAATGCCGGGTGTAAACCGCGCATCCACCAGCCCTGGTGGTGGGGTCACAAGACCCTTATATCCCGGGAGGGCGGGCAGGGGGCACGCGTCTAGCATGGTCTCATGCAGAAAAATAGCTATCAGAAGACCCTCACGGGAATGGCCGTACGCTTCCCGGAGGCAGAAAACCGGGCGCTGTCGCCTTCGAGGACTTATTGGGGGAGGTTGGGCTCGCCATGCGAGTCTTTTCCTCCCGCCGCCTCGAAACCTTAGGCGGGCGTTGCGGCTTCGGAGGCGGGAGGCCCTCTTTTCGAGGAACCACCGTCTCCGAGCCACTCAGTCAACCACTAGGCGTGGGCGAAGGAGCCGAGGCTCCTTTGTTGCTGTCCTCCTTTCGGGGAGCAGCTTTAGGAACCCCGGAAGATGGCCTGGCGACCAACTTCAGGGGTGTTATCTACTGTGAGTCTAACGACTCGGTTGAGGCGCGTGGCCGTTCCGCTTTACGGTAAACGGTCACGCTGGGGGAAGGAGGGGGAGCCCTGGTTTTAGCCGGGGCTGGGTATGAACTCCTTTTGTCACCAGCTTTACCATGGGAGTGCCGAGGTTGACTAGAACCCACAGAAGGGCTCTAAATGGGTGTGGAAACAACCGTGCTCGTTGGCCTGCATGGAGCAGGAGCAGAGGGTGTCTTTCTAACTATTGAGGCGTAAAACATCCCAGGCAGAGCCTGGCGTGCCAGGACAAAGTCCTTAGCCTCATGGAATGAGAGTCGATTCTGGGCCTGAACAGCCAGGATTTCTTTCTCAAAGAGATTATGCACCACATTGCTTCGATGAAGAAGGGTGCGGCTCTCCGCAATTGATACACTTGGCCACACACGATTTGGATTATTATGTGCAGCCTTGGAGCAATTTACATAGACTTCGGGTGACCCTGATTTGCACGTCTACATGAGTGATTCATATGGCCGAAGCGGTGATAGTAATAGCACCTCCACGGCAGTGCCATGAATGCCTTCACATGATAGCGGTACCAACATGCACTCATTGACTCAGGGAGCTTGTCACAGTCGAACATGACGAAGAGTTTAGGGGTGGGTCTCGAGGCTCCTCCCTGTTTTCTCATCACACGTTTGACCTTGACTGCCCCATGGTTGGCCAGTTCTAAGGTGATGCCCTCTATGGAGTAGTCAACGAGTTCCCTCGCATAAACTACTCCTTTCACAAAGTTCATGTTAGAGTGCGGCATCACACTCACAGGCATGCTATCAAGTGTACAAAGGGCACTAATCATGGCCGCCTCAGAGGGATTCGACACATTCGCCAAAAGGTTCTCTCCCAATCACACTAGCTAAAGCTTTCCTGTGATGGATCATGTTGCCCTTAGCCAACATGCTGCCATCAGTGGAGCGAATAACAAGGAAGTGTTTGAAGCCAGCGGGCTCAAAAACGCTGTGTAATCTCTGAATGAGGGGGCCCCAATGTTATTGAGGCTCCGCCCTGTGCACTTTTGGTCATAGTCAGGGGCTCCGCAACTGGTGGGGCAGAGGGGTCAGATGTGCCGATCTTGGCTTGGTCGCTTACCGAAATGGGAGCAGACCAATCAGTCCCCGCAGCCCCTGTGGATGGAGAGGAGCCCCGAGTCTTTTTACTTTTTAGGAGAGCATGGCGGGGAATGAACCTTCTTCTCCCCTCCGTCGGCAGGGTCGGGGACCTTGCATAGGAGTGGACTTGAGTTTGGTGCTTAGGCGCCGAGCCCGGATTCACTCCATGGAAGGCCCTACCATCTGAGGCTGGGTTGCCTCAAGCACCATGTCTATCTTGGGTGGGGCCTCTATTTGGCCATCCCGCCCGCAGGACATCACAGGTCCTATTGGCAGCAGTGGCCTAGTCTCATCTTGGGAGGCACAGGCCTTGACCCCAGATACGTTTAGTATTCTAGCCAGCAGGTCTTCTGAGGGAAGCAACTGAAGGGGCCTGGCTTCCCTCTTCCCCTTAAGGGGGTTTGCCTTACCGAGCCGCTTCAATGGGGAGCGGTCGGCTATGGGCTGCCTGCTGACTTTCTTAGCAGTGCCCTTGGTTAAGTAAAGGAAGGGACTGCCACTGGAATGATGGAGGTGCCAGAGGGCATCTCCAGACAAGGGGGTGAGTCCCCTACACCCGTAGGTGAAGGAGAGGAGGCTTGGAGGGCATCTCCAGACACAAGGGTGAGTGGGAGGGGGAAGTCCCCTACACTCATAGGCGAAGGAGAGGTGTAAGCCTCCTCTCCGGTTAGAGAAGTTTTGAGGATCCCCTACGCAAGCACAGGGGGTGGACCTCCATTTTTTCTGTTGAGATGCCCAAAGGCAGCTCCATTGATTGTGAGTGGGAATGGGGAAGGTTTTTTTTTATATCTGCATCATTGGGCATGATGACCCTAATTTTCTCTCAAGGGATGCACACGCTCATCACCACTCGCAGTAGCCCACCCTGTAAGGGGTGCATACAGGCCTGGCAGAGCCAGGTGCTGCCATTTAAGACCACCTCTCCCGCCTGGTGGCCTAGCAGTCCCTCAGCATGGCGGCTCCACCTTGGACACAGCGTAAAATTGATGAGTGTGAAGAGAGAAGGAAAAGGGATTTGAGGAAGGTATGGGTGGGGATGAAGCAAGTTGTTAAAAACCCAACATCCCAAACCGGAGCTCAGGGGTTAGGGAACATTGTCCTCTCCCCCCTCAGCCCCAATCCGGGATAGTTAGCTGTGAAGGTCAGCATCTACCCTGTGTCAATAGAGGCCGACCAGAGAAAGTTGTGGGAGAGGTTGTAGGTGAAGTGACAAAGTAGAGGAGAAATACAGGCTGTCTGAAAGGAGAAGAGGCTAAGCTGAGGTTATACAGGGTGCTGAGTCCCATCAGCACAGCGGCCAGGATGGCAAATCGCCACGCCCCTTAGAGGGTGAATCCTTTTGATCGCTTTCACACCTCTGCTAGAGAGGTCTTCTTGTTAAGTGAAGACACGTATACCCATAGCTCAACGAAATTCACCCACAGTGAAATCATTCAGACACTTATAGTGCATGTAGGCATAACGCTTCTGTTTGAGGGCCATCTCACACTCAGCTGACCACCATGGAAGTGGTCAAAGTGCAAAATGGCCAGACATTCTAGGAATAGTAGTTAGGCCCACAGCAATGAGGTTCCCGGAGAACTTGACGGCCTCATCCACCAACCTAAGCTCCTCAACTGGGACAGAGAAATCAGTCATTTCCTGAAATGTGGACCACCAGGGAGGTCTCTCAGTCAACAGCGATGCAGAAAATATTGGAATCGGATCAAAATTAAATAAATCTAGGATATTTTGTTTACATGGTGGTTTGTCCACTAAATGAGGGGTCAATTTCATGCATTATTAGCTCTTTCATAAAAAAAAACTTAGAAAATTTGAAATCAATGCATATAACCATTTCTTTTAGTATAATTAGATTAAATAGTTTTTGAAAAAAAGAATATCATGCTCTTTCCTATGCCTTGAAAGTCTATAGACAATTGCAATATTCATTTTATTATTATTCATCACAAAACCCATTAACTAAAATGTAAGATAATATCTATATTGATATCTTTCATTATCCCAACTATCAAATTTTAATCTATAAAATAATGCCTCTACCTTTTCCTCTAAATGTATATGTTAAAATATTTTGTAGCCTGCTAAGTTATATTCCATGTCTGTAACTCCAATAATATCAAACTCACCCATCCCAACTAATACCTTGATCAATTTTGTTTTTTAAACTGTGTAAAAACATGAAATTTTTCACATTAGATTTTCTGAAGTGTGAATCCCCAAAACATGCACTACATCCTTCCAATGAATTAGCCACTGTCCTGACAAGGAAAAAGTATATAATTATCCAAAATGATGGCAAACCTTGCAGATGCTACTCAATTTAGATCCAATCTAATTAGCATAAATAGGTTGCCTTATATAAGCAGGTTGATTTTTCTGTATGTTTAGACAGGAGTCATCAATAATTGAATAGTCCTTCCTTGAATTCTGTGATTTATTTATAAGATAATAACAGCACATATGCTCCCCTTGAATTCCAAGAGTGTCATTTATAAGCCAATAACAGCACATGTGGCCTTTGTGCACTTGATATTTCTCTAATTTTTTAGCTTTCTGATTAGTATACTGTACTTTCTGCCTGTAGTTTTGATTGGCTAAGGATTAATGTGCTATAATTATTTGTTTTAAATGTCAGTTTACCCACAAAAGGTGAATGAGTTAAGTTCAAGTACCATTGAGAGAGGATGCAAAAGACCTATTCATGATCTGTCTTTCACAGATTTGATACTCAGTGATCTAAGTGATGAGGATTTTTCATCTTGTGATGTACTAGCGATGATGATAAAGAAATTTGTACCTACACAAATGATAGTGCATAGGAAATAGACTCTAGTGATAGTCATAGGGAAATAGAAAACCAAAGCTGTGATAATTTAGTGTGGCATGATGCAAATAGGCCTAATCTTAGTCCATGTAATTATGTGTTTGATCATTTTAATTCTAGAACTACTGATAGTTTTACTGTGGCAGAGACTGATGAAGAATATAAATGCTTCACAGAATTTTGGGGGATTTGGAGCTAATAAATATAATTGCATGTGAAACAAACGGGTACTTTGAAAAGTCTACTATATATGCTAAAAGTTGGTTTGCATTTTGAAGACCAATATAAAATTTATCACATCTGAAAAGAATACTAAATATGATCATAAGAACATATATTATTACTTTATATATGTGTATATATATATCGGGTCTTTCAATAAGGTTGCTCAATTTTTAAATGTAAATAAAACAAGTTGTGTGATATATGCACTCAATTTATTTTAAATTTGAAACGACATTTTATGGCATTAAGTGTGGAATATGACGTTCAAATATCTGCCGCAGCTTCGCATGGTGGAACGTATTCGGGAGGCCCAATTTCCAATGATTTTGTCGCATAAATCTGGCTGAATTTGCTGGATGGTGTTTGTTATGTTCACTTTGAGGACATCAACTAGATGTCTGAGTGATAATGGGCCGGAATTTGTAGGATGTTGAGAGAGAATGGTGTGGAGCATGTGAGAATGACTCCATATGTACCGTCTTCGAATGGGTTGGCTGAACGTACAATAAGAACCTTGTGTGAGATGTTGAGAATGATGAGTATGACATTGTATGACTGAGATGTCCCTGTGTCAGTTTGTGATGAATTTTGAAAGGCGAGTGAAAGATAGGTTTCATTTGAGTGAAAGTAGTAGAGTGTATGGCGTGAGGCGCATGAAAAGTTCCGTTCATTTGAATTAGGTGCAAAAATATTGAAGGTGAAAGAAGTGAAGGGTAGGTTGAATGTGTTGAAGATGAGTGAAAAGTTTGATGGACATCTAGAGTTGTGAGTTTGGGAAAATAGGGTGACGTATGTTTTGGAGAGTTTGAATGATGGCATGACTGAGAGTGTGCAGGCTCATCAGAGTCAGTTAAGGAGATGGAGAGAACCTCCTGACTAACTGGTGAGTCATCCAGTGTATGAACTGTGCAGAGAGAGAGGTAAAGTGCATGATGATGAGATTGAATGTGATAGTATGGATCTGTCTGGCAAGTAGCTTGTTCTGGTCTCAAGGAGTAGAAAGTGTACAAAGAAGAGTGAAAGGAAGAATACAAGTACAAATGAAAGTAAGTCTGAGCAGAGTCTTTCTGGTATGGGGGAGCTTGAGAGAGAGATTGAGTGTTTGCATAAGCAGGTGAGTGATTTGGCGGGTGTAAGTAGACAAGTGAGTGAGCTGCCTGCGGCTGATTGTTCTGGTTTTGGGAACAGTATGAATGAGTGTGTTTGGGCAGAATGAATCTAGTGTGGCTGATTTTTCAGGTTTTATGAATGGTAATAGTAGGGGTGAGTTTGATGTAGTGAATGATGAAGTGGCTGATTTTTCAGGTTTCTGGTATGTGTGTTGAGAATAGAGGGGATGTGAGCGACCTGTCTGTTTCGCAAGAGTGTGCTTTGAGTTTGATGAGGGCTGTGAGTGAGGAGATGATGAATGGAGGTATGAAAAGTGAAGGTTCTGAATGAAAGAGTATGAAAGAGTTCTGTTGAGAGATGAGCAAGTTAGTAATGAAAGCAAAGAGTATGGTGGACATGATTAATAGCGATGAGGAGATTGACAGGACAACTGATGAACGACCCTGACCGATTGCTACACGTAGCCAGGGACCAGTAGAAGAGTGTGAATGGGTTGTAGAAGGGTACGATTGAGCACAAGTGGTACTGTGAAGTGATTGAAAGCGTATTGCGTGTGATTGTGGCCGAATGGCTTAAGGAAGGAAGGGTGTGGGGGAGCGGTGTGTGTCGGGGGGGGGGCATTCACCCACCCCCCTTTCATATATCCTTTCCCTATCCCTGTGCAAGTGTGTGTGTGTAGAGAATTTTGTTTATTGCCTTCCAAATTTTTTTTTATTATAGATACCAATAATGTTAACCGATTGTTTGAATTTCTGATGATTTTTTTCTATTTTCAGTATATAAATATAAGTCTATAAAAATTTAAAGAAATTTGATAAAGCTGTGAAATTTTGTTAATGTTGGTAACCCGAGAGAGTTTTCATAGAATTTGTCGCCCACACTGGTATATACACTTTAGAGTGGAAGTTTTAACGGTGATCGGACGTGTGGAACAAAGTGTCGGACAAACTCGCATAAAGCATGCAGACTGTGCGGATAAAAGTGAACTAACGGACTGCAAGAGTAGTTCTTGAGGCGAGTGCTCCGCCCAGCACTGACACGGAGGGCTTTTCCTACCTCGCTCACCACCTCCACTGCCCACCTGCATTTGATTGAGGAGCATCCCCCCTTTTGGCCTACTACCACCCCACATTCAACTCATGAGGATACCCCCACTTACCCCAAATTGCGCATACTTGCGCTCTGGTACCACATTTTTTTGTTGAAAAGTCTTGGTTGGAGGAGTTGTAATTATAGGTTATTTTTTTGTTTATGTACACATTGTACCTGTTATTTTTTAATTTGGGGGCCTGGTTATTTATTTGGGTACGCATCTCTTTGTTATTTTCTTGCATATTTGAATTTAATTATTTTTGTAAATACGCTTGAGTGACAAAACTGTAAATATATTTGTAATTTTTCTTGTAAGTAAAAGACTGTATGCGTGTCAATTCTTCCTCGTGGTTCTCAAGGCTCATCAATTCTAGGAGAAGGTTGGAATGTGGGGTTAGTGTTGCCTTCAGCTTGCTATAAAGTGATAATTGAGTGTTTGGAATACAACCTTTCAGTAAGCCCTCAGTCGGTAAGTAGTGTCAAATTATTTGCGTATGTCTACTATTACCATTACTGCTTTGCGTGATGCTAGTTGATTGAAGATTTATTATATGCCCTGGGCCATGTAGAGTCTAAGCTCTGTATTTGGAAAACTTGATATCCTCCAGAGTTATTTAACCCTTTATGCCTATATGTGACAAATTCGGCACATAGAAAATAAAGGGTTATAGCTAAAGAAATTACATGCGTGGAGTCCAGCAAGCGAGTTTGACGAGTATGACACATGTTATGTTTAGCTTCACACAAGGTTTTTATCAGATTTTTGTACCATTTGCCACTAAATATTTAACACAATACAAACAATAAATGTAATTAATGTTTTTCATTTTTTAAAAATTAATTCAGGACATACAGGGTTAAAGAAATATTTGTGCATTCGGTGCCATGGCAGCTTGCTGAGTCACCTAGAATCTCAATCAATCAGACAACTGTTATATTTTCTTGCAAATTGTTATATTTTAAGTGATAAATGGCTTTAAAGAAGTACAGTGCAGAAGCTAAAAGGAAAGCAGTGAGAACCACAATTGAATTAAAAAAAAAAATTGATTGCAAAGTATGGGAATCCAGTGTGGATTGCAAAGCTCATTACCGAGTATGGCATGCTAAAACAAACCTAGTTATTAAAAGAAAAGGTATTAAAATTCTGATCAAAAGACCATAAGTCAATTAACTCATTAGTCACCCGAGGGCCTTCATACATCCTTGATTCAGTGCTACGTGATTGCCTGAGGGCCTTTTGTGTCCTTCACTTTTAAACTCATTTTCACCCTGATTATTATGATAATTCGTAATTTGGGGGGGAAGGGTCAAACTCTTATGTTAGTGACTAATCATCTAATTAAAATACATAAATGGCTTAGGTCAGTCCTTCTTTGTTTGTAAGCAAAGATTTATGAAAATAACTTGACTCAGTTCTAGGCCACACCATAAAGCGACCATAAAAAAGGGTTGATTTATGGTTCACACATGTCTAAACAGCCGTTTTTTGATGACTTTTCCTCTTTTTTTGTTACGGAACACATATGTTTTTCATTTTTCATCCAATTAAAAATCATCCAATCAAAATCAGCATGTTATTTAAAGTGGGCTAAGAGAAGAAAGCCTATTCAACCCATAAGTAGATGATTTTTTTTTTGCAAATTTTAAAAATCCTTTTATATAAAAATGTTATCCATAAATATAAGCAAAATTTTCTATAAAATGGTAGTGCCTAAAAAGCGGTAACTAATTTCTTCAGTTAACAAGAAATAACTTTGAGCAACAAATATGTATTTTTTTAGGTTAGATCAATAGAATAATTCTTTGCAATTAAAATGATATATTATTTGATTTATAATAAAGGATTTAAATATTTTATTTTATTATTTTCCATAATACAGTACCAGGGCTAATTTCATCCAGGGCAATTTCGAGAAAATAAGATGGGCGATCTAAGGGTTAAAGAAATGGACAATTTTGCTTTTCTAATTCTAAATTAATAAAAAACAAATGTCTGCCAATACAATTTTCAGAAGTACTAACATTGTACAACAATGAAAAAAAAAGGGAAATGAGAATAACCTTTTCTAGGGGTAATGTTTGTATAAACCATGAATATAACATCCAACTCTTTCTGTAACCCTACAGTTTCTCATAAATTATCATCTTACTTATGTTAAATACATTGATGGTTCAGTAGGGATTGTATGCAAACAGGATTGGGTCGAAAATGACAACTCTAAAAGTTA
Source organism: Ceratothoa steindachneri (assembly GCA_963969495.1). Lineage (NCBI taxonomy): Eukaryota > Metazoa > Arthropoda > Malacostraca > Isopoda > Cymothoidae > Ceratothoa > Ceratothoa steindachneri. The sequence continues at coordinate 96,304,837 of OZ018332.1, forward strand.
TAACGGATTTTGATATAATTTTAATGGGGTGTTCCCAAGGTATATGTAAACCTAACCTATGAAATTTATGAAAGTATACTCAATATTTTTGTAGTTATATGTGTCCAAATATGTGGTAACTCTTATGTAACGCTTGATAGTTTTGTAACTTACTATAAATGCTTCCTATCTTTACTACTTTATTTAATATTTGTTAGTGTTACTATTTATATTATTTTACGCATACTACAGTGGTTTTTATTTACAGGAGACAGCTAAAATGCCTAGAGAATGCAAATATTCCCCAGACAGTTTCTGTTATATATGTGGATCAGTTACATTAAGACAATACCAGAGACAGTTGACTAAACATGTGAAGAAACTTTATAAGTTGTACTTTGAATGTAAAGTGGGTGACCAGTACAAATATATGGCACCTCATATATGTTGTGTCAAGTGTACAACTTTCCTTTCTGCTTGGGTGAAAGGTAGAAAAGCACATTGGGAACACCATGCCTTCAGTTCCAGTTGGTCACTCAGTCATTTTAAGAGAGACATATGAGAACCTTGCTTTTATTCTAGACCGCATAAGTTACAAGGAGCATGAGTGGCTAATTTGTGCGGACTTGAAAGTTAATGAACAACTGGATTTTCCACCCCAAAATTTTAAGAGCTCATGTGGTGACTGCCTACTTGGGCATTAGGTTCCATATTAATAACTGCCTAGTACTAGGCTACTTTAAAATAAGATTTAAAAAACAAAAAACAAACTAGTTAAATAAAAGGGAGGCCAGACTCCTCCAAAAAGTCTAAAAGTCCACAGGTCAGTGTGCATGACCCCACCCATCCCAGTACCGGGACAGGCAACGTGTGTGAAGACCACCCAGACTGGGACATTCAACAAGAATATGCCGAACAGTCTGGGGGATGGTGCAGTTGTCACAATAGGGCACAGGCGAGCGCTCCATCAAATAGCTGTGTCATACGAGTGTATGCCCGATTCAAAGATGACAGAAAGCGGCCTGAAGCTGTCGCAGCATTGAGGGATAGGTAATGGGAACAGTTGCGGCGCAATGGCACGCAACTTTTTAAGTTCCCCTGGACCATCTCCCATCTTCTTTGCCAAGCAGTCTGAAGAGCTGCCTGTATTCCTGCCATTTAGTGTGTGTGGAAGAACGAAACGCTGGTCCGGTTGCCCGGTCCATGCAGAACCTTTGGCGTGCTCATTCCCTGCAATTCCTACATGTCCAGGAACCTAGCAGAAGATAGTCTCAACATCCACTCGGCTCACTAAAAGCGTGGCATCATGGATATCGCAAACCAGAGGGTGCAGAGATTACAATGCCCTGAGAGCACTCAGGGCACTTTGTGAGTTGCTATAAATCACGATCCGGTCTCCAAACTGGGCAGGTTGCATAATCTCCCGTAGCGAGTGGTGTATTGCCACCAACTCAGCCGTGAAGACAGACGCAGCGCCTGGCAGAGCCTTGCAGACTTCAAACAGCAGGGATATGGCGTGGAAACTGACCCCATCTTGGGACTTGGAGCCATCCATATACACTGGCACGGTTCCAGAGTGACACGAGATGTGCTCCAAAAAGGCCGAATGTAATACTCCTTGCGCTGTACAAGCTTTAGGAGCAGAGGCATGACGACAAATAGCCAACGGTGGTACCACCCTCCAGGGTGGCATTCTGGGCAGAACCAGGGGCGCTACCGGCCTGAGAGCTATATCTAGCTCTCGAAGGAGGTTCCTGGCCCTAAACCCAAAGGGCTTAGGGTATAACTTGCGTCTCTCAGCGACATAGGCACCGTTGAGGTCAGCTGCAGATGCTTTGAGAGCTGTTAGCGACAAAGGGAGACACTGCGCTCGTGTGTACAGGCGAGTAATACAGTGTACATGGCACATAGATAATAGCATCTATCCAGCATCGACAAGCAGGCTCTCAATGGGGGAAGTGTGGAGGGCACCTGACACCATGCGAAGGCCGGTGTGGTGGAGTCCACCTTCCGCAATAGACATTCAGCTGTGTATGCATAATACTCACATCTGTAGTAGAGCTCCAAAAACTAGATATACCGAGTTTATGTGCTTCCTTTGCAAGTGGGACAGTAGGGCCAGATCAGAACATTATGTACGCTCAGAATGGTCACCTCATGAAACTAATGCATGGATGCCATAATGTAATTCATGACCCACTAGTTAAGAAGAAAATAATTTTGCCACCACTGCATATAAATCTAGGCCTAATGAAGAAATTTACTAAAGCACCTCAACATAACAAGCTTGTTTCAAAGCAATCTTCCCTAGAATAAGTGATGCCAAAATTAAAGAAGCATATTCATAGGCCCTCAGATTCATTAACTTATAGCTGAGGACTTTGAGGTGACAATGGATGAAACTGAGCTAGCCGCCTAGCATGTATTCAAGGGGCCCAGCGAAAGCATATAGTGGAGAGCCTAATCAAGTGTTACCAAGATCTTGGATGCAATATATCATTGAAGATGCACTTTCTTCATTATCATCTGTCCTTCCTCCCAGAGAATGCAGGAGATGTGAGTGATGAACATGGAGAGAGGTTCCATCAAAATATGGCATCAATGGAAAACAGGTATAATGGAAAGTGGAGCCCTGCTATGCTGGCTGACTTCTGCTGGAACTAGAAGCGTGACGATAAAGCAAATAATAAAATGTAGGTTAATATATTATATAATGTTAACAAACATGCTGATTCATTATATATTCATGAATTAATTACAATGGACACATTTAATCTAACTTTGGGAGCGAAATACATTTATGGTATCGTGGAAATCGGTATCAATTGCATAATTATTAAATCGGCAAATTACAAGAAAATGTTATGCGATGGGAATTTTTTTTATCAAATTCAGCACACTCAAACTCCGTAATAAAATGCACATGAGATCTATGTTTTTTTCTTAACACTGAAATTTGTTGTACAGTGTAATTATTGTAAAAGCAAATCAATTACATAATGACATCACACCTAGCACCAGTAACAATTTTAAGGTGAGTAGAGGAGGGTTTGATAAATTTAAAGAGAGAAGGAATTTGCAGTTATTAGGCATAGGTATGGGGAGGCTGCCAGTTCGTACAAAGAAGAGGCAAAATATTTGTAGGATTAAAAATTATGTAGAAACCAAAGAATTCACTCCACAACAGTTGTTTGTAGTAAGACCAGGCTGTTTTAGAAAAAAATGCTCTAAAGAACTTGCATCACCCAAGATGAGAAAATAATGCTTGGGCAAAGGCCAACAATGAATGCCTGATCCTCTTGTTACGCAGTGAAGCAAATGGAGATTTCAAACACAAACTTACTTGTTTAACATATGGTAAAACTCCATGTTTTTGAACTAAAAAACATGGTCAAAAGCAAAATTTGTGTGCTCTGGCAGTCAAATAGTAAGACATGGGTAACAGAGTTAAGTTTTTATTATGTGGGTGCACAACTTTTTAGATGGATTGTATTTTTGTTTTTATTCAGCACTAATATGGTAACTGCATACTAGGCTAGATTAAAAGAAGGTGCAAAGACACCAAATATTAAGAGAAAAAAACAACAAACAAAACAAGAAGCAGAAAGGCAAGAAGAAGGAAGCAGGCTCCAGCATCATGAACAGGCCAGCCTCCCCCCAGCACAGGATCACATGACAAATCCCTCAGAAAGTTGAATAAAATGGAGGAACCTCAAAGAAGTCAGATAGTCCACAAGTCGGTGTACATGATCTCATCCCAAGTACAAGGGACTAACAGTAGTGATCCTGCTCATCCAGGTACCACACATGAAGATCACCCGGACTGGGACATTCAATAGTCTGGGGGACAATGTGTCATTGTAGTAAGGTGCAGGAGAGCGCTCCTGCAAATGGCGATGCCACCCGCAAGCATGCACAATTCGAAGATGATAGAAAGTAACCTGAAGGCGCAGAGGCAAAATGGAACAAAATTTAGTACCCATGGCCGCCTCCCATCTTCTTTGCCAAGCAGCTCAGAGGTCTGACATGATACCTGCTATGAGGTCAGTGTGAGGAAGAGCAAAGAGTTGGTCTGGTCATCCAGTCCACACAGACCATTTGGCATCCTTATTGGTGTGCCCATTCCTTGAAATTCCCATTTGTCCGGGAACCTAGCAGAAGATAATCTCTGCATCTGCCCAGCTCATGGCAACCGTGGCATAACAGATACAGCAAACGAGGAGGTTTAGAGATTCCAATATGCCAAGAGCACTCAATGCACTTTGTGAGTCACTAATGATTACCAGTACCAAGTGATGTATTGCAACCAGTTCAGCTGTGAAGATAGATGCAGTGCCTGGTAGAGCCCCGTTGACTTCAAATAGAGGTGATAGTGTGAAAACCGAGCCCTTCCTGGGATTTGGAGCCATCCATATACACTGACACAGATCCAGCATGATAGGAAGTGCGCTCCAAAACGCAAGAATGCAATACTCCCGGCGCTGTAGAAGCTATAGGAGCAGAGGCGTGGCAACAAATAGTCAAAGGTGATACCCTCCAGTGTAGCATCTTGGGCAGAACATGAGGCACCACCGGTCTGAAAGCTAGACTGCTCTCAAAGAATTTCCTAAACCAAAAAGGCTTAGGCTATGTCTGGCGTCTCTTGGCAGCATAGGCACCATGTGCAGAGAGCACCGCTGCATAGCAGAGACTGCTGTGGTGGATCGAGTCCACCTTCTGCAATACGCATTCAGCTGTGGATGCATAAAAGTCACCTGTATTCAAGCTCTGAAAGAACAAGGGATCGATAGAAAACAAAGCAGTAACCATATAAGTAACTTAGATGCTAAACCTCATGGAATGAAGAATGTCCATAGCACAGGTACAAGAGACCCAGGTGAAGACATATGTAGAAAACAAGACCAAGGAAGCGGTGCAAATCTGCCACTTCATGGGGAACCTCATTTAGGAACAAGTCTGGGTCAGTGTGGAGCCATGATGTCAGCAGAAGAGCACCACCTTAGTCTTGGCCAAGGAAAACCAAAACCTGTGCACTTTGGCATAGCGAGAGATGTGGTAAATGCCTGTTGGAGTCAATGCCCCAGAGTTTGCATTTGGGCCACACCAAAGAGATTGAAAGGTCACTTTGTAGAGTATAAGGCAAAGAGTGCGACACCAAGATCACTTTCCTGTGGGACACCCTCTTCTTGCTCCATTGGGCCAGAGAGGGCTCCCTACACCACAATGCGGAATCAATGATCTCGCAAAAATGATTGGGATGCATATCCTCATACCCAGCATTTGGAGAGTTTCCATGATGCCATATTACCCCACGATATCATAGGACTTCTCCAAATCCCCAAACACTGTGGTGTAGTGCTGTCTACGAAGGCAGGCCATGCTGATGAAATTTTCAAGTAACAACAAGGAGTAACAACAAGGAAAGAAGGTACCCTAGAAGACCTTATGGTCCATTCAATGAGGGTACCTTTGGACTAGCAGTCAAGCAGGCACATCTCTGCTCAAATGCTTTACGTCCTTTCACGTCCATTTTTCAAGACCCTGTCTAGTCTTGACTTGAACTGGTCAACAGATTCACTGTTGACAACTTCCAATGGAAGTGCATTCCAACTACCGCAGATACTGTACGTGAAAAACTTTCCACACAGATCGTGGTTGTAACGCTTCAGTTCAAGTTTAAAGCCGTGATTTCTTGTTCTGCTCTTAACAAGAGTGAAAATATCCCTGTAGTCAACATTGTCGAACCCTCAAAGTATTTGGAAAACTTCGATGAGCTGACCACGCAGTCTACGGGTTTCCAACGAGAACAGAGCTAATTCCCTTAATCTATCTTCATAACTTTTATGTCTGATAGAGGGAATCAGTTTGGTCGCCCTGACTTGTATGCGTTCCAATCTCGCGATGTCCTTTCAAAATGAAGGACTCCAAAATTGTACGGCATACTCCAGGTGCGGTCGGACAAGTGAGTTGTACAAACACAGTACAATCTCCTTGTTCCGATATCCAAACTGGCGTTTTATATAGCCTAGCATCCTTTGAGCCTTTTTCTCCGCCTCAATGCACTGTTTCGAGAACTTGAGGTCACTAGTGATTGTTACACTAAGTCCTTCTCATTGCCAGTTGATTCAATAGCAGTGCCCTTAAGGATATACTGGGATTGGGGGTTTCTGTGGCCGATATGCATCACTTTGCATTTGTTCACGTTAAAAGGCATTTGCCACGTGTCCGACCACTCCCCAATCTTCCGAAGATCTTCCTGCAGGCGGATAGTGTTTCCATCCTTTGCAACAATTTCACCGTCCATGTCTTTGACGTAGATGATGAATAGTAGTGTACCCTGGACAGAACCTTGCGTCACCACGCTAGTAACGGGCACCCACTCAGAAGCCTGTCCATTCACCACCACCCGTTGCCGTCTGCCACTTAGCCAGTTCTCGATCCAGCCTGCTACTTTTCCGTCTATGCCCAGCGCTCGCACTTTCTGGAGAAGGCGGCGGTGTGGTACCTTATCAAAGGCTTTCTGAAAGTCTAAGTAGACCACATCCACCGCCTTGTCCCGATCGTGCTCACTGAACACGAAGTGGACGAATTCCACAAGGTTCGTCAGGCATGACCGTTGCCTTCGGAAGCCGTGCTGGGAACTCCTCAGTAGCAGCTTTGACTCTAAATACGACGTCATTTTGTCCACCATCATGCTTTCCATGAGTTTACCGACTATCGAGGTCAGACTGATAGGTCGGCTACGGTCTCCTTTCTTGAAGATAGGAGTCACCTCCGCTTCACGCCCGTCTCTAGGAACGCATTCGGTCTGGATTGACATGTTGAAGATTGCGCTCAGGTGTCGTGACACTTAATCGCGCACTTTTTTTTAACACTTTAGGTAGAAACCCATCAGGGCCAGAAGACAGGTGGTGACTTTCACTGTCTAGGAAAATGGCTAGTATAACATTTACCAATTTTTCCAACTTGCACATGCAGGAGTTTAGAGAAATTGGGCAGAAACTGGCAGGGATAGAGTGATCTCTTCCTGATCTGTCCAGATTGGGTTGAACAAGTCTAAAAGAAAAGTAATCTCTCGCTCACCTAGGTGCCAAAGCATGGAGCATGAGTGGAAAGCAACTCTCTCAATGTAAATCTGCTGTTGAAGGGTTCTCTGCCTCTACAGAATGCAGAGAACACAATTGCAAAAGGCTCTGCTACAAATGTGGCGTCCCCCTAATCCTTTTGTCTTGCTTCCACACCCATACTAAAGGGATCTTCCTGTTAAGTAAAAACACACATGCCCATCAGGAAGCAGGGTGGGTGTGCTTCAAAACATACCAGAACCTAACCCCAGTTCACAGAACAATACCAACAATAAAATTGGTGTTATACCGAGATGCGGTTTAGAGCCTGTTGAATCAATGCGTCCAAGTACACATCTGGGCACAGCAAAAGAGATTGAAAGGTTGTCTATGAAGACCATACGAAGAGCATCTTCCATTTCTATGGGATCCAGAGAGATCCCCTCCACGCCTCCCGATAAGCAGAATCGACAATATTATAGAAACTCAGAACAAGAAAAGTGGGAAGTGTTACCACACACCAAAAGTATAGAGGGTCTCCATGAAACTACATTGCTAATCAGTATCATAAGCCTTCTCCAGATCACAGAATACCAAGGCAAAGCACAGTCCACAAAGGAAGGCCTTACAGACAAAGCAGTGCCTTCAATGTGGAGTGGAAGTTGTGAAAGTCACCAGAAAATAAGCTAATCTAATATTAACCAATTACACTATCAACAAGTACATGCAGGAACTTAGAGAAATTTGACAAAAACTAGCCAAGGTAGGGGTGATCTTTCCTCAGCTTGTGAAAAGTAAGTCTAGTACTCATTTGAGTGGAATCTGGGGGATACTCTCCATCCAGATGCAGTTGAACAAAACTAGCAAAAAGGTCATGCTGCACTCATTGTGTGGAAGCATGGCACATGGGACATCATCCTGACCAGAGGTGGTATCCAAGCAAGAGAGCTGAATACAGCTCATTTAGAAGAAACATGTCATTGAAAGGTTACCCACCTCTGGAGGTAAAGTCCAGTGGGTGGTCTTCAGTTAGCATCCCAGCTAGAAAATGTGGTCACAAAGGACTCTGCAACAGAAACAGGGTCTGAGAATGAAGTTCAATTTTCATGGACGATGGAAGGTGTCTTTTGAGAACTTGCCCTAAATCCTTTTACTGTGCTTATACACCTCTGTAAGAGGAGTCTTCCTATTAAGTGAAGAAAAGTATACTCTCCAAAAAGAGCTGATTGCATGCTTCATAACATACCAGAACTTAGCCATCACTGGACAAAATTCCCCCACAATGAAATCATTCAGGTGGCAGGTGTAATGCATATAGTCATAAAACATCTCTATAAGAACTGATACACTTCGCCAACCACCAAGGAAGTGGAAAGCATGCAAAACTACCAGACATTCTAGGAATTGTAGTTAGGCCCATAGTGAGAGGGTTCTGGAGAACTGCAAGCACCACCAAGGCAGTTTCTCAAACAGCAGCAACCCAGAAAAGATATTTGGATGGCAAAGTTATTAATAATATGGTCATTGGCCACCTCCCAACCCAAATCAGGCTATGCATTAGGAGAGCACATAGATTTAGAAAATGAAGCAGTTCTCAGACAATGATGCATGAAATCATCAACATTTATGGCACCAATCTCAAGATCTGATTAGGTCCATCAGGACCTGGCCGCTGGAAATGATTGAGCAGTCCTTCCAGAGTGGATACCTACAGAAAAGGGTCTCTGCAACCATGCCATGATGCAGTGGGAGTTATCATCAATGACAATACCCTCAACAGAAATGGATGTAGCCTTCCTGGAGAGAAAACTCAGGGAGCTGTTAGCCATAGAAGGCAGCTCTGCTTTCAATAGCTTACTGAGAGAGGTTTGGCTTTTATCTCCTGTCTCTTTGGCTGAGAGGGTGGGTCACACCAACTTACTCAGGCCTGGACAAAGAGTTACAAGTCCACTGCTTGTTGGAATGGGGCTAGAAGGGCAACCAATCCTCCAAGTACCTGCTGATACCCCCATACGGGTGAAAAATAGGTAAGTTACGAAAGGTTAAAAACAAGATGTCTAGGGGTACAAAGGGTGTATCCCCATGTGGAGAATAGGGATAGGTGTATCCACTAAGGAGGAGGGTTGATGATCACCTACCTATTACCTAACCTCAGGGACACTGGGGCCTGGTAGGCATGCTTGTCCTCTAGATGCCAAGGCTTCACCTTGTGGGCATCATCTTCAACAGAAGAGAAAGCATCTCAGGTGTAAACTGAGTCCCCAAAATCAAATATGGAATGAATTTGTTTGAATGCGACGTTTACCCTTCAAGTCCAGCTTTGTGGGTTCAAAAGGCTTCAAGGAATGGTAATCAAATGAATTTATAGAGATTAAATAGTTTCAAAACATACATTTATTATTCTTACAAAAATTCACTGACATTTTTTTTTTAATAATTTGCAAGAATTTTTTTCATTTTGTGGAATAAAAGTGTTCAAACTTTCCATATGAGAATCTTACCTTAAGATCCTCAGTTACTCTCTTCACAATCTAAAGGGAGTACAACAAACACCCCTATTCCAATTTAGGAAAAATGTTTCGCCTCTTAAATAAAAGGCCAAGTGCTTGGTGTCACACTAGATATTGGTCAAAATATCAGAAGATACTTGAGAAACAGCAAACAAAACACATAAAAATAACACACACACTGAGCAATCACTGGAAGTATATTAGGGCGAGTCATGGAATCTATAACTCAAACATACAAGCAATATATGGCTGCTACTTGCTAAGGCCCATACAGCCCCAAGCCTCATACTCACTCACCTCAGCACACTACAGAAAACAAAACAAAGCACTCTGCCTAGCAACAAGTGGCACCTGCTGCACCCCGATAATTACCTACATGATGAAGCCAAGGTCATGCTGCTAAAACACCATCTTGACCAACAGGGAACGCAATTTGTCCATAGTACAAAGAAACAAGCCACAAATACCACTACATGCCAGACCCATACTACCATCTATGTGAAATGTGCAAAACTCAAAACACATATTACACAAAGACATTCCAAAATATCCCCCAACCCCAGAGCTGGGTATCCATCACCCACACAATGCAGCAAGGAAGATAATCTATGGGCCTAAACTGCCAGATTATCATTCCACTGTCATCTGCTCCCAATGGCACCAAAAAGCAGTGACAGTTCAGCACCTATTTAGAACACCTCCAGATTCACACAGTGGAGGATTTCTGGCAGAACCCTGACAAGTCAGTGGAGTTCATCAAGGCCTGGAGGGCATACTCTAGCCAGTTGAGACATTGCACCCCCGCCCCAATGTTTACATCAAATGTTCTTGCATTAGAAGGTTTTATACTGGGACCACAATGAAATCTATGTATGTCAATCAAATCCTAAATAATATCTTCCTCTTTATTAATATTCTTAATGGTCAAAGTAAAAGATTGAAATGGGCATTTAAAAAAATTAATGGTTCTATGAAAAGATTGGTGCACAAAGGAAATTTCCATCTTAGGATGTGTTAAGGAATCAATTATATCCTTTAAGTCTTGAATGTCTAAGTGGCCATCGTGAGAATAAAAGAAGTTGGGATTACAAAGGCCTTTTACTGATAACCCCTATTTTGGATTTTATTTGTGGACTGGTAGTTTTACCATCCTGCTCTTTGCTTTCTTCCAAGAAGTATCGAAATACAACAGTGACAACAAAAAAAATGCTGAAATGGTAACTTACCGAATTATTAACGGTAAGAGCTGGACTAGATGGAGATCCTTCATCAACAGAATGACAAGTCAACAATGCCTCAGATCTGACTCTTTTTCTTGTTCCTCCTCCACTCATGATAACTGAAAACAAAAAACTCTTACTATTCCTATATAGATTGAAAGGTCCCAGTTCATTAACCCAATGGCTGCATCATAAGAAAAATTATTATTCTTTTATGATGTCAAAGTGTTAAAATGCAGTCAAGCTGATATTTAATGTTTTCCAATCATGAGTTGAATTATTTCATATTTTTTAAATGATCAGCATACAAATAATTTTAGTCAAAGGTAACAATTAAATGCACTTGTAAGTTGGTATTGATACCATACAAATATTGGCAGCAATGGACCTGACTTCCTCCAGATTAATTATTATTATTTATATTTTTTTTAATTAAAAATGAAATGCCAAAGAAAGTGGATCCTCCAGAAAGTTTATAAAGAGAGATCTGTGAAGAAAGTGAATTAAGTGAAAATGTGTGGAAGACAGCCACAGATCCTCCTGTAGGCATTAACACCAGGATAGAACAAAGGGTGGAAAGAGAGCAAACATATTGACCCCAATCCTCAACTGGAGCCAGGACTGAGGGGGTGGCACTCCCCTCCCAGGCCAGGCCAGGGATGAATGAAAAAAAAAAGAAAGTATTTTTATCATTGATCTGCTCTCATTTAAATGCCATTTATTTCTCAGGTGACAACCTTCATTGTAATATGGCATCTAAATTATAGTTATGTACAAGGTATGGCAGCTGCAATACCAAAATTCCAGTAATTAACCACACATGATGTCTTAATTTTACTAAAATTGGAAGCAATTTCTATCTAATTAAGCTGTAGGCCAAGGGATGAATGAACAGAAGTTGGTCAGTGACCAGCTTACAAAATGAGCCACCTACCAAAATGACTGAGAAAAGACTTGTCAAGAAAGTGGAGAAAAAAAGGGTTAATGGGAGATGTTTAGAAGGAACAAAGTTCAGGTACTCTCAATATAGTTTTATACCACTGGAGGCGCTGGATCAGGAGTGTATGCTGCTCCTCCAGCTAATAGGTTTAGCAGTCTAAACAGTCTAAATAACCTCATTATGGGTTATTTACTTGCAGATAAGAAATAAACAATTTAGTCAACTCTAACAAAATGGTTTTGAAATTTTAAATTTTTAAAATCCCATCATGCCAGCAAAAAAAACAAGGGCATAGCCACCACAACACCCAACTAATAATCCCTTAATCTATATCTAGGAAGAAGCATAATAATGTACCCATGATATAATGTTGAGCAAAACAGAAAAGAACAAAAAATTCAGAAAGTAAAGTAAATCATGCCATGAGAGTTCCCTGAAGGAGGAATGTCTGCTTCAAGGACTCGAGTACCATTAATTAAAAATAGTTCTTGGATCTAAGGTAAGATTACACATCTTCCATGAGGCCTGCCTCTGCAACCTGACTCACAGCAACCTACTCCAAATACCAAAGGTAGGCAGTAATGACACTCATCGTCTCACTATCACAACATCTAATGCATGCAACGCTGTCCTATAATAGGACATTCAATGAAAAAGTGACATACATTAAAAGACACCAAGGAATCATCGAAGAAGTGTCCCAGGTAACAATAGATGCAATGGTGCCGCATTCTGCGGGTGTCTAATCTGAAGTCATAAAGTAATTAAGGAGCACAAGTCCAGAGGAATATAAGGTGCAATGGCAGGTGCCTTCATACTGCCAAGAGTTGTCTCCCATCTTCTTTTCTCAACAGCAGGAAATGCTAGCTTAATACCCACCCTAAACTTTTTTTCACCTACTAAGACATCTTTTTTTGCCCATACTTTTGATAGTATAGGAAATAATGTTCAAAATGTAATGGGTTCAGTTCATATAATGGGTATTTTGTTTATTTGTAACTTTATTTGTCATTTAGATTGAAAGTATTAGTTCAGCATTTAAATATGGAAGGTATGTGTATTATAAAGCTATTACCATTGTTTAAATCTAAAGTATTAGTTCAACATTTTAATAATATTATTAAAGCTGGTGTGTTATCATATGAGCTTCTTTTCCTAGCATTGTGCTAATTTCTGCATAATTTGAAAATTGTGCTTTCTGGCCACCTCTGATCTCCAGTAGTTTTTATCACATTTATTATATTTATTAAAATATCCTTTTTCACCTGTTCAATTTTATTCCAATTTATATTTAACCCTAGCATGCATACAACAGCCGCTAAGAACAATTGGTTTTCTTATGGTTTTAGGCCTATGGAAAATTCCATCAAATTCTTAACACATAGTTTTTCTCAAGGCAAAAGAATTTTCTCTCATAACATACTTCCCATTTAGTTTTATTTCTATTGCCTTTTCAAATCATTTACTCATGTATCTTTCAATATGAGGACATTGATTTTCTTTAACCTTTTTTTCTCAGTGCTGATGGGGTCCTCCATTTTCTTAGCATGGCGCTTTAAGGGTTAATTCATTCATATACCCTTTGCACTCTTTAATCCATTTATGTATGTGGTCTTCCTTATTTATCTCAAATATTTTATTTACTAATTGGTTTCTATTAGCTGCCTTGTATAAGCTAAAGATTAGCATTTTGCACGCTTTTTTTTATGCTAAGTGGGTTTGGTGCGCAATTAATAGGTTATAGCGAATGATGATAACAGGAACAAACAAAGTATGTGGCTTCTCAAGGCCAGCAGCACCTATCTAGACTTAGTAGCCTTTTATGAAAAGCTGTAAGATCGTATTGGTATTCTTCCTACCTCACATAAAAGCAGATAATAAGAATAATATTATTTCTACATAAAAGTATACTTATATAACTATTATTTAGATAATGCAAAGAAGCAATCTGCTAATAGTATATGTTCCAAAGAACTTTACAAGAGGTTTGGTGAGGTAAAATCAAAGTGCGTGCAAGTTATATAGACCAAGAAATCTAAAGAGGAAACTACTGGGACCATGCACAATTCCCCTAAACTTGTTAAACATTCACAATGAAGGGAGATACACCTGCATGGAAAGCACATAAAAGTTGAGATAAATGAACATTTACTTGGAGATAACTATGGACTGTGGGAGAACAGCCTAGCACAATGGAAATGCCAGCTTAAATTATAGCCTTTTTTTAGCTTTATTTTTTCAGGAGGCCATCTGGCGAAGGCTGGCCTCCCCGCAAAAGTCTAGAAGTCTACCAGTCAATGTGCACGCACTCATCCTGAGTACAAGGAAGAGGCAGTAGTGACCCCGCTCATCCCGGTACCGGGACAGGTAACGTGAACGAAGATCGCCCAGACTGGAAGATTCAACAAGAATGTGCCGAACAGTCTGGGGGGCAACACAGTCTTCGCGGTAGGACGCTGGCGAGCGCTCCATCAAATGGCGGTGCGTCCCGCGAGTGTGCCCAATTCGGAGAGGAAAGAAAGCAACCTGAAGCCTTCGCGGCAATGGGGGGGTAGGTCCATGGGAACAGTTGCGGAACAATGGCACGCAACTTTAAGTTCCCTTCGACCATCTCCAATCTTTTTTGCAAGTGCTGCCCGTATTCCTGCCATGTAGTCAGTGTGAGGAAGAGCGAAACGCTAGTCCGGTCGGCAAGTCCTAGCGGACTCTTTGGCGCAATTCCTAGATGTCCAGGAACCCAGCAGAAGATAATCTCACCAAAACCGTGGAGTCACGGATATTGCGAACCAGGGGATGCGGAGATTCCAATCAGGTCTCCGAACCGGGCACGTCTCGTAATCTCCCCTACCTAGTGATGTATTGCTACCAGCTCGGCCGTGAAGACAGACGCAGCGGCTGGCAGAGCCCGCTGACTTAAAACAGAGGGGATACAGCGTGGAAGCCGACATCCTCTTGGGACTTGGAGCCACGAGGTGTGCTGTACAAACCTCCCGGCACTGTACAAGCTTTGGGAGCAGAGGCGTGGCGACAAATACCAAATGTGGTACCCTCCAGGGTGGCGTCTTGGGCAGAAAAAGGGACGCCACTGGCCCGAAAGCTATACCTAGCTCTCGAAGGAGTTTCCTGGCCCTAAACCCAAACGGCTTAGGGTATGACTGGCGTCTCTCGGCGGCATAGGTATCATCGAAATCGGCTGCGAATGCAGTGAGAGCTGTTGGCGAATGAGGGAGGCACTGGGCTCGCAATGATGCACTGTACACGGCGTACAGCGAGTGGCATCTCCCCAGCATCGACTAGTAGGATCTCAATGGGGGAAGTGCTGAAGGCACCGGTCGCAAGGCGAAGGTCGGTATGGTGGTTCATGTCCACCTTCCGCAATAAACGCTCAGCTGCGGATGCATAAAACTCGTATCTGTAGTCGAGCTCCGAACGAACAAAGGATCGATAAAAAGATAAGGCAGTAGCCCTATCAGCGCCTCAAGCGCTAAACGTCACAGAACGGAGAATATCCATGGCGCGGGTACAAGAGACCCTAAGGCTGCGAATATGAGCCTCTCAGGTGAGGCGTCGGTCAAATACAAGACCAAGGAAACGGTGCGATTCAACCACTTCCAGGCCTACCCCATTAAGAAATAAGTCTGGATCTGGGTGGAGCTGTGTATGGGGGCAGAAGTGCACCACCTTAGTCTTGGCCAAGGAAAACCGAAACCTGTGCGCTTCGGCATAGCGAGAGACGCGGCTCAATGCCTGCTGGAGTCGACGCTCCAGAGTTGGCATCTGGGCCGCGCCAAAGAGATCGAAAGGTCGTCCACGTAGAGCAAAGCGAGAACATCTTCCGGCAGCACCGAGGTGATGTCGTTGATGCTCAAGGCAAAGAGTGTGACACTGAGGACACTTCCCTGCGGGACACCCTCTTCCTGCTCCATTGGATCGGAGAGGGCTCCCCCAACCCGTACGCGGAATCAACGATCTCGCAAAAATTCAGATATAAACATTGGGAGGCGTCCACTCGCCCCCATCGTGTGGAGAGTCTCCATGATACCGTATCGCCAAGCGGTATCATAGGCTTCTCAAGATCGAAAAACACTGTGGTGTAGTGTTGTCTACGCAGGAAGGCCTTGCAGACGGCATTTTCCAGTCGGAGCAGAGCATCCGACGTGGAATGGAACTTGCGGAAGCCACACTGTGCAGAAGATAGATGGCCTCCGCTGTCCAGAAAAAAGACTAATCTAACATTTACTAATTTCTCCCTCAACTTGCACATGCAAGAGGTTAGAGAGATTGGGCGGAAACCGGCCGGAGTCGTGATCTCTCCACGGTTTTCGAAAGGCGAGCATAGTAGTAATTCGCCAGGAATCTGGGAGGAGACCCTCCACCCAGATCCTGTTGAACAAATCTAAGAGAAAGGCCATGCATCGCTCACCCAGGCGTCGAAGCATGGCGTACGGGACATCGTTCGAACCATAGGCAGTGCCTGCGCACTGTTTACTCACTCAGAGTAAACATGTCGTTGAAGGGTTCTCCGCCTCTGAAGGTAAAGTCCAGTCAGCGACCTTCCGCGACATCACGACGTGCATTGAATGCTGGCGGAGCAGCATCCCGGCTAGAGAATGCGGGGAAAGAGGTCGCGAAGGATTCCGCCACGGATGCGGGGTCCGAGATTGCAGTCCCATGGCGACAAACTTCAGGGGTGTTGCCTCCTGTTGTGGTGGAGCGAATGTGAGTGTGTATGAAGGGCCATTCTCTCACCCCCTTTTCCCAATACCCTCTCCCTCCTTCTATAAGAATGTGTGTGTGTGAATAACTGGAATTTAAATTTTGTTTTGCTTTTAATTTATTGATGTTTGTATTCTCTTTTCAGAGATTATATTTTGAAAGAATAGTTTTAAAGATAAATATTTAAAGAATTATTAAATGCTGAAAATTGTTTGGATATACATTTAGAGGTAAGATAGTCGATAAATTTACTCGGGTAATGCCCACTTATTAGTTTCCCTTCCATGTATAGTAAATGGATCATAAACGGAGGATATATCTCTTCTACAGAGAGTGGAAGCTTGGACGGACTGCGAGAAGGGTTCTCTAGATGAGTGCTCCGCCCAGCCCTGAGATGGAGGGCTTTCATACCTCGCTAGACACCTGAACTGCCCACCCGCATTGGCTGACAAGCCTGCCTCCTTTTGTATTAGCCTACTACCACCCACCTCCAACACATAAGTGATAGCGCGTGCCCCTTTTCGTTTGGTTGTTGTTGTTGTTTTTCATTTCGTTGTGTAGATATATTTAAGTCAATTTGTTCTATTCGCCCGTTATAAAATTCTTTTGGTATCTTGTTTGGATTGGGGAATTTGGCCTCATTTTGAAGTATGCACACTTCCCTTGTAAATATAAATTATTGTAATTATCATTGTACATTTTTTTTTTGTAAGTAAAGGGACTGTATATACAATCCGTTTCATTCTCCTTCGATTTCTCACGTCCGGATTAGTGTAGGAAGCGGGTTGGATCAATTGGGGGTTAGTCTAGATTTTCGGCCCGCTACATTGTGAGTTCAACGACTCGGTGGAAGCGTGTGGCCATTTCGCCTTACAGGAAACGGTCATGCTGGGGGAAGGGGGGGAGCCCTGGTTTTAGCCGGCGCTGGGTGTGAACCCTTTGTGCCACTAGTTTTACCAGGGGAGCGCCTGGGTTGAGTAGAACCCACAGAAGGGCTCCGAATCAAGTCATAAGATGTCTCAGGCAGAGCCGGGTGTGCGAGGACCAAGACCTTAACCTGGCGGAATGAGAGTCGATCCTGAGCCTGAACGGCCAGGATTTCTTTCTCAAGGAGATATGCACCACATTGCTTCGAAGTGGGGGTGCGGCTCTCCACAATTGACACACTTGGCCACACATGATTTAGACTTATCGTGTGTGGCCTTGGAGCAATTTACACAGACTTCGGGTGACCCCGACTTTGCACATCTACATGAACGATTCGTATGGCCAAAGCAGTGACAGTAATAGCACCGCCGCAGCAATGGCACGAATGCCTTCACGCGGTAACGGCATCAACCGGCACGCACCAACTCAGGGAGATTGTTACAGTCGAATGTGACGAAGAGTGTAAGGGTAGGTCTCGAGGCCCCTCCCTGTTTTCTCATCACACCTTCCACCTTGACCGCACCATGGTCAGCCAGCTCTAAGGTGATGTCCTCTATGGAGTAGTCAACGAGTGTCCTCACATAAACTAATCCTTTCACAAAGTTCATGGTAGAGTGCGGCGTCACACTCACTGGGGTGCCATCAAGTGTTTGAAGAGCACTTATCTTGGCCGCCTAGGAGGGATCCGCTTCATTCATCAGAAGGCTCCCGTCTGAGAAACGGGTCACCTTCGGCTCTCTACCAATTACACTAGCTAATGCTCTCCTCTGATGGATCCTGTTGCCCTTGACCAACATGCTGCAATCAGTGGAGCGAATGACGAGGAAGTGTCTGAATCCAGCAAGCTCGAAAATGCCAGGTAACCTTTGAATGAAGGGCCCCGATGTCATCGAAGCTCTGCCCTGCCGATCTTGGCCTGGTCACTTACCGAAGCAGCAGATCCATCCATCCCTACAAGCCCCGCGGATGGAGAGGAGCCCCAAGTCTTTTTATTTGTTTTTACTTTTTAGCAGAGGAGGGTGGGGAATTAACCCGCTTCTTCCCTCCACCGGCAGGAGCCCCCAGACCGGACCGGCCTCAGCCAGGTCCTTCTCTGAGATGGAGAAGGTCCTGGCAGTCGCAGGGAAACCGGTCAGAGGAGATCCCCCTCCTCCTTGTACTGCCTTAGAAACCCTAGCCATTTGAGGAGGACCTTGCATAGGGGCAGTCTCGAGTTCGGTGCTTGGCGCTGAACTCGGATTCGCTCCCATGGAAGGCCCTACCCTCTGAGGTTGTGTTGCCTCAAGGGCCATGTCTATCTCAGGGGGGCCTCCAGTTGGCCATCTCCCCCCAGGACATCACAGGTCCTATTGACAGCAGCGTCATTTGTCATGTCTGGGAAGGCACAGCCCTTAACCCCTGCTAGGTTTAAAATTCTAACCAGCAGGTCTTTTGAGAGAAGCGACCAAAGGGGCCTGGCTTCCCTCTCCCCCCCTAAAGGGGGTTTGCCCTACTGAGCCTCTTCAATGGGGAGCAGTCGGCTATGGGCTGCCTGCTGGCTTTCTTGGCAGTCCCCTTGGAAAGAAAAGGAGGGGACTGCAGCTGGGAACAGGGAGGTGCCCGAAAGCACTTCCAGAAAAGGGGGTGAGGGGTAGTCCCCTACATCCATAGGCGAATGAGAGGAGTAAGCTTCCTCTCCGGTTAGAGAAATTTGGAGGGTCCCCTGCGCAAGCACAGGAGAGGGGGGGACCTCCATTTTTTTTTCTGTGGAGCTGCCTGAGGGCGGCTCCGTTGATGAACAAGGGGAAATGGAGGGAAGATTGTTGAATTTTTTCATCATTGGGCATGGTGACCCTCTTTTTCTTATGGGATGCAATAGCTCATCACCCCTTGTAGTAGCCTGCTCTGCAAGGGGTGTATACTGGCCTTGTAGAGCCAGGTGCCGCATTTGAGGCCACCCCTCCCACCTGGTGACCTGGCTCCCTTCAGCATGGCAGCTCCACCTTGTGCATGACATAAAATTGATAGTGTGTAAAGAGAAAAGGAAAGGGGATGTGAGGAAGGTATGGGTGGGGATGAGGCAGGTTGTTAAAAAGCCACCATCCCAAACCGGAGCTCAGGGGTTAGGGAACATTGTCCCCTCCCCCCTCAGCCCCGATCAGGGACAGTTGGCTGAGAAGGAGGTCTGCATCTACCCTGTGAAATTAGAGGCTGAACAGAGAAAGTTGTGGGAGAGGTTGTATGAAAAGCGAGGAAACTTGGGGGAATCAAGTGTTTTGAAGGAAGAAGAGGCTAAGCTGGGGTCGGACAGGATGCTAAATCCCATCAGCATGGCAGCGAGGATGGCAAATCGCTGCGCCCCTTACGGGGTTAAATTATAGCAAAGATAAACCACATCAGGTGTGTTAAATGGCCAGATGGAGTCCTGATTCAGGTCAACTTCACAGCAGCAGATACCGAATTAAATTGGTGGTCACCACTTTGAAATAAAAAAAAAGAGTCCAGCTCACTGGTAAGAAGACAATTCAATAAATTGAGACGACGATAGTGTCATCATTCCCAGGCTTTTAAAGCCTTCTAATCAATAAAAATTATATAAGAAATGTTATTCAGCTCATCAAACTAGATAGGAATACCTGTTTTTTGTATAATTCTGATGAAATTAAGTTTATTGATACTTTATTACTTTTTCTAAGTTCTGACAAAAAAAAATAGATAGGCCACCATCATGGGGCCAGTAGCCACCATTAATTGGAATCATATCCTATTATATTATATATCATTTTGAAGGGATTTTTTTCTGAATTAAAATAAGAAATGGACATTTCATATTAATCATTTTTAAAGAAAATACGATTGATTTAAATAACATTCAGGGGTTAGGCTTATATGTCTGATGTCAAGGAATGGGGTAGAAAAACTAGAGGCCTCTAACGACATTTAGCAAACACATTTTGAATTTGAATCTAATGTTAGGCTTTCAAATTAGAAATATTACTAGTTTATTTAAAAAATGCAGGGGGGGGGGGGTGTATGAGCAAAAAATATAAATTTTTTGAAATTACCTTATAAATGATCATTTGGGGCAAAAATAGCCTAAAGTAGATGGTGCTATTATTATCTCAATTTACGGACTATTCCATAGTTTTTGTTAATACACCAAAAGAACACTCAGCAACCAAGGAAAGATTGTGATGAAAGAATAAAGAAAAAGGAATTGATATTTTCTCATTTAGAAGTAAAATCATTAGATAAACCAGGAGAAAGAAAAATAGATAAGAGGGATAGAATAAAAAGCTTCAATGAGATTGAAACTTTGCGGCATTGCTCAAAGTTTGTCAAAAAAATAATTTTCCATAATTATTCCTTTTCAAAATTTTAAGATATTTACTATTTAATGATGCATGCTAACTAAAAGCTTGTTAGTTTTTAAAAAAATATCTTTAAAAATTTATGTTATATTTCAAAAATAGAACCATCATCGGTAGTCCTGATGTAATCCTACTAAAAGGAATCCACTGCATACAGAAATAGGTAGGTTAAAAAAATATATGTATCAATCAGTTGAAGGAAGATCCAAATGGGCTCTAATCAAAGATTCATTAATATTAACCTTTGATAATCCAGAAAAAAATACTTTACCTTGAAACGCAAAGTTCTCTATAAAATAAATTAAATTAATTTTTATACCAAAACCAGTTATCTACTAAAAAGTTCTTAACAAAATTAACCTGTAAGACAATAAGATTATGTTGAATTTCAGCCATACTAAGGAATGTAAAATGTGAAAAGAAAATTAATGAAATTAAGCAAAATGAAGAAAACCATTTGTAAAGTCAAGTCATAAAGTCACTTTCATTGATTACCTTTGTGCTTAATCATTTAAACTTAAGGTTAAAAGATATCAGCAACTTTAATATTGTAAATACCATTCATTCAGATGACAATTCAATAAAGATTGTTAAAATAAAAATGAAATTCAGTATTTCTCTGTTACTCCCAAAGCCAGGATATTAATTTTCCTATCAGCCAATATGAAATATTCCATTTATGTATTCATGTAGGGAGGGGCAGTGTTATGATGGCATGCAGGCCAGAGAAACACTAGTTGTGATCTGAGTAACTTGAGATTGGTAAATGTTGGTAATTGATGTAGGTCATTTTGTAAGTGGTTTTGAAGTCTTATTTGTTTAAAGTGGATGCATTTAATAGTGGTCTGGTTCAGTAGGGTTGAGGGGAAGGTTAACTAAAAATTAGGTGTAGTGGGTAGCATGGGTAGTTTGAGGGTTGCTGTAGGTATGAGTGGAAAGGGTGTGAGGGGCATCACAGTATTGTGAAGAATTATGTGCCTAACATGTTAAGGTGGTATTCAATGCAGAGAATTTTGTTTCAGTATGGTGGTGGTGTATTGGGCAGGTTTTTGTGTAGCCAGTTGCAGTGTGGAGGGCACCGTTTGTATCTTATGTATGCTTGTATTAGATATGGTTGATGCTTAGGCTGTTTCATAGTTTAGTGATAAAATGCCTGTATAGTTCACAAAAAAAGGGGAATGTATAGAAATTAGAGATAAAGATAGGTAAAGGAGAGGATAAAATGCCTGTATAGCTCACAAAATAGAGGGGGATGTATATAAATTAGAGATAAAGATAAGTAAAGGAAAGGATATTTATTATAAAGAAATAGTTTCACAACTCATTTTTATAGTCATATTTACTGATTCTATTCTTAAACCTATCTACTATAGTGCTTTCAATGAATTTCCTAGGCAAGCAATTCCAAATGTATTATTTTCTAAGAGATTTTGTTCTATTGCAGCGTTAAATCTTTTGTTTACTATTTGAAACTTATTTATAGTAGCCACTTAGTTATCTAGCTAAAATAATGAGACAATTTAAATTAGTAAACCTGTTTAGTATTTTAAATACTTCAATAAGTTAGCTATGTAGATGTCAATCTTTTAGTAAAAATAAATAAGATACTTTAGGCTTTCTTTGTATGATCAATTTTGAAGTTCAGGAATTGATTTCATTGCTCAATGCGACATGTTCCAATATTACGTCCTTTTGCATGTATGGAGACCAGAATGTACTACATACTTCAAATGAATTATTAAAAGTACTTTATATAAAGGAAGGATAAATTTTAATTTAAATGCAAAATGTCTAGAGCCCTATTGGCCTTTTGTGAGGCTACAGTTGTCGCAAATTTATGCAAAATTTTAATTATCCAAGGATTGGCTAAGACGAACCAACCATCAGCATTTCAATTTCCCTTATACGATGGGATGAGAAGGGAAGATTTTCAGAAGGCCTTCCACTCTTGTGTATCCTTGTGTCATTTGGTCATCATATATGCATTCGTGATTTGATCCCTACTTTATCCCATTTGATTAAGTGTTATTTATTTTGTTCTTGTGATCTTCATTAGTTTGCCTTTCCTATTCTAAACGATTTAGATTGTATAATCAATTTCCATTGCTTGAGATTGTTCCCATACCTCTTGTGCTGTAGGTAAAATTAACTTTGTGTAGTGTATATAATTAGATTTAAGCAGTGTAAATATCATTTAATACTAAGAGACATATATATTTAACTCATTCATAGATAAATATAAACTTAAAGGATTCAGTGCCTCTTTCCTCCTTAAGCAGCACAAAAGCTTATAATTTCGCTTTAGCGCTCTGTAAACTTATATAGTGGGATAATTAAATTCCTACAACAGTGCATTGTTTAAAAAAATTTAAAATGCTCTAGATTGACAGCAATATCATTTTCCATGTGACTTTAAAAGTTGACCATCTAGATTGAAGACTAAAAAACAACTGCCTAGGTCAGGTAAGCTTCACAACTCATGAATCATCTTAGTCATCCTTCTTTGCAGACTCAAGCAAACCAAAATCCATCAAATTACTTACACTCCTCCCAATAAACCCCAATACCCTATTAGTTTTAATTCTAGCACTTATACACTACTTTCTAGGCCAAAGGTCAGAACTTCCCAAGATACCCTAGTCTCTTTCACATTCTGACCTTGCAAAAACTCTCAGGATACTAAATACACTACTCTTGCTTGTGTTAAATTCCATTTGCCATTTCCCTGCCGATTGGGATACTATGGTCAATTCATCCTGTATCAGAGTCAGACCTTATAATCCTACCTAACGTGGCATCATCGCCAAATAGCTCAAGATTATTAATATAAAGCAAGACTAACAATGACCCCTGAAGAACCACACTGGTAACATTCCCCTACTCAGATTTAATCCTCTTTATACTAACTTTTTGCTGTCTGTCACTAAGCCATGACTGAATCTACCCCAAAATACTTCCATCGATCCTATGAGATTTAACTTTATTCAAAAGTGGGTTGGAGGGGCCCCTGAGAAAGTGGGGGGAGGCAGAGGACACCTCTTTTTCAGAGGTGGACTGTCAGAGAGGTTCTAAAGATGACAAAGAGGAAACCATTTTTCCACATGGTGATGGTTAGAGGGAAGTCCCTCCATCTCATTCTTCCTGACACCTAGGGAGGGAGAGGCTACACTTGGAAGTAAATCCCCATGCGCATTCCCAATATTGCCTTCTATTGTAAACATAAATGGAGAAAAGGTCATATGAATAGTACATCCTATGAATCACTAATAACTTGAGAGGGTAAGAGAAAGTCTCCATACTATCAGAAAATTCCAGAATGTGATCATTTACCCATATTCTGTCCACGGCTTTGCCAACCCGGCCCACCATTCGGGCAAAATTATCGAGCTTTAACCATAAAGGACGGTGCAGGCATAGCTACCTTATATGTGTACTGGAAGAATATCAGCAGAGTCAACAGCCCAACACATTCCATAAGTAATAGTTGCTCTAGCCAGCAGGTTTTTGACCCACAGAGCATGAAGGGACCTCACAGTATATATACACTGCCACTTGACTAAGGCTCATAAGAGGATGAAAATGTGCTGTGTATCCAAAACCTTTGTGGATAGGAGATGTTACAATAGGCGGGTCCACCTATGAATAGGGTGGGTGATCACCTATTATTATCATACCCTGGTGTGAGGTGTTTCCCAGATGGCATGCAGTCCACTAAGGAACTATGGCTACCAGACCAAACCCTGGTACCCAGTAATAATAATACAATAATTTTAATACATAATAAATAATGATAAATGCTAAAAATAAATAAATTATACTACTAAGTAATAGTAATAAATAAGAATAACAATAATATTGGTAATACTTCAGAACAGGGGTGAACAATAGGAGGCGCTATTTCTGGGCTACATTTTGGGGTAATTGTTAAGATTGGCGGCCCCTGATTTTGCACTATTAATTTTTTTCAGCTATCCCACTGGCTTTCCTCTATGTTTATAAAAACAGGTAAAAAGTAGGAGTTTTTTATTTTCTATGCTTTTTTCTTAAGCTTATTATCGATCTCACCTAAATAACCTATGCCTGCAACTATTTTGTCTTTTAAAGTAGTTTTCTTTGTTTGTTTTTTATTAAATAAAAGAACTTTTCCTGTTGCCAAGGAATTGTGTTTGCCGATTCAAACTATAAAAAGCCCTTTAAATATATTTATGTTACTTTTTTTGCTTTTACAAACTTTTATTTGCACCACAATTAATAAATATCATTGCAAAACAATTCATTTCATACAGGTTTGATTATTACAAAAGGTTTGCTATACAACAAACACAATTACTGGATGCTTCAGTTTTGAAAGGGGCTGAAATTGGCACTACCTTTCCAGTCGTGTCTCTTGTATATATACTTACATGCATGAGAATTGCACCAGATTTTAAAAAATGACAAGTGTGTGCACCGTGTGTTCATTATCTGTCCCCCATCTAAGTTTGGTTTTAACTGAACACGATAAAAGAAACAAATTCTAAGCTAAGCATATTAATAAAAAAAAAGATAAAGTGCCCTACCTGTAAATATGAACTTACAGTTAACAGAGTTTTTTTTCTGTTGCTGTAAATAATTTTTGCCACTAAGGGGAGAACGGTGCAAATTCAAAATGTCAGCTCGTAAGGGGACTTTATGGGGCAGTTCACATCTTAGTATTGAACAAATCGTGATTTTTTTTGGGGGGGTGGGGGTGGCAAACCGGTTCACCATGGATGAAATTACTCAGCAGACCATTGTAAGCCAAACAAGCTTCATCAAGTGGTTTAGATTTTGCCAGGAGGCTATTTAACATTATTTAAAAAGTCTCTCTGCACCACTTGGAGATCCAGTTAATACTGCCAAAATCGATGAGGCTAAATTTGGCAAGAGGAAGTATAATCATGGTAGTGTAGTGGAGGGTCAGTGGGTATTTGGAGTTTGAATGTGAATCAAAGAGACTTTTCCTAATTCCAATCAAAAAATGAAGATCACAAAACTCTCATGGTGGCGATAAAAAAAAGGATTTTGCCAGGAACGATGGTTGTATCTGACGGATGGGTAGCTTATTTGGATTTATCAGAAGAAGGATGCACTCATCTTACTGTCAACTACTCCCAGAATTTTGTGTATCCTGAGACTGGAGCCAGTACTCAAAATATCAAATGAGTTTGGAGGGATACGAGAGACTGTGTGCCCCACTATAGATGGGTATCTCACAACCTCTCTACATTTATCAAAAAGTTTCCCTGTATAAAAGAGAAGTTCCACAAATTCTGGATCACTGCCACAAAATTATACTCACTGGCTTGAGGTATGGGAAGAAAGGCCAGGCTAATTTGTGTGTAGTTACAGAGTGTGATCTAAAAACTACGCATTCAAATCTCATGTTTTGTTTTCAAATTAGGAACATTACCATTTTTTTTTAAAGTTGCAAAGGGTTGGGGTGGAACCCCCCACAATTAAGTTTGCCCCCATTTCGAAACTACCTAAAAAAATGTTAATTCTTATTCTTATCTTAAAATAATTTCTCAAAACAATGAACTGAGTGAGGCAAAAAAAAAAAATCACATGCAAAATCAGGAGCTGTGAATCTTATCAATTACCCAATATTGAGCTACAATTAATGCGAGTTTGGCGAAACATTCAGAAAATCTATGCCGTGTATTTATAGTAAAAACAGTACTAATGGTGTTTGCAGGCACTATTACAGCTTCAATTAGGTGCCGAAAGTACTTATTTTTAAAGATACAAGAACTCTGAGTATGACTATTTGAAGCGATAATCTTAAAAATAACTTGTTTTCTGCATGAAAACATAGCTGTAATTGATGAATAAAATGGCTAAAACACCATTAGTACTGTTTTTACGTATTTACTTTTTATTTATAGATTATTTGTATACTAGGAGCAACAAAAACAAACCTTATAAGCTGCCTGAAGGGAGAAATAGGAGCTTCACTAATGGCAAAAAAATTGTTTAGTTATTCAGGAGGGGGAGGGGCTTCACCCCTCCATACCCCCCCCCCCCCCGATCACTTGCTTGCACCTTAGGAAGGATTCTGTATCTAAAAAACTTAAATAGTATTAATTTGAAATCCTACCATTAGGTTTGAATACAAGGACAAAACCAACTTACAATTTAGTCTTGGGGATATTATAATCAAGCCATACCTGTTGCTATGCTTCATTTTCAAAATGCTATAATTTCAAAAAGTCTATTAAATTTACCAAGGAATTATGAGAATTCTTACTAAAGATTAAAAAGTAAATACACAAAAACATATAACTGCATTAACGTTAAACAAACTGGTTTTGATGCAAAAAGTAAAAGCGGCGCTCTTAAAAAAACTTGTATCCGGAGTTGCCAATGATGTGTGAATTAAGTGCAAATTAAAAGTTGCCAGTGTGCGAAAATAATTGTTTAGTGTCAAATTTAGAGAAGGCATTGCTGACACTTTTGTATTCAAATGAAATAGGTAATTATTATTATTATCATCAAGCTACCAAAGCCTTCCCCCAGGGTGCAGATACAACAGAATTGAATTTGCACAAAATAACAGGGGTACTGGAGAAAGGCAGAGGCAACAAAAGGAAACAGGCCCCCAGTAAACCCAAATAATGAATGAGGAGTAACTGTAATAAATAAACATTTAATCGAGACTTAAATGTAGAGATATTAGGAGAAGAGACAATATCATTGGGTAATTGATTGCAAATTTTGACCAATGAAGGAACAAAACAGAGAAAATTGCATAGTGCAAGTATTCATAGGATTCATAGCAAATTCATTAAGACTAAGAATATACCTTGTCAAAGACAGGATTGAAAGGTCCAGGCCAGAGACTATGTAATGGGTGCTGATTGTGTTGTCCTCCTTTAATGGGGCAGCTTGAGGAACCCAGGAAGATGGCCTCACAACTCACTTCATGGGTGTTGCCTCCTGTGAATCTAATGACTCGGTGGAGGCGGGCAGCCATTTTGCCTTACGCAAAACGGTCACACTGAGGAAAGAAAGGGGAGCCCTGGTTCTAGCCGGGACTAGGTGAGAACCCTTTGTGCCACCAGCTTTACGAGGGGAGTTTTTTTTTTTAAGGAGCTATCTGGCAACGACTGCCCACTTAGGCATAAGTCGCCATAAACAAACAGCCTAGTTCTAGGCTACTTTAAAAAATTTGAAAAGAAAACAATAATAAAAAGAAATAACAATTAGGAGGCAATAACAACAATAACAAAATAACAAAAACTAAACCTAGTTAAATTAAGGGTAGAAGGCCGGCCTCTCCCCAAAAGTCAGCAAGTCGACCAGTCAATGTGAACGCACTCGTCCCAAGTACAAAGGACAGGTGGTAGCGACTCCGCCCATCCCGTTACCGGGACAGGTAACGTGCGCGAAGATCACCCAGACTGGGACATTCGACAAGAATGTGCTGAACAGTCTGGGGGATGATGCAGTCATCACAATAGGGCGCAGGCGAGCCCTCCATTAAATAGCGATGCGTCACACGAGTGTGTCCGATTCGGAGATGACAGAAAGCGACCTGAAGCCGTCGTGGCATTGGGGAATAGGTCCATGGGAACAGTCGCGGCGCAATGGCACGTAACTTTAAGTTCCCTTCAACCGTCTCCCATCTTCTTTGCCAAGCAGTCCGAAGAGCTGCCCGTATTCCTGCCATGTAGTCAGTGTGAGGAAGAGCGAAACGCTAGTCCGGTCGCAGAGTCCTCGCGGACTCTTTGGCGCGCTCATTCCCCGCAATTCCTACATGTCCAGGAACCCAGCAGAAGATAATCTCGACATCTGCCCGGCTCGCCAAAACCGAGGCGTCACGGATTTCGCGAACCAGGGGATGCGGAGATTCCAATGCCCCGAGAGCACTCAGGGCGCTTTGTGAGTCGCTATAGATCACAATCCGGTCTCCGAACCGGGCACGTCGCGTAATCTCCCGTACCGAGTGGTGTATTGCCACCAGCTCGGCCGTGAAGACAGATGCAGCGCCTGGTAGAGCCCCGCTGACTTCAAACAGAGGGGATACGGCATGGAAGCCGACCCCCTCTTGTGACTTGGAGCCATCCGTATACACTGGCACGGTACCAGCGTGACACGATGTGTGCTCCAAAAAGGTCGAACGCAATACTCCCGGCGCAGTACAAGCTTTGGGAGCAGAGGCGTGGCGACAAATAGCCAAATGTGGTACCCTCCAGGGTGGCGTCCTGGGCAGAACCAGGGGCGCCACCGGCCCGAGAGCTATATCTACCTCTCGAAGGAGTTTCCTGGCCTTAAACCCAAAGGGCTTAGGGTATGACTGGCTTCTCTCGGCGGATAGGCACCATCGAGATCAGCTGCGGATGCAGCGAGAGCTGTTGGCGACTGAGGGAGGCGCCGGGCTCGCGCGTACAGGCGAGTGATGCACTGCACGCGGCGCAGAGCGAGTGGCATCTCCCCAGCATCGACCAACAGGCTCTCAATGGGGGAAGTGCGGAAGGCACCGGTCGCAAGGCGAAGGCCGGTGTGGTGGATCGAATCCACCTTCCGCAATAAA
This sequence comes from Ceratothoa steindachneri, assembly GCA_963969495.1. Classification (NCBI taxonomy): domain Eukaryota; kingdom Metazoa; phylum Arthropoda; class Malacostraca; order Isopoda; family Cymothoidae; genus Ceratothoa; species Ceratothoa steindachneri. Next base: position 96,334,097 of record OZ018332.1, read on the forward strand.
CGCTCGGCTGCGGATGCATAAAACTCGCATCCGTAGTCGAGCTTCGAGCGAACAAAGGATCGATAAAAAAGTAAGGCGGTAGCCCTATGAGCGCCCCAAGCGCTGAACGTCACGGAACGGAGAATGTCCATGGCGCGGGTACAAGAGAACCTAAGGCTGCGAATATAAGCCTCCCAGGTGAGGCGTCGGTCGAATACGAGACCAAGGAAACGGTGCGACTCAACCACATCCAGGCGCACCCCATTAAGAAACAAATCTGGGTCGGGGTGAAGCCGTGGATGGCGGCAGAAGTGCACCACCTTAGTCTTGGCCAAAGAAAACCGAAACCTGTGCGCTTCGGCATAGCGAGAGACGCGGTTCAATGCCTGTTGGAGTCGACGCTCCAGAGTTGGCATGTGGGCCGCGCCAAAAGAGATCGAAAGGTCGTCCACGTAGAGCGTAGCGAGAACATCTTCCGGCAGCACCGAGGTGATGCCGTTGATGCTCAGGGCAAAGAGTGTGACACTGAGGACACTTCCCTGCGGGACACCCTCTTCCTGCTCCTTTGGGCCGGAGAGGGCTCCCCCCACCCGTACGCGGAATCGACGATCTCGCAAAAATTCAGATATAAACATTGGGAGGCGTCCCCTCGCCCCCATCGTGTGGAGAGTCTCCATGATACCGTATCGCCATGCGGTATCATAGGCCTTCTCCAGATCAAAAAACACCGTGGCGTAGTGCTGTCTACGAAGGAAAGCCTCGCAGACGGCATTTTCCAGTCGGAGCAGAGCATCCGACGTGGAGTGGAACTTACGGAAGCCGCACTGTGCAGAAGACAGATGGCCTCCGCTGTCCAGAAAATAGGCTAATCTAACATTTACCAATTTCTCCATCAACTTGCACACGCAAGAGGTTAGAGAGATTGGGCGGAAACCAGTCGGAGTAGAGTGATCTCTCCCCGGCTTGCGAAAGGCGAGCACAGTAGCGATTCGCCAGGAGTCTGGGAGAAGACCTTCCACCCAGATCCTGTTGAACAAATCTAACAGAAAGGCCATGCCTCGCTCACCCAGGTGTCGAAGCATGGCGTACGGGACATCGTCCGGACCATGGGCGGTGTCCGCGCACGAAGCGAGAGCGGAACGCAACTCACTCACAGTAAACTTGTCGTTGAAGGGTTCTCCGCCTCTGGAGGTAAAGTCCAGCCGGCGGCCTTCCGCGACATCAAGACGTGCATTGAATGCTGGCGGAGCAGCATCACGGCTAGAGAATGCGGAAAAAGCGGTCGCTAAGGATTCCGCCACGGACGCGGGGTCCGAGATTGCGGTCCCATTCTCCTGGAGAATGGGAGGGGGGTCCTGCGAGAACTTGCCCCGAATCCTTTTGACTCGCTTCCACACCTCAGCTAAAGGGGTCTTCTCATTAAGTGAAGACACGTATGCCCGCCAAGAAGAGCAGCGGGCGTGCTTCGAAATATATCGGAACCTAGCCCTAGCCCGACGAAATTCAGCGACAGTGAAATCGTTCGGGCGGCGCTTATAGCGCATGTAGGCATAACGCTTCTGTTTGAGGGCCGTCTCACACTCGGCCGACCACCATGGGAGTGGTCGGCGTGCAAAACGGCCAGACGTCCTAGGAATAGTAGTCAGGCCCACGGCGATGAGGTTGCCGGAGAAGAACTCAACGGCCTCATCTACCGACCTAAACTCCTCGACTGAGATAGAGAATTCAGTCATTTCCCGAAATGCAGGCCACCGCGCCCGCGCCAAGCACCACCGAGGTGGTCTCTCAGGCGGCAGTTGCCCTGAAAAGGATATTTGAATGGGAAAGTGATCACTACCATGGAGGTCATCGACCACCCCCCAATCAAAATCAGGCTGTGCATCCGAAGAGCACAAAGATAGGTCAAGGCAAGAAAATGAAGCGGTTCTCGGACAGTGATGCGTAAACTCATCCACGTTTAGGACACCCATCTCAAGCTCTTCGATCAGATCGGCAAGGACTTGTCCCCTGGGATTTATGGTGTAATCTCCCCAGAGAGGATGCCTGCCGTTCAGATCTCCAAGCAAGAGATAGGGCCTCGGCAACCGTGCCACGACGCGGCGAAAGTCCCCCGCGTCGAAGTCAGCTGACGGTGGAATGTACGCAGAAATGATAGTATACCTCCTATCCAGGTGCAGCTGCACAGCCACTGCCTGAAAGGAGGTATCTAAAGAGAAAGGAAGAACGGAGACATCATGCCGGGTATAAACCGCGCATCCCCCAGCCCGGCCATCCCGCGGTGGTGGGGTCGCAAGACCCTTATACCCCGGGAGGGCAGGCAGGGGGCACGCGCCTAGCATGGTCTCCTGCAAAAAAATAGCTAACGAGGAACGGGACGAGGCGAGCCTCCGCAGCTCCTCCCAGCTGGCCCGGAGTCCACGGCAATTCCATTGAAGGAATATGCCCTCCAGGCCTAGCTCGGAGGAGACGCGGGGGCCCTCCTCGAATTGAAGACCCTCACGGGAATAGCCGTACGCTTCCCGGGGGCAGAACCCGGGGCGCTGTTGGCCGGACAAAGCGCTGGAGGCGCTGTCGCCTTCGAGGACTTATTGGGGGAGGTTGGGCTCGCCATGCGAGTCTTTTCCTCCCTCCGCCTCGAAACCTTAGGCGGGCGCTGCGGCTTCGGAGGCGGGGGGGCCTCTTTTCGAGGAACCACCGTCTCCGAGCCACTCGCTCCACCTCGGGGCGTGGGCGAAGGAGCCGAAGCTCCTTTGTTGCTGTCCTCCTTTCGGGGGACAGCTTTAGGAACCCCTGAAGATGGCCTAGCGACCATCTTCAAGGGTGTTGCCTCCTGTGAGTCTAACGACTCGGTGGAGGCGCGTGGCCGTTTCGCCTTGCGGGAAACGGTCACGCTGGGGGAAGAGGGGGGAGCCCTGGTTTTAGCCGGGGCTGGGTATGAACCCTTTTTGCCGCCAGCTTTACCAGGGGAGCGCCCGGGTTGGGTAGAGCCCGCAGAAGGGCTCCGAATGGGCGCGGAAACAACCATGCTCGTTGGCCTGGATGGGCCAGGAGCAGAGGGTGCCTTTCGAACTACTGAGGCATATGACGTCCCAGGGAGAGCTGGGCGCGCCAGGACCAAGTCCTTAGCCTCGCGGAATGAGAGTCTATCCTGGGCCTGAACGGCCAGGATTTCTTTCTCCAGGAGATATGCACCACATTGCTTCGAAGAAGCAGGGTGCGGCTCTCCGCAATTGACACACTTGGCCACACACAATTTGGAATTATTGTGTGCGACCTTGGAGCAATTTACACAGACTTCGGGTGACCCCGACTTTGCACGTCTACATGAGCGATTCGTATGGCCGAAGCGGTGACAGTAATAGCACCGCCGCGGCAGTGGCACGAATGCCTTCACGCGGTAGCGGTACCAACCGGCACGCACCGACTCAGGGAGCTTGTCACAGTCGAACGTGACGAAGAGTGTAGGGGTGGGTCTCGAAGCCCCTCCCTGTTTTCTCATCACACGTTCGACCTTGACCGCCCCATGGTCGGCCAGCTCTAGGGTGATGTCCTCAATGGAGTAGTCAACGAGTTCCCTCGCATAAACTACTCCTTTCACAAAGTTCATGGTAGAGTGCGGCGTCACACTCACCGGGGTGCCATGAAGTGTCCGAAGAGCACTTATCTTGGCCGCCTCGGCGGGATTCGCTGCATTCGCCAGAAGGCTCCCTTCCGAGAAACGGGTTACCTTCGGCTCTCTACCAATTGCACTAGCTAATCCTCTCCTCTGATGAATCATGTTGTCCTTGGACAACATGGTGCCATCAGTGGAGCGAATAATGAGGAAGCGTTTGAAGCCAGAGAGCTCGAAAATGCCAGGTAACCTCTGAATCAGGGGCCCCGATGTCATCGAGGCTCCACCCTGTGCACTTTTGGTCTTTGTCATCGTCAGGAGCTCCATACACGGGGGGGCAGAGGGGCCGGATATGCCGATCTTGGCTTGGTCGCTTGCCAAAGTGGCAGCAGACCCATCCGTCCCCGTAGCCCCCGCGGATGGAGAGGAGCCCCGAGTCTTCTTCGTCTTTTTCTTTTTTGGAGAGGAGGGCGGGGAATGAACCCGCTTCTCACCCCCGCCGGTAGAAGCCCCCAGGCCAGATGGACCGGCCTCAGCCAGGTCCTTCTCCGAAATGGAGAAGGTCCTGGTGCTTGGCGCCGAGCCCGGATTCCCCCCCATGGAAGGCCCTACCGTCTGAGGCTGGTTTTCCTCAAGGACCATGTCTATCACAGGAGGGGCCTCCAGTTGGCCATCCCCTCCCAGGACATCACAGGTTCCCTTGGCAGCGTCATAAGTCTTTAGTGGGGAGGCACAGGCCTTGACCCTGGCAAGGTTTAATATTTTGGCCAGCAGGTCTTTTGAGGGAAGCAACCGAAGGGGCCTGACTTCCCTCTCCCCCTAAGGGGGTTTGCCCTACCGAGCCGCTTGCACAAGGGGCCGTCGGCAATGGGCTGCCTGCTGGCTTTTTTGGCAGTCCCCTTAGAAAGCAAAGAGGGACTGCCGCTGGAGATAGGGAGGTGCCTGAAAGCACCTCCAGAGAAGGGGGTGAGGGGGAGTCCCTTATACCCGTAGGCGTAGGAGAGGAGTAAGCCTCCTCTCCGGTTAAAGAGGTATGGAGGGTCCCCTGCGCAAGCACAGGGGGGGAGCCTCCATCTTTTCTGTGGAGCTGCACGAGGGCGGCTCCGTTGATTTAGGGGGAATTAAGGGGAGATGTGGTTTTTTTTTCATCATTGGGCATGGTGACCCTCTTTGTTTTACGGGACGCAATCGCTCACCACCTCTTGCAGTAGCCCGCACTGCAAGAGGTGCTTACAGGCCTGGCAGAGCCAGGCGCCGCCATTTGGGACCACCCCTCCCGCCTGGTGGCCTGGCAGTCCTTCGGCATGGCGGCTCCACCTTGAACACGGCGTAAAAAAGATAGATTTTGAAGAGGAGAGGAAAAGGGATGTGAGGAAGGTATGGGTGGGGATGAAGCAGGTTGTTAAAAAAAACCCATCCCGAACCGGAGCTGAGGGGTTAGGGAACAATGTCCCCTCCCCCCTCAGCCCCGATCTGGGGTGGTTGGCTTGAGAAGAAGGTCAGCATCTACCCTGTGAAATTAGAGGCTGACCAGAGAAAGTTGTGGGAGAGGTTGTATGAAAAGCGACAAGGTAGGGGATAAATCGGGCTATCTGAAGGAAGGGAGGCTAAGCTGAGGCCGGACGGAGCGCTGGATCCGGTCAGCACGGCGGCCAGGATGGCAAATCGCCGCGCCACTTACGGGGCCCTCAGCCCCGATCTAGGATGGATGGGTCAGAGGAAGCTGGTCAGTCTACCCTGTAAAATTAGAGGCCGACCAGAAAGAGTTGTGGGAGAGGTTATAGAGAAAGTGAGGAAGTAGGGTAGAAATACAGGCTGTCTGAAAGAAGGAGAAGAGGTTAAGCTGGGACTAGACAAGGCGGTGAGTCCTGTCAGCACAGCAGCCAGGAAGGCAAATTGCCACACCCCTTATGGGGCTAATAATAAGGTAAAGTAGTGCTGGGATGGGGTGAGGGGAAAATAAACCAATAACTTTCTCAGACCCATCAGTGTGTTCATGCGATGCTATGTGATGACTATCGGAGGTTTTGACTTTGAAATGTCACCCCTTGTCTTTCAGTTCGTCCAGTTGTTGTTCTTTTAGTAATACCTCTTTTTTGTTTTCTATATTTTCTTCAAAGAGAAGTAATTATCCCAATAATTCTTTTTTGTATGGCTGCTGTAGTTCTATCAATTTTCATGGAGATGGATGCCACCAAATACAATGGCTACTTTAGGATCTTCACAGATTGATCACATACACCCCCCAAACTCCTACGCCTCAGCAGCCTACTTCAAAGATCTTTCCCTCTGCCAGACCTGGAAACTCACAGGCCATCACAGAGTCCTCACCACAGAACTCTATGCCATACTCCAGGCGCTACAGTTTTAAACATCAACTAGTCCCACAGGCAATCGTCCTATATACTTACTCACAATCCTCCCTTCACCTCATCCTCTCTAATCATCCCCCTTCACATATCCCTCTGGTCTACACTATACTCTCCCTTCTTTTCCACCTTTCCTCACTGCTCTGGAAGGTACGCCTTCAATGGATACCCTCCCATGTAGGCATCAGAGGAAATGAAATAGTAGACAGAGATGCCAAACACTCTCACATCGAACCACACAGTTCCTCTGGCCCCAGACCAGTCAGTAATTTGTGTCAATGCCCACTGAGCCTGCCTAGCTGACTGAGTCACCCTGTCCACTGACCTGATAGGCACACAAATGGGCCTATTTAAAAATGATGCAACAGCCCACCCATGGGCACACCACCCCAACAGAAGAATAGACAGTCCTAACTTGCCTTGGACACACTGGACTTCAGAGCCACCTTTATCTAATTGGACAGGCCACATCCCCTGGTTACCTGTGGTGCCAATGGTTTGAGGAAAGCATAGAACACTTCCTTCTGGAATGACCAAGGATAATTGTTAGGATTAATGGCCCCTGATTTTGTGTGCGAAGAATGTGATCTAAAAACTATAGGCATAACCACATTTAATATTCAAATCTCATATTTGGTATACAAATTAAGAATACAAGTTTTTTTTTTAATTTTGGGGGGCTGGGATAGGGTGTGTGTGGGGGGGAAGGGCTTCCATTTTGAAACAAAATAATGAGTCTAAGATACTACTCAAACAGTCACACTAAAAAAACAGCTTGCATCACTGGGGATCCACCAATTATCCATCAAAACCCTCCTAGGCAGCGCATCAGGGGACCCAACCGATCAATGACAAATAGTGAAACTCACATGCGACTTCCTGAAGTCATCAGGACTACTGTCATACCAGAAGAGCAAGAATAACACTGATCGGTAATCCTGGGTGAAGGTTTGCCTCAGCAACTGATACCCATCATACCCAGAAGAAGTATGCTGGGGAGTGCAATGCTTTTCCAATAGGTTTTCCCAATCAATAGTTTATTACAGCTTTTCTTTTGGTTATTTTTCAGTTTATGCCCACCCTGAGTTTTTTTAATAATTTATATATATATTTAAGTGAGAATGGGTGGAGGAAGTAAAAAAACACAAAACACTATGGAGTTCTTTATTAGCGTTTCACATGTAAACAATGTTTTTTCTTGGGCAAATTAAAGAAATTGCTTGGGGGGGGGGGTAGGCTATTGCAATTGCATCCTATTGTATTATATATAATTTTAACTTAATTTAGAAATGAGGGGCTTCACCACTAAATTGTGGGGGGTTGCATCCCCTACAACACCCGCAAATTAGAAAAAACTACTAAATATTCCTAATTCGAAAAAGCCTATCCTTAGTTTCGAATTCAAAGGCATGATTGCCAAATCTTGTTAGGCTTTTATTTGTTTATAGCGTATTACAAAACCATTCACACGCATATGTACATAATTATAGCATCTTAATTGAAAAAGAAATATTTAAAGTGTTGTACAAAATTAAAAAACTAAACTATATAAACCCCTACATAACATTCTTTTGAGGCAAAGACTTTACAAAAATAAAAAAAATGAAACTAACTAGATTCTTTCAATTCAAAGATGGCGGCCAATCTATATTTTGTAATAACATGCTAATTAGAGATTTGCCCACATTATAACAAAGCACCCATGAAATGCAAGGGTGGGTATAAACCCAAAAATAACCCAGCTTTTTTATATAATTCCATGTTTGGCTAATAAACAATCTCTAGCAGGCTAAATCTTGAGAACTTTCCGCATAAGAAACAAATGATGTATGCTGACCCTGTGGAAGTCTCTGGTACTACCACAGCTAGAATACTGTTGCTAGCTTTGGACTCCTCACAAAATTACAAGGATTATCACAATTAAAGCTCCACAGAGGACTTTCACCAGTAAGGTGAAAGTGGAGCCCCACCTCAGGTGCATCACTAATCTACAGAATTCTACTAAGTTGAAGTAAGTTTTATCACATTTTTCTTCTCCTCCTTATACCAATCTCTCTTGTCTGTTATGGTTATTTCTAAGTACTTAGAACTTTTACTACTATGTTTTTGTTTTTTTTTTACTTTTTCTTTGATATTGAATATTAAAGCTTTACTTTTATTTAGGTTTATGTCCAGTCCATATTCTTGACTTATTTCCTTTAGTTCTTGTATTCCTTGTTTCACCTCCTCCATTGATCTGGATATCTATAATCGGTAAATATGTAGATTGGCGGTTCGAATGATGGGATGTAAACTATTTTGTCTGTGTTCCAATATGTTTCACATTTTTGGAGTAAATTTAAGGGGATGGCTCGTGTGGGGGTAAACACAATGGGGGACCACCCTACGATGATCCTGAGTTTCAATCAATTGGGGAGGGTATGGGGAGGACAGTCCCCAAGTATATAATCCTAATTGTTTATAGAATAATGTTCTAACATTTACAGAAGTGAATGATCTAACCAAATCATTTCTGCACCCTTAATCGTTTTGCGAATTATAATGGGGGTGGGGGTGGGGGTGGGGTCTGATGTCAAAAATGACCCAATTGAATTTTTATTTTGTTTTTCACTTAATATCTTTTTATTATCCTCATTTGGAGTCATTTTTATTTGTCAATATATTTGTCCCCATTTTACTATTTTTATTACCTTTTTTTCTACATTTAAATATACTTAGCTAGATCGTTTAAAGGATCTACTTTTTGTTAAGCACATGAATATTCAGGCAGGGGTGAACAAAATATAAACAAACAAAAATCCACCTTTTCAGCCGAGCCACCAATCTATATGTTTACCCTATAATCCATTATCCACAAATAATATTGTGTTAAATTTTAATTTTTCATTTTTTTATCCTCCATCTACATTTTCCAGTTTTTCTATTATTTCATATGTAATTAGTTTGAATAATGTTGTTGATGCTGTGCACCCTTGTCATATACCGACAACATTATTCAAACTAATTATATATGAAATAATAGAAAAACTGGAAAATATAGATGGAGGATACAAAGATTATAAGTTCAAATTTAACAAAATATTCTTTGCGGATGATGGACTACAGATATCCAGATCAATAGAGGAGGTGAGACAATGAATACAAGAGCTAAAGGAAATAAGCCAAAAGTATGGACTGGACATAAATATAAATAAAAGTACAGTTTTAATTTTGAACATGAAAGAAACACCAACCCATATAGAAAACATAGAAGTAGTTAAAATTATAAAGTACTTGGGAATAACCATAATGGACAAAAGATGCTAAAAGGAAAACAGAAATAATATGATAAAGAAAGCCCCAAAACTAGCAAACTTAACATATGGAATAATATCGAGAAGCTGCAACAAAATATTGATTGGTAAAACCTATTGGAAAAGCATTGCACTCCCCAGCATCTGTATGGAACAAATATAAACAAAACAGAAATAAAACAATTGCAAACAATAGAAAACTCAGTATACAGGACAATGCTAGGAGCAACAAAAACAAACCCTATAAGCTGCCTGAGAGGAGAAATAGGAGCTTCTCTAATAGCATCTAAAATTATGAGAGGAAAACTAAAATATATAAAAAGTTTAATGGAAGGAAAAGCAAACAAATTAGAAAGGAAAAATTACACATAAAGAGAGAAGATAGAAAAATCAAATGATGATAGAATGCAAAGAATACCTAAAAGAACTAAATATAAATATAGAAGCATTAGAACAAATTAAAAAGGAAGAATTAACAAATAGAATTTATGATTAGGATACAAAAAAATGGAAAGAAGATTTGGAGAAGAAAAATCAATGTAAAAATATACAATAAAAAAATGGAGAACTACACTAGGACAAGGAAATGAAGTTTATGACAATAAACTTGCATCAGAGACACTTTTCAGATGCAGAATGAACACACTAAAATGATGGAAAAATATTTGAAAACAGTGAGACAAAGTGCCCATTGTGGGGCTGAAAGAGAAGCTTTAAAACATTTCATCCTAGACTGTAGTAAATATCAAGAAGAAAGACAAGAGGTTGAAAGAACTACAACAGCCATACAAAGAAAACAAAGAAGAATAATTAGAATTACTTTTCTTGGAAGAAAATATAGAAAACAATAAAAAAGAGGTATTACATAAATTTTGGATTAAAAGAGCAAAGTGCATAAAAGAACAAGGGAACCAGACCAACTGAACACAAAGAGTGAAAGACAAGGAGGTGACATTGCAAAGTCAATACCTTCATTGCATCACAATTGCATGCTAAAAAAAAATATTGAGACATACCTAAGCATAGGTTAATTCAAGAGAAAATGGTAAATTTCTGCTAATTTGAAAATCACACTACTTAAAGATCATATACACATTTTTACCTTGATTTTACATTATTATCTCACAAAATAATTTAGGACAATAAATCCATATCAAACCATATTTTTAAATGGATTAAAGTAAAAAATATAACTTTTTTTGCACTTTATTCAATTCAATTTCTAAGCAAAACTTCTTAATGTAAACAAAAGTAGCCTTTTTACAAATGTTTTTAAATATATTTATAAAAAATCTTAGTTAAGCAACAGCTCATAATTTTGTCCTTTATTTTAAATAAGCATTTATAAAATATTCATCAAAGAAATGGACTAAACCATATGAGATTGGAACAGCATTTAAACCTCTAAGAGATATGGATAAAATATTATATTATTTTTATTTACAGTATAGTGGCCTTTGTTTTTTCTTGGTTATTTTTTGAAAATTTGTTTGTATTAGGACTTTTTTAGTTTAGCATTCAAGCCTTTTTTTTTCATACTATTCTCTTGCAAGCTTTGTAATTTTTTATATTTACTTATGATTCTGGTTAGTGGAGCACTCATGTGCTCTTATACCTTTTTATTTCCTTCTTTGATAGCTTTTATACTTTTTGTATTTTATTCATTCTTTTATATTTAATTTTTGTATTATTCTTCATGTCACTTCTTGTTTGAGTCTTGGCTGTAAAGTTGTTCTATTTAATTTTGAACCTTCTTTCTACTGCTTTGACTTGCTGCTTAAAGTTCAATGTTCGGTATTCTCTTTCCGTAAGCTGGACTTATTCAATTATTTTGTCTGGGAAGTTTTCTCATATTTTTTGCCATATCTTTTTGGCGGATTTGTGCATAAAGATGTTTATGGGTTTTAGATTTGATCTTTGATGGTATTCCTGGATTGCATAATGTAGTGGGTTGCTTTGTTTTGGACCCTTTGTATTTGCAGGGTCTTTGTCTTTGCCATTTTATAGTGGAATAATTGGATAGGTCATAATTGGGCGTACCTAGTGCTAAGTATAATTTTCTTTTATCATTTCCTGACAGGTTATAGAGTCTGTACAGGAATAATAGGACAGTCTTTGCATAGTTGATTTTTTTATTTACATGTGAGCTGTATCCTCTTCTTGTGATCTTCAAGCCTAAGACTTTTCCTTCAGCATTGTAAGGATATATGATGTTCACGGTAACTTGGTGGACTTTATATCTGTTCAGTGTAATTGTGCCGAACTTGTCCATATTTGTTTTAATTTTATTGGCTTTTTCAAAATCTTTTGATATTTTGGAGTTTGCAAGCAGTTCTCAGCGAGATATCTCCCAGGTTCTGTTGTTCATTCATAATGATTTGAGAGATATACTCTGCCAATTGGATATACATTGCACAGTCATCTGTGGGCTAGGGGTCTCTTGTATACACAGTGTAGAGCGTGTGACTGAGACACCCTCCCTGAGGGAGCCCTGCATTTAAGGTGAAGGTTTAACCTGTGAAACAATTTATAGAAATTCTTGCTTTCCTTTTTGTAAAAAAAGCTGCAGAGGATTCCTGTGAGGTTTGAATTCAGTCCAAGGTCAGCTATTTTCAGCTTCAGTCCTGGCACCCATACATTGTCAAATGCTTTGGCAATATTGCGAGCATTAAATCCACTCTATTGCCTCTTGCAATTTCTATGGCAAGTTTTTCACTGATGAGTGCCAGCGCTGACTCGGTACCTCAATATTTACAGAATCCATGTTGGATGTAATTTTGCAATTTGTTATCTTCCAAGAAATTTCTAAGCCTATCATTGAGGAGTTTTTCGATCAGTTTACAAATAAACTCTAACAGAGTTAGGTCGGTAGATTTTGATGTTCCCTTTAGATTTGCCAAGTTTTGGTAGAAATATCATTCTCGCTGTCTTCAACACTGCTGGATAGTGCCCTGTGTTTAGGTATGCATAGAAGATTTTGAGTAATGATGTCAAAATGTTGTCTGGGGCATTTGTTAAGAGGTGTTTGGTGATTTCACTTATTCCTGGGCTTTTCTGTTTGAATGATGAAAGGGCTGTATTAAGTTCTTCTAAAGTAAAGGGTCTCACCTCATTTTCTTGTGAGAACAGAGTCCAGCCTCCCTTTCCTCAAGTTGTTGCTTTACCCTTTGTTCTCCCCCCCTGGTAATGGAGAAGATTCTTGACCAGTGGTTCTTTAAGCAGTTTTCGATCTCTCTGTTGTCATCTATTGTAGTTTCTCCTTCATTCAAATGCACCTTTTCTTTTGGTTCGGAACCTTTTAATTTTCTAAAATGTTTTCAGAATCTTCTGAGATCTCTATGTCCATCCTTTCAATAGGGTTATTCCAAGTCATATGTACATTAATTTTAATGGTTCATTTACTCCTGTATGTAGGTTTCTCAGTCATACGTACCTTTCCCTGTTGTTTCTGTATAGGCAGATTTCCTCGAACATGGTGTTAACTTGTGGCATTTTTTGTTTAATTTCTTCTGTCCATATTGGTGTGGGGATTGTTTTGTAGCTTGTTCTAGGGATATGGAGTGAATCAGCTTCTGTTATTAGCTTGATGATATCTTTTAGGTGCGAGTCTATTTCTTCCAGGGGGCTTTCATCAAGTGAATCGATGTTGTATGTGGCAAGGTGGGCTTTGTATGCTTCCCAGTTGGTCCTGGATAGTGTTTTTCTTTTAAGTATTTGGATTTGAATAGGGGAAGTTGAGATTCCTGTGACAAACCTAATGTGATCTGATAGCATTGCAGGGCTAGTAACCGTAGGGAGGTTTAGTGCAAAGTTCGGCTTTGTTAGAATAATGTCCGGAGTGGTTGAAGACCTCTTTGTTAGGAATGTTGGAAAGTCAGGACCATCCCTCTGCACTATTTTTCTCCTTAACAGGAGTTCCAGGGTCTTACTGGCAGGGTTAGCAAATCAAAAAAACCCAGCCCTAAAAAAAAATCTTAAGAAATGAATGTGACATTATTTTATTCAAAATTCATATTTGTTTAGAATTTCAACAAATATGTATCAGATTAAGGTTATTTCTCTGATACTGACTCATAATTCATCTCGATCAGTGATCTGTTACTGTGATCTTTTCTTACTATAATATAATTATTAAACTAATCAATTATTAATATAAAAAATAGAGATAGCTATTCTTTTTTGTTATTCTAATGCTTGTAGCATTTGTTTTTTGAAAAAACCCAGGTTTTATTGGGCTTTCTCCCCTCCCATTTTTTTTTGCCAACCCTGCTTGCCGGTGCCATTAATGCCAGTCATATAGCCTGTTGGGCAGCACCTTGCGTTTAAGTCTCCTAGAAGTCTCACTGATGATGAGTGGCAGAAAATGCGAATGAAGTTGAGGGTTGATATGCCCCATTGATGACAAGGTCACCGGTTGTCATTTTTAATTTGATGATAAAATATGACTTCTAATTATTTTATTTCAGAGAACGCTAGTCCATTTCTGATCCCTGTGGCTGTCCCATTGTAAGGTATCTGGGTTGGGTTCACCTTATTACGTTGTAATTGGGAATTTTTATACATTCCTCCTGTAGGTTTACTCCGAGTTCTGTGATTATGACTATTTCCAGGTCTATTTTTCTTATTATATTGCAGAATTCTAGTTTCCTTGTTCCCCATCCATTTACGTTTAGGGTAAGGATCCTGAGGTTGTTCATGTAATGTATGACTTGGTCCATTATTATTTAGAGATTTTCACAGTCTTGGTCTTGTTTAATTTTGCCAGTGATCTCATCTAACCTGAGCATTTTCTTTAGAACTGTTCGACCAGGATGTTGATGCATGAGTTGGCCTTAATTTCGATTAGGCCTTGTTTAAAGTCATTGTTGATCTTAACTTTATCATATTCTGTCATATTCCCACTTGAATTCTCCTTTAGTTAGTCCTACGATTTCCTTTTGCTTTGTGTTTGATGGTATAGGGTTTGAGTTTATTGATCCGTAAATTTTTATTTTAAATTTCTAAGTGTTTTTACGAGTCATCTCTTTTTCCTTCGCTTCTTCCAATTTTTGTTTGATTAGCTTAATGTGTTCGGACACATTCATCTCATCTTCTTCTTGAGGTTCACTTTCGGGCGTTTTTAATACTCATTCTTGATTTTGTTCTGTGGTCATGGAGATCTAATATAGGTTGTTTGATGGAGGGTTCTCTGGGAACAACATGGGTTTAAGTCCATTTTTTGTTAGCATTTTGTTGAATTCCTCAGCGTACAAGCCAGGTTTTGTCATGTTAATGAAATGTGCATGCAGGATGCAACCATCAATGTTTACCATATTTTTTTTGTTCTTGAACTGGTTGGTTTGCGGTAGCAGTTGTATATGTTGTGTGCTTTCTGTGTTCCTTCACTTCAATCATGGCCGTTTTTTTGTTTTTGATCATTTCTTTCTTTTGGGGGCACATCAATGCAAGCATGCGGTGTGGGCCTCCACAGTTTACACACTTTTTTATGTTCCTCCCATCTATATTCTGTACTTCAACATTCAGATCACTTTCTACCTTGATAAGTGCAATCTCTTGTTGAATGAACGTTTCCCTCTCTTTCTGGTCTGGTGCTCTTTTGGTATAGAAGGCCAGTAGTCCATTTTCTGCGGCTTTTGTAGCCATTTCAGTCTCTTTGAAGATAGCTTTAAACACATGTGAGTGTTCTTCTCCTGTTTGTTGGTTTTTTTTTAAATTGACTATTTCTTTGATTTTGGGGATGATTGTTTTTTTCTGTCTTGATTTCATCTGTGGAGTACTCCCTGATCTAAGGGTCGAGACATCTGCAGATGACTGATCTCTTAGTAGTGTTATGACTGGTATGGGAGGCTATGCCAGTTAGCGGCTGGTAACGTCATCTGTTATGACTGGAGACAGCACAATGCTTGGAACAACATAAGATAAGACTGGTGAGGAAGATTACGCCAGTTTACTGCTGGTAACATCATCGATACAACTAGTGAGGAAGATTATGCCAGTTTACGGCTGGTAATGTTGTCTTATATAACTAGAGGAAGATTATGCCAGTTTATAGCAGGTAACGTTGTCTTATATGACTGGAGGCACGAAGCTCAGAACGTCGTCTGGTACGAATGGACAAAAATTTGAGGTGGTGGATTTTATGTCTGTCTGAGTTTCTCCTCTCTCACAAGAAGTTTTATCATTTTTTACATGCTCATTTCAGGGGGTGTGGTTACATAAAATATTTGGAGCTGACAGGATTTATCTAAGAATGTCTTTCCCCACCCGTGAAACCATAGGAAATTAGTCAGCAGTATTATAGAATTTGGATACTTAAGCAGGAATATTGCTTATTGTTGACATAAGAGATTAGCTGAAGCAGGGAGGCTGGGAAAATGGAATGCACCATATACTACACTTTTTGCTTCAGAAGATAATGTGTATTTGTGTGAATTTCTAAGCTCTTATTTCATGCCTATCTGATAATCTTTTAATTATTATTACATTATTATCATTATTGTTATTATTATCATCATCATCATTATGAATATTATTATAATATAGTAGTTGGAGTTTGATTATATGTAAGGATGTATCCTAACAGTAGTCATGGCTGGCGCTGGCGGAGTCCAGTTTCTTAGCTGCATTTTCACTAAGAAGATTGTCCAAGTCTTTCTTGGTGTTGCAAAGGGCTATATAGCCATTGTACTGATCCTTCAGTCTCAATACGCTGACTCCAAGTTCCGCATAAATCACATGAAGGGTCTTTACTCAATCGGGTTTCATGTGGCCTTCGATGACCATGAAGGGTACCCTCTTGGTGCCCTCCAGGTTTTCCATTATTTCACAGGGGGCCTGTACCCCTGATCCTTCAGTTCATGATTCACCTAGATATATTTGAAGCTTTTATCTAAGTACTTTCTAAAATTTGTTTACAGTTCAAAACAAAGCCCACAGTCGTAGTTTTTCATATATTTGAAGCTTTTATCAAATTTCTTCCTAAGAGTATCCTCCTAAAAAGTAATAATTTGGGAAGGCCTTTAATGGAGAAATTAGTGCTATCACTCTGATCATGTGTAGATACATATATTGATCACTATACTGATATACGACCTCTAATCTTTAATTTGGGTTTTTTTAATATATCATTGCCTAACTGGTGACTGCCTATTTGGGCATAAGTCACTGTAATTCTTTCAAAACTCAATGCTAGGCTCAACTAAAAAAAAATGTGCAAAAAAAAAACAAAAACAAACAAACAAGGAAGCAAGCTCTGTCATCTGAGTAGGCTCTAATCTTTAAAATCTGGGTTATTTCATGAAGAGCCATGAATAAAATGTTGAAAAAGGCACTAAACCCCTTTATCACCTAACTAAGGAACCTATGGAGCCACTGCAGGAATGAGGCAGGCCTGAGGTCCACCTGCTGCACAGATGAGAGGGGTTAAAGTTAGGAAGTTTATTATATAAGTAGTATATAAGAGTCGTATAACCTTGGCTATAGGTTTTTATAATTATCAGTAAGCTACCTGATCTTAATGGTTTTACAGAAATGAATTTATTATAAATCCTAATGATAACCTAAAAAAATCAAAGCATTTAATTTTTGGATAATGAAAAAAGGATTTTTTAATGATGACATACAAACACAAGTAGCATAAGATGGAATCTCTTGTGTAGTAGTAGTTTTAGATGAAGTGGGAGGATCTTTTGATTCAGGGAAGCCAAGAAAATTTTCTGCAGCATTATCATCTTCCAACATGTTCTCTGACCATTGTGGAGATGACAAAACAAAAATAATTTAAAGTTAATGAGACTTTCATTTGAAGGAAAAATTGCTTTCCCCCTGAGATGAAATAGAATTAGGAAAATCCAGACTGGAAGTATGTTTGGACTGATTCGCTCTTCTAAACAAGTGGCATTAGTACCTATCAAACCAACTTCCTCTACCACCACCACAGCCCTCAAAAAGCCTGTGAAAGGTTGTCAGTCACCTAACAGAATTTGGGGCTTCAGAGAAGCCCAAACAACAGAAATACACAAAACTATACACCATTCAAATAGAAATGTGAGATCTGTAGCACTCACAATTAAGGTTCAGACTATGATAAATTATGATTAGTGGGGCACGATTTTTCTTAGCATTTTTTGCAGTTTTGGGTTGCATGATATTGTATCATATATCCTTGTGAATGGAATTTCAAAATGGACCTCCCTTAATTGTGGGAGGTTGCACTCTCCACTATTTTTAATAATCTAGTAGTATTCCCTAGTAGTAATTCCTAACAAAATCATGCACTACTAATATTAACAATTACCCACACTATTATTAGTTTTTAGCATGTGATATTTTGCTAATATAAAAGGCCATCCAGGGAAATGGCCCTTTGGCAACTCAGTAGAAGATAGCAAGCTTTTTTTACACATAGCTATAGAAGTTTGGAGAGGACCTAGGGAAAGCATATGGGTATTGCTTCCTCTTAAAGGTGGAATTGCCAGAGGGTGGCTTAGAAAATGCTAATGGGCAAACCTCTCCCCCATTTTAAGGGGTGATTCACCCTCTCTGGTACAGAGAAGGGAATTTTCCCCTTCAACAGTGCCTTGCTGCTGACTGCCACCAAGTGCATGGTCACTGAAAAATATTGGTAATTGTTAGGATTAGTGGCGCACAATTCTGTTAATAATTACTACTAGGAAATACTACTAGATTATTAACAATAGTGGGTGGCGCAATCCCCAAAATTAAAGGAGGGTATGGGGGAAATGCCACCCTTTTGAAATTCCTATTAAAATGATGATATATAATATGATTTGACTTAAAAACGCAAAAATCGCTAAAGAAATCATGCGCCAAAATAAAACCACTAATAGTATTTTAAAAATTTTAAGAGCCAATCTGGCAACCACCTACTAGGGCAAAAGTTGCCTTAATCACGCTACAGACTAATACTAGGCTAGATTTTAAAAAGTTAAAAAATAAAAAATATAAACAAAGCTAAGAAACAAGCAAAAAACAAAATAAGCAGCAAGAAGGAAGCACACTCCAGCATCTGGGGTAAGCCTGCCTACAACCAAGGATGTCAAACATGGGGAAAATGCGCATAGTCTGGGGAAATGGGGGATTTTGTAATAATAATAGTTAAAATTCTGGGGGAATTATGAAATAAGATGAATATAACATGTAAAGTGCATTATTTTTAAGAGAAACTTTTTTAAAGGGATGTAAACTCATTTAAATATAAAATTTCTAATGCAGAACGGTCACTACATTCTGAACAAGCAACAGTGAAGGAAATGCACTCAGTTGGAATGAGTATCGAACGCATTCAATCTGAATAAAAAATATTCTAAGTGGTTTTGTGGATGGATGAATGAATGAATAGTGCTGAAAATAAATGCTGCAAAGCCCAAATGGACTAGCCCACAGCAAAATTCAAGGATGGGTAATTTGCATGAGTGTTCTCAATAAAAATAGAGACATCTGGAGAATATACAAAAATATAGCTATGAAGTTAAAATCAATAGAATGGAAGTACAGGAATTTAAAACCATCAAGGGGTGTAAAAGGATATAAAAAATAAACTATTGAGAACTTGACAAAGGATAAAAACATAGACTATAGATGGATCAACAATAGATACAAGAACAAAGAATATAAAATCATAAATTTGTGGATGAAACAGTAATCCATGTCAAACTTTCAGATATTGATCCAAATAATGTATATAATCATAAAAATCATGATAACATTTACCTGGGAGGACTAGCAATGGCACAACTGATTAATGGATCATTACCCAGTGATATATTGAAGATATTCAAGAATGAGAGCTTGAAATTTCTTGAACTCTGCATTCAAATAAGGAAGAGATTTCCGCTGAATGAAGATAATGTGATTGCCAAGATAAATTCTCTTGATCCAACCATTGACTGAAACATAAGTCTTTCGCCATCCTCATTAATTAGTATTTCAAGAAATTTTCCTTAGCACAGCCAGCTAAAGAGTTACCTATCTCAAGAGACAACATATCATAGTACTGGTATGATCCATGTTCCATTAAAGATAGTATTGGCAATACCAAATTTGCGCTAATTTCTGATTTAATGGCAAATCTATCATGTTTGCCACATTCTTCAGCATGTATTCAACACATAATTTTGCAAGTGAATAACATCAAAACTAGGAAAACTAATTCACTAAAAGCAGAGAGGGTAGTGGTAGAATTCTGGCAAAACAATCAATTACAAAAAAAAATTCAGACTGAACTAATTGGAAGCTGAGAAGGAATTACTTAGGGATGTAGAAAATGGAACAAATGCTATCTATGTACATGAAACATATTAAAGAAAGTAATATAACAATGACTTTAGATGCAGAAGAACAGAAGGAATTGCCTTTGGATTAACCAGTGGTAAGTAAATTCGGTTATAATTCATTTCATTAAAAGTATTCTTATCATAATCTGGGGATATTTTTTTATTCAGGTTCTGGGGAAAATAGAAAAATCTCATTGGCAGCCCTGCCTACAACAAATAGTGAAATAAAATGGACGAGGCTGGCCTCCTCTAAAAAGTTATAGAGTCCACAAGTCTGCATACATGAACCTGTCCCGAGTACAAGGGGCAAGCAGTAGTGACCCCACTCATCCTGGTACTGGGACAGGTAACATGCGCAAAGATCACCCAGAATGGGATGCTAAACAAGAATGTGCAAAATGGTCTAGGTGACAAAACAGTCATCGCATTAAGGTACAGGCGAGCACTCCATTTAAAAAAAAATATCTAAGAGCCCATCTGGCAACTGCCTATGAACACAAAAGTCATGGTAATTTAAGCTACAACCTAATACTAAGATGGATTAAAAAACTAAAAATATATAAAAACAAAGATCAAAACACAAACCAGCTAAAGAAGATAACAAAAAAACAAGCATAAAAGCAAGCTCTGTTGTCTGGCGTAGGCCTGCCTCCCCCTGGTGCAGGAAGATGTAACCTACAACAAACTGAGTAAAAAAAATGGAAGAAGCCAAACTCCTCCATAAAGTCATATAGTCTGCAAGTCTAGGCGCACAAACATGTCCTGAATAAAAGGGACAAATGGTAGACAGCTCGCTTGTCCCAGTACTGGGACAGGTAACATGTGTGAAGATCACCCAGAATGGGACATTCAACAAGAATGTGTTGAACCGTCTGAGGGACAACACAGTCGTTGCAATAAGGTATGGGAGAGTGACCCATCAAATGGTGGTGTGTCCAATTCAGAGATGCCAGAAAGCAGCCTGAATCTGTCACAGCATTGGGAGGATGGGGGCATAGAACAGTCATGGCACACAACTTTAAGTTCCCCTCGGCCATCTTCAATCTTCTTTACCAAGCCAGGCGGATTCCTGCCATGTAATCAGTGTGAAGAAGTAAAAAATGCTGGTCTGGTCACCCAGTCCTCCCAGACTCTTTGGCACCCTCATTTTCTGCAATTCCCACATGTTCAGGAACCCAGTAGAAGATAATCTCAACATCCACCTGGCTCACCAAAGCTGTGGCATCAATGATACTGCAAACTAGGGCATGTGGAGATTCCAATGCCTCGAAAGCACTCAGGGCACTTTGTGAGTGTCTATAGATCACAATCCAGTCTCTGAACCAGGCAAGATGCATTATCTCCGGTACTGAGCGATGTATTGCAACCAGCTCAGTCATGAAGACATAGCTCCACTGACTTCAAATAGAGGGGATACAGCATGGAAACCAACCAACCCCCTCTTAGGAAATTTGGACAATCCGTATACACTGGCAGAGATCCAGCCTGACACTAAGTTTGTTCCAAAAAAGGCTAAAAAATACTCTTCAGCGCTGTAGAATCTTTGGGAGGAGAGGCTTGGTAACAAATAGTCAAAGGTGGTTTCCTGGGCAGAAACAGGGGCGCCCTACTGGCCCAAGAGCTACACTTAGCACTCAAAGCAGTTACCTAGCCCTAAACTCAAAGGGCTTAGGGTATAACTCGCGTCTCTCGACAGCATAGAGAAACTGTCAAGATCAGTTGCAGATACAATGAGCTGTTGGCGACTGAAGGAGGCACTGGGCTCACATGTACAGGCAAATAGTGCACTCTGCACAACACAGTGCGTGTGACATCTACCTGACATCGACAGGTAGGCTCTCAATGGGGGACAAGTGGAAGGCACCGGTCACCAGGTGGAGGTGGGCATGGTGGATCAAGTCCAACTTCTTTAATACACCCTCGGCTGTGGATGCCTAAAACTTGCATCCGTAATCGAGCTTTGAACAAACAAAAGATCGATAGAAAAGGAAGGCAGTAGCCCTATCAGAACCCCAGGTGCTGAACATCACGGAATGAACAATGTCCATTGTGTGGGTAAAAGAGACCCTAAAGCTGTGAATATGAGCGTCCCAAGTGAAGTGTTAGTCAAAAACAAGACCAAAGAAACCATGCGAATCCACCACTTCTTGGTAAACCCCATTTAGGAAAAGTTGGAGTGAAGCTGTGAATGGTGGCCAAATTTTATAATGCAACCATCTGGCAACTGCTACCAAGGACAAAAGTCGCCATATTTTTATTTCAAGAGTAATACTAAGCTATCTTAAAATGCAGAACAGATCAATACAGATAAAAAAAAAACAACAAGAACCCCCCCTCCCCCCCAAAAAAGATAAAAAAAATTTTTTGGGTATATTTATTATTATTTTGAGCTAAATTCATTTCTGCAACCCTTTTGCTCTTCTTAATAATCTTATTTAGCTCATTTCTGGTTGGCACCCCTTGTTGGCTTATTAATAAATTGATTCTAAAGATTATTCTTAAAGCATTCTATAAACTTACAACTTGATCTATCCCTTCCTATCATATTTTCCCATCCACAGAATTTAAATTAACGCATTGACTACATATTGGTACATATATGTACTGCTATGCACATAACTGATAGACATAGTGATACAAATATGCACCACTATCAGTATTTGAAAAGTTTTTTTAAAAGGTAATATAAAGTGTATGTAATGTGCAAAGTTGCCTTGAGATACGAGTTTAAAAGGCATGAAATAAAAAAATATTACTCATAAGAATATTTATTAAAAAACATCCTACAAAACCTGGCCAATTGTACCATAGAGCTAAATGAAGAAAAAACTTTTTCAATGAATATATTTTGTATAAAAATGTCCATAAAATACAAATTTACTGAAATGGCAATATATGATGAAAATAAAATACTGCTTTTATGTTTTTAAAGATTACAAACTTTTATTTATCTTGTTTCATGTATTTCTGCAGAGAAGGTAATTCACAAATGAGGCTTATCTTTCCACTGACAGCAAAATGTTAAGACCCTTCAAGCCTTATTTCTTGCAATTTTGCAACCTTCATTCAAGGAAATTTTTTCATATAACAGCCGGGACATCTTATTTAGTTTTGTTGTTTATCGCACTCTGACAGTAAATGTGCAAGTTACTTTCCTTGAATAGTTGCAAAGGCTCTTCCTGGCCTCGTGTTCTTCTGAGTTACATCACAAGTGAGAGCAGTAATGAATCTAAAAAATGTCTTATCTGCATTGATATCTGAATGAAAAATTTGTTGTAAATGACATGCATTTACTAGACATTCGTACAATTATTTCAATGGTTAATTTTAGGCGCCATTTCAATCTTCTTTGCAGTAGAGTATGATACGATATCATTTGGTCAGATACATCCACCACCTTCTTGGCAGGGTTATAAGCAAGAACACATTCAAGTTTTTGTAAGTCTTTATTTTGCCACTTGATTTTTCCTGATGGGACTAGAGTATCATATTGCTGAGGGACAGTTGAAATCAAAAACATGTTTCTTCTGTATCTCTTTAGTTGTATACTTTTATACCTTGATTGGTTTCTAAGCATTTCATTTTCTTTTTTAGTTTGACATTAATGAGATCTTTACTTAAATGTTTTATATTTTTACAAATAGTCCCACACAAGTAGATTTTACTTTTCATCAAGTATTCTTCCAAGGCTACTGAGCAATAGAAGTTACCAGCATAAATAGTTGACCCTGTGTTCAAGATATTTTCTGGCAATTTGACAGTAAGAGATTCTGTTCCGTTGAGACCAACAATATCATTAGTCTTGCTAAAATGTACTTGGAAATTCCATGTGTACGCTTTGGGTATACAAACCTCTAGAATTTGCTGGTAAGTATTGCCATATTCCTACTCATCCCTTGACTGCCAACATGATTTCATTAATAAGTTGTGATCCTAGCTAGACAAACAAAAAATTTCTTGATACCTTGCACTCATTATATCAAAAGTGTTCTAATTTTATGTAGCTTGTCTTGCTGAGAAAGTGGCCCCTCCATTATTGGTAAAATATAAAAATTTTAGAAGCATCTCAAAATGTGTTTGAAACATTACTTTTGGCACAAAAGGATCTGTATACATATATTGTAGCAGAGGACTGTGTGGTGAAGCGAATGTGAGAGTGCTTGTAGGGCCATTTTCCCACCCCCTTTCTAGCGGACCTCTCCCTCCCTCTGTAAGAATGTGTGTGTGAATTGGGATATATATATATATATTGGATTTCATGTTATATTTTGTTAATTTTTTCCTTTCCAGAAGCCACTCCATTACTTTGATATTTTATTTTTATAATATTCCTTTTGTAAGAGTGGCTGATATTACAAAATTTTTGGAATAATTTAAATTGAATATACTACTAGTCCATAATTAATTTGTTTGGATGGAGGGCTTTTAATAGCCTTAAGACCACGACCAGATCGCTTTATATCATATTGAGCCCAGAAGGACCAGGGCCTTTTAAACATGTGCAACGACTTTTAGTCACAAGAAGTGACAGCCAGAAAGATTTTCTTTGTTTGTATTTTTTCTAAATTGTTTTTTGGGGGGATTGGTAGTATTCACACAGATTGTTGTTTTTTTTTTATATATTGAGATAGTAAATATATTTAACCCTATTTTTGTAAATAAAGGACTGTATATACAATCCATTTCCTTTCTCACATCTAACTTAGTTTAGGAAGCAGGTTGGATAGATTGGGGCTAGAGTGTAGGTTCGGGGCTCGCTACATTTGGTGCCCAAATAAGGATGTGAGATCTCGAAACCGGGAGTATTGTTAGGATTGAATTGCAGTCCATCATCGGATTGGACGTAGTTGATTGTTTTTTTCCCTTCTTCTGTCCTTTATTACAAACCTGGGAGGATTGTTTCTGTGGAACAGGACTTCCATGATGAGATTGTGAGACTGAGGCTGGAATTGAGGAAGAAGGAGGAAGAGTGCAAAATGTTAAGGAGCATGATTGAGGAATGATATGATGAGTATAGATAAGAAGACAGACAAGATGAAGAAAGAGATGGACGAGAGAGAGAAGGTCGACCAACGAATGAAGGACTTATATGACCTGATAAAGGGGTCAGGACCGGCACTAGGACCCTCAACCCTAACCCATGCGGCGACTGAAGGGACTTTGATGAATGGGATGAGTGGAAGTGTATGTGAGTCTAGGGAGGATACAGGAAGGATGGAGAATGGAAGAGAGTGGAATGCAAGAGAGGAAGGAAGACTGGGTCAAGGGGAAAGGATCAGAAGGTGAGAGGGAAGAGTGTGGAATCATTGTAATCGGATGAAGGAGAGAGTGATGGTGTGATTGGTATGAGTGAGATTGAGGTGAATGTGGGAAAGGGAATTTTGATAAGGGAAGTGTCAAAAGTTGATAAGTTTAGGTTGCATGGTGAGAAGAGTGTGGATGATTCTTTGGGAAATTTAAGTGTTATTGTAAGCTCAAGTACCTGGAGAATAAGGGATATTGGGTGAATGTATTAGGCGAATGCTTGGAAGGGAAGGTGCTAGAGTTTTTCCGCGTGATCACGAGTGTGGGTGAGCCAAGGTATGAGGTGGTGAAGAAGTGATTGATTGGGCAAGTGATATGAATTAAAGAGACTATGAAATACAAATGTGTGAATGAATTTGAGAAAGCTCATATGGGAAAGAGTGAAGGGGTGAACATGTATGCATATAGGCTTGAAAGTATGGCAAGGAGATATGCCGATGGAGTGAATGAGTGTAAGCAACTGTTGAGGAAGTTCCTGGACACGATCCCACGAAAGGTGAGTGAATGGTTGAATGGGAAAAGAAAGGAGAGGATGAGACTGACAGGGGAATGGTTGGTGTGGAAGGATGTGTTGGAACTGTTGGAAGATGGGCGATTTGATGAGGAAAGTGACTTAGACAAGGATGGATGGTACAGTGTGAATGTTGGGGGTAAGAAGCCCAGGAGCTTTCCTCCACCTCCAACAGTTTGTCAGCTATGGGAAAACCCTGAGGGCTGCACAAGCTGGGGTGATGTCAAGCTTCCTGGGCCGGCAGACTGTATGGGTGAATGGAGGCTGGGCAAATGGAAGGAGACAGATGACTGGTAAGTGTGTGAATGGGTACATGAGGGAGCAACCGGGGTATTTCCCAGTGAATGAGAGGCCAAATGGGGTGAAAAGGATTGTGGAATGCAGTAGGGGTGGAAGGAAGGAAGACGTGTTGACAGAATGCAGATGGATACCTGGTAAAGGACTGTCAAGAAAGTGTGAAAGAATGTTTCAAATGTAAAGAGAGGGGACATTTGAAGAAACTGTCCGAAATTGAATGGTGGAGCGACTGCTGGGGGAGTATGAAGTATGTTTGTGGTAATTGTGGAAAGGCTGGTCATTATGCGAGGATGTGTCATGACCAGAGGAATGTATGTAGCTATTGTGCGATGGAAAGACATTCAAGTGAAAGGTGTTGGATTAGACTGAGAGCGCAAGGTGTGAATGGAAAGTCTGAAGCAGGAAACTAAATTGTAAGAGGGTACCTGGTGAAGTATCCTCTGGGTGTATGAGTGCAAGTAATGTGTTGGTAAGTCTGCCTAGTGTGAAAGTGCTGTCTGGTAGGAAGTATGAGTGTCTGAGTGTGAAGGTTGAATTGAACAGGGTTGAGTGTTTGGCATGGATAGATTCTGGGTGATAAAGCCCTCCTGTCAGAGTGTAAAGGTAGTTTGGTAGGGATTGGTGGTATGAAATTACCTGTGATTGGAATGATAAGGTTAGCTGTTCGAATGTATGGTATGTTGATGAATGAGTGTGAATTCTCTGTGATTGATAAGGTGAATAGTGAGTATGGTGTGATTTTGGGTATGATTATGGTTGTGCATCCTGCGAGTGATCAGATTGAGCGAAAGATTGGTAAAAATGGGGTGTATAAGTTGTATTTAGGGAAAGATGGTAGTGTTTTGAGGAGTGTGTTTAGCGGTATTGAGGTGACTGCTATGGAGAGTGTAAGGCTTGTGAAGGGTGAAAGGGTGTCTGTTAGAGTGAGTTGGAGGAAGGATGTGAGTTTGAATATGGATGGGAACACTGTGTTATTGGATAGAAAGGGTGCGTATTATAAGGTAAGGCATGTTGCTTGTGTGTTTGATGTCTTGATGAGAATGAATGATCCTTTTGTATGTGTGCAGGCAGACCCTAGAGTGAAAGGGCAGGTGAGAGGGATCCAAGTTGGCGATGTGCTGGATCACATCTCCACTGTCAGTGGGGCAGGTGTGGATGATTGTACTCATGTCAGGGTGAATGTTGTGAATGAAAAAACTTGTGAGTGGACATATGATGAAGTGAAAAGGATGGTAAAATTGGATGAATGTTTAACTGAGTATAAAATGGAGGATATGTATCAAATGCTATTTGAGCAAAAGGGGGTCTTCAGTAGGGGGCAAGAGCAAAATGGGGTCTTCAGTAGGGGGCAATCTGGATTTTGAGGTAGCAAACCTCCCAGAATTTAAAATTGTCCTGAAGGAGGGCACCCCAATCTACCAGCGGCCAAGACATTTCCCACGTCCAGTTGCTGATGAGATTTGAGGAGCAGTGTGTGGAATTAGAACGATTGGGGATGATTGAAGAAAGTGAGAGTGCATGGAATAGTCTGATTGTGTCTGTGTGTGGATTATTGGAAGGTGAATGAAAGGACTGTAAAAGAGAGGTTTCCGATGTGTGTGGTATATGAGTGTGTGTATAGTATGCATGGGATAAAGTGGTTTACAAAGCTGGAACTGGTACGGGGGTATTACCAGATGCCCATTGCTGAGGAGAGCCAGCTGGTGACTGCATTTTCCTCTATGAAAAGCAATTATCAATTCCGGAACCTCAGCTTTGGGTTGGCTAATGCTCCCGGTGCTTTCCAGTGGGCAATGAATATTGTGTTGATTAATAATGTGATTGTGTTTATAGATGATATTTTGATTATGACAGAGTTTTGAGGAGCATATGAGATTGGTGAATGATGTGTTGAGAACATTGGAGAGTGTTGGTGTGAAGGTGAAAGTAGCGAAGTGTGAATGGTTTGCGAAAGAAGTGAAATTCCTTGGGCATATGGTGAGTGAGAATGGGTTACGAAAGTCGCTGAAGTATGTTGAGAAGGTGCGAATGTTTCGGAAACCAGCGACTGTGAAGCAGCTGAAGTCATTTTTGGGTCTGATTGAATTTCAGCGAAAGTTTATGTGATGGTTCGGATGTGAATAAGCCTCTGACTGAGTGGATGGGCAAGAAAGGTAGTACGATTGTCAGGTGGAATGATAGTTGAGTCAAGTATATGAGAGTCTGAAAGAGGCAGTGGCTGAAGATGTTGAATTGGCATACCCAGACTATAATGTGAATGCTAAGATGCTTGAATTGTATATGGATGTATGGATGCGAGTGGATACTGTATGGGAGGTTATCTGATGTAAGAGCAGCGTTTGAATGGAGAGAATGTCAGGCAAATAATTGGGTATGTATCCAAGGCTATGAATGTGACTGTGGAGCGAGAGTTGGCTGCGTAAGGTATTGTTTGAAAGTGTTGCATCTATTTTTGTATGGTGCAAGGTTTGTGATTAAAAAGGATCACCAACCTCTTGTGTATTTGCAAGGTATGAAATGGGCTGTGATTGAGTATGTGCTTGGTGAACAGAATGGAGTGGTTGATTTGATGTCAAGGTATCTTGGTACGAATGATGAAAATGTATGTGGAGTGAGTGATCCTGAATATTTGCCGAAAGGGATTATGAATGGAAAGGAGAGTAAGGGTGGTGGAGATTCCTTGTTTGAGAGCGTATGGAAAGGTTTGCAAGATTTGAAGAGTG
This sequence comes from Ceratothoa steindachneri, assembly GCA_963969495.1. Classification (NCBI taxonomy): domain Eukaryota; kingdom Metazoa; phylum Arthropoda; class Malacostraca; order Isopoda; family Cymothoidae; genus Ceratothoa; species Ceratothoa steindachneri. The sequence continues at coordinate 96,362,481 of OZ018332.1, forward strand.
ATGGAGTAGATGTGAGAGTGCCTGATAGTGTGGATAACTTAAGGAAGGAGGTAATGAGTGAAGTATGTAGGAAACCTGAAAGTATTGGTATGGTGAAGGTGCAAAACTTTATGAAAGAATTGAGAGCAATGTGTATCCCAGGGAAGTGTTGATTGTAGTGAGTCATTTGTATGGAGTGATTGTTTATGTGCACAAGGATGAGAAAGTAAAGGGTTTGAATGCTAATGTGGTGCATCTGCAGTGTTTAAGCCTTGTGCATTACAATTGGGTGATTGAAGTGTTTGTATATGAGGGAGAAGAATGATTGTATGGATGAAGATGAGTGTGTAGTGAGTGATGATGTGGGAGTTGATGACAGTGTGGATGTCAGTGCTGATGTTGATGTGGTTGTGCCTTCTGTGTATTCAGGACCCGATATGATGGAAGCAAGAGTGAAAGTTGGTGAAAGGTTCTTCTGTGGTTTGATTGATACTGGTGCGCAAGTGTCATTAGTGAAAGAGAGGATTCTGAGTAAGTACAATGAGTTTAGATGATGTGAATGTAAGCCTGTTTGGGGAATGCAATGATAGTGGTATGGGAACATGTTAGTCTGAGAATGAGTTTGGGCAGTGGTGTGAATGTAAAGCATGACTTTGTGATTCTGAAAGAAGAGCAAAGGCCGTGTTGTTTCTTGGTTGGTGTAGAATTTATGAGATTGAATGATTTGTCTTTGGATGCTGATAAGGATTGTGTTATGAAAGGTGAATATGAGGTGATGAGGTTGAAAGAGTGTGGGAAGAATGTTGTCAAATTTTGTGGTATGATCAAATTGGTCATGGATGATGAGAATGAGATTTTAAGTGATGATGATATTCTAGAGATGAAAGAGATGTGTCCTTTTGTCAGTCAGTTGAAGGTATGTGCGATGTGAATGAATGGCCTGAGTGTTTCAAGTGATTTTATAAGGTTTGCTAAGGATGTTGTATATTTTATGAGGCATATGAAGGATGGGGATGATATGTATGTACCTGTGATGTTCTTGGTTGATATGATTGGTCTGGTGAAGGTTGTATATATATTGTATATGTATATCATATATATATATATTGGATTGTGTGTTATATTTTGTTAAAAAAATTCTTTCCAGAAGCCACTATTTTTATAATATTGATTTTGTAAGAGTAGCTGACATTACAAAAGTTTGGGAGTAATTTAAATTGAATATACTACTAGTCCATAATTAATTTGTTTGGACAGAGGGTTTTTAATAGCCTTAAGACCGCGACTGGATCGCTTTATATCATATTGAGCTCAGAAGCACCAGGCCCTTTTAAACACTCACAATGACTTTTAGTAAAAAGAAGTGACAGCCGGGAGGCCATACACCACGTGAAGTAAAGACCTCTCTTGTTTCTTTATATTTTTTGTAAATTGTTTTTTTTTTATTGGTAGTATTGGCACAAATTGTTTTGTTTTTTTGTATATATCAAGATTGTAAATATATTTAGCCCTATTTTTGTAAATAAAGGACTGTATATAAAATCCATTTCATTTCTCCCTTGATTTCTCACATACAACTTAGTGTAGGAAGCAGGCTTGATAGATTGGGGCTAGAGTGTAAGTTTGGGGTTTGCTACAACTTGACAGATTGATAGAATTTAAATACAGAACCACCTAATACTGGCACCTTCGGGACACCAGAGGCTGTGGAACCACAATTAGAAAGGCTCTAAATCCCCAAGAAGAAGAAGTAAAGAGGACCTGAATATTTTTAGGCCGGTAAGCTTAACTTCTAATAGTTTGTAAAATTCTTAAGATAATTAAGAAGGGGATTTCTAACCATCTAGAGTGGTAGGTTAATAAATGATGCTCAGCATGGGTTTAGAAGAGGTAGATTGTGTTTAACAAATTTACTGCATTTTATAGATTATGTAACTAAACAATTAGATAAGTGAGAGAATGTTGATGAAGTTTTTGATAAGGTTCTACATAGGAGACTAGTTCACAAATTAAAAATGCATGGGATATGTTGTAAAGTTTTGAATTGGGTAGCTGAATGGCTGAAAGACAGGAAACAGAGTGTTGTACTGAATGGGGTGAAGTCACAGTGGAGGGACGTTCTCAGTGGTGTACCTCAGGGATCCATTCTAGGCCCTTTATTATTCATAGTATATATAAATGATCTTGGGGAGGGGGTAAATAGCAAAGTGTCAATTTTTGTTGACAGAAAATTGGCAGCTGCAGTTAAATAAGTTGAGGGTAGAGGGTAGCTTTAAAGTGCAGAGTGACTTAAATAAATTAGCTTGGGCTCAGAAGTGACAGATGACTTTTAACCATAAAAATTGCAAAGTTATTAGGATGGGAAAGAATAATAGGGAATTTAGCTATGAAATGGATGGGCATTGGCTGAATTCAGTTGAGAATGAGAAGGACTTAGGCGTAGTAGTAGATAGGTCACTGAAGTTTTCAAACCAGTGTATTGAGGCAAAAAATAGAGCAATAAGGGTGCTAGGATACATTAAGAGGAATGTTAACATATTGTACTGTAACAAGCATGGTTACCACATTTTAGAGATGATATTAACCAGCTAGAGTCAGTACAAAAGAGGGCAAAAATAATACCTTCTAGAAGCACCTTAAATATGAAGATAGACTGAGGGTATTAAATATGTTCTCATTTGACAGATGTGTGAGGGGAGATATGATTGAACTTTTTAAAATCTGTTCTAGGATGGATAAGTTGGATTTTAGCAAGTTATTTAAGTTGAAAGGTAGTAATAGGAGTAGGGGTCACCACTTAAAAATTTAAAAAAAGAGGTGCAGGTTGGATGTTAGAAAATACTTTTTCACCAATGGAGTGGTAGACTACTGAAATAGTTTGCCACTTGAGACAGTAGATAATCCAGTCCAAACTTGAATGTTTTCAAACACAGATTAGATGATTGTATGGGGAGAGAGGGTTAACTTGGGGATGGAGGGGGGGGAATTCTGGACTCATTCCTGTGGATGCAGTTTTTTATTATTGTATATTATGATTGATTTGGATTTTGATGAGTCTTAGTGATGATGCATTTTCATTTTGACGCATTCCTGTAAATGGTTCAAATTATATATTGTAGATGCATGATCTGGCACAATCCTATGGATGCATATTGTGGGTGGGTTTTGACAGATGCAGATGATCTTTGATAAGCCCTTGTGGCTTTTGTCATTCGTGAAATTATGTTATGTTCAATTTAGAATGAAACACAACAAAAAAACACGCTAGTCACTAATGTAAAATATTACCATATACCCTAGTGAGTTTTCTCCTTTATATTACATGTCTCAATGGGTGGTTCACCTAGATAGCCAAAAGTGGCTTATAGCAAACTAGATTTTTATCATGTACATTGTGACCCTCAAATGCTCTGCCATTAAAAAAATGCAAATGTCACAACATCCTTTCCTTATTTCCACCCCAATAGTGCATCTGAGATGTTAAGGGTTGCTACAAGCAAATTTTAAAAAGAACCAAAATTTGGAGTTAAAAGGTACCAGAAAGAACCAAATTTAAATACAAGAATGTCTTAAATTAGTGCAATAAATTAGATGCCTTGAGTCTCTTCTCTGTGCATGGCAGGCTGCTCAGAGCTGACATGATCAAAGTCTGAAAGATTTTAAATGACTTATCTCCTGTGAAACCTTCTGAGTTGTTCTCCCTCCAGACCTCCTCTCGGACCTGCAGCAAATTGCACAGAATATTCCTGCCCCACAGTAACAGAGAATTACACAGGCGATATTTCTCAGTAAGAGTGATTGCATTGTGGAATAGACAGCCAGATGCAGTTATCCTGTCACCATCCTTAAGTGTATTCAAGAGTAAAGTAGTGGAGCACCTCAGTTAAAATCTAGGTAAAACTGAAGATCGGTGGTGCAGCCAATAGGACGCAAAATATTTTGTCCCTGTTCCAATATGTTTCACCTTTTTTGAGTAAATTCAAGGGGACTGCTCGTGGGAAGATATCACAGTAATTGTGTAGAGTAAGGCCGGATCCGAGTCCTAGCTTATTTTGGGCTATTTTTCCTAAGCTGAAATCTATGTGGATGAAGTTTATGGCAATTTCCGATTATATACTAGGGGAGCTGTGCCTCCAGACCTCCCCCCAAATTATTAAAATCTCAGGATCATCGTAGGCCCCTCCCCCCCCCCCCACGAGCCGACCCTCACAATAAGCTAAAATCGCATCCGCCCATACTTGCAACATTTACTGATATCACTGCAGGGGGACCCCTCTACAATGATCCTGAGTATAAATCAATTGGGGGAGGGGGGTCTGGAGGGCACAGCACCCCAGTATAAAATCATAATTGTTTATAGAATAATGTTCTAAGGTATTTTTTAACATTTTTATTTAACCAAATGCACAAGAATACTCATGCGCGGGTAGATGAAACATAAACGCAACTTAGTGTCATTTCAGCTGAAAGAAAGGTAGTACTTCAGTTTAGGGGCACACGATAGGGGGCGCCATTTCTGGGCTACAATTTGGGCTTTATGACGTCAGATGTCAGAAGGTGAAGCCCCTCATTTCAAAAGTAACTAAAAATGTTAATTTTTTGGCGAAAATAGCCAAAAGTAGGCGAAACTATCGCCTTTATTATTTTGATGAACGTGTAGATCCGATAGCACATTTATCAAAATAATAAGGACGATAGTGCTGCATAATTTAGGCTATTGCCGCCAAAAAAAATTTAAAATTTAGTTACTTTGGAAATAGATTTCAGCTGAAATCTATCAGGACCAAGTTAACATAACATAACATAATTTCACTGATGACAAAAGCCACAAGGGCCTATCAAAGGTCATCCACATTTGTCAAAACCCCCCCCCACAAAAAGCACCATCACCAGGGAAAGACAAAATCAAAGTCCCCCACAATATAATATAACAGATGACAAAGGCCACAAGGGCCCATCATAGGTCATCTCAGTCAAATGGCCTCTTTTTTAAGGCACCCAAACTCCCAAGAAAACTACATCCAGAGGATTGCGTCCAGAAACAAGGGTATCACCAATCAAGGCTTGTCAAGAACTAAATCATACAGCTATAGATATATACAAACAATATTAATATATACAAAACTTAGGAACCATCACAACCTCTTCTCTCCATAACTCATCCAACCTACTCTTAAATACATTTAAATTTGGACTACCTACTACCCTCCGCGGCAACTTGTTCAGGAAGTCTACCACTCTATTGGTAAAAAAATATTTTCTTAAATCCAACCTACACCCTCGCTTTTTAATTTTCAAGTAGTGACCTCTAGTCTGATTTCCATCATCTAACTCAAAAAACTTGCTAACATCCAATTTATCTATCCCAGAAAATTTTTTAAAGAGCTCAATCATATCCCCTCTCACACACCTTTCGAACGAGAACATATTTAATACCCTCAGTCTATCTATATATTCAAGGTGCCTCAGGGAAGGAATAATCTTTGTTGCCCTCTGTTGCACTGACTCAAGAAGGTTAATATCGTGTCTAAAATGTGGGGACCACATTTTAGACGCGCAGAAACTATTTGTTAAAAAAAAAATGTGAGAACATTATTCTATAAATAATTACAATTATATACTGGGGGATTATATCCCCCAGAAACCCCCCCCAATTGATTTAAATCTCAGGGTCATTGTAGGGCAATCCCCTACATGAGCCATAACCCGAAATTAGTCAAAAAAGGTGAAGCATATTGGAATATGGACGAAATATTATGCAGCCAGGACCAGGCATCAGCAGAGGCGAGTGTGTGACACTGATCTTCAGGTTTACCCTATCTCCACCTTTCACTATTATAATTGAGCAGGAAACTAGATACTAATAGTGGTCAGGGAATTATGAGAGGACATTATAGTACTGAAAGTAGAATGGACTTGGCAGATAACAGAAATAGGTTCCAAGGCGATAGAGGTGAGGTCATTCAGGTTTCAAGAGGTGCTTCAGGGATAGGGGGGTTAAATTGTTTCTATACAAATGCTCGTAGTCTTTGAAACAAGAAGGATGAGCTATTTAGTTATATTAGCAATGAGGATATAGATATATTATGTGTTACTGAATCCTGGGTTAATGAAATAGAATTTAGTGACACTATAAGTGAATTTGATTTACAGGGCTATAATATGTACATTAGTCAAAGGACAGGTAGGATTGGTGGAGGAATAATTATCTATATAAAAAACAACATTGTTTCAAGTTTAAATACTTCAATAAAGCAGGATGGAGTTGAGTCACTTTGGATAGATATTAGGTTCAGTAAAAATGTAATGGTGCATTTGGGAGCTTTTTACAGGCCACCTGGGCAGACTGATGATATGGGTGAACTAATGATAAGGGAAATAAGTAAGGGATGTGAAACAGATGCAGTTATTATTGGGGACTTCAACTTAAACTCTGTGGACTGGGAAAATATGATAGGTAGGGATAGAACAAGTGGCAGGTTCATAGAATACTTTGAGGATAATTTTTTGAATCAATTTGTTAATGAGCCAACGAGGGGGGACATATATTAGATTTAGTACTTTCTAACAGTGATCATTTAGTTCAAGAATTTACTGTTGGGGAAGCATTGGGAAATAGTGACCATCAGATAGTTCGTTTTAACTTGGGAATTAAGAAGGGTAAAATAACCGAGAATGCTGTAAAAGTTTCAAATTTTCATAAGGGAGATTATGTAAAACTCCGAAACTTGCTAAATTTTGTAGACTGGGATGTAGAATTCAGAGGTAAAAATGCTTATCGGATGTGGGATACTTTCAAGCATATAATAAATGTAGTCCAAGAACAATGTATCCCAATGAAGGCCATTAGGAACAAAAGTAGGAAACCATTATGGTGGAATCAGGAGATAGCTAGAAAAATTTCAGAGAAGAAAAGGGCATATAAAAAATTACAGGTAGAAAATAATATTCAAAATTTAAGTGATTATAGAATGGCTAGGAATGAGTTAAATAAGATTATAAAGAAGAACAAAAGGGTGTCAGAAATTAAATTAGCTAAGGATAGCAACAAAGATCCTAGAAAGTTCTTTAGTAACTATAAAATTAATAATAAGTCTGGCAGAGTTAAAATAGGGCCTATCAAATATGAAGGGGTTGTGAGAGAAACTGATGAGGAAATAGTTGAGGTACTAAATGGTCATTTTGCATCAGTATTTACAAAAGAGAAACTAAATAGTCTTATGTATAGTACTCATGGGTCAGGGAAAGAAGTGTTTACTACCATTATTGTGGATTGGAGGACGATAAAAGGACTAATAGGTGAGTTAGATACTACCAAGGCCTCCAGCCCTGATAATATTCATTCTAGGATACTTAAAGAAGGGGTAGAAAGTATCTCAATAGCTCTGGAGAAGTTGTATACTAGGTCACTGGAATATGGAGAAATACCCGATGAATGGAAGAGAGCGAATGTAGCCCCATTTTCAAGAAGGGTAGTAAAGAGGATCCAAATGACTTTAGACCGGTTAGCCTAACTCCTGTAGTCTGTAAAATTCTTGAGAAAATAGTTAAAAAAGGGATTTGCCAACATCTAGAGAGGGAGGGGTTAATCAGCGATGCTCAGCATGGGTTTAGATCAGGTAGATCATGTTTGACTAATTTACTAGACTTTCTGGAGTTTGTAACAGATCAAGTAGATAAGGGAGAGAATGTAGATATAATTTACTTAGATTTTAGTAAAGCATTTGATAAGGTACCACATAGGAGACTAGTTCAAAAATTAAAAATGATTGGGATATGTGGGGGTGTTTCAAATTGGATATCTGAGTGGCTGAAAGACAGGAAGCAAAGGGTAGTGCTAAATGGTGTAAAGTCAGAGTGGAGGGATGTTATCAGTGAGGTTCCTCAGGGATCAGTTCTCGGTCCATTATTATTTGTCATCTATATAAACGCTCTTGGGGAGGCAGTTAATAATAAAGTGTCAATCTTTGCGGATGATACCAAATTAGCAGCTGTAGTTAAAGATATTGATGATAATTTTAAAGTGCAGGGGGATTTAAATAAATTGTTATCCTGGGCACATAAGTGGCAAATGACTTTCAACCTTGATAAGTGCAGAGTTATTAACATGGGAAAAGATAATAGAGAATTTAACTATGAAATGGATGGGCATTGGCCGAGCTCAGTAGAGGATGAGAAAGATCTAAGAGTAGTAATAGATAAGTCATTAAGGTTTTCTAAGCAGTGTATTGAAGCAAGAAATAGGGCAAATAGAGTGCTGGGTTTCATTAAGAGAAATGTCAGTTACAAAAGTAAGGAGGTTATTCTTAAACTCTATAACTCTTATGTTAGGCCGCATGTAGAGTAATGTATACAGGCATGGTCCCCACATTTTAGACACAATATTAACCTTCTTGAGTCAGTGCAACAGAGGGCAACAAAGATTATTCCTTCCCTGAGGCACCTTGAATATATAGATAGACTGAGGGTATTAAATATGTTCTTGTTCGAAAGGAGGTGTGTGAGAGGGGATATGATTGAGCTCTTTAAAAAATTTTCTGGGATAGATAAATTGGATGTTAGCAAGTTTTTTGAGTTAGATGATGGAAATCGGACTAGAGGTCACTACTTGAAAATTAAAAAGCAAGGGTGTAGGTTGGATTTAAGAAAATATTTTTTCATCAATAGAGTGGTAGACTTCTGGAACAAATTGCCGCGGAGGGTAGTAGGTAGTCCAAATTTAAATGTATTTAAGAGTAGGTTGGATGAGTTTATGGGGAGGGAAGGTTGTGATGGTTCCTAAGTTTTGTATATATTAATATTGTTTGTATATATCTATAGCTGCATGATTTAGTTCTTGACAAGCCTTGATTGGTGATACCCTTGTTTCTGGACGCAATCCTCTGGATGTAGTTTCCCTGGGAGTTTGGGTGCCTTAAAAAAAGAGGCCGTTTGACTTGAATGACCTATGATGAGCCCTTGTGGCTTTTGTCATCTGTTATATTATATTGTGGGGGACTTTGATTTTGTCTTCCCCTGGTGATGGTGCTTTTTGTGGGTGAGTTTTGACGGATGTGGATGACCTTTGATAGGCCCTTGTGGCTTTTGTCATCCGTGAAATTATGTTATGTTCTTTTAAATGAGACCACAATCTATAGAAAAGTCTATTAAATTGACCAAGGAATTAACACAAGTCATGATCTGACAAAATCCTATGGATGCATTATGTGGGTGGGATTTGATGGATACGGATAAGCTTTGATGGGCCCTTGTGGTTTTTGTCATCTGTGAAATTATGTTATATGTTATATATGTAAACCGTATTCACAGGAATCATGCTCTTTTAACTGCTCAGTTTAGGAGTGCCAATATTTGAAATAAGGTTGAATTAAGGGTTACCAGTGTGTGAAATTAATGGTTTAGTTTCACAAAATTAGTTAAATGAAACATACAAAGTTTAATACATTATTAATTATAAAAAATCAATGCATTACTAAATAATATAATTAATTAGAAGTGCAGGCATTTACTAAATAATAAAGGGAAAAACAAAATAAAAAAAAAACAAATACACCATGATTGGCCCCCTTTGAAGCTACCATTTGATGTCATAAGGCCTAAATTGTAGCCCAGAAACAGCGACCCTAAACTGAAGTATTACTAAAAGAAATATACTTTTACGGATGCACCGCTGATCTTCAGGTTTACCAAAATCTATATGAATATTAACCCCTTACACAGCAATAACAATGTATTCACATATTATATTCATAATTAACTATCCTAATTGTAATACTATAATCTAGTCATTACTTAGGGCAGTAAATGTTGCGAGTATGGGGCGATGCGATTCTAGCTTATTTTGAGTGTCGGCTCGTTGTTGGGGACTGCTCGTTGGGAGGGGGGGCTACGATGATCCTGAGATTTCAATAATTTAGGGGGGGGAGGCACAGCCCCCAAATATATAATTGGAAATTGCCATAAACTTCATCCACATAGATTTCAGCACAGAAAAAAATAGCTAGGAAAAATAGCCCAAAATAAGCTAGGACTCGGATCCGGCCATACTCTACACAATTACCCTTAGTGCAATCAACACACCTTCCAGCAGATGCTCATATGTTTTAATACAATAGCAAATTCTTAACTTTCATTCTGTGGGTGTGTGGGCAATTATGGGGTTCCCCTCCAGTGGAACTCATCCAAGTAAGATATCCAGCTGACACTTATCATACTTAACAATAATTTAATTAAATGAATACATGATAAAATTGGCTTGATTTGGTTCTTTTTGTAATTTGTACTTTTGCTGTTTTAGACACCCCTAAAAGAACAAAATCTGGTACTTTAGTACCAGTGTGGAATAGACTGCCACAAGAAGCAGTAACTGCAAGCAACACACATCAATTCCGGAGAGCAGCACTCCAGCCATCCGACTGATGCTGCCTCCACCCACCCTCAAGTGCCTGTAGAACCCGGGCACACCAAAGCTTGCATCCCTGGACAGCGGACATCGCTTTTGGGGATTATAAGACTCAAGACGAGTTGTGGCAACCCTGGTGCCCTCCCGGCAACGGCTACAGATGAGTCACCTCCCGGTCCCAGTAACCAGAGTGCAGGAAGAACTGAGACTATATCTACCACACATTTTCACTTTCTCTATCTTTCCTCTCTCTGCAGGATATGTCCCAGGTGGTTTTCGCTGTAGATTTAATTAATTAAATACATCTAGTAATTATAATTGTGCCTTACGACAAAATTCAAGTTGAGCAGAAGCCGATAAAAGTAGATGTGCTGATACAAAGGCGATACCCTAAAAACAGTGATCACATGGAAAACATCAATTGCATCCAAAATGTTATAAAATATTATTGTACATAACTAAGATGAACACTAAATCATTCTTCGTGGCATTTTTACAATGAAAAATAATATCAATCTAGCACGCTAAGTGGTAAGTTGACAAAAACAAAACCATCGTCATTCAGCAGTTTATAGAGGTATGTTGGGAGCTAGGTATAGTGGCTAGTTGATTGACCTGGATGACCATTGATAGCCCTTGGTGAATATTCTCATATATAAAATTATGTTATGTTAATAAATTGTATATTTATAAACCCAGGGTAGCCAAATAAATAAGCTCTTCCAGTTGTTTAAATT